>CM076574.1:1382313898-1382913898 GCA_034641835.2 Pinus albicaulis
TGATGAATTTGGGGAACCAAAGGTAAAATCTAACTTATTCAATGGATCTATGGGATCATATAGGTGGGATGAGATGAACATCAAGGATTTGGAAGGAAAAGTAGAGCTTTAAGGGCTGTTAAGACTCCTTAATTATGTATACCTTTCAAAAAAGGGACTTGCAACACTATCTAAACATAAAGAAATATTTAATAGCCAGGGCTAACCATGAATCCTGCCAACATGCTTTATGCAGATAACATAAACAAGACAAACTTTCAAGTAAGACAAAGAATGATAAGAACACTCTGTTTCTTCTAATTGTTTCAATTAAAGGAGTTAGAAAACATATAAGAAACACAACTAATTGCATTCATAAAAGGGGGAACACCCAGGCATCTAAGACTGCAATTATAAAGACCTTCAAATACGACTATCTCGGCAAGAAACAGAGGGTAATATCAAAACAAATCCTCTCTGCTAATCTGCATACAATAGTGTTTGAAGGATGTTTTCATAAATAGCTTCCAAGAGGCAGCAAGCAGATAGGGAAAACCGTAATTCAACCTTGACAAAAACTATTTGAACTATTCTGAATAAACAAACTTAAGGGTTTTAAAAGTAGTTAAACTACTCAAAAAAACCTTTCAGCAGATGAAAACATAAAGGAAGTGAAGAGTAAACAGGCCTAAGGTGCTTCTAGGAGACATTTCTTAGCCTAAGCTTTTTACTCTATTGCAAGCAAAGCATAATGGAACAAAGTGAAAAACAGGAAATAACATTAACGAATAGAGAGTACTTCACCAAAACCAGGCTCAAGGATCCAATGGTCTAGCCTCCTTCATCAACAGAAATTAAAATACATCCACACTTCTTCAAAACACCAATTCTTCTTCAAAACAAAAGTCTATGTATTACTTTAGAATTCATCAAGTGCCAACTTTACAATGAGATTTTGAATAGGGTTTATACATGAATGGGGAGGAGAGGTGACAAATATGGTCTTAATGGTGAATAAAAACAGAGGATAAAATAATTTGAATGCCCATTCTGTGTCATAAATATTACATTAATTTCTTGCCCACTCTAGTATTTCTTGTTGTCTTTGAGGCATATCTGGTAGGCTGTAATAACTCCAACGTGTGCTCTTTGGGAGATGTCTTCTGACTGTAGTAGTTATGTTTAGGCTTCTAGGACGAGTTAATTGAAAGGGTGGGATTTGAGGCTTTCCTATACTTTCACAATAACTACTCTGTCAGTTGAAAGTCTCTGTTGTAGAAACTGCCAATTTTTTCCTTGGTAGGTAAAAATGTTGATCATGGTGGCAGTCAGACATCCTGACTGAATTAACTACTTTGCTCTGATGTGCATGGGGCCTTCTGTCTTGTGATTTTTCCTTTTTCTGACTATTAATTCCTTTATCTCAATACTGTGCTTTATCTTTAATCTTCAATCTCTGATTGGTCTTCACTATTCTTCTTTTAACTTTATTGTTTTGTTGACAGGAGCTTTCTTCACGCTGGAGGGTCTGATGTGTGACCAATGCCCATGACACATTGATTTAAAACTTGGAAATTTGACCCTTTATGTCCCTTTCTGCAATTGAATAGGCCACAGAGGATCGTCATCCTCGGCCCTTGCAACTGTATTTGTTGTGGGACAGCTTTCATAGTTTATCCGCCATTAAACCTGTAAAATAAACAAAATATTAAACAAATCCTATGGGCTAGGGTTTGAAATGCTTTCAGAGGCTCGACGGAGGTGAAGGAGATGTGTGGAGGTGAAAATTCATGCGAGAGGAGGGTTTCATGGCATAACAGGGAAGAACCAAGGTTTAAATTTAAATCTTGGCACGAAAATGGTGAGGTGGTATTGCGGAAAACTAGGGTAATTTTCGTGTAGAAATTGGGTGGTAAGCAGTAATGTGCTGGGGGAATGCGATATGGGTTGGAGGACAACATGCATCCTATCAAAACTGCCTATTTCGTGTGTAATTTGGGCATTAAATCATTTTGGGGGATTTGAGCGTGAAAACAGTTTTGGGTCGTTGGATCTAGGGAGATCTAGATCAATGGTGGAGAGGGAGTGTGATAGCACAACACGCTTGGTGGCGGGACTAGGGGGTGATGTCAGGTATTTTGTTGCAGAGTGAAATTTTTTTGGATGGAGTTAAAACGGTAGGACCAATGGGAGCCATTAGATTGGAGAAGTGGACAGTTGAGATCAACTGCGGGGGGGCCGCGGGTACATAAGGATCTTGTTGGCGAGATGTCCTCGTAATGAATGCGAGAATATGGGTCATTGGATCAGGAAATGATCAACGGTGGAGATTTAGCTGTGGGGGGACTGAGGAGTATGGGCTAACTTGGACAGGTGCCCTCGCAACAATCCTACACCGTCGGATCTGGGAGAGATCGACGGCTACGATTGTATCAGGGAATCAGAGATTTGAGGAGAAGAGGGTCTGGGAACACGGTTTCTGGATTTGTGATGGCTAATGGTCAATAAGAGGGGAAATTGAGATGGGTAAGCGTCGATGCGATGAAGTGCGATGGATGGAGGGTCATCCGATCAAGATTGGGATCGACGGTAGAGATATTATCGGCAGGGGATCATCGGCAGAGAACGAAAAGGGTTGTCGAGGAAAACGTCGAAGTGTGATGCAGCACGGACCATCAGATCTGAGGAAAATCGACGATCTAGATTTGATCGGTGGGAAACAAAAAGAGGAAGGGAAAATGGGAATGCGTCGATGCGATGGAGCAGTAGCCATCAGATCTGAGGAATATCGATGGTCCAGATTTCATCATCGGATCGACCATCAGAAGAAAAAAGGGAAAATGGAAGTGGAATTTAGAAATTGCGATGCGCTAATCGCCGATGAGCTTAGCGCTCAGTTGTGGAGCGGTTCGTATGGAGGAAAAGGGGTTACGACCTAAGCCAAAAAGTTTTTAAGGCCTTATATGTAAAAATTAAGGTTTGAGGCTGAAAATGGAGGTTTTTGAAGGGTTTTTGGAGGTTTTGATAAGATAAAAAAGGGGTTTTAAACCAGAATAAAGAGATTTCATCGGGTTTAAAGGGGATTTTGAAGGAAACAAAAGATAAATGAGGGGAAAAATGAGTGATATGAAGGGAATTGTGAAGATAAAATGGAGAAATGAAATGATGGAGATGAAGCTTTGAAAAAAAAATTTCTCTTTGGAAACAACAGGATTTTGAAGTGAAAACATCAGTGAAGGTAGGTTTCTTTGGACAGAGAGAACAACCAGGCTTCAAGAACTAGCAGTTTTCCATGAAGATTTATTCTTAAAGTCTTAAGAACATATTTAGCCATAATTTGGTATAGCATAAATTATGGATGGCTAACAAGGGGCTCCGCCAATTTTTTCACAAAAATATGAGGGGTTTAATTAATTTTTAACGTGTGTTAACTGGTGCTTAGTGCGCTAATGGCATGATTAATTTATCTGAATTAAAAAAATTAGATTAGCACTTAATCATAACTTAAGGGTTAATTAACCTTGCTTAAATGATAAACCTATGCCATTAGACCTGGCCTTTGCCACAGTTATGGGCCTCAGTCCTTCGTTGGCCCTTCGGAGCTGGCCACTTTAAACTCAACCCAAACCTTAATTAAAACATTAATACGTATTGTATCTGTTGTATGTTAAGTTCCAATGTTTGGAGTAGTTGGTATGCGTGTTGGGTAGTGTGGGGCAGGTCGTGGGTTCAACCCCGACCTCCGCCCTTCCTCCAATACATAATTTTTTTCCAATTCATATTTAATAAAGTTCAACCCTTAGAAATTAACCAAAAATTCGGCCTTCCGGAGGGGCACGTGGCGGCGTCCAGGCTAGACACGTGCCAACATCCCATTGGTTCGTTAAAAAGCAATCAAATTGCACCAATGAGCCTGGAGATTCGACCAACCATCATTAAACAAGTGTCAGCTTCTCATTGGGCTGGATGAAAACTCAAAATTTGACCTTTGACCCTATTTGACCCTTCTTCTTTTTTAATTCGCATGTTTGGTCAAGCGGACAACAGGCTTTAACTTTCACATACGGAGTCAGTTTTCGATGAAACGAAGTGCGTCGGATTCCTAGAAACGAGACCTATTCGGTCTTTCTATTTGGTGCAATTCTGAGCACTTTTAAGTTTTAGCAAATTTTTGCCCCCAATTTAGATTTCGATCACGTGTCCACAAGGGTCGAGCATAGTGGTCAGCTCCATAACTAATGGTCAGTTGAGGAAGTTTGCAACATTGTTAGTGTTTCCCTTCTTGTCGGTGGTCTATGTGGATGACCATTTCGTTCCCTAGAATGTAATGCTTCCATTGTCAGAAACCCTACATAATGGAATACATCTACTTGTCATAGGTGGGACACTTTTAGATTTTATCTAAAAGTGTGTCACTATGATATGCCATAAGATGCCCATGCTGGGTAAGAACTGCACCAACAACATAGTCATAGGTGTTGTTGCCCGGATTGTACAGGCATCGCGACAATGAAAATGTGCCATTCTTTTACTTTCTGAAAAATGCATTAATGTAGACATTAAATAAAATATTTGAATATCGATGTTAATATATATATATATATATATATATATATATATATATATATATATATATATATATATATATATATATATATATATATATATATATATATATATATATATATATATATATATTCTTCAATAATCATCTATATGATGATGATGATTATATATATTGTGTATTGTTCAAAATGAAGAAGATGTCTAATTTTCATGCTTAATATAAAATTGGGTACATAATAATACATATACCCTGATATATATATATATATATATATATATATATATATATATTCATTCCAAAAGATATTCCATTCTTAATCTTAAATATAGAATATTTGGATAATCATATTAAGTAAAATACTACTGCAACACTGCCACTATTTTTTCTACACCAAAATGTTGACCGAACCGACTATAGTTCACCTCCAAAATCATGTTGAAATGCTCATTTGAATGAAGATAGAGATGTCCCAGGTGGAATTACATCACATCATGGAGGTGGAAGTTTGGAACTTTCCTGCCTTCCAAGAGCATCTAGTAGGTGGTGCTAAATTTTGGATCACTCTTCTAAAGATGTGGCCATCCCGAAGTCTTGTGTCGATCTGAATATGGGGAAACTTTTTTTGTTGTGCTAGCTCCCTCATGAGTATTAAAAAAAATGTGTTTAATATCATCTCAAATTAGCCAGTTATGTGAGGGTTTATGTGTCATGTTTTGTGTTTTTTATGAGCAATTCATGAGCTAATTAGCTGTTAAAAACACATGCACAAAAATTACATTACATATAAATAAAACACAGCAAACACATTACAAAATAGCTGATAACGGGGTTCACCCCTCCTAGGCTACATTTCCATGGACCTGCTTCAACTGGCTAGGGCCTCTTTGGATTAATGGTAAATTATTTGATTACATGCACCTAAAATACTCCAATGGATTTGAAACCTGCTCCATTGGATTCAGAACACCCAAAAACCTCAAAATAGACTCTTGATCTAAAAATTGTCTTCAAGTGAACTAGGCATGACCTCCTCTCCTAGTGGCCCTGGGCTTATTTAATCTTCAAAGTGGAAAAATCACTTACAGAAGTGCTCCAATGCCTCTACAACTTGGAGCATAATACTCAAGGCATCCAAACCATCTAAGAATGACTCTTCTTGAGGCTAATTTGGTCGAAATATGCTCGAGTTATGCCTCATTCAATTCTGGCCTAGGAAACCTCCACTAAGTCTTGAGAAACTCCAGTTAGGACCACCAAATATGGAAGTGGCACCAAAATTAGGGGCTCCTCCAATATTTTCACCAAAATAACAGTAGTTTAATTAATTATGAAATGTGGGTTAACTGGTGCTTAGCACGCTAATGGCACTATTAATAATTCAAATTAAAAATTGAATTATCACTTCATTGCTTAAGGGTTAATTAACCATGCTTAAATGCTAAACCCAAACCATTAGACTTGGCCTCCGCCACAGTTAGAGGCCTCAGTCCTTTGTAACTATGGGTTGGCCCTTCAGGGCTGGTCCCTTTAAACTCCACCCAAACCTTAATTAAAACATAAATACGTATTTTGGGGGAGGTCGCGGGTTCGACCCCGACCTCCGCCCTTCTTCCAATACATAATTTTTATCCAATACATATTTAATAAAGTTAAAACCTTAGAAATTAACAAAAAAAACCGATTTTCAGAGGGGCACATGGCAGCCTCTGGCTAGCCACGTGTCAGAATCCCATTGGTTTGTTAAAAACTAATCAAAGTTCACCAACGAGCCTGGAGATTCAACCAACCATCATTCGACAAGTGTCAGCTTCTCATTGGGCCAGATGAAAACCAAAAATTTGACCTTTGACCCTGTTTGACCCTTTTCTTTTATAAAATTTGCCTATTTGTTCAAGGAGACACTAGGCTCTAACTTTCACATACAGAGTTGGTTTTCGAGGAAACGAACTGTGTCAGATTCCTAGCAACGAGACCTATCTGCTTGTTATAGTTCGGTGTGATTCTGAGCATTTTGAATTTTTAGAAAACTTTTGCCCGTAATCTAGATTCTGATCAGTCCTTCCCACTAACAGGCTTTTGGACCCATAAAAATTGGTTATCTGATGAGAGCTGAATACTCTTCTCTTTCCCAAGTTATATCAACTTGATTCTACTTGGAAAAATATCCATGAAAACCACTTGGGTTCACTGGCATGCCTTGCCTTGCAAATGGATTTCCACTTCAACCAATATCCTTGTTTTTTTGTTGACCCAATCCAACACTTGTTGGTTGCTTGTTGACTAATAAAATGGCTTTTTCTACCAAAGAGATCCCTCAGTGCTTGGAAAAATAACTGATGGTCTTCCCACTGAGAATCATATTCCTTATTTTCACAAACATGCATTTGATGCAAGCTTCTCCTTGGAAATCACTTTTCCAAGTTAAGCCAATCTGAATGAACTACAACAATGAGTTCCAATATCAATAATCACAAGGAAAGAAATGACCATTATTTTTAAATCCATGGTTCAAAATTCCACATCTGGAACAATGCATTCACCATCCCTTTCGCTCCTTAGTGTCAACACATCAAAATGGTCTACAATGGCTGTTGTTTTTGCTGCAAATGTTTTGACATCTTGTCGACTTTCTGCTTCTTGATTCCATCATCCTCCAGTATTGACATGCTGCTCATGTCATGATTTGAGTATGAAGGCTAATCATGAGCCTCCCACTCAAGAATGGTCCTTCCAAAATCCTGCGACATTTTGTCACAATAAAAATCCATTAATCTGAAAAACACATCATGCAAGATATACAACTTGAAGACCTCTTCCTTTTTCTCCTTCAAAGAAACAAATATCACATCTTTTGAACATCGCCATGTACTCTTACATCTTGTTTTACAAACTCATCGACCAAACACAAGTTGAAAAAACATGCCTCTTCAAACAACTAACTCTCAAGTAAGAAAAAAGCATGTGAAAATTTTCATTTTTGTTGCATCTAAGTGAGTCAACATAACTCTAATTTTCAAACACCTTCCTATCGTAAAAATGCAACATTCATTCAATTGGCAAAGTAATGCAACAAATAGGAAAGGTTTGCATCAATCATAAAAATAAATGCAAGGCCTTAACTGGTTAATAAATATAACCATCTCTTCCCCAACCACTTCAATGGTTCTTCTTTCAGTTGCACTTCATCATGTGAACCATCCTGACCCACATCAATTATGGAATCCCCCTTTCCATTCTTGTCAAGATATCTTTCCACCTTCTTCAAATGTCGTGGATGACTTGTTAGATACAAAGTCCAACACTTCTCTACAAGATGACCCTACTTATGGAAATGAGTGCAAAATAACTGCATCTTCTTTTTAACATGGTTTCCATTATCCAATGGACCTTTGGCATTTTGTATCTTTTGTTTCAAATTTTTCCTGAGCATGGATATCTTATTCCAACATCTTGAAATAGTAAGGTTATTCAAACAACAAAAGGAACATGTAAACTTTCTCCAAATATTATGTGAAGATTTACCATGTTTATCATAATCAAAAGCAACTTGATTAAGGGCAGATACCTTGCACATTCACCTTTTTCGCCTTCTTGACGAGGTGAGTTTGATGAGGTAGTTGCTCTATTCGAAATACCAACAATGACATCCTATTTTTTGCCATTTCCTTTAGTTGTGTGATTTTAGTCATATTCTTGCAAATTGGGTGTAAAAATTTTGCATTCCTCATGAACACAATCTTCACAAGCTTGAGGTAATGAACATGTAATGAAATTCCTTCTTGGAACACCTTCATGTGCCTCCTTGTATTTGGAGCATTCTCCATCATGTTTTCCATAACCTAGACTCAAATACCTAGGCCTTTCCTCAATAACAATTGGCTCATCTATTCCTTGTGCATGTTTTCCCAATCCTTTACCTTCATAGCCCATCCTCATCAATAATTTGGACCCTATTCCTCTAGTGTGTCTTCCAAAAGCACCTACACATTCATCTTGAGAGGAAATAGAAGATAAAATTTAATTGCATACCTCTTTTTCATGCACACACTTGGCTAAGGTTTCTTTGGCATCATGGAGTTGAGTCTCCATCTCATGCATCTTTGCTATGTTTTCATTTACAATATAGAGTTGAGTCTCCATCTCATGCATCTTTTCAGGAAGCTCTTGCTTCTCCTCCTTCATGGCCATCAACGTCTCTTGAAGTATAGTGTTCTCCTTCCTATCTTCAACCAAATCTTGCACCATATATCTCATGATGTAGATATTTTGAAAAATATCTTTATAAAAGAGTATTGCTAAGGAATATTGACTGGAAATAGTGCTTGATGAAGCTACCATCACACTTGATGCATAAAAAATTCTTTGTTGTGATTTGAGAACTGAGCTCTCAATCTTGACCTTCTCTTCACACACATAAAATTTCACACAGTTAAATTCTCCTTTCACAAAAACAAAACCTATAGCTAATTCTTCTAGATAACCTTAGCTAAAATGAGCTAAACTATGCTTTGATACCAACTTTATCTGTATATGGGAAAACTATTTTTTATGTGCTAGCTCCCTCATCGGTATTAAAAATATATATATGTTTTTAATATCGTCTCAAATTAGCCAGTTATGTGAGGGTTTATGTGTCAAGTTTTGTGTTTTTTATGATAAATTCATGAGTTAATTAGTTGTTAAAAACACATGTACAACAAGTAAATTGCAGAGAAATAAAACACAACAAACACATTACACAATAGCTGATAACGGAGTTCACCCCTCCTGGGCTACATCTCCATGGACCTACTTCATCTAGCTAGTCCCTCTTCGGATTAATGGTCAATTATATGATTAAATGCACCTAAAGTGATCCAATGCATTTGAAACCTATTCTAATGGATTCAGAAGACCCAAGAACCTCAATAATAGACTCTTCAAGTTCTGAAAATGGTCTCCAAGGGAACTAGGCATGACCTCCTGTCCTAGTGGCCCTTGGCTTCTTTAATCTTCAAAGTGGAAAAATCACTTACAAAAGTGCTCCAAAGCCTCTGAAACTTGCACCATCATGCTTAGAGAATCCAAATCATCTAGGAATGACTTCTCTTGAGCCTAATTTGGTTGAAACATACTCCAGTTATGCCTCTTTCAATTCCGGCCTAGGAAACCTCCACTAGGTCTCGAGAAAATCCAGTTAGCACCGCCAAATGTGGAAGTGGCGCTGAAATTAGGGGCTCCACTAGTTTTTCCACAAAAATAGGAGTTGTTTAATTAATTTTTAAACATGTGTTAACTGGTGCTTAGTGTGCTAATGGCGTGATTAATTTATCCGAATTAAAAAATTTAATTAGCACTTAATCATCGCTTAAGGATTAATTAACCCTACTTAAATGCTAAACCTGTGCCATTAGACTAGGCCTCCACCACGGTTATGGGCCTCAGTACTTTGAAATTGTGGGTTGGCCCTTCAGGGTTGGCACTTTAAACTCAACCTAAACCTTAATTAAAACATTAATACGTATTTTATCCGTTGTATGTTAAATCCCATTGTTTGGAGTAGTTGGTATGCGTGTTGGGTAGTGTGGGGAAGTCTGAGGTTCGACCCTGACCTCTACCCTTCCTCCAATACATGATTTTTATCCAATTCAAATTTAATAAAGTTCAACCCTTAGACATTAAAAAAAAATTCAGCCTTTTGGAGGGACACGTGGCAGCCTCCAGGCTAGCCATGTGTGAACATCCCATTGGTTTGTTAAAAACCAATCAAATTGCGCCAATGAGCCTAGAGATTCGACCAACCATCATTCAACAAGTGTTAGCTTCTCATTAAGCTGGATGAAAACCCAAAATTTGACATTTGATCCTGTTTGACCCTTTTTTTTAAATTCGCATGTTTTGTCAAGTGGATAGCAGGCTCTAACTTTCACATATGAAGTCGGTTTTTGATGAAACAAAGTGCGTCAGATACCTGGCAATGAGACCTATTCGGTCGTTCTATTTTGGTGTGATTCTGAGCACTTTGAATTTTTCGCAAATTTTTGCCCCCAATTCAGATTCCGATCACGTGTCCATAAGGGTCAAGCATAGTGGTCAGCTCCATAACTAATGGCCAGTTGAGGAAGTATGCAAAATTATTGGTGTTTCCCTTCTTTTCAGTGGTCTGTGTGGATGAACATTTCCTTCCCTGGAATGTAATGCATTCATTGTCAAAAATCCTACATAATGGAATACATCTTTTTCATAGGTGGGATACTTTTATATTTTATCTAAAAGTGTCTCACTGTGATATGCCATAAGATTCCTGTGTTGGGTAAGAACTACACCAATAGCATAGTCATAGGTGTTGTCGCCCACATTGTACAGGCACTGCGACCACCGCTCGAGGCAGGGGATGTCACTCTAGTCCTCTCCCACTCCATCCTATTTTTCCCCCAACAACATGGTATTGGGGGTAGTCGCCATGGAATGAGGTGAAAGAAAAGAAGTTGGGAACCAACTTGTTTGGGAAAAATGGATGAGTGGCCTAGCTACTTGGTTAAATTTAGCAAGATTAATGATCATATTAGATTTCTTAAGTATGACACTAGTGCCTTATGGAGTCACAATCTTTCTTATTGTAAATTAATGCCAAGTAATTGGATGGAAACCCACTACTTAGATGATTGAATAACCTATATAATGTACAAATCCTAGAATCTATGTGTGATGCAATGATCTTGGATATTTTTAATTATATGCCTAGTATAAGTAGAACATATCCCTTAATTGTTTTTAGAGACAATATTCAACGTAGGTTTTGGGATGGAATCCAATGGGAACCAGGAAAATGTATGATTAATGATACCTCCCTTTGTGTTCCAAGCACCAAGTTCCTCTGGCGCTGCAGAGACTATGGCCCTGATGACTGCAAGGTCAATGTGTTAACCACTGAGAAAATTGTAATCCCTCAAGATAATTGGAAAATGGTTTCCCTAGTATTCTATCAACCTATATTATGCTAGGAGGTAAATTTCATAATGCAAGCTATATTCTAGAATTATTATGTAACGATGATGAATGAGATCACTTGAGTTAAAATTATTCATGTTATTTAAGTACTTAGTATGAATTGTATTATAACAAGAGTACTTAACAATTAGATGAAAATCCTAAGGAAAGATAGGAGCTACAAGATACAAGTTTCAATATTCAAAAAAATATGCCACAAGACATTTAGAACATATATCTAACTTAACAATGATTACTTGAGATATGTCAATGACCAATATTGAAATGCTTACTTAGAATGATAGCCAAAGATGCCAAATGCTTGAAAAAATTAGACCATTGATGAGATTCAAATACTTGAGTGTCTGAAGTGGAAATTTAACAAATGTTAGATTCCAAAATCAACAAGAAAACTTCACCAATTATTAGTTCTAGGACAACAGTAAGAAAATCACTTTAAACGATGAACTTTGCAAAAAATATGAGGTAGAAAATTTCTCAATGTTTAGCCAATGTAAATTTAGAACTTTTAGACCTGTTAATATGTTACATATTACTGTTATGACAATAGTAAGAAAGTTATAACAGTGATGAGAAAAACACCTTAAATCAAATAGATGACAAGCTACTATTAACTAGTAATGATTAGTGAAATTCCCAATAAGTTGCCAAAGTGAAATATGAGTTTCAAACCACTTAACATGCAATATTTATTGTTATCTCAGATATGAAACGAATTATTATAGAAATAATCTAGCCTAGGGCCCATGACTAGCCCTCCTAAGGCCATAAAGCCCTAACGTCGGGCTAAGAAGAGGAGGTTGAGGCCTCTAAAGGCTACGACCTGCCCTAAAAGGGCTAAAGAAGATGACATGGTGGAAAAAGGGGCTGATGCAAGCCAAGAGAAGGAGGATGTTGGCCCGCTAGGGGCTAGATCTAGGCACAGGAGGCTTGAAAAATAAATTCCATGCTTAAAAACAAAACAAAAAAATCTCTTCCGGATCTTAATTTTGCTGCAAAATTTTCAGTGGGTAGCCCTTCAAAATTTTCTAAAGACTAGATCTTACCCTCAAGGGCCTAGATCTAGCTCTAATTCCACTTGATCTCTTGATTCAACCTAAAAAATTGAAAATAAAACACTCAAACCCCAAATATATAAAAATTCTTGAAATCCCAAAACCCATGTTAGAAAAAATAGTTTATAAATTATATTTACAAAATTATTTACAATATCTACAAATATACAAGGTTTTTAAAAATTTAAATTTTTTTAGAAAGATATTCGTATGGCTATTTCTTTGATCAGTGGCTAAAAAATTTTAGAAACCCTAATGCACACTGTAGCCTTAGTGAAGATTTAATCCACCAAACAAATATTTGGGATCTAAGAAAGATTGTTCTTGCCCAAGTTTATGAACTTGGAGGCAAAGGACTGAAGTACATGAAAACACTATGTATTTATCTCAAGACAATATTTTAATCATATGGAGAATCAAACCGCCTAATATTAGCCCAAAACTATCAATAATATGATTTAATCTCCATCTAATGAAAAACAGATCTTACCATTATTCAGCAAAACATAGGAAAGCACGTAATTATTACATACCACAAATCAATTAACATGGAATGCCTTGAATTGCACCCCAAAGTATTTATTATGATTGAAAAAATAGTTCTCAACAGGACAATAGTTTACATGAAAGTTTCAACAACAAATTTCTAGCCATAAATCAGATTCTTAGAGACTCAAATGACTCTCTAATCTATAGATAAATCCTCTAAGTGGAAAAATAACAGCTAGTTTTCTTGATCCTTGTCAAAATAATCTTGTCTTCGAAGATCATTTTTTAATCTTAGCCGTTGAATTTTATATTTGAGGAATTTTCGTTTTTTTTAATCCATTTTTATTATCTCAAAATTAATTATTTTGAGCTAATTTCCTCTAAATTTTGACTTTGACTTAACCAACAAGATCCAAGGGTCTAACTTTACTTGAAATATCAAATATTCCCTTCGTGGAAGTCCTCCAAAAATGAATTGTTTTAAGAGCCACAAATTTTTCCACTTGGAGAATTTATTTTTCTATGAATTTAATTTTGAATCTAAATTAATTAATTTTATCACTTAGGATTTATTTAATTTTTGCGAGAAAATTAATTAATTGACACTTAAGGGGATTTAATGTTTTTTTCCACCCTCTAATATTTTAACCATGGTGTCTAAGTATGAGGGACCATGCATTAAAATATTTTTTATATAAGAGTTACAATTCAACCCTCGAAGGGGGAATACCCATTTGGCTTAGACCATCAAAATACATACCCAATCTACAACACAACATGATCTAGTAAACCAAGTGATTTTTAATAAATTAACTTAGCTAACTAGCTTAAGTTATTCCCAAATCACTTTTACATAAGACTCAACTAGAACACTAGGACTCACATAAGACTTTGACGAATAATTCCACCCTATCTTTGGGGTGATGTTGGAGGTAAAAACTCTATTGACGATCCTTGTTTAGAAACACAAATGAGTTAGTGAGACGAAAAACCTCCTAAGATGAAACTCTCACCAGAATAATAAGATTACCTAGGTTGTCACATATATTCATGGTGTTACTAGCATCATTTGAATTACAAAACTTACAGAATGGGTTTACAATGACGCATATAACTACTGAAAGATGATCTGATCACTTGAAAAATATTTGGCATATATGTTTTCTTGAAATTTAACAAAAAGTGTGCAACATCTGGATCTATATGAGGAAACATTGCTTCCATGAAGTAATGTGAGAACCCCATAATCCTACATCCAAGAAAACATAATTCCATCAAACATATATGCATTCAAAATCAAAATCATTGTATATACTGAACTTGCTAGAATAAAAAAATTTCTACTCTAAAAAATATAAAGAACATATCACTTAAATGTGTGAAATAAAAACTATCTAACAACAAAAAATGAAAATGAGTAGGGTTAGAAATGCTATACAAAATATTCCCTATGATATCATATTTTTTCAACATAGTGCATATTAAGCATTTGTCGAATTTTCGACAAGTATGAAGGCTAGTTCGTCGATGTGTCGTGCCCAATCCTGCATATAGTAGGACTCTATCTTATCCAAACATCGAGTTGCTCTTGGTCATCAAATGAATCAAACTTCTTCCTTCTCTTCCTTTTCCTTTTAATTTTCTTCTCGTTGGGTTGTGATGTCAATAATGAGACCATTGTATATTTCTTTTCCTTATTCTAAGAATTCTTGGATGAAGGATAAGAAGAATCTAAAGTATCCCCAATATTATTCTGAATATACTTTGTCAAAGGTGACACATACATCTGATCTTCTTCAATTTCTTTTCAATCGATGGAGCTTCCAGCCAACCTATATTTAATGGGGAAAGTAAGCTTCTCACAATGAGATGAGAACTACTCTGGTAGACTGGGTGGTTTGTGATCTGTCGAAGGCTCTTTGTTTCTTTCATTATCTGATCCATGTTGAATTTCCTGTACCTTTATATTTTGCATTATTTGTAGTTTTTTCTAAAGAGTGATATTTTCATTTCTTATGACATCCATTTTCTGAAAATGTTCATCTTTTATAGAATTAAACTCTTTGGAATTATTTTCTTCCATGGCTAACAACTTACTCTGAAGACATATATGACTAGCTTCCATATCCTTAATTACTTTTTCATTATTTACTTGTACCAAACTCATTTCTTCTTTATGATTTTCTTCCATAGTGTTCAAATGATTTTGCATGGTGGATATATTATTAGAATGTGTATCCTTCATAACATGGATTTTCCTATCATGATTCTCCTCCATTGCTTGTGACCTGTTTTCGAGGTCACTTATCTCCTTAGCATGATTGGTAATTAATTTTTCTTGATTAAGCTCCATGTTCTTTAGTTCCTCAACATATTTTTATTCTATGGTTAATAACTTGTTTTGAAGACTGACTTCCCTATATTGCATAGAGATCATTTCTTTCTTATGGTTTTCCTTTATGATGCTCAACTCTTCAACATGTTTTTTCTCAATATCCATCCACCTGATGTGTAGAGATTTAATTTCCTTGGAGTGATACGCCACCAATTTTTCTTGATTAAGCTTTAAACTTCTTATGAACTAAACTTGAATGAAATTCATGTCTCTAAGACTTTGAGTTAATTCCCTAATAATATCCCATTGATCACTTGTTACTTCCTTTCCACTATCTTGTATTTTGATTTCAAAGGTACAATTGGATTCATCCTGAAAGTGGTCACAAGGTCTACAATATGGTACTTCTTGATAATGATCATATAGCAACTCATTATCTTGAAACTTCTTCATGCGATTCTCTATATCAGTGAGTTGACCTTTATGCTCCTCTCACATATTTCTAATGATTTCCTTTAATTATTAAATATGTTAAATTTCCTCCTTAACTTCTTTCTCTAGAAGGTCATGAGGTTGACCTTGAATGTTTGTAAGATGAAAAGGGGCAGAAAAGTCATCCATGGTGACTTTCTTAAAGGGAAAGGGAGCTAATGGGTATCAGAGAGAGAGAGATCCTTGTTCAAAAAAAACAATAAATCCATAAGAAGCGAGCTAATAGCAGGAACTCTTGTAAGAAATTAAATAAGTGGAGTTTCCATTTGAACATGAATAAAACTCCAATATCCAAAAGGAAAAAAACAGAAAGTTTAGTCAGGGAGAAGCAAATGGATATCGAGGATGGATTCTTGTTTGACAAAAATTGGATGAATAAATGAAGTCACCATCCAAACAAGAAACCAATAAAAATGTCCAGGTGCTAAGATGCAAATAGAAAAAGTGAGTAAGGAGATAAGAATATTAGTGAAAGGATAAAGTGATGAAAAAATCAAGAGATACCAATGGCGCTAGAAAATATGGCGTTGATGGGATAACAATGATGGAAGATGAAAGGTTGAGAGAATGTAGTTTAAGTGTCAAGAATGAGATAAAATTATCCCCAAAAACGACACAAAAAAACCTTTTCACCCAAATTGTACATGCACCACAATAACCACTCAGGGTAGGGGCTATCACTATGATCCCCTCCCACTCCGTTCTAGTTGTCTCTGAACAAAAGGATATGGGAGGTAGTCCCTATGGAATGAGGTGAAGGACAACAAGTTGGGAACCAACTTGTTTAGGAGACATGGTTGAGTGGCCTAACTACTTGGTTAAATTTATCAATATTAATGAATTGATTAGATTTCCTAATTATGATACGAGTGCCTTATCGAGTCAAAGTTCTTTCTTAACGTAAATTAATGTCAAGTAACTGTATGGACACTCGGTACTTAAATTATTGACTAACCTATATGATGTGAAAATCCTAGAATCTATGTGTGACACAATGATCTTGGTTATTTTTAGTTATATTCCTAGTCTAAATAGAACCTCTCCCTTAATTTCTTTGAGAAACAATCTTCAGAGTAGGTTGTAGGATGGAATCCAATGGGAAACAAGAAAAGGCTTGCTTAATGATACATCCCCCTGTGTTTCAACCACCCAGTGCCTCTGATGCTATAGAGATTGTGGCTTTGACAACTCCAAGGTCACTATGTTAACCACTAAGAAAAGATGAATCCCGAAAGCTAATTGGAAAATTGTTTCCTTAGAAGTCTATAAACCTAGCTTATGCTAGGAGGTAAATTTCTTAATGCAAGCTAGATTCTAGAATGATTATGCAATGATGATGAGTGAGATCACTTGAGTTAATATTGTTTATTCTATTTAGGTACTTAGTGTGAATTATATTATAGCAAGAGTAATTACCAATGATTAGATAAAAATATGAAGGCAAGATAGGTGCTACAAGATACAAGTTCCAATATTCAAAACAATGTTCCACAACATGTTTAGAACATATATCTAACTCAACAATGATTACTTGAGATATGTCAATGACCAATATTGAAATTCTTAAAAAACGTAGACCAATAATGATATTAAGAGACTTGAGTGTGTGAAGTGATAATTTAACAAATGTTAGATTCCAAAATCAACAAGAAAAATTTAGGAATTATTAGTTCTAGGAAAACAGTAAGAAAATAATTTTAAACCATGAAATTTTCCAAAATTGTGAGGTAAACAAATTCTCAATTTTTATCCAATGTAAATTCACAACTTTTAGACCTCTTAATATGTTACATATGACTGTTATGACAAAAGTAAGAAAGTTATAAGAACAGTGATAAAAGCACCTTAAATCAAATAGATGAAAAACCAATATTAACTAGTAATGATCAGTGAAATGCCCAATAACCCGCCAAAGTGAAATATGAGTTTTAAACCATTTTAACATGAAGTATTTAGTGCTAAATCAGATCTTAAACAAGCTATTACAACCGTAAACAAACTAACATATTAGCAAGCTAATGATGCTACAATCAATGCCCCAAATTCCCGAAAATAGGGAAAAATTACCAAAACTGAAAAATTCAATCTTTTAGCCCACTTTAGATGCGTGATTCAAAAAATTGTAGATCTAATTCAGTAAATTATGCAAGAAATTCCAACAAGTAAAATTTTAGATCTAGGCTAGATCTAAGGTTCCTAAGTGGCCAAAATTTAGGAAAATTAATATTTTTCAATTTTGAACTATTTTGACCAATTTGTATGTGATTTTAGGGCCTAATTATCATTGTTATGGTTGTTGTAATAAAATATAGATAGAATGAGGGTTTAGAGATCAAACCCTAGGCCCAAGGCCTTGAAGATAAATTTCCCTAAGTAACCCAAAATTTGTCCAATTATTTTGTACCTCAAAACACAAGTTTTTGAGCAAAATGTTCCTAAAAAACCACCAAGGAATCAGTATTGAAAATTTCAGCTATGAAACTAAGGAAAACTAGGGAAAAATAGGCTAATTAGGGCCAATGTTGGGCCTAAGACGACTAGTGTTGGGGGATAAGGAGGCTAGAAAAAAATATCAAGGGTAAAAGGAGGCAAAAGAGACTAATGAAAGGAAACATTAGAGGAAGAAGAACCTTGAATGCTTGACGTTAAGGTTTAAGGGGGAATTTAGGGTCCTTAAGGGACAAAACTAGCTGAAATGGAAGTTTTTAGGGTCAAGGAAGGTTAGTCGTCTAGCCTAGGGCCCATGAATAGCCCTCCTAAGGCCTTGAGGCCCTAACGCTGGGCCAAGAAGAGGAGTCTGAGGGATCTAAAGGCTACAACCTAGCCTAAAAGGGCTAAAGAAGATGACACAAGGGAAAAAGTGGTTTATGCAGGCCAAGAGAAGGGGGAAGCTAGACCTCTAGGGGTTGCATATAGGCCTGGGAAGCCTGAAAAATAAAACCCTTGATTCAGAATTGTTTTTCTCTTCCAAATTTGAATTTTTCTACAACTGTTTCAGTGGGTAGCCCTGAAACATTTTCTAGATACTGATCTTACCCTCAAGGACCTAGATCTAGCTCTACTTCCACTTGATCTCCTGATTCAACCTAAAAAATTGAAAATAAACACCCCAACCCCAAATATATACAAAATTCTTAAAACCCCAAAACCCTGGTTAGCAAAAATAGTTTACAAAATATATTTACAAAATTATTTACAAGATCTACAATTATACAAGGTTTTAAAAATTCAATTTTTTGAGAAAGATATTTTTATGGCTATTTCTTTGAAGAATGGCTAAAAACACTTTAGAAACCCCAATGCACACTATAACCTTAGAGAATATTTAATCCACCACACAAATATTTGGGATCCAAACAAAATTGTTCCTGCCCAAGTTTGTCAAATTGGAGACCAAGGACTGAAATACTTACAAACAATATGTATTTATCTCAAAGAAATCAATCTATTAATCATATGGTGAATCAAACCACCTAAGATATACCTAATCTATCAATAGCATGCTTTTCTCTCCATCTAATAAAAAACAAATCTTACCATTATTCAGCGCAACATAGGAAAGCACGTAGTTAGTACATACCACAAATCAATGAACATGGAACACCTTGAATTGCACCCCAAAGTGTTTATCATGATAGAAAAAATAGTTCCCAACGGGAAAATAGTTTACATGAAAACTTCAGCAACAATTTTCTAGGTAGAAATCAAATTCTTAGAGACTCAAATGACTGTCTAATTTATAGATAAAACCTTCAAGTGGAAAAACTAACAACTAGTTTGCTTGATCCTTGTTAAAATAATCTTGGCTGTCGAAAATTATATCAACATCTCTTAATCTTAGCCATTGAAATTTTATGTTTGAGGAATTTTTAAAATTTTTCTTTTGATCCCTTTTTCATTAGCTCAAAATTAACTATTTTGAGCTAATTTCCTCACAATTTTGACTTTGGCTTAACCACCAAGGTCCAAGGGTCAAATTTTTCTTTAAATATCCAATATCCCCTTGGTGGACGACCTCCAAAAATTAATTATTTTAAGACCCACGAATTTTTCCACTTTGGCGAATTTAATTTTCCTATCAATTTGATTTTGACTCTAAATTAATTAATTTTATGGCTTAGGATTTATTTATTTTTTGCTAGAAAATTAATTAATTGACACTTGAGGGGATTTAATGTTTCTTCCAACCTCTAATATTCTAACCATTATGTCTAAGTATGAGGGATCATGCATTAAAACATTTTTTACATAATATTTATAATTCAACCCTTAAAGGGGAGATACTCGTTCAGCTTAGACCATCAAAATACATACTGAATTTGTGACACAACATGATCTAGTGGACCAAGTGATTTGTAATAAAACATTTGATCAAAATATCTTAAATTACTCTCAAATCACTTTTGCAAAAGAATCGACTAGAATACTATGACTCACCTAAGACTTCGACAAAGAATGACACCCTATCTTTGGGGTGAGGTTAGAGGGAAAAACAAATTGACCATTCTTGTTTAGAAAAAAATGAGTTAGTGAGACAAAAAAACATCCTAGGATGAAACTCTCACTAGAATAATAGGCTTACCTAGGTTGTTACATATATTCATGGTATTATTAGCATAATTTACATAACAAAAATTGCAGAATGGGTTTAAAATGACACATATAACTGTTGAAAGATTATTCGATCACTTAAAAAATCTTTGGCATATCTGCTTCCTTGAAATTTGAAAAAAAAGTGTGCAAGAGGAGGCATTTGTCTCAATTTAAAATGGTTGGTGCATGTCTACTAATGTGAAAACTCGTGCAGAGTAAAGGTGATTCTTCAACTCGATAAATACCTTTTGTTGGGATTCAAACTAAAAAAACTTTGATTTCTGTCTTCCCTTTATGACTTGATTGGACAAGTGATATGAGAGTGCAATAGAAATTGGCAAGGCCCAAAAAGCTATGGAGCTCTGTTAGAGTGGTTGGGGTTAATGATCTGAATGGGAAATGGCATCAACCCATGGTATTCATCTACCCATGTTATCCATCCACCCATGGAATTTACCCATGGTATTGTAAATGGCATCGACTCATGGTATTCATCCACCCATGATATTTATTCGCCCATGGTATTGTAAGTGACCCATGGTATGTATCCACCCATGGTATTCTTCCACACATGGGATTCAGCCATGGTATTGTAAGTGGTATATACTCATGGTATTGGCCTATGGTATCTACACATGGTATTGTAACTCAAAAAATGCTATAAATAACAAGCCTCAGTTTGTAAATGGACAGATTGTCCGCCACAATGTAGCTTCTACAGTTATTCTCTGTTTTAATAAAACAAGTTTCTTTGTGGTTTTATTTCTTTGTGTTCTCTCTTTTTTTTTCTGGCATTCTAATTTTGCAGATCTTGTCAGATCCATTTCAAATTTTTAGATCTTGGGGTCTCCCCCCAAGATCTGGATCAGTGGTATCAGATTCAGGTTATGCCTCCATGGGAATGAGGGTTTGAAACATATTTCAGTTTCAATGTTTTACAGCAATCTTCAGAAAAATCCATGATTTTTTTTTGGGCGACGAGTTTTCAGATCAGATCTGAAACTTATGGTGCAAAATTTACAAAAAAAAAAAAAAAAAAAAAACCATATATGGATTCCTTGTGAAAAAATACTCAAATTCAAAAAAAAAATCGGCCAAATTGGAGTTCGGATGAGGGAGATATCGTTGATTCAAAATCAGCAATGTTGAAGCAATTTTTCTGACGATAATTCATGGATGGCAGTTTTCCTGTCATTTTTCGCAATTTTCAGTGAAAAATTTTAGAAGAATGGATATATATCTGAGCTTCTCTTGAAAAATCACCCAAGTTCAAAAAACAAATCGATCGAATCGGAGTCCGGATCTGGGAGTTATTGTTGATTTAAAATCAACTATTTTTTCAGAAATTTTGTGACAGCGAAACAGTTCCAGCGCAAATCTGCAGGCCTAGAGTCTCCAGATAGTGGTTTCAAACACAATAGAAGATGCAGAATGATCATTCCATTTCCAAAAACAGGTTATAATAAATATTCTGAGTTATATTGACCGAGTTATGCTCATTTTAAATCTGGAGCAACATTCGGAGCAGGTTCCCTTTGGAGACGTGCCCTCCCACCCCGCTTTAGTAGGCACCCGCTTCACATTCATCAGTTTTATCATAGCAGCGTTCGGCTTGGATTATTTGGAGACGTGCCCTCCCACCCCAAGCTATGTAGGCACCTGCTACTTCATCAACAATTAGCATCACGGTTATGGGTCAACCGCACAAAATCATTTTGATCGAAGTCCATTTGCTAGGCCGCACACTGTTAGTCACACAGTTGGTCACAAGCATTACAGGGTATCTCTATCCTCGGATCTTTGTTTTTCATGGTTTTGGTTCATCCACAAACCCACACTTCATCGAAGTCCATTTGCTAGGCCGCACACTGTCAATATCACAATTGGTCACAAGCATTACAGAATGGATATATATCTGAGATTCTCTTGAAAAATCACCCAAGATCAAAAAACAAATCGATCAAATCGGAGTCCGGATGTGGGAGTTATTTTTTATTTAAAATCAACTATTTTTTCAGAAATTTTGTGACGGCGAAACAGTTCCAGCACAACTCTACAGGTCTAGAGTCTCCAGATAGTGGTTTCAAACACATCAGAAGATGCAGAATGATCATTCCATTTCCAAAAACAGGTTATAATAAATATTCTGAGTTATATTGACCGAGTTATGCTCATTTTAAATCTGGAGCAGCATTCGGAGCGGGTTCCCTTTGGAGACGTGCCCTCCCACCCCGCTTTAGTAGGCACCTACTTCACATTCATCAGCTTGATCATAGCAATGTTCGGCTTGGATTATTTGGAGACGTGCCCTCCCACCCCAAGCTATGTAGGCACCTGCTACTTCATCAACAATTAGCATCACGGTTATGGGTCAACCGCACAAAATCATTTTGATCGAAGTCCATTTGCTAGGCCGCACACTGTTAGTCACACAGTTGGTCACAAGCATTACAGGGTATCTCTATCCTCGGATCTTTGTTTGTCATGGTTTTGGTTCATCCACAAACCCACACTTCATCGAATTCCATTTTCTAGGCCGCACACTGTCAATATCACAGTTGGTCACAAGCATTACAGGGTATCTCTATCCTTGGATCTTCGTTCATCACGGTTATGAGTTAACTACACAAAACTCTTCTCTTTAGTGGCTCTTCATATTCAACAAAGGCTTCTCAGGAGGGAACTTCATGCAATGGGGACCATTGCTTCTTAAGGAGGGGGGAATGATCTGAATGGGAAATGGCATCAACCCATGGTATTCATCTACCCATGTTATCCATCCACCCATGGAATTTACCCATGGTATTGTAAATGGCATCGACTCATGGTATTCATCCACCCATGATATTTATTCTCCCATGGTATTGTAAGTGACCCATGGTATGTATCCACCCATGGTATTCATCCACACATGGGATTTACCCATGGTATTGTAAGTGGTATCTACTCATGGTATTGGCCTATGGTATCTACACATGGTATTGTAACTCAAAAAACGCTATAAATAACAAGCCTCAGTTTGTAAAAGGAAATATTGTCCGCCACAATGTAGCTTCTACAGTTTTTCTCTGTTTTAATAAAACAAGTTTCTTTGTGGTTTTATTTCTTTGTGTTCTCTCTTTTTTTTCTGGCATTCTAATTTTGCAGATCTTGTCAGATCCATTTCATATTTTTTTAGACCTTGGGGGCCTCCCCCCAAGATCTGGATCAGTTAACCAATCCCAAATAACTTGTATCTTTGTCGGGTCCTCATGCACACCCCACTCATCAATGATGTACCCTAGATATTGATCCTGGGTCATACTAAAAGTTCATTTCTCCAAATTGGCACACAATATTTGTTGTCACAGGGTTTGGAGGACCAGTCTAACATGGTGTATGTTCTCTTCCTAAATCTGGTTGAAGATTAGGATGTCATCTAGATACGCTACAATGAATGAGTTGGTGAAGGGTTGAAATTTTTCTTCCATCATCCACATGAAGGTTGTGGGGGAATTATTCAACCTAAAATACATGACCAATTATTCGAAAAGGCCCTCCTTGGATTTGAAGACAGACTTACACAAATCAGATGGTTTGATTGGTACCTAGTGATAACTGGACTTCAAGTCAATCTTGTTGAAATATTTGGCCCTCTTGAGCTAGTCCAAAAGGTCATCAATTCGTGGGATTGGATACCTATTTGGGACAGTGATCTTATTAAATGCCCGATAGTAAATACAAAGACTCCAAATTTTTTCCTCCTTTAGTACCAACGCGATCGAGCTCCCACATGGTGATGAACTTGGCCTGATGTTCCCTTTCTGTGATAGCTCCCGAATCCTCCTCTTGATTTCATCATTTTCCATAACATAGTGTCGTTACATCAGTCCATTGTGAAGCGATGTTCTTAGAGTCAGATAATGGAGTGCTTTGCCTAACAGTGTAGGGGTACCCCTGTGGGTGAGGTGAACATGTCCCTATACTCCTCCATGACCTTATCCATATTTTTTTGTCATGTGGAGGAGCCCTGTCGAAAGGCTATGGATGTGGCCACAATATTCCTCTTTCTCGGAGGGCAGATCATAAGGAATATAAATTTCCCTATCAAGGAAATTATCTTACTACATTGTTTAGCAAAGATCAAAGAAAAGTTGGTAGGCAGCACTGCCTCTAGTATCGTACATAGTTTATGACCCAAATTAATAAAAAAAAATGAGGCCTTGATTCATATACATTATGACACTTCTGTTATCACTCTGTAGTTTCAAGGTTGAAGAAAAATCCTCGGAGGTATCATCAAAATCCTTTGGAAACTAGGATCTAGACCTGCCACTTTAGAGAGGGATCTCTCTGTATAATTTATCTATGTTTTATGTATAATTTAGGCTAGTTAATGGGCTTAGAGTTTGGTTTTTGAATTGTTTTGATTGGAGCAACAAGGGAAGGCCATTGGGAAATGGATTCAAAGAGGCTTGGGGTGATCAATTTGCAGAAGGATCAAGATTAAGTGAAACAGGGAAAGCTAGGTTTCATTGCTTTGGATATTTCATGATTTTAAATGAATTATGAAACAAAAGAAATGAGAGGCTCAATAGAAACTAAGGAGCGATGAAGAATCCCTTAATTTGACTTCAGCAGAAAACATATAAATTGTAAATAGCTAGAATAGGGTGTTCTTTATAAGATATCCTATTTGTCACAGTTCCTGTTATGCAATTAATATTTTTAGAAATGACAGAGAAAGAAAAACAATGGATAAACACATTAACAGAAGAAAAAAATCACCATTTCGTACACCACATGAATCTGAAACAGATGGTCTTGTACTTGCAAATGGTCACTTGAACTCAGTGAAAAAATTTACAATGAATGGTAGTATTCCTCATTACAAATCCCAACATCTATTACTTCAAATGATGAAATATTTATACAAATTCTAAAATACAATATCTTGAAAAAATATCAAGATTTATTACAAATATCTCTAACTGTGCTACACAAATAGAATTGAAACATAGGACATTCGAAACTAATGAATCTACTTGGAACTATCTTTGTGGATTTTTGGTGACAAATAAGATCAATTTGAATTTGATAGCAACTCTTATTTGATGAGGTGGCCTCCAAGTCACTAACTATCTTTGAGCTTTTTCCTCCTGAATTTCTTAAAAATAGGGTCCAGTTATCCTTTGAATATCTCAATTTGAGATAGATATGTAGAAAGTGAAAGCATTTATTGTAGAAGAAGATATTTTTGAGATAAAAATCTCTCAGTTTCCCAAGGTTTTTCTCCAGTTGTTCACAATATTCTCTGCAAAATGATGTCTAAAACGGGACTTTGCAAAGCAAGAAAAATAGGTTGTGAAGATGTGAATTTATATCTCATTCTGTAATACATGTGTAAAACGTGAGATAGATTTTTGTCTTTTGGAATCTTAGGAACATAAACCTCTACAAGTTTCTCATGATTCATCTCTGATTGGCCACAATCTGCTCTACAAAAGATTACTAAACATGAAATTTCTGGAAAATCTTCTTTGAAATATTATTTCAAATTTCCCAAAGAATAATGTCTATGTAAAAATGGAGAGAGGTTTACATACGGATGTTAGCAACAAAAAACTCTTTAAATTTTTGAAAATGCATTTCCACCTGCACGGAAACCATATTTGAAAATACTGGCTAAAAACAAGAAAAATTGGGAAAATATGCTTGCAAAGATTCCTCTGAATCTCCCAAACCATAACAACTGTTAGAAAAATGAGAGAGGTTTTATCCCACAAAAACCTCTTTTAATTTTTTAAAATTCATTCTCAGTTTTTTGTAAACCATGTTTAAAATTATTGTGTTGTATAGGGAAAAAAACAGAGTTTTAACTGTCCATGAAATGAACATATGACATGGAGGTGAGAGGTGACATGGAGGTGGGGGATGATGTGGAGGAACATCCTTGGCAAAAATAATTTATGCGTGAGTGTGGAAGGAAAAGGCGGGAATGGAACGGTAAGCAGGAGTGGGATCAAGTGGGAAAGGGATGAGGAGGAGCAGTTTTCGGAGGGGGTTGGGCATGGTAAGTGGTTTGAGGAAGAGGGGGTGCAAAATGTGGCAAAGGCACCATGTAGCATGGGACCTGGTGAGGGAAAACCATATTTTCGAACCCCCCCTCCCCCCCCAGCGGTGGTAAAGCGAGGATAGACAAGGGGGTCTAAAACGGATGTGTGTCGTTGATTTGGAGATGGGGCGGATCATTCGGCGAAGAACTACGGGCCCTTTAACCATATGTGACAGAACAATTTTTTTGGGATGTGCCTTTTTTCGCTTTCAACTTTATAATAAAAACAAACTATAGTGCCAAATCCTTTTTACAATTTATTTAATCACATTTAAATGGTGTGATTAATCTAATCTAAACATACTTAATTATCCTCTAATGCTGCATTTTGAGTTGCAAGCATACTTTTTTATTTTTCTTAAGGTTTTGACATTTTTTGGAAATAATTTACAATATGGAATATTATTTACAACATCTGAAATATAATAATCATCTACTATAATCAAGTGACCCTATAAAAATTTATAGGACCCTAACATTGTTGGGAAAAATACTGAGAGGGGGGGGTGAATCAGTATTTAGGGCTGACTGAAAACTTTTTACTTTTTCTTTCTCTAAAACCCATACGCTACTTTACTGAACCCAACTCGCGTATACACGTGGATATCCTTAATAAAACTTGCGTATTACCAGAGATCTCATTATGCAGATAATTATTTACTTAGATCATTGCATCATTCATTCATTAGATGTTTAGTAAGCAGTAAACATGTGCAGTAAGAACAGAATAAATCATCACACATTAGCAACACACATGAACACCAAGATTTAAGGTGGAAACCCAATTCGGGAGAAAACCACCGTTTTCGTCGTCTCTGTCTTCAATATTTATTATAAAGAAAACTTCTTACAACCATGTACTGGTGCAAACTCATACCAGCACGCAGGCACCCACCTGCAAAAGGCTACAACCTTCTCTCGTTTCCCAGCCTCTCCTGGAAGGGAGCTACTACCCCCTGCTCTCATTTACCAGCCTCTCCTGGAAGGGAGCTACTACCCCCTACTCTCGTTTACCAGCTACCACTGGAAGGGAGCTACAACCCCCCTCACTGAAGGCTTCGACCCTCAGCACCACTGCGGACCACGTTTCATCAATTTTCATACTGGATCCATTAGCTTCCATACAACATACCTTGTAGGCCACTTTTCATCATATTTTCAGACCGGACCCACTCCACACATTTAAGCTCATCATACATCAAACTGAAACTTATAACCCCATCAATTCATTCATTGAATCATCAACCAATCAACCAACAACTTGATCTTTAATCAACATAATCAGCAGCATAATCAACATTCAAACAACCCAGATCTGTATGAATACATCATCAACAGATAGCAGTAAAACAGCAAAACAGATCAGACATTTCATTCCACATACTTCAGCAAACCCTAGATCCCATACACGCTTTTACTTCACTGAACCTACGTATATACGCGCTTTCACAGAGACAAACCTGCGTATACTTCAGTGCATTCTATTCTTCAGAAACCCTAACTGCCATACGCGCTTTTCTTTAAGCAGACCCGTGTATACACACGCTTTTCATAAAACGCACATGCGTATAGATCAGAAATTTTTCAGGACTATTCATCTCTTCAGATCAGATAAACAACTCAGATTTCATCCTTTATTTCAGCAAAGATTCGCCAAATCACAGATCTAAACATTCCATAAATAGATCTAGAAAATACATAGTCATCTTCAGATCTAGAGATCCCTCTTCATCATTTTCTTCATAGGTGCATTATTAATTCAGATCAATCAATAAAATATTTCCCATTTCATGTAGATATACTTCAAAGTGAAGTATTCATTAAAACCTAGACCTATGAACACACTTGCACTATGATCTTCTTCTCCTTATATAGTTTTAGCCTTTGTCAATACCATCAGTCAAAACCACTCAACTACTGATGGTATTCCTGGACGAGATCAAATAGATAATCCAGCGCTCAATACTGTGGGCCAATACCATGGTAAAGTCCCCTGGTTTTATAAATTTAGAGCGCAAATAGGCATACGCTACTTGGTACGTACTTTTCCGCATACATACGCTACTTCTCCTTTACAAACCCGCGTATGCTTTATGACATACCATTTTCATCATTGCTCTAGCCATTACAGGAATTCCTTTCTCCATTACATCTGAACTGCTCTGTAGATATGTCAAATTTACATCATTAACAAATAGGACAAGTTAGTTTCCATCGAGGACAACTTCATCAAGTAGGTTGCCATCAATTTTATCAAGTAGGTTGCCATCAAGGACAACACTCTGCATCATATTGCCAACAATCTCTACCTTTGGACTTGATGGCAACCATGATGGTGTTTGATCACCACAACAGATATATACATTTATTATAACCATTATTCAAACACCATGATACTCTCCCCTTATTCAAACACCATGATACTCTCCCCCTTTGACATCAAGGGCAAAGGGCGGATCAAAACCAAAACAATGTTTTTCTTCTCTTGTAGAAAGAAGAGCTCTGTAGATATGATGTGCACTGAAGTTACCATGCTTCCCCTCAGTTCATGTTGAAACTTCAAACATATTTTTCAATGAAGTACATGAGTCTATGACCTTTCCTATCACCAAAGACTCATACTTATAACAATGATCCAACCAAGTGGATTTACATATGTGACTCAAGTACCCAACCAAGTGGGTTTACACATTTTGACTCAACTACCCAACCAAGTGGGTTTACAAAATTGAAGAAGTCCTTACATGACTAAATATAACAATTTACATCATAGGTCTCAACATGACCTTTTCATCAAATTACAAATATGACTTTTTATGACCAACATCAAAAAGACCTCAAGAGAGAGATCATATTTCAGAACCATCATAATGCCAACAATGCATCTTTTCCACATGACCAATGCTCCCCCTTAGCCTGTGCATCCTGAACACTTTCAACAGAAAATCATCAAGGCATCTTCATCAAATATCGAAATATGAGAATTGAAACATCACCAGAGATACCAAACAGCACTGCAGCTGTGCTGAAAAATGCTGACCCAGAAAAATTTGTCAGCAACCACCCATACGTGGTTTTCTGTGTATAAACTCGCGTAAATACACGACTGTCCTTCAGGAAATCTGTGTATCCAACTTAATCTTCTGATTTTAAGAAGATCTGATCTTCTGATAGGCAGAGACAATTCCCAGCTTCTGTCTGAGATAGTCGAATGCTTCCCTGGAATATATGAGAGAAGAAAGAAAGGACAATGTAGCTATGTTTTCAAGTGTCGTGCAACAGTTGTAGCATAAGCACATCAGTAACCAAGTCTTCAGGCTCTTTGCAACATCAACATATTTTTCTCAAGACGAATTATCATACCAGAACAACTTCAAGCAATCATCAATGTGATCTGATATCACCAAGATCTTCATGATTCATAACCATGATGTAACATGTGTAGGAATTATGTATAAAAGGTCTCAACCGTGATAAAAGTCCTCAACAACAAACTCTGCATGATCTAACCTTATCTTTGAATCATAAGACTTCCATCTCATCCAGGTGTGAAAACAAAAGATACTCTTTATCAAAAAGAAATCAGGGCTCATCCATAATCTCATCATAAGAAACCATGTATCATGTCACCATCATTTGAGCATGAGTATTATGAGAACTAAGGAATAAGCAGATACAATGCCAACAATGCAATAATTAGTAGTTAGACTGATGCTCCCCCTGAACCTGTGCTCCTGATCTTTAGCTGAATCACTGTTTTTCTTATCAGAAAATCATACGCTTCTGTCTCCAGCGGAACTCGCGTGTATACGCGACTTTAGTTCATTAAACCCGCGTATGTAAAGTGAAATACTGAAAAATTTCACTCTTTCATCTCCCCCTGAACTTGTATCTCCTGTACCTATCATTTTCACATCTGATGCACTGTTAGAAATAACCATAACCAGAATAACCAAACCAACCATGGGAATAATCATACATTGTTCCCCCTGTGATGATACATTACTGATTCCAATAATGTATCTCACATCATTCCTGCAGTCATTATGAGAAGTAAGCTTTAGAAGCGGATGACTGCAGCAGGATTATTATCCCCTACGTTTTTGACCGGTCCTCCTTCTTTTTCCAGTTTTGTTTGAAATTTCTTATTGTGTGCTGGAAATTATCCAATTTCTCAGATCTATTCATCCTGCATTCTTTTTCTACATGTCCATACTTGTTACAAGCATAGCATCTTGTGTGACCAGAAAAGTAAGCATAGGGATCATAATGTATTTTTCTATTCTTTCTTCTATTGCAATCAGCTGCTTTATGACCAAACTTGCTACATGAAAAACAATATCCCTAAAAGAAACCTGATGATCCAGGTGGATATTGGTGGTCACCCGCCTATTCCACTTGGGGCTCCACCATTGTCTATTTCATTTTTTCAGTTTCGGCACAGTTTACTATTTTTAGCAGTTTTTCGGGTCCTAAACTTTCGGAGCCGTTTTGAGGCCCTAAACGACGTTTTTTGGGAAAACGGAGAGCAACATGGGTCCATGGACCGATGTTGCTTGTTCCAAATTTGTATTCCTCGGATAGATCTTTCTAACGAGGTATGGTACGCGTCAAACGGAGATCGTATGCCAAAGTTACGCCCCTGGGAAGTTGAAACACCAATTTACCCAAACGGGGCCCATAGTTTTGGCGCTTCATCTCCTAGGGTTAGGGTTTTGGCTGTTTAGGATTTCCCATTGTTTCTAAATGATAAATAGGCCCTCGAGCCTCATTGTAACTCAGTTTAGAGGCCTGTAGCCACCACATCTCTTCTCAGAGATAGCTACCAGCGCCCTAGCTAGTTTTATTCCCATTCTGTCTGTAAGCAAATTTCAGTTCTTTCTGTGTAGAATATGTTTGTTTGTGACTGAAACAATCTGCTTCTGCAATTGGCTGCAACATGCCCATAATTATGACATTTAAAGCATTCAACTTTATTGATCAAAGGAGGGAATTATTTCTTTTGAGAGTTCATGATTGTCGGTTGACCTTTCGTTTCTTTCAACACTTCAGGTTTTGCATTGATATCCTTTGAATCTTTATCACTTTCTTGTGAACTAGATTCTCCTTTAACAGTTTCATGAAAACCAAGACCAAATTGAACAGAAGGAGACCTTTGACTACTAAGAATATTGTCCAGAATCTTAGTACTATCTTGAAACCTCAAGAGTTTATGTTTTTCTTCTAATTTACCTTTTAAAATGTTTACCTCAACCTCCAATATTTGGAATTGTTTCTTCATACTTTCTTCGACCCTTCTTCCTTCTTCTACTTGATCATTCAATTTTAAAATCTCTTCTTTCAACCCATTTTTTTTTCTTCAAATTTTTGTAGAATTTCTTCGTTCTTCTTATTTGATTTTTCCAGATCTTCTTCCAGAGAGATGATTTCTGCTTCAAGTCCTTCACTGTGATTGGTTACTTTATCTTGCAGTCTTTGATACATTTCTATCTGTTCATTCATTCTAGAGATCATATCTCTGTAGATAGATTCCTTCTTTTTAAATTGATCTTCAACATTAATCTTGACATTTGCTTCTAGACCCATATTGTTGCTTTCACTATAATTTTCACTATCTTCACCATTGCATGCACAAGAAAGTGAATCATAAGAGAAATAATCAATACATGTTTCATATTCTTCATTTTCTGTTGTACATGTTTTCTAAGATATCTTCTTACTTTGAGTAGCCTTCTTCTTTTGCTTCTTTCCCATTGTGACGGATCTCCTTCAAGTGATCAATATTCTGTAGAAGGACCTGCTCTGATACCAATTGTTGGGAAAAATACTGAGAGGGGGGGGTGAATCAGTATTTAGGGCTGACTGAAAAATTTTTGTTTTCTCTTTCTCTAAAACCCATACGCTACTTTACTAAACCCAACTCGCGTATACACGCGGTTATCCTTAATAAAACTTGGGTATTACCAGAGATCTCATTATGCAGATAATTCTTTACTTAGATCATTGCATCATTCATTCATTAGATGTTTAGTAAGCAGTAAACATGTGCAGTAAGAACAGAATAAATCATCACACATTAGCAACACACATGAACACCAGGATTTAAGGTGGAAACCCAATTCGGGAGAAAACCACCGTTGTCGTCGTCTCTGTCTTCAATATTTATTATAAAGAAAACTTCTTACAACCATGTAATGGCGCAAACTCATACCAGCACGCAGGCACCCACCTGCAGAAGGCTACAACCTTCTCTCATTTACCAGCCTCTCCTAGAAGGGAGCTACAACCCCCTGCTCTCGTTTACCAGCCTCTCTTAGAAGGGAGCTACTACCCCCTGCTCTCGTTTACCAGCCTCTCCTGGAAGGGAGCTACTACCCCCTGCTCTCGTTTACCAGCTACCACTAGAAGGGAGCTACAACCCCCCTCACTGAAGGCTTCGACCCTCAGCACCACTGCGGACCACGTTTCATCAATTTTCATACTGGATCCATCAGCTTCCATGCAACATACCTTGTAGGCCACTTTTCATCAGATTTTCAGACTGGAACCACTCCACACATTTAAGCTCATCATACATCAAACTAAAACTTATAACCCCATCAATTCATTCATTGAATCATCAACCAATCAACCAACAACTTGATCTTTAATCAACATAATCAGCAGCATAATCAACATTCAAACAACCCAGATCTGTATGAATACATCATTAACAGATAGCAGTAAAACAACAAAATAGATCAGACATTTCATTCCACATACTTCAGCAAACCCTAGATCCCATACGCGCTTTTACTTCACTGAACCTGCGTATATACGCGCTTTCACAGAGACAAACCTGTGTATACTTCAGTTCATTCTATTCTTCAGAAACCCTAACTGCCATACGCAATTTTCTTTAAGCAAACCCGCATATACACGCGCTTTTCATAAAACGAACATGCGTATAGATCAGAAATTTTTCAGGACTGTGCAGCTCTTCAGATCAGATAAACAACTCAGATTTCATCCTTTATGTCATCAAATATTCTCCAGATCACAGATCTAAACATTCCATAAACAGATCTAGAAAATACATAGTCATCTTCAGATCTAGAGATCCCTCTTCATCATTTTCTTCATAGGTGCATTATTAATTCAGATCAATCAATAAATTGTTTCCCATTTCATGCAGATATACTTCAAAGTGAAGTATTCATTAAAACCCAGACCCATGCACACACTTGCACTATGATCTTCTTCTCCTTATATAGTTTTAGCTTTTTTCAATACCATGAGTCAAAACCACTCAACTACTGATGGTATTCCTGGACGGGATCAAATAGATAATCCAACGCTCAATACTATGGGCCAATACCATGGTAAAGTCCCCTGGTTTTATAAATTTAGAGCGAAAATAGGCATACGCTACTTGGTACATACTTTTCTGCGTACATACGCTACTTCTCCTTTACAAACCCGCGTAGGCTTTGTGACATACCATTTTCATCATTGCTCTGGCCCTTACAGGAATTCCTTTCTCCATTACATCTTAACTGCTCTGTAGATACATCAAATTTACATCATTAACAAATAGGACAAGTCAGTTTCCATCAAGGACAACTTCATCAAGTAGGTTGCCATCAAGGACAACACTCTGCATCATATTGCCAACAAACATAGGCTCCAGCTAGTGATGGTACTCTCCCTGAGACATGCCAATAACACCGTAGACTAGTAGCCTAAACCATTGGGTTGATCCCAAGCCTGCAACATGCTCTTCCCTAAAATCTCTCTTACTAAAAATATGAAACTGAAATCAACACCTTTCTGCAAACTGAAATATAAAACACACTGAACTGAAATCTGAAATGCAATCTGAAATTGAAAATTGAAAGAATGCTCGGAAAAATTCTCAAATCACTAAGCTTATTTGCACACTTCTACCTACCTTATACTACTAAAAATAATGTTGAATCAAGTAATATAAAAATTCCAATGAAGCCATTCAAGTAGTTGCTGAAAAAGTGGAATACTTGACTGCTTGTTAGCATAATCAAAAGGACAACTTGCTATTTGTCCACAAAATCAAGATTGTAACATGTAATGGCAACTGATGATGGATCTTGTCCTTATAGTGAAAACATGGTTGAACACTTAAGCTGAAAAGAACCTCCATGTAGACTGTTATAGGATCAATAAAAGTATGATTTATTATATTAGCTTCCAGGCCTTCAATGACCAACCGATCATGGATGATTTCATCAGTTGTATCCTCAAGGTTAAAGCCTGATTCTAACTCTACAGTAGCAGTCTTATAATTGAAAACATAATTCTCATCAAAAGGAAATATAACATCCTCTTTATTTGGAGAAGGAATTTTTTCCAATAATTGTTTAGGACCTTGGAAATTATATGACTGAATATGAAAATCCAAAATTTCATTACCCTTCTCGAATGTTTCAGTAACTAACTCAAGAAAACAAATTTTACTTTCAAGATAAAATTTGCTCAATTTCAAACAATGAAACATGGTCGTTAAAAAATCTTCATCAATTTGAAACTCTACAAACTCATCCCTGAATTCTTTTAAAACTTCACAAGATAGAGAATTTTCCACATACCCTGTCATCTCATTTAGTGAGAAATCTAATCAACATGTAGTGGAGTCACCATGAATGCTCTAAAACCTGGATTCGTTGACAGTGGAGTCACCCTGGAAACTTTGAAGCTCTGCATACTTTGAACATGGAGTCGTCGGGTGAATAATTCAGCCTTCTTGTGCCTGATCATTTTCCACCATCAGTAATCAGTTCTGCAACTCACACTTTTCTAAGGAAGATAAAAAAAATTATCCGCAGTATGCTCGCCACTATGTTAGCACTATGTAATTTCAAGGCTGAAGAAAAAACCTTGGAGGTAACATCAAAACCACTTTGGAAGATGGGATATAACCCTTCTAGCTTCAAAGAGGGATCTCTCTATAAAATTTATCTATGTTTTATGTAAATTTTAGGCTAGTTAATGGGCTCAAAATTTGTTTTTTTATTTTTTTTGGTTGGAATAGCAAGGGAAGGCCATTGGGAAATGGTATCAATTTGTAGAAGTATAAAGCTTAAGTGAAACAGGCCAAGATAGTTTGCCCTACTTTGGATCTTTCATGATTTTAAATGAATTATGAAACATAATAAATGAGAGGTTCAGTAGAAATTAAGGATTAATGAAGAATTCCTTTATTTGACTTCATCAGAAAACATATAAATTGCAGACATCCACAATAGGATGCTCTTAATAACATATCCTATTCGTCACAGTTTCAGTTATGCAATTAAGATTTTGAGAAATGACAAAGAAATAAAAACAATGGATAAACACCTTAAAAAAATAAAAACATCACCATTTTGTATACCACATGAATCCTAAAAAAAATGGTCTTGTATTACCTATAAATGGTCACTTGAACTCAGTGAACAAATTTACAATGAATGATAGTCTTCCTCATTACAAATCCCAACATCTGTTACTTCAAATGATGAAGTATTTATACAAACTCTAAACTAAAATATCTTGAAAAAATATCAAGATTTATTACAAATATCTTTAACTATGTTACGCAAATAGAAATGAAACATAGGAAATTCAAAACTAATGTGTAATATCCCTTTTTCATGAATTTCAACAATGTGCTCAAGAGAAATGTTGTATAAGTAAACCTGTGCAGAAATAATGCAGATCAGGACTTATTTCCTCTTATTTATTCTATATGAAACTTATGTATGGAATTTCATAAAAAAAAAATCAGTTTAGATGCACTAAACAGATCTCCCACAAATTAGACTAGCTAAAAAGCACCCAAAGAGGAAGGTTGCAGCTAAATGCAAACATTGCTTCAGGAATTGCCCAGTTTTATCAGATATTCAGAGGAGATCAGCAAGGAGGCTCATATTTCAGTAATACAAAAGCAAATTAGCATTAGGATGTAGCTATTACAGGTTAAAAAACCTCCTCATCAGCTTAGAAGAGAAGATAAATATGGAAGGAATACAAATACCTAAACTAAACCTACTTCTCCCAAGGTAACGCACCCCTATAACAGCACAAAAGCGTTATAACGCACTTGATCAATGAATAGGCCACGTTAGTGGCTAGGGAAATGCTCTTTTTATACTAGAGGGAAGCGTTACCCGTGTTTTGAGTTTGAAACAGGAAAAACCCGCGGAGAATGATTTGAATTTCTAGCTTTTTCTCACAAGAGAGTCAATACAAAATAGAAACTAAAAAGCATTAATCTCTTATTGGGCCTTTCCAAAAACAATTGAACTCTCAAGGAAGGCAAAAGCATGGGAAGTTGAGGAAACATCTTGGTTTTTTCTATTTAGAACTGGTGGAAGGAGAAAGGCAATGATTGCTCTCTCCATCTCCTATAAAATGGAGCTGAAGGCTCTTAGTTCAAGGTCGAAGGATTATCAAAGTTTTGAATACTTGTGAAGTAGAGCATTATTGTTGTAGTGTGAAGGTCAAAAGTCAAAGAGGTTCATTGAGAACTTGTTGATCAAGACATCACCACATTGAGAGATAGAGAGATTGGAAGGCTGAGGAGGGCTTGCTACAACCAATGGTTGTAATCCTCCTTTTTACAAATTAATAGAACTATATCTGTTTTTTCCATTCTATGTGTTGATATTGTCATTGTTCTTCAATTACTTATACAGCATGAGATTAATGGCTTAGATGTGCATTGTTTAAATGTTTATCATATATTAACTTAATTGATAGGAAATGTACGTTGTGGTAGAGATTACACGGGTGCTTTGATTGATTACAGGGTCGAGATTTGGAGCTGGTGAAGAAGGATCCCTGCTTAGTGCTCTCCAAAAGACTTCAATATCATTAAAGAGGTAATCTTCCATCTTATTCCATCAAGTTGTTTAAGTTGATATGAACATGTATATGCCTTCTTTGTGAACTATAAAGCTAATCTTACTGTCTGCCTCGGGCACCGGAAAGCCCTGAGAGGGATATTAGAAAACCAAAAATCCAAGCATTTTACCCTATAGCATAATTGGCGACTCCGCTAGGGAACTCCCCATAGTTTTCAAACTATCTCTTTCCCCCTTTCTTCTTTCCTCTGTTCACAGACCCTTCTGACCAGTATTTATGCCCAGTAGACATTTCAAAAGCTCACAGAGTTCAATCTTGTTTCGATTTGACCATCTGAAGGACTTTACCCTGGCTAACGCTACCTCTGTTGGTTTTCCAGTGCGTTATAATGTAGGCTCTGCTTAAATACAGTGCATTAGTCTCTGTATTAATGTTGTCTTTACTCAGAGACAGTGTGTCACTCAGCCAAAATTTGTTGTTCACCCCTGTGATTGTGTTTTGGTTGCAGAGTTTTTGGCCATCAATATCCCTCCTTCACTGAATCCCTATGTGTGTTTACTAAGCTGGAATTTTTGTTTATTTTCTCTTGTTTGAAAATTTAGTGTCAAAAACATTTACCTTTTAGAGAAGAATTTTTTTTTTAGTTTTTCTGCATCTAGCTGAATTAATTCTGAAAATTTCAGTTAAAACACTGTTAAGATGAGGTAAATAGATGTCTGAATGTTTAAGGTTGAACTTTGATATTTGAATGTTAGTGCATGGATGTTGAAAAGAAACCTCTCCTTGTAGAAATACTCTTCATCGAATTGAATATTTAGAGCATATTTTTGCATGGTTTCTTGAGTCAGAGTCTCATTACATTTCATACGTCCACTCCCCCTCCCCGAGACTAATAATAAAGTACACTAAGAATCAAGCGATAATAAAATCAATCACATTACTTTTTTTGAGCTCACACCAACAGTAGTTTAGGCTAGGATCTTGGGTTAGGAAAAGTGATAAAATCACCCAAGATCTCAAAACTTGAGACTAGAGTCATTAATGAGCGAAATCCTACTGCACTCATATTATCGGGACCGTTCCTTTACCGGAGCTCAGCGCGAAACAACACTTGGGTGCACAAGAAGGTAGCCCGCCTTCGACTGCATCTGGTGGGCATGCTATATATTGGGGTTCCCTTCGGGGATGTCGAAACTAGATCATGGATCTAGGTGTTCTACCCATATAGCATGTTGTCCTAGACCGTGGACCCCCCTGACAATGTCTGTGATTTGGGGTATCTTTAGTGGCCATACTTTTTAGGGACTTACACAAGGTGACCGGGATGGGCTGTCCTGGTACCTAAAACAAACGGACCCACTCTGTCTTCAGTCTTTAGGAGGGTACTCGTCTTCACGAGAATGTTTACACCTATCATCTGAGGTTCGGGCGAAGCTCTAGAGTGACCGTAACTGTACTTTTGACCAACCCTCTCTATATACTATTGTGATACTTGATTTCATCACCAGAAAATGGTAGTACTCAGGCAGGGCACCCTAGTCTGGCTGCTTGATGATTTGTTTTAGAGAGTCCTTTTTTCTTTTTTCTTTTTTAGGTTTGTGGTTACTGTCACTGAGACTTTATAATACATCACAATTTATTAAAATTTGTTAAAAATAAACAGGTCGCCATAGCATCATCTGACCCACGCCGTCTGTCTCGACGACAGAAAGGTCTACCTCCTCTAACTCTTGAGGAAGAACTGAACCTTGGTGAACTCGTGCCTTCTGCGGAAGAGCAGTCTCCATTGAAAAACCTTGATTTTCACATAGCCTCATATCATATGGAATTTCCGGAGGACCCTTTCATGGAAGGTGTCGTACCTCATTATAATCCTCCACTCACTGATCCGTTTGGGCCTGTGATAATTCAAATTCCACCACACCAAGACATGTCTTCGGCCGCACAAACATCCATTTCACAATCGGCATCGACAGGGTCGATACCAATGGAAACCATCCCAGGTTCGCCACCATCCTCCCCGCCAGTTGTCAGTTCTATGCCATCACTTGGTAACCCCAATAGTCAACTTATACCTAATCCCAACCCTACGATCATCACAACTATAAGTAACTCGTCAAGTCCTTCGGGATCTACTCCTACCATGACCACGTTGGGACCTATGGTTGCTCCTCCCACGAGTGGGACTACTTCGGTTCCTTTTAGCAACCCTTTCGGTTGGAACCCTTTGTTGAGTTCAAACCCCTTGGCCTCCATACCAGGGGGTAGTGTCACCAGCACGCAAACAATAGGGAACATTTCACTACCCCTGCAATTGTTAGGACAAAATGGACAACCTATTGTTAGAACTATTCCCTTCAGTGGTTTAAATATCGATGTAGGGTCTATGTCATTGCCGAACTATGCAAGTAGTAGCATGCCTTCGGGAAGCTCTATTGCATCCATATGGACTAACCCACCCCAACCTCCATCTGGAATGGGAGGGCACTTTTATACTGGGGGCAACCAACTGTTCGCCCCGCAATACAATATGCCCTATGGACAGCAACCATATATCCCTACCCCTCCACCTATAGGAAATTTTTATCAAAGTCCTACTTATCCTACTGGTAACACATTGATGGGTGGACCATATGGTCCGCATAGTCAACCAATACTTCTTTGGTTAGATTTGGGGGCAAACCCGCAATTGCCATTTTTGGCAGCTCTAGAAATTTGTGACATTTATAAACTGACTAATTACCCCATTAATCACAACCCGCTCTGGCCTCCAGTACCACACAAGATTCCTTCTGACATCCCAAAGTTCGATGGGAAACAAGGGGAAGACCTAGCCGCACACATCACCACCTTTCATTTATGGTCTATATCTAATTCCATGGTGGATGATAGTGTCCGGCTTCGACTATTTCCCCACACCCTTACAGGAAATGCCTCCAAATGGTATATTGAATTGCCACGTGCCACCATAAACACTTTTGGCACTTTAGCGACAGAGTTTCTAAAGAAATTCCAACTACCAATCATATTTGAAACCGGAACGGAACTATTAACCTCGCTGCGCCAAGACACCGCCACCCACATCTCCGATCACATTCATGAATGGAGACGTAGGAGGAGGCTAGTCAAAGCACCAATCCGGGATCATCTCCTGTCTAATTGGTTTTCTAAGTCTCTCTTACCCCACATCTCTAAAGACATTGGCCTTTCTGGTGCGGTTACAGAAGATCAATGCATTCGTTTTGCCCAACATTTGGATTTAATATATTCAAAATCTGGCACGCTATATGATTTAATCCCCAATGCCCTGGTAACCCAAATCCTCCAGCTACTCAGAAAACTGAAGCTCAGGCCGACAATCTCGTTGGCACAATCTCTGGTGTAGCCACAAAACAGTCTCAGGGGAAAACCTCCCAACCATCCTCAGCTGCCACTGCCCCTAACCAAATGACTAATCTTCCTACCGCTGAGGTAAATTATGTGCAAACTTCACAAAAACCTAGTGGAAAGAATAAGAAGAACAAGAAAAAGACATCTTCTTCGGAAGAGCAGTCAAACAATTAGAATAATCCTAATCAAAAAAATTCTACCAAAAACGACAAATGGAAGGATAAACCCATGAAATTTCCTTGCAAGATCTGTGTGGAGGACCACTTGACATACAAATATCCTCAGCTGCAGGAATGCATCGATTTTATCGCAAACAAGGATTCTAGGCGAACACCTGCCATTCTTCATAATCCTTTCCCTAATCAACAGTAGCAACACCAACACATGGTTGAAAACCTGCCACAACCCCAGCAACGGGGCAATGGTGGTTCACATCCTTCTGGTGAAGGATCATCTGCCATTTATGGCATTGAAAGTGTTGAACTTCAAACACGAGCCAAGCTTTATGGAAATCCTACCATAGACGCTCAAGAACCTAGTACTAGTTCAACTCCACCGCTGACCAACGATTTTCATATCGAACGGCCTACTGTTGATCCCATAATTCATCCCCCCAAAGGGACACTTTGACGCATGACTCATAACACCTCTGCACGTGTAGCCCAAAACTACAACATTGTAGAAGATTTGGCGCAGGCACCGTCAACTATGTCGGCTCTCGAAGTATTGCAAACTTGTCTAGCACAAAGGAAAGCCTTGCTTTCGGCCATTGGTGGAATAGACCCCCAGGATTCCATGCTAGCTATCTTTGATATGGAAAAATCTTAGACTCGCCTTTCGCACCAACTCGCATTCCAAGTGCAGGTTGTGTCTAAAGGGAGACTAATCCATCGCACTGTCATTGATGAAGGTGCTTCGACCCGCGTTATGTCACAAGCTTGCTGGCTTGCTTTAGGTTCTCCTACCTTAACACCGCCGTCGAATTCCCTCAAAGCTTTTGATGGCCACACGTTCCTCCAAAAAGGATACCTTTCTAGCTTTCACATCACTCTGAGTGAGAAAACGGTAACTGTGGACGTTGAAGTCGTAGATCACCATCTCGACTATAATCTATTGCTCGGTCACAGTTGGTCTTATGCCATGACCTCCATTGTTTCTTCGGTCTTCCGACTCGTCCTATTTCCATTGGATGGGAAAATAGTCATAGTGGATCAGTTATCCTTCTGCACCCCTGATTATTCCACGTTACCAAGTAGCATTGTACCCCTAATAAGAGGCTTTCATGAATCTTACGTTAGTATTGGTACTGGTCTTCTGAAGGCATCTTCCCTACTGGTTTGTTTTCCTCTCTCGCCGCCAGAGATCCCAAATACAATTGCAATGATATCCACCACTTTTGATGGCTCTATCGACCCATGGATCCTCCCGGCACCTTCAGACATTGAATCCTACAGAGATCAGATGCCACTCTCACCAGCCGAGTTGGCCTACCAAGCCATCCAAATTACATCTGAACCCTCCACTACTATGGTTTCGACCAAAATTACAAACCTCCCACCCATCACAGTTCTCTCTAAGGATCTCCTCAATAAATTCTTGCCTACATACGAAGCTATTCGAGAGATCATATCTCTAGAAGAACGACCTTGGGGAGAGTTTCACCATCGCGCTTCGATGATTGACTCGGACGTGATAAATACTGAAATCCCATCCTTTGACCCACCTGAGATGGTTCCCTCCGCTTACACGACTATTCAAACTATCGATTCAGAAGGGAACATGGGTAATCTTTCTAAGACAATGCTCATTGATATCTCGGTCAAAATAGGTATCGTGGAAAATATTCAGATTGGAGCAGATTGCAATCCTGAGGAAATTGCACACTTCACATCCCTTTTCAAGGAATTCCGCGATGTGTTCACTTGGTCTTAGGACGAAATTACCGGTATAGATCCATCTATAGTCGAGCACGAAATCAAGACTTATGACAATGCCAAACCAATTCGGTAACGACTCAGATCAGTCCACCCGCGCAAAGCGGCCGCCATCAAAATTGAGGTAGAAAAACTTTTAAACGTTGGTTTCATCTATCTCATTCCTTTGACAGAATGGGTTTCCAATTCGGTTCCCGTCGATAAAAAACAAGGCACCATTCAAGTTTGTGTTGACTATCGCGATCTGAACGCGGCTTGTCCCAAAGACAATTATCCTATGTCGTTCATAGATCAAATTCTCGACGATTGTGCCGAATGTGAATCTTTTTCCTTCATGGATGGATTCTCGGGCTATAACCAGATTGCGATTAAAAAAAAAGACCAGCATAAAACTGCCTTTATCTGTCCTTGGGGTACATTTACGTATCGTAAACTCCCATTCGTTCTAAAGAATGTTGGAGAAACTTTTCAGCGGGCTATGGACTACGCTTTCCACAACATTCAACATATTGTACAGGCTTACTTGGAAGACCTTTCGGCCCATTTCAAGAAACGATCTGATCACCTTTCTCATCTGAAAGAAATGTTTGCTAGGTGTAGATTCTACAATATACATCTAAATCCTCATAAGTGCGTATTCATGGTCGAGTCTGGGCGTCTCTTAGGTTTCATTGTCTCCAAGCACGGGATTTGGGTTGATCCCGATAAGGTTAAAGCAATTATTGAATTGTCGGCACCACAATCCATCCTCCAACTCCAACGTTTGCAAGGGAAGGAAAAATTTTTACGTCGATTCATTGTTAACTATGCCGAGATGATGAAAGGATTTATGTGATTATTGAAGAAAGTAACACTATACGTGTGGGATGACCAAGCTCAACGGTCATTTGAGGCTTTAAAACATGCACTTGTTTCAGCCCCACTCCTTAGTGCCCTCGACTACTCACACGACTTTCTCCTCTACCTGGCAGCCTCACCATCCTCACTTGGAATGGTTCTGGTTCAAGTTCACAGTGACGACAGTGAAAATGTGATAAACTACTTGTCAAAAGGTCTAATCGGACCCAAACTACGTTATTCACATGTGGAGAAACTTTCTCTGGCAGTAGTTTTTGCCGTCACCCGACTTCGACAGTATATATTGCTGCGACAGACTACTGTTATTGCTTTGGAGAACCCCATGCGACAAATTATTGGAGGAAAATATTCCAAGTGGATCATAATCCTCCAACAATTTGATTTGGTCTTCACAGCTGCCAAAGCAAAGAAATCTCTCGTCTTCGCCGAATTATTATCGGACCTTCCCAGAATCGACCCAAGAGAAGTAGCTCATGATCCATTTCCTCATGAATCTGTATACTTAGTAGATTCTTCGGACCCACGGTATGGAGAAATTTTGGTCTACCTACAAACCCAACACTTCCGCCCAACTCTCACGTCTGACAACCATTGTCGTATTCGCCACCAGGCAAAGCACTATCTCGTGCTAAATAATACATTATATCGTCATGGTATCAATACTATTCTCCAACGTTGTCTCACTTTCAATGAAGCTGCACACATTTTGAATGACTACCATGCAGGGGCATGTGGTGGTCATCTTTCAGGCATAGCTACTGCCCAAAAAATCCTGCGCGCAGGTTATTATTGGCCCACTTTATTTAAAGATTGCATCGTGATGGTCCAAAAGTGCCATCCATGTCAAATTTTCATGAAGAAAATGCATTCTCATCCTGCCCCCCTTCATCCGGTTATCTCTATTGGTCTTTTCGCTAAATGGGGAATTGACTTCGTCACTTGCAATCCCACTTCAGAAAATGGACACAACTACATTGTGGTTGCGGTCAACTATTTTACGAAATGGGTGGAAGCCATTCCCACTTTTAAGGCCGATGGTGAAACTGCCACTCTCTTCCTGTTCAATCAGGTAATATGTCGGCTCAGCGTACCCCTATCTATTTTCACAGATCATGGATCTCACTTTCAAAATAATATTATGACCGAATTAACATCCATGCTAGGTTTTCGTCAAGATCAATCTTCGTCTTATTATCCTCAAGCTAATGGTCAAGTCGAAGTCGTAAATGGCGTCCTCAAAACCATGATTTGTCAATTGGTCGGAAACCATAAAACCACATGGCATTGGAAGTTGTATTCCGCATTATGGGAATACTGAACGTCAATCAAAACTGCCACAGGCTTCACGCCATTTCAACTTGCATTCGGCTTGGAGGCAGTACTTCCAATCGAGTGTGAAATTCCATCCCTCAAACTCGCTGTGGAACTCCTGCCTGGCACCACCGACACAGAAGAGCGCTTGCTCTCGCTCGATCATTTGGACGAAACTCATCGAGATGCTACACTAGCACTCGAAGCTCACCAGCGTCGAGTTAAACTCAATACGACAAATCTGTCAAGCCTCGTTCTTTCCAAGAGGGTGATCTCGTTCTACTCTATGATCAGAAACATGACCTCTTGGGGGCAGGAACACTCCAACCATTATGGCTTGGTCCTTACATCGTCATTAAAGTCCTCTCAAAAGGGGCTTATGAACTTCAGGAATGTAATGGAATTCTGATCACGGAGCCCCGCAACGGGCTCTATCTAAAGAAGTATTTTGCCTAGATTCACACTAGGCATATGCTTTGTAATTTTATGTATATAATTTTTTCCTATTGTTTTGATGTCTCTGGGTATTTTTTGGTTTTCAAGGTGTTTTTCTCATCTACAATCTTTTTCCTTCACACAGATGTCATCATCCTCCTTATCATATGTCAGATACGTGGATGGTGCTAGTCATCATACTAGACACATTGCTTCAGCTTCTTAGGTTCTCTATACTCCTAAGTCGGAACTTCTTGGTTTTGGGGGAATTTTCCTAGGTAGTGCCACCAATAACGTTGCCGAGTACATGTCATTGATCAAACTCCTCACAGAGGCAGCGTCTCGCGACAACTCTAATTTAGTGGTTAGGTTAGATTCCCAACTCGTCATTATGCAGTTAAACAATCATTACCGTGTCCTTCATCTGGTCTTGTTACGTTATTTTTTAAGGGTGTGACTTTTAGAACGTAAATTTAAAACAATCACATTTGAGCACGTTCCTAGAGAATTTAATCCATTAGCTGATTCTTTGGCAAAATATGTGTCATATTGGCATTTGTCACATTTGTTATAAAATATTTACACATGAGTATATATATTTTTTATCCCATTGAAAATACATAAAAAATTAAAAAACACAAAATCACCAAAAAGTATATATATATATATATATATATATGTCGTGTCCAATACAATAGTTACATCAAAAAATCTTCCAAAACTTGGGTGTTTTAAAAAAAAATTAGCTATACTAAAGCCACGCTATGATACTTATACATCCGCTCCACCAGCTAGACCTGATGCTCATGATAACATACAACTTCTCTGGCTATCCTCCTCAAAGGCACCAGGTATCTCTCCAGCACACCTACGGTATGACACTGCAAATGAACTGGAACCTCCCGCATAGGAAGGGGTGGTATACCCATACTCAAACCCTCAAGGTTTCTAGAGAGTTCATGTAAGATCAGGGAATCATCCTCCCCAGCAGCTTCCATATCCTCAGCTAGTGCGCCAGCCCCGGGTAGCTGCAGTCCTCGCCATGCATAGCAAGGGGCCCCAATTGGGTGGACAGGTGCCACATCTGTGTCAAGCAAACAAGCTTCATGTCAAAACATAATTTTCACCCTATTTCAAAAAAAAAAATTGCATAAACATTCAAAAGACAAAAAAAAAATACTTCCTAGAGTACATTGATCATTTATTTCTTACCATTGAGTCCCCACTGGGTGCCAGGGGGAAACACTAACTCGAGATCGCCTGTGAAGTTCATCCCTGCATAGGGATAATCCTCAATCATAATAATCTAGGATTTCAGCCAATCAAAAAACCCATCATCAAAACAGTGACAGAAGGGACCCTCTCCAATCCACGGAAGTAAAGCTGCCCATCGAGCCTGTCTCGGCTCGTGTGGGCCCAAGGGCGCTGTAATGATCCTAGGTCTCATCAATGGTACCCGCTCCAGTAGGAAAGAAACGATCAATGTGTCGTACCTAAAATCTCTCTGGGTACGGGTCTTGCATGCTGTGAGCTCTACTCGGACCCGACGGACAACTCCATCACACCAGTCAAAAACCTAAGGCTGCATACAATCCAAGGCTAGTAGCATCTCGGCCTTGGTGGCCACATGCTGACTCTTGGCACCTTCCAAGCGAACAATCATCCATAGTATAGACCTCAGTGGTCTCAAATCCACCCGTGCAATAGGCACCTGGTTGCTCACTTCCTCTGTGTTGCGTATGAAATGAGTCAAAATAAGATTAGCAGTGGAATGCGGATCCGCTCTGGACCCCGTCAAGTTGGGCCTTGGGCCACGACATGATAAGCCGGTCAAAAAGTAAACATCATCCTTCTCAATTGAGAGCTCATTTCCCCCAATCCGAAAGACATGGTGACGCTCGCCCCATTGCTGAATCAACCACCTCAGGAGGTCCTCGAAAAGCCATTAAGCTTGTGCCATTAGTAATCATATCTCGTTCTTCCCATTCATGTTCTCTCTCTCGCCAGATACTCATGGTTAACAGCTGAATACCTAAAAATACAACATTTTAAACCAATTAGAAATTTTCTGGAACACTTCAAAATTCTTATAAACGAGTTCTTAAAATATGCTCTGCTCCTAACGCAAGCCATAAAGCAAAACAATGAGTGCTAAGGCACCCTTCCTTCACGGGAAGTGCGCTTAATGTGGGTCCAGCATTTCTAGCCCGCATTAGCCGCTAAGATTTTTTAGGGCCTGCCAAATTTCCCATTTTGGACCAGCAAAACTTCACAAAAACACAATAAAATTATAGCAGGAGGTTCCAGCTCTTACCTGGATCTCACGGGAAGAAGGATCGTTGCCCGGATTGACCGCAATCGTTAGTTGAAGTTTTCACCATTTTTCACCCCAGAGCTCCTTCACAACATTCAAAACAGTGAAAATGAAAGTCTTCTGACCTTCTTATAGCCATTTCTAGGGCATGACTCTCTTAGCTAGTCGGAAAAAAGTCGTGAATTCTTACTGCATATGTGTCGCAACTATTGAGATTAGTTACTGATGTTCTGATGAGTGATCAAGATCTATATGCAGACAGAACCATGTTTTGACCCTGATTTCGAGCATTATTTTTACGGTATTTTTCTTTCTTGTTAATCTGAAAAACCTTGAGTTCTCTTCTTTAGACTCGTTAAACTTATACGAAGTCGATTTCGAGCGTTCTTTTTATGGTCTTTTTCTTGCTCGTTAATACGAAAAACCTGGAGTTCTCTTCTTCAGACTCGTTAAAACTGATATGAATTAGCATTGAGCTTTCTTTTTAAGGGACATTTTTCTAGCTCATAAAACTAAAAAAAAACCCCGAGTTGCCTTTGTCGAGCTTGCTAAACTACCACGACAGAGAGTAAGGAGCCATTCTTTTCCTCTTTTTCAAATCTCTTTAAACCGAAAAAGGGACCGAGTTTTCTCCGCGTGACTCGTTAAAATTTCATGGAGAGCACCGAGTTTTTCCTTGTTAGACTCGTTAAAATTTCACAAAGAGTAATGAGTTTACTTCGTCTCCTCGTACTCATAAAAAAATGAGGTAGATGTCTATCGAACATAGATTTCTCACTTTTCCGGCTTCGATGGACTAACTCACAGAAAATGAACTGTTTTGGGCTTACTATTCTCCCTTTGTCGTGCCCGGTTATCAAGACATGACAAAGGTACCCCAATGGAGTTGTATTTTACGACATATTTCAGACTCTCTAAACATGAAAAATTCACCGAGTTTACTCGTCTAGACTCATTAAACCTAATCAGACGGGGAACGGAGTTGTCTTTTATGACATTTTCAGACTCTCTAAATATGAAAAATTTACCGAGTTTACTCATCTGGACTCGTTAAACCTAATCAGACGGGGAAAAATTTGGAAAAAATGGATAATACCTCTATTACATTTCAGAAAGGTCGATTTGGCAGCAAAAATCTTGAACATGGCACTTCCCAGACAACTCTTTCGTGGTTATCCGAACCCTATCATCTACGAGTATTAGCCTTCATCTCCCAGTGTTCCTACACTGGTAAAATCCTAACAAAATATTTGGTGTTCATTAAGCCTTAGCTGCCTAGTACCCTGTTACAGTGCCTTCTATTGGTCAAGCAGATCTTGCTATCTACTACTCCTCTTATCAACCAAACCGCTCATTATGCCAGAAATTATTTGTTGTCAGACATCCTCATTTGCTCTTCATTATCTCCATCAAAAACAAAATCATTTGGTTTCTGTTTCGTGTTGACTGATTTAGGACGCCTCAGTGCCTACCTTTCAACAGATATCTTCCTATTGACTTCAACATCTTATCTAGGAATTTGATCCAGAAACCCATCAGTACCCGGATACTTGCAAACATCAGTGGCAGGTACTCTTGTGTTTGATTCGGAGTCTTCATAATTGGCTCCAGATTGAATGATTCTACGAGTGTTTGACTTCAACTCTTTTTATTCACACTCTCTAGATTATACTTTGCATCTTAGGGACCATCATCATTATCCATGGCCACCTTCATGTTTGTTAACAATTTTCATTATTGACTGGTAATCAGACGATTTCTCACATGTTCGACGACAACTCCTTCATTCACATGTTGAGAAATATGCAGTTTAAGTGAAGCGGCGATCAAGACCTTGGGGCAAAGGTTACATCATTAAAGCTATGTTCCCTTCCCCAAGTTACGATATTTTTTATGGAGACAACTTCTTCGGCCTGATCCTGTTATGATAGACACTTCCACATTGTGCTTATTGGTGAACATATTCTTCATATCTCTATTCTAGAGAAATCATGTTGATTAAGCTAGTGAGCATGGGAATGCCCGACTCAAGGCAGATACTATATTTTCTGACATATGTTGTTGTTTCAGGTTTTCCTCAGTCTTTCAATCTCTTTATCACTACTACACACATTATAAAGTATTTCGGCCATCGTATTCGTCTCTGACCTCACAATTTAGGAGGCTTCTATTACAGGTTAAAAAACCTCCTCATCAGCTCAGAGGAGAAGATAAATATGGAAGGAATACAAATACCTAAACTAAACCTACTTCTGCCAAGGTAACGCACCCCTATAACAACACAAGAGCGTTATAACGCACTTGATAAATGAATAGGCCATGTTAGTGGCTAGGGAAATGTTCTCTTTAGACTAGAGGGCAGCGTTACCCGTGTTTTGAGTTTGAAACAGGAAAAACCCACAAAGAATGATTTGAATTTCCAGCTTTTTCTCACAAGAGAATCAGTACAAAATAGAAACTTCAAAGCACTAATCTCTTATTGGGCCTTGCCAAAAACAACTGAACTCTCAAGGAAGGCAAAAGCATGGGAAGTTTAGGAAACATCTTGGTTTTTTCTATTTAGAACTGGTGGAAGGAGAAAGGCAATAATTGCTCTCTGTTACACCATTTTTTGGCCATCTAACCTACTATCATTAGATGGACCCAAGTACACCATGTAAGACCAATTTTACCCTAAGTAAAATTGCCTTCACTATGTAAAATAACTTAATAAAACATGTTTATTAGGTTGTTTATGGTCTAAACAGGAAACCCCAAAAGGAAATATTAAACAAACCTATATTTGTTTGATTTTCCTGGTCATGTTTAACCCAAAACAAAGGAATTAATTAGATAAATCTTTATTTATCTTATTATTTTCTAGGAATAATTATTTAAATCTTATTTAAATAATATTCCTTGTTAAATATGACGAAATCATCCATAAATAATTAAATAAATCATTATTTATTTGATTATCTTTCAACCACTTCCTTAAAATGATAAATAAATCATTTATTTATTTATTATTCACAAATAAAGGGATTTGACTCAAGTCAAATACTTTTTCCCTCCAACAAATATAATAAAATATTCCATAAAAGGTGGATCTAGATTTGGTTAATGTTATTTTAATCATGCACCAAGATCTAGAATGACCCAATATTTTGTTATAAATAGGAGGGTTTTTCCTACCATTCTTCACCTTTTGTTGCCTATTAGATCACTCCGGATCTAAACTCTTGGTCTGACTTTGAGCCATTATCATTGTCATATTTTCCATTATTTGTTGTGTGAGTTCCCTTTGAGTTCCATCTTTGTCTGGGTTTTCTACACCAACAGGAGAGAGAAATGCTAGATCTGAAGTGCTGAGGACTTCCAAGAACCCATCCCATTGAGGAGAATTGGAAACATCTTCTTGTTTTCCTCCCAGGTGCCCTTAATACAAAAAATTCTTTCAAAAATTGTTCTTGCCTTGTCTATTGGATATATGGAGCAAAACCTTCTTTTTACTGCTTAATGTCTTTCTATGTATAGATCTGGTTTTTGCAGCTCTTATCTTGATCAACTAACTACATATCTGAAGATATTGGCAGCCATATTTGATGTTAGGGCTATTAGTTATGCGTAGCTAAAGTGGTATTTTTTCGTACACTTCGACAAAGGATTCATACTAACACTCTCTCCATCTCCTATAAAATGGAGCTGAAGGCTCTTGGTTCAAGGTCGAAGGATTGTAAAAGTTTTGAATACTTGTGAAGTAGATCATTATTGTTGTAGTGTGAAGGTCAAAAGTCAAAGAGGTTCATTGAGAACTTGTTGATCAAGACATCACCACATTGAGAGATAGAGAGATTGGAAGGTTGAGGAGGGCTTGGTACAACCGACGGTTGTAATCCTCCTTTTTACAAATTAATAGAACTGTATCTATTTTTTCCATTCTATGTGTTGATATTGTCATTGTTCTTCAATTACTTATATAGCATGAGATGAATGGCTTAGATGTGCATTGTTTAAATCTTTATCATATATTAACTTAATTGATAGGAAATTTATGTTGTGGTAGAGATTACACGGGTGCTTTGATTGATTACAGGGTCGAGATTTGGAGCTAGTGAAGAAGGATCTCTGCTTTGCTGCTAAGCACTCTCCAAAAGACTTCAATATCATTAAAGATGTAATCTTCCATCTTATTCCATAAAGTTGTTTAAGTTGATATGAACATGTATATGCCTTCTTTGTGAACTATACAGCTAATCTTACTATCTACCTTGGGCACCGGAAAGCCCTAAGAGGGATATTAGAAAACCAAAAATCCAAGCATTTTACCCTATAGTCAATATACACTAGAATTAATGAGGAATTAGAGCAAGAAACCTTCGGAAAAGAGAGCTATAATACATGTACATTTGCAGAAATGGTTCAACAGCGTTATTTTTAAGGAGCTTCAGTAGCTGGAAGTTATCACTCAGATCTAGGATAGATCTGTGGTTAAAATATCAGATCTATTTCAGATCTGGAAGTTAAATAATTTTCTCTTCAAGATCCCCTTGGAATTTTGGCAAAAGCATGCATAAATAAGAGTAGATCTGAGAAACAAGTTGCAGATCTGGAAATTGCTGCAGTAAATTTCTGAATATAATGTTTTGTTACAATGGATCAGATCTAAACAGAACATGGATCAACAAGCTAATCCATGGATCACCAAGTGGGAGGAAAATCCCAGCACTAGAGATATCTGATCTAAACTATGAGAAAAACACCATAAAGAGATCCACACCAAAATAACGCAGTCTTTCAAAATAAATAGCATTGTATCTTGAATGACATAGATAACCACTGTAAAATTGCAGATCTGAAGTACAAGAAGAAGAGACACTCTTTCAGGAGGTTAAAGAACACACTCCATGAGAAGAGGCTCCCAAAAATACATTAGATCTCTGCAGATCTAGACTCCCACTTGCTGCAGCTTGCAGAAGCAGCAAAACCCTGAATGGATCAGCGCTGCTAATGAAAGTAGAGCTTGGCCTCAAGCCTGATAGTGGTTCAATTCAGCAAACACTCCTCCAAGAATCCTCAAAGGAAGAGGTGAAATCCCTGCATAGGAATTCCAACTACAATCCTCCACTAAACAGTAGAGAATGGTATTTGTCTAAGCAGACAAATACTTAGAAATATGATCAATCAAAAACCTTCTCTTGCTGCCCTCCTTTTCCTTTTATAAGATGAGAAATATTTTTCAAACCCTAAACCACCTTGATGAGTTAGCCCTTTTCACATGAGAGGATTCCTTCTAGAACTATGTTGTCCCTATTGGAGATGCAATGAACCTAGACAGCGTTGTTGATTTGGTCAACGTTGAGCCAGTCTTTAGCTCAAACCCCTTTCACACCTGCAAGTGATTATTTACATGGCCCTGCTTTGTCTTTGTTCACATGGGCATTGATTTATTCAGACTTTTAGGAGTTTTTCCATGTCCTCCTTTTTTCAATTATTCATGAAACAAAAATTAAAACAAAATTGAATGTTCCTCTTAGATAAGGCTAAGTGGGAACATTATAGTCCTCCCCTCCAAAATGTTGCTTGTCCCCAAGCAACTGATAGGGTAAGAGCTATAGTTCTTCTCCTTCTCCATTGATGGCACCATCAAGGATCAATTTTTCATCATGGGCCAAGTTCTCACTAAGCCAATACATCAAAAAGTGCTCCTCCAATGCTAACATGATAGGGGCATAGTCCATCCCTTCAGGAGTGTAAAACTCAACAGAAATAAACATGGGTGAAGCAATGTCACATCTAAAACATGTATCATGAAGTACAATATGAAGTTCCATCCCATTTGGTCCATATACACTACCCACTCTTTGCCCATACAAACCCATAAATAATACCAATATATCATCTATGTATGGAAGAAAAATTACATATATGCAAACTGAAATTTGCACTTGAGGAGGTGGGTCACAATCCCACATAAGATACCAATGCAATGCACTCCTTGTATTTAGTAGATCTAACTGTGGTAAGTGGTACTCCCACCACACTTTTGCTACATGGGTCACTTTGACATGGCTGAAAGTGATACCCAAGTTAGGTGCCTTTGGGAAGCACCCATCATAAAAGAGAATCTCCCTTTGCACCTCAAGGGAGTGATCAGATTTAGAATTTTTTTTGGCCTCACCAATGCCATGATATCTACATTTAATATCACTCCTTGTAGGATCCATAGCCTGCATACATATGGTAAGAGAATATGTCAAACTAGAAAAATAAACATGCTCCATAAGATCAGATTCTTTACCATTCAAGTCTCCCACACACATGGAGTTGGGCATGGGCATTTCTCCTCATTTAAGAGAAGGAAGAGATGGTTGAAATGACTCCTGCATAGAGTCCTTTGGCTGTCCCAACTCCTCATAACTATTGCACTCTTGTAAGTGCTGATGTAGTTCCTCCCAATCATAGTGTTGATGTAGTTCCTCCTTCATACCCTCCCAATCAAAACTCCTCATGATTAGGGTGTAGATATTTGTTGACTGTATATAGCTAGAAAGGAACTCTTTGTGTTCTCTTTGTAGTATCTCTTGCTTAAGCTTGGAGGCTTGAGACAAGAATACTTTACCAAGATGATAGATGATCCCTTCATGGAAAAAATAGCCTCCCCCTTACTTCATGCCATCTAATATCATCCCGGTGTGAAGATATTTGGAGTACTCCATGAGGATTTGAGATCTCCAATATGGATCCACATAGCTCAACAATGACAGCACTGTTGATACATCTATGGTGGTGCTTGCCTTGTTGCTGATTGCTTCTTTGACATTACACATGCCAAAGTTGTTTGTTTGGAGGTTGATCCTCCCCTTTCCTTCCTCCCACGGCATTGTAGCTTGCTCTCTCATTGCTCCAATCCTTGCTTGATCTATATTTGGAGCATCACTTTGTGAGGCTTCCCCCATAGGATCAGAATATAATGACATTCCAAGTGGCTTGCCATGAGGTAGGAATGTTCCTTGCAGCATTATCATAAACATGAGAGAAGGAACTGTGAGATCCTTTCCTCCACTGCGCAAATCCATCTCTGTTGTTTGTGTGGAAACATTAGGTGCAGGATAAGTGTGCATGCCTTGAATTATTTGTGGTTTCCCACTCTTCAAGTCCACCCACTCCATCTACAAGGCTTTCCAATCAGTGGTAACCTTCCCCAAGGTAATCAACCAATGGACACCCAAGATGATATTGGTGTCTGGTATGTAAACTACAAAGAAGTGGTCCACCAAAGTGTAGGATCCCATAGTTACAGAAAGTGACGGAACATATTGCATGCATTGCATGGTTCTATCTCCTGGGGCCAAAACAGAAAACCCATCAAAAGTGTTAGTGGGGATTCCTCTCCTCTGCATAAGGTAAGCATCAATAAAGATGTGGGTTGCCCCACTGTCAATTAGAATAGACACTTTCTGGTTCATGACTGAGCCTTGTGCTCTTAGGGTCAAGTACTTAGGCACTCCTCTCAAAGAGGCAAGAGTCCCACTTGTTGGAGAAAAATATCCCTCTTCACCTCTGGATGGTGATTGATCTTCATCCTCATCATCACCAGCGCTGTGACCCTTCCTAGGTCCATCATTCCCATCTTCCTCCTCAAAATTTGAGAAGACTTCTATATAGTGTGCCCTTCCAGCAGCACATCTATGTCCCGGTACCCATGGCTCTTGGCAAGTGAAACACAGTCTCTTTTTCCTCAACTCCCTCCAGAGATCAATGTCAAGAGGTTTCTTCAGTGAGCTCTCCTTGGGTGGAGCAGATTTCCCTTCTTTCCCCTTAGAAGAGTGAGAGGCTTTGCTTTGGAAAGTTTCCTTTGCTCTTGGCAAGGCATCTTGGAGATCTCTAGCTCTCTCAATGGCATCATGCAAAGTGATGAGCTTGGTAGACTTAACCAACACATGCAAAGGTTCCTCTAGGCCATCAATGAACATGTAGACTCTCCTTGCTATAGATAGATCAGGGACCATGACTGATAATCTTAGGAACTCAGAGATATAGGCCTCTACATATCTTGTCTCCTTCAGCTTTGCAAGGCTTATGAAAGGTGCCTCGGGATCCTTCCGGCCAAATCTCTCCACCAGTCTTCTAGTGAAATTAGCATAGGTAGACACATTTTTTTGTCCCGATGTAGACAGCCCATGGAACCACCAATTGTGGGCTTCACCCTCAAAGTGCAGCGCTGCAATCTTGATGGCTTCTACTTCAGGGACTTTGTTCAACTGAAAATAGATATCCAGCTTTTCCACCCATGCTTTGGTAGAACAAGAGGATGATCCATAAAACTTGGGAAAAAAGAATCTACCCATAGTGTGGTGTCTACCATGAAAGAAACCACCATATCTATACAGCTGCCATGGTCTCCTCCGGTCCTTGAGATGGCAAAAGTCTTGGAAACTCAGGCTATCCTTGAATCTCTAACTTTGAGAGTCATATTCCACAAAGTAAAATTCCAGGGAGGTTTTCTCTTACGGTACTTCATTCTCTACAGCCAAGAAGGTAGGCATAGAAGAGCATTGTGAGGCCTATGGAGCTTGTGGCAAGCTCGTAGGTTGACCAGTCCCATAATGAGACATGTGAGAAATTTCTCCTTGATGAAATATCCCAAGAGATTCCCTCATTCTATCCACGCTCACCTCTTTGATCTCCTTGGCAAGATATTGCATGGTCTCCAACAGAGTTTTTTCAAACTCCTCTGCTTCCTTATCATTCATAGTTTCAGGGGCTTTCCCCTTGTCTTGACCCTTGTCAAGGTCATCAGTGGTGTAGTCATACTTTTTATGAATTCTATTTTGGCACCTCCTCTCCCTCTCAGTGAGAGGATCATCTTCTTCGAAATGCATCATGACTTGTGCTCCAAGTCAAGAACAGGTTGTGCCAAGAGTGGAGCTCGGATACCACTGTAATATCCCTTTTTCAGGAATTTCAACAATGTCTTCAAGAGAAACGTTGTATAAGTAAAAATGTGCAGAAATAATGCAGATCGAGACTTATTTCCTCTTATTTATTCTATATTGAAATTATTTATGGAATTTCATCAAAAAAAAATCAATTTAGATGCACTAAACAGATCTCCCACAAATTAGACTAGCTAAAAAGCACCCAAAGAGGAAGGTTGCAACTAAATGCAAACACTGCTTCAGGAATTGCGCAGTTTTATTAGATATTCTGAGGAGGTCAGAAAGGAGGCTCATATTTCAGTAATACAACATAAAATCAGAATTAGGATGGATCTCTTTCAATATACACTAGAATGAATGAGGAATTACAGCAAGAAACCTTCAGAAAAGAGAGCTAGAATACATGTACATTTGCAGAAATGGCTCAAAAACGTTATTTTTAAGGAGCTTCAGTAGTTGGAAGTTACCACTCAGATATAGGACATATCTGTGGATAAAATATCATATCTGTTTCAGATCTGGAAGCTAAATAGCTATCTCTTCAAGATCCCCCTGGAATTTTGGCAAAAGCATGCATAAATAAGAGTAGATCTGAGAAACAAGTTGCAGATCTGGAAATTGTTACAGTAAATTTATGAATATAGCATTTCATTACAATGGATCAGATCTAAATATAACATGTATCATCAAGCTAATCCATGGATCACCAAGTGGGAGGCAAAGCCCAGCACTAGAGATCTATGATCTAAACTATGAGCAAAACACCATAAAGAGATCCACACCAAAATAACGCAGTCTTTCAAAATAAGCAACATTGTAGCTTGAATGACATAGATAACCACTGTAAAATTTCAGATCTGAAGTACAAGAAGAAGAGACACTCTTTCAGGAGGTTAAATAACACACTCCATGAGAAGAGGCTCCCAAAAATACACTAGATCTCTGCAGATCTAGACTCCCACTTGTTGTAGCTTGTAGAAGAAAAAAAACCCTTAATGGATCAGCACTGCTAATGAAAGTAGAGCTTGGCCTCAAGCCTGATAGTGGTTCAATTCAGCAAACACTCCTCCAAGAATCCTCAAAGGAAGAGGTGAAATCCCTGCATAGGAATTCCAAATACAATCCTCCACTAAACAACAGAGAATGGTATTTGTCTAAGCAGACAAATACTCAGAAATATGATCAATCAACAACCTTCTCTTTCTTCCCTCCTTTTCATTTTATAAGATGAGAAAGCTTTTGCAAACCCTAAACCACCTTGATGAGTTAGCCCTTTTCACATGAGAGGCTTCCTTCTAGAACTGCGATGTCCCTTTTGGAGATGCAATGAACCTAGACAGCGTTGTTGATTTGGTCAAGGTTGACCCAGTATTTAGCTCAAACCTCTTTCACACCTGCAAGTGATTATTTGCATGGCCCTAATTTGTCTTTTTTCACATGGGCATTGATTTATTCAGACTTGTTAGGAGTTTTACATGTCCTCCTTTATTCATTTATTCATGAAACATAAATTAAAACAAAATTGAATGTTCCTCTTAGCTAAGACTAAGTGGGAACATTACATAATGAACCTACTTGGCACTATATTTTTGGATTTCTAGTGAAAAATAAGAGAAAATCAAATTTTATAGCAACTCTTATTTGATGAGGTGGCCTCCAAGTCACTAATTGTCTTTGATCCTTTTCCTCCTGAATTTCTGAAAAGTAGATTCCAGCTATCCCTTTTAATATCTCAATCCAAGATAGATATGTAAAAATTGAAAGAGGTTATTGTAGAGGAAGATATTTTTGAGATAAGTCTCTATTAGTTTCCCAAAACTCTTCTCCAATTGTTCACAATATTCTCTGCAAAAGTATGTCTAAAACTGGACTTTGCACAACCAAAAAAATAGGTTTTGAAGATGTGAATGTATCCTCATTCTGTAATACCTGTGTAAGAAGTGAGATAGGCTTTTGTAGTTTGGAATCTTAAGAATATAAAAATCCTGCAGTTTCTCACGATTCATCTCTGATTGGCCACAAATTTCTCTTCAGAAAGATGACTAAACAGGGAATTTCTGGAAAATGTGCTTTCAAATATTCTTTCAAATTTCCCAAACCATAATGTTTGTTTAAAAATGGAGAGATATTTTTTACACACAAATTTTAGAAACAAGAACCTCTTTCAAGTTTTGAAAAGGAATTTCCACCTGCACAGAAACCATATTTGAAAATACTGACTAAAAATAGGAAAAAATGGAAAAAAATGCCTGCAAAGATTCCTCTGAATATCCCAAACCATAACAGTTGTTAGAAAAATGAGAGAGATTTATGTATATGAGGATGTTATCCATAAAAGCCTCTTTAAAGTTTTTAAAATTCATTCTCAGTTTTTTTTAAACCATGTTTAAAATTATTGTGTTGTATAGGGAAAAAAACATAGTTTTAACTGGCCATGAAATGAACATATGACGTGGAGGAGGGAAGTGAAATGGAGGTGGGGGATGGAGGCACATCGTTGGCAGAAATAATTGATGCGTGAGTGCAGAAGGGAAGGGCAGAAAATAAATGGTAAGAGGGAGCGGGATCGAGTGGGAAAGGGATGAGGAGGAGAGGTTTTCAGAGGGGGTCAGGTATGGTAAGTTGTTTGAGGAAGGGGAGTGTGAAATGTGGTGAAGGTGCCACATAGCATGGGACTCGATAGGGGAAAACCATATTTTCAGACCCCCACCCTGGAGGTAAAGCAAGGATGGAGAGGGGGGGGGGAGGGGGGGCGAAAATAAATGTGCGACGTTGATTTGGAGATCGGGAGGATCGTTCGAGGAATAATTGGGCCCTTTAACTGTATGCGACAGAACAATTTTGTCGGGATGTGATTTTTGTTGCTTTCAACTTTATAATAAAATCAAACTGTAGTGCCAAATCCTTATTACAATTTATATTATCACATTTAAATAATGTGATTAATTTAATCTAAACATACTTAGTTATCCTCTAATGCTGCATTTTGAGTTGTAAGCATATTTTTTTATTTTTATTAAGGTTTTGACCTTTTTGGAAATAATTTACAAGATGGAATATTACTTACAACATCTAAAATATAATAATCATCTGCTATAATCAAATGACCATATAAAAATCTATAGGACCCTAACAACTTCCATATGTATGGATAACCTAATAAAACATCACAGACTTCCAGATGGGAAACATTACACAATACCTCATATATAAAGGGCTTGATGCTATAAGGCAGGTGACATTGTTGGATAACAGAGAGATCTCACCCTTGGTGGAGCCACCCAATGGTGTAAGACTGTCGGTATGACATTGTTGACAACTTCAATCTCTTAACCACCACGATTAAGATCAGGTTCTTTTGGATCTCGTTGTCAAAAATGAACTACACCAATGAAACCTTTACCGACGTCTCCAACTGGAAAAGGTGCTCCCCTTAATCCTATGTATCCTCAGGTTCCACCTTTTGGAGCTTGGTGGTTGCTACCATCACAATTGGTTCAATGTTAATGATCTGCCTTCCCATATTGGTTCCATTTTGGGGTTCCGGCTCAAATTCAGAGCATGCATCCATCTCTAAGCCTTTTAGCTTGGACACCAGTGCTTGATTCGCGTGACATTTATTTGTGTTGTGAGTGGTAGTTTTATAAAACTCACATCACTTTTCGGTTTCTTTCTTCACCTTCCCATTAATATTAGTTTGCGACTTCAAGGATTTTTCCTAAGGGTCATGACCTGACTCTTCCCTTTCCTCTATGTCTTGGGGTGCCTTTGCTGGACTTTGGGTTTGCATATTCAAAGTCTCGCTTCTTTTGCTTGAATTTATGCTCAATATTGGCAGCATATCGGTATGTTGCACCAAGAGAGGAGATGTCCAAGAAATATGTTTCCTCTTGAATGTATTTGTGTAAGAAAATACAATACTTGAGAACTATATTTTTCTCAGAATATTTGATATCCATATTTGTGTGCAGGGTATGGAAACGATTCGTTAGCTCACGCACATCTTGATCCCTTTGTTGTCACAGTGTAGTTCATTGTACCTCATAGCTCCCCACAGGGTAATGTTGTTTCTTGATGACATATCAAAAATAATTTGAAGTGGGCACGATGAAAATGAATGATGTTTCTCTCTCGTCCCTCTGTTAATAATAGGTTTACCATCAGTCCTTGACATGGGGGGTGGCTTTGAGGAGTGCAAGAGAAATATTTTCCCTATTGGAAAAATCATGAAACAAAAAATATTTTTCCAACATATTTAACTACCTATCTATGACATCTACATCTATCTGGCCTTCAAATATGGGAATGTCAAAGCTTACTTGTACCTTGAAGGGAATGTTGCCTCTAGAGTGGCTATCGGGTGAAGATGCCTCGCATGTGGGCATCCACCGAAGGATCTGGGAAAATTTGTCCATCATCACGTTCCTTTGTTGCTTGAGGGGTTCTTCGATCAATATTTTGAAAGGATCTTCTAGTCCCTCTTCTTTTGTTTCTTCCACCATGGGAGGTTTTCGGGGTTTTCGAGGCTGGTCTTATAAAGGTTCAACCAGTTCGAGCCCTAACTCCTTATAGCCCAACCTCGTTGGTGACATGTAAATAAAGAAAAATATAGAGCATACCGATATGATACCATTGATGCAAACTTATGTAATAATGGAAGATAATATAGATATAAACAAAAGCATAGAGATGCAAAAAAAATAAATCTTCCTTTCATTAATATCAAAGAACTGAAAGATGCTTACATACATAATGGAAATAAACTAGCTCGGGCGATGGTAGCTTATCTCTGAGAAGAGATGTGGTGGATATATGTCTCTAAATAGTGTTACAATGAGGCTCAAAGGCCTATTTATTATTGATAAACAATGGAAAACCTTAAACATAAAAAAACCTAACCCTAGGAGATGAAGCACCAAAATTGTCGGCCTCGTTGGGGTAAATTAGTACATCAACTTCTTGGGGTCATAACTTTGGAATAACATCTCTATTTGATGTGTATGATACCTCGTTAGAAACATATATCCTAGGATTACAACTTCCAATTGTTAACTTAAGTACCATTTTCCAAAAAAACATCATTTACAACCTCACAACAGATCTAGAATTTCACGACCTGTAAAAATTCTAAAAATAGTAAATTGTGCTACAATTAAGGAAACTAGAAGAAAAATGGTCAAGGTCCAAGTGGAATAGGTGGGTGGCCACTAATATCCACCTAGATACCGATATTTAAGGTATCATTCTTTAGTATGCATGATAGGTTTCCTTAGAAACTATGGATATCCTCACATCATTTCTTTGAAATTAACCATAAGGTCCACAATCTCAACCATTTTTTCCATCACCCTCCACACACACACGATAAAAAGTCACGTTGGTCATTAGTGTTGTACCCACATAGATTACCCCAGTTTTTAGTTCACCTGACATTATTGGTATCCATGAACATTTTCGTACCTGTCCCAAAAGCCATTTAATATGTGTGACTTGAAGACCAGTCTCATTTCTCTTTTCTTCACTTTTTTCCTTACCATCCACCTCTTCGACCACCATTATTATCAAATTATGATGAATGCACCATTGCATTCTACACTTGGCCTACCGTCCATCCACATTTCATTAGACCATTTGTGATATCAGCTTCGTTTCACCCACCTCACACTAAGACCAGCCAAGGGGGGCCCCACTCTTTGCAGAAACCCACTTGTAACATTACGTAGGGCACCATACTCTTGTGGCACCCATCTCCATGTTTTTACATCCAAAACCACTTTTAAATTCTTTTTGAAAGAGTACAAAGATTTTTTGGAAAAGGATTCTCTCCCATATTTTCATGTAAAATTACCTTCTAGAAATCACGAGGGATTCACTCAATGAACCTCTAACATATCACGTGCGATCATAGCATATTCATCATATTCTTAATTTGAGTACATAGTATAAAATGCCTCTAAAAATCACATTATTTAACCCCCTATGAATATAAACCCAATACAACTTCCCAGTTTAAAAAGCCCTTACTTTCACTATATATTGTAGCTATCCATTTTCTCATTAACATTATTTATACCCCTTTATTTTTTTTCATTAACTTTGAGCTCAATTTTTTATACCTGCCAATATAAAAACCCTTTTCCCCATATATATCCCCCAATATATTATGTCATTTTTTCCTCATTATATATCCCTCAATATGAATCCACGTGCTATAGTACTTCTCCCGCAGTGAAGCCCCCTGTGTCCCTCATCTACCTCAGTTGGAGGTTGTTTTTTACTCACTTCACACCCACATCGTTAATCACCATATCATTCAGTCATCTACCATGATAGTCAGAAGATACATACACCTCTCATGTACGCCCTACCAACTTGAGGGGCATACACGTTGCCTATATTGTTTTGACTGCCACCGCCTGCATTACAGCTCCAAACTTGGGAAGTTTCCAAATATCCCTCATATGCTATCAATTTTTGCTATCATGTATTTTATAACCCTATTTTCCACTCCATTATAGTGAAAGAAACCCAATTTCAACTTAGCTCATTTGTTGGCTAGAATGCATCCCCTTTCACCTTTTCTTTTACTTTTGTGAGATTTATCTTATGTTAAAAGGGTGGAATTACATAATTGAGCAATTTATCATAATTATTTTTCCAAAATATTATAATTATGAATAATATTTATTTCATAATTAACAAAAACTGATAAAATGTTCATAATTGTGAAAAAGGTTTCTAGAGTTTGTCAATCCCAAGGAGATCAACTGGACCCACTTGTGTATGAGTTGGCTAGGGATCCATTATTCTAGAAGCTTCCTAATTTCTCAAGTCCCTAGGTGTCTAGATACATTCTCCTAAAGGATATAATGAACCTATATAATCTCACCAAGAGGAAAGGGGGTTAGATATAGTATCCACACTACAGCGCGAGAGCTCTGTTGTATTGGGAGGAGAAGACCATGATACAAGCTTAAGGAAAGGATCTCTTTTACAAGTTAATAATATCTACCATAAAATGCAGGTAAATATCCATGGTTAAGAATCATATTATATTGTAATTATTAAGTTTTAATTTAAGAAATGTTATAAAATCAAATCAAATCAAATATTTACAATTTTTTTGTTTTTTTAAATGAGTTATGATTTTTCGGTATGTGGTATTAATAAGCCATAAGTAATAGTATGGGCCCATGGTATTGTAACTAACACTACCAATTCTTCTTCTTCTTCTTCTTCTTCTTCTTCTTTAATATAATTTTGATATTTGAAAATTAAATTTAAAATCACATAAAAATAGTCATTAACCAATTAGAAAAACCAATTTACATTTTAAATTTTTTTCTTTTTTTCTTTTTTTCAAAATATTTACTTTAATATTTATTTTAAAAAAAAACTTTAATAAACTTCATAGAATCTATTTGAAAATTTCAAGGTTGATTGCAATTCGTTTGAACAAAAGAAAAAACAAATATAAGACATGTATAATAAAAGAAAAAAATATTTCATGATAGGTCTATTTTAATTGAGAATCTACCAAGTGTCGAGAGGTATCAAATGTCTTAAGATGCAAACTTCCTTCAGAGTGCAAAACTTGAGGAAAAATCTGCACCTAAAGTGACTTGATTCCTCTCATTTTGAGTGAAAAAAATGAGGGAAAGTTTGTACCTAAAGAGATTTGATTCCTATCAAAGCTTAGTAAATCCCGAATTAACATGAATTTCTGATAATTTTTAGTAATATTATTTATATTTGTATATACTTTAGATCCGTAGAAATATTTTCATGTTTAATTTTATTAAATATATATATATATATATATATCTATATATATATATATATATATATAATCATCTATAATCATCTATGTGATGATAATGATTATATATATTGATGTATTGTTCAAAATGAAGAAAATGTCTAATATTTTCATGTTTAACACAAAATTGACACACACAATTCTAAAAGATATTTCATTCTTAGACTTAAATATAAAATATTTGTCAATCATATTAAGTAACAAACTCTTATATCAATTTTATATAAAGAGAAAAAGTAATTAAAAATAAGACTAATAAAAAAATATTATATTTTCACAAGATATATAATTTTTTAATTTTTTTAAAATATGTTAATGTAGACATTAAATAAAATATTTGAGTGAAAATGTCAACTAATATATTTCAATAGCTTTATATCCAACCATGGTTAGCATGGAATTGATAATATATATATATATATATATATATATATATATATATATATATATATATATATATATATATATATATATATATATATATATATACTTCTCATTTATCAAGGGAAGAAAGAGATTAAATGAGAAAATGATTAAATATGTTTGTAGAAATTATATGCACTAAGCATGCATATGTCCTAGATCCACCTGATCTCACAATATTCAACTTTACGCAAGATACTGAATCTATTCCACTTGTTAATCTTTTGCGGAAAATTTAAGTGCACACACATGTAAAGCATAAATAAAAACAATCGCACATAACACAGTTTTAAACCGGGAAAGCTTGAAGCTGAAAACCCCAAACTATATATTATGTATCATGGAATCATATGAAAATCCTCATACAAAGCTTATCAAGCTCTCAGTATAGTAAAATCGTCATACACTAATCAGGAACAATCTTGCAAATCCATGCACTGATCTTGCCCTCCTACTAACTTGCCTCTACTGTGCCATCCTTGCTAAAGAATAGCTCTGAATGAATTCGAATTTCTCTTGCCTTGACTGTGCAATCCTCATTGGCAACTCCAATGTGTGTGTGATGCAATCAATGCATCACTACAGTCACAACAAATAGTCCATCTTGCCCTTTCACCTATCTCTCCACTGGGTCTCCACTGAAACTGCCATGCATTGTAGTTAACTGATGTATTATTTAGTTGATTAATGATTTATTATTTGTGAATTAATTAACTAATTAATTCACTCCACTCTCACTAGTGTATCAATAAGTTAGACTAGATACAACTAGCTCAACTGAGTCTAACTGAGTTAAACTGAATAAAACTCCATAACTACTTCTTCCAATTGTGTCATAACTCTGCCACTTGAGTTCTAACTGAGTCCTCCATGCATTAGTTCCAGTGAACCCTTGGGAATTGCGTAATTCCCTCAGTCCACTGATGTGCCACATCTGTACACTGAAACAAAGTGCTCCAAGAGAATAAGTTGTTGTTTAGAGTCTGATTATTAATAAGAGCTAATAATAATCGACGTGCATCTATTTTTAGATCAACGATCTATAAATAGACTTCGCCCAATATTCTAAAAATATAATTTCATCTATTTTCCAACTTGATCAACCATCCACAAATAGCATCCTGCAACTTCTAAAATATGATCATCATGTCTAAAAATAGACATAGTCTAAAAATAGACTTGTGCCAAAAATAGCCTGCAGGCACACTTAGTGAAGGTGACTCTTTTCACTAAGCTCATCATCTTGTTGAATCTCAACACTCCCTCTCAACAAGATAGGGATTATCCTTCACCCTTGTTAGGGAATTGTAATCATCAAGATTGGCAAAGTCTGATCACAAAAACAACATCGTTTCAACCAACTTTGGGATTCTAGGATCTAGCCCTCCTGAATCCGGAGAGGGATCTCTCCAATAAGTGCAAAGATGGATTTGTCTTTGAAATTTGGGGTAATAATATTAGGCTAGTTATGAAGGCCAAGGGTTTGTTTTGTTTTTGGATGGTTGAGCATGAATACTATTTGAGGTGGAAAGTCCTAAGTGCAAAGAGTTTCAAAGGTGAGAAGTTACAAGTGAATAGAACAGCTAGGCTAAAAAGATAGATATAACGCTGGTTTTTAGTCCATTGGGCTATGGAGTCATAACAGGGCTTTAATTGAGCAACAACATCAAGAGTGATCCAAGGGGAAAGACATCTACATCACAAGATTATTGAGATTTAAAATGATGGAATGGGAACAATAAAGTGTTGGAGGGGTGGAAACTAATAATAATTTCACAAGGGATTTATAGTCAGTCCAAACAAGAAAAGCCTCTTAAGTAACTGTTTAAAACCAACCAAGTGCAGGGCTAACCATTGACTTCTTGGGCAAGTTTGTATTAAAGCAGCTTAATTGACAAACAATCCAGTAATCCACATAATTACCTTCAGAAAGTATGAAAACATATAAGAGAAGACAGAGTATAAACTTAAGATCAGATAAAGTACTTTTAAACCTAGTCTGCTTTCAGTTAACACCAAGGGAAACTTTCAGAATCTTCCTTTGGAGAATAGAAACTAGAAACAGGGCAAACCATCACTTTCTAGTCTAATTTTAATAAGCTAATAAGGAAAATAACTTTCAAGAACAATGTTTAAAGCAAACAGTAGGACGAGGGAACTCCAGCATTCCTAACTGCTTAAACTGTATTGAATCATTCTTAAATAGACAATTTGGAGGAAAACATTGAGATAAATCTTTTCAGTCAGAGAAGGTTACTGATGTACAACAGGTCCTAACTCTATAAATGTTGTTCTTCATCAGAGAATAGTGAACAATATGACATACATAAAGGAAAACAATAACAAAGAAGGGGCACTTCACCAGTGATATAGACCAGGATCCCAAGAAACAACTTGTTTATTGATGTCAAACCAGTTACAATACTCAGGTCCAATGTTTTAGTTCAGCAATCATCTTCACCATCCAGCCTAACAAAACTAACACAAATAGAGCTCCAGGGGCCAGTGAACACTATTTACAGTCAGAAGTTTAAGCTCAGATGTATTTCAAAGTTCTACAACCAACAGTTTCTCATCTTCTACAGAAGTATTTATAGAAGGATGAGGAGGTGAGATCTGATAAAATATCTCTCAAGGCAATTAATACAAATTCGAGAGTTCTTGGCCCTTTCAGGGGCTCGATGAAGAACTTTACAGGTGGTTCTCTGTACTAACTGTTTTACAATTAATATCAAAGCTTGGTGGGATCTTTATTTGACTTTGAGGCTCTGTGTAATGTTTGGAGTAACTCTGCAGATATTTCTGCATTTATCTCCTTGCAGAAGTAACTCCCTGGCTGTGCCAAGGCAAAATATTTGATTCTGCAATAAGTTCAGCCTCTGTTTGAATGCTTTGAGGCAACAGGTGGCATTTATGGTAGTTGAGGAATCAATTTGCCTCAAATGTGGTGGTGGAGGGCTACCTGCCTGTTTAAACACTTATGATTTCTTTTAATTGTGTTTTAATTCTAGGAATTAGGCTTTTGATAAGCATTCTTAGCCGTAATTCCAAAATATGTCTTCAATCTTCATTCTGTTGTGCTATGTCTTCAAAAATGATACTCTTTAACTTTTTTTTTAATAAAATAGTGTCTTGTCGATGTGCCGGGCTGTGCAGGTCTTTTAAAGGCATCAATGCCCATGAAGCATTGATAAAACATTGAATCCGACCCATGGATGGCTTCTCTTTAATAAATCAAAGGCATGAGAATTGTCATTTTCAGCCCTCGGCTTTTCTTCATTTATAATGACAAAACCATTGAAACACCTGCGAAAACACAAACTTTTTAAGAAATCCTACGTTTTTGGGTTAAACTGCTTAGAAGGTTGCGGGGAGGAGCGTGGTCGTTGGATCTGGACATGTGGACGGTCCAGATCTAATCGGGGTATGGCAATCGGCGGGAGGAGAAAAGTGCTGCAATGAAAAACTCCGATGTGATTGCGCGAACGGAAGGGCCGAGGTGATTAAGCGATGGCCATTGATCTAAGGACGAGATCAACGGTGGAGAATGAATCGGGGGACTGGCCGATCGGGGGAGGAAATATAACGCAGCGATTTGAGAAATGCGATGCAATTGAGAAATGCGATGCGATTGAACATTGGTCATTTGATCGGCTTTTGATCAATGGAGGGGATTAGTTTTGAAACAAACCGGCAGAAAAACCCATATAATATATAAAACCCAAAGTTTTAAAATAAAACAAAGGTTTTTATGGATCGGGGCGGGATATTTTTATAAGGTGGATAGGCGCTCGACTGCGGGGCCATTGGATATATGAAATACAATGGGCCCGGGGCTTTATATATTCAAAAGGAGCCAATCGCAATCGAAGCCTCGGGCTGGTCTTTCAATCAACCCATTTGAAATATTGTGTTGTGATTGAGCACTTTGGGACTTCGTCGCTTGGTCCCGGGGGAAAGTCATATGAAACAAAAGGCGGGGGGTAGTTTAACATATATAAGACCCAATCGCATCGGAAATTTTGATGCAGGTCTTTTTAATCAACCCATTGGATTTCTCCAATGCGATTGCGCGATCAGCTCTTTTCAATCTAACCATTTATATTAACACGTGACTTTGGTTTTTTAGACCAAAACTTTGAAAAAGTGGGTTTTTTGGTTTTACAAAGGAAAAGCGGATCGGGAATGGATTTTCATAAATTTTTAAGCGCAAAGGTGGCCCCACGGTATAGTTTATATAAAGGCTAACCGCATCGCAGTTCTCCAATATAAAGCCAATCGCATCAGAAACTTCGGAACATGGGAAAGAATTGTGCATTTAAAACTTTCCGATGCGATAAGCGTCAGATAGGTTTAGCGCTTGGGTTCCAACGTGTGGGCATGTGGGGGGAAGTGGTTAGGACTTAGCCCAAGGGGGCTTAGGTCCATAGTAAGTAAAACTTGTTTTTTATGAATTTTTCAGAGTTTTTAAAGGATTTGGGGGTTTCGGTATGGTTAAAGAGTGAGTCTTTAACCTTGTAAAAGTGATTTTCATGAAGGGAAGAAGAGACATCATGAAAATAAGGGAGTTTTTATGGAGAAAATGGAAGCAAATGAATGTTAGTTTTGAGTGGGAGAAGGGGGAAAATGATGGTTTTTCAGCAGTCTTTTCTCATGAAATTAACAGAATTTCTGAGTATAAAATGGGAACAACAATGAAGATTTTGGATAGAGGCATGAGGCCTTCAAGAGTCTTCAAGAGCAAACAATTTTTTAGTAATAAAATGTGTTCTTTGAAGGCTCAAAAATTCTTAGCCACCTTTTGCTATAACAAATATTATAGGTGGCTAACAGTGGCTCCACTTGGGGATGATGCCTTCTTGAAGGCATCAAGAACTTCAAACTTGCATTCTCTAGGAGGCTGACCTATGCCTGATCCATTGGGCTGCCCTTCCTTTGCTGGGATGATCTTTTCTGAAAATATATTAGCAGCTATGAAGACAATGGACCTTCATCAATACAAACTTTATACCTACCCAATCCTACTGATCTAGCATTTTTTCTTCATTAGAGTGCACTTGGATTGGAAAACTCTTTTCACAAAATTTTATTCTTTTGAAAGCAAGAAATCTAATCTATTTATACTCCTTATTTCTCCCTGAACTCAGATTAAACAATTGAGTTCAGATGATTCTCTACCTAATCTACCATCTGTTGGGATTAAAATGTCCAACAGATTTTTATTCTCTAAATTCTAAAACATAAATTTAAAAACAATCAAGTCAAAATTAAGTTGTTTGACTTGTTGTGATCTATGGCATAAAAACAAGCTGCACATAGACATTTATTTTGCGGAAAATTTAAAACAAAAATGGAAGGCTTAAGATCTGAAATTTTCTTATCATGGCCTTCTCTTTTTACAACTCTGTTTTGACTCTTATGTGAGTTGTTTCTTCCTTGCTCTCTGGTTCAGATTTTGAGCTAATTAGAACCAGATTTACATCCTTTTGACTCAGAAAAAATAAAACAAATTTGAGTCATTTCCTTTTGAAACCTTAGGTTCAGATTTTGAGCTAATTTGGACCTTTAATTTCTATCCTAAACTATCTACAGATAAGCCAAGATTACACAGTTTGGAAAATTGAATTCACTATCCTATCAGCGGAAAATTTAAAGCTAATTAGTCAAGTTTAGGTTGTTTGACTAACTAGAAGTGTTTTATTTAGAAGTGGCATTTAAGCTTGCACACTTTCATAATTTGTTTCTCTTTTTTGGTATGGGGCTATACCTTTCTTGTTTTTCACAATTTGCCCTCTTTTATTTCTTTCTTTGTTTTTGTAATTTTTATTTTTCTAACTTTGAATGCAATGGTGGATGAGATATTTATAATAAAAAAGATAAAAAGGCTTCAAAACATAGCATTGATTAAGAGAAGTAATTGTTTGTGCTCAACCTAGTGTTCCTAAATTGAGTTCATTAATTGTCAACCAGGGTTGGTAAACTGCTGAAGTGTGGTGCACTATATGTGCCTAGGTATTTGTTTCTCACTACGTTGTGTTTAGTGTTTTATGATGTTTTTGGTTTTATGGTTTTATGTTCAAAAGAAAAAAAGCTAAATGTTGGAAAAGAGAAGTGGATGGTTATACTAAAACAGAACAAAGCCTAAACTATGGATGACAAACAACAAATGCAAAGCTTGATAATGAATTTGTTGCAAGAAAATAAATCACAACATGAGCTTGAACTTATCCAATTCATTCATTAAAGGTGTGTTGGAAGAGCTTGAGAAATGGACAAGTTAAGTGTAAATGAAGTTCTCCTAAATAAACAATCAACTCACAATATTACAAAATGATTATTTGTAACACAATAAGGTTTCTATTCTAGATTAACCTATGATGCTGAAGTTACCCTATTCTGCAACTTGACTTATCACTTCTAGGCCTTATTCATAAGTTTTGAGATTTTCTAAAATAATGCTTGGGAAAAAGGCTATAGGTGAATTTGTAAAATATTTGCAGAATGATCAAAGCCTTAAAATGATATTACTAACCCTTGTTCATGTGATGATGTATCAATATAAATTCAGAACAAAAGTAAGTTGTAAATAATGAAGGCCGAGAGACTAATTTTGACAACTAGCACTACTTGAAACACAATGGATAACACTAGGCTAGAAAGCAGTCTATCAATTTTAAAATGCAGTGACTACACTTGAACTAGAATGCCATTAATCTTTTCTTGAAACAAAATGAACTGAGACTGAACTAGAGTGCTTCTAATCTACTTGAAGTACAGTGAACAGAGTTAAACTAAAATGCCATTATCAAACTGGAAATGTAGTGACAGAGCTGAACTAAATGCAATCAACCTCCGGAGTGTTATAACTAAATTAACATGCAACTATTCTATGGAATTCTACAGCCCATCTCGTTCAATAGAAATGATATTTTGGAAGAGTTTGTAAAACAAGTCTAGCTGTATTATTCAATGAAATTGAACATAAACATAAGATTGAAAGAAAATACAACTAGAATATAAGACACCATAGTTGTTTCTTATTCATTGTTAATGATGTTTTGGAAGGGTTTGTAAGAGTAAGACTGGCTGTGAAACTTAGTGTAAACAAGCATAAATCATAAAATTCGAAAGGAAATGCAACTAAAACCTACAATACCACAGCTATGCCTTATTCATCGTGATGATATTTTGGAAAAGTTTATAAGAGTAAGTCTAGCTGTGATAATTAATGTAAACAAGTATGAACATAAACTTTAGAAACTTGCCTAAGCTAGAAATGAAAACGAGACTAAAATACTTATCTAAACCATATAAACAAGGTTGCTCAGGTATCAGGGGCCCTCTAACACCGGAGTATCATGAAATCTACTTCAATATTGACTCAACGCTTTCAAGGAAGTGATGCTTCTTTCATTAAAGATAAATTACTTCAAAAACAGAGTGTTTTCGGACTTCTGAAATCTAGCAATCAACCACAAAATCTAACCTTGTCCCTGGGTTTCTAGAGCCATATTTGTAACAAAATTACATAATTGTCTTGAGATAACCTAGGGATAATTGTCTTTCCAAATAAAAACCAAACTAGGACTCTGATGGTGGTCACGTAATATAATTAAGGACATCTGGACTGTCCTTGTCCTATTAGGAGTCTCTCTCCTACTTTGAGTTCCCATGTACATAACCTCCTACAGAATTCCATTCAAACTTCGTGGAGAGCAACAAATGATGAGGGAATGATGTGGAATAAGACCATATGTGTTTTCCTCTGAGATGACACCTGGAACCTGCGTAGACATGAAGACAGCTGCAGAATCGGCAACTAGCTACAGAATGTCTGCATTCTGTAGCTAGATCTAGTTCAAAAAGTACTACAATGACAAAATCATAAGAACATAGAAAGTTAGTCATGATATATATTCTTAAAGCAATTCTAACCAATTCTACCAATCATTTGAGCCTGTGATTAATAATGGACAAAGGAAATGGAGTGGAATGTGGTGGAAGAAAGAAAATATTTGGAGCTCAACAGTAATGCTTCATCCTACCATTGACAGGACCCCCAAACAATTCTGCTCCATTCAACTCCTGCAAGAAGAATGCATTGTTACCAGCAGTTGAATGAATGGAGTAAGGGCCAAGCCATAAGTTGTCAAATTTTCCATGCTTGCCCTTGTCTTCCCTTATTGAATCCCATTTTAAAACTTTGTCCTCAATCTTGAAATTGCTGGCTTTTGTTCTTCTATCAAAAATCTTTTTAATGTTGTCCTGCTTCTACAATGCTTTGTATAAACTTCCTCTCTGGTATGCTGAAGATGAATGGTCTGATTTATTCTTCTAATCATGTCATTTTCTTCAGTTTGTAACTCTTGAATCAACTTCATTGCTGGTACACCAAGGTTGTTTGGAAAAATTGCATCAGTGCCATACACAAGATGGAAAGGTGACATACCAATAGATTTCTTGAAAGTCAATCTGTCAGCCCAAATTGCATGAACCAGCTTTGTGTGCCAAGACTTCTTGTTGTCCTCCAACAGTTTCTTGATTATGTTCACTAAGCTTTTGTTTGAGGATTCTGCAATTCCATTACCCTGGGGGTAATAAGCCCTGGAATGCCCCAATGTTATCTAATATCTATGATAGAACTCAACCATCTTCTTTGATCCAAATGTTGTTGCATTATCAGTGATAATCATGGTAGGACACCCAAATCTGGAGAGAATATTAGTCTCAATAAATTTTATGATAACTGAATCATTGGCCTGCCTACAAGGAATGGCTTCTATCCACTTAGTGAAATAGTCAGTGGCAGTGAGAATCCATCTATGCTGGGCAGAAGATGGGGGATGGATTTCTCCTATGAAGTCAAGTCCCCACTGTTGAAATGGGGCCTCAACAGTGATTGGATGAAGAGGTAGGGGTAACAGTTTTCTTTTGAGTTCAAAAAGTTGACACTTATGATATGCTATGATCATTTTGTGCACATCATGGAAAAGAGTAGGCCAATAGAAACCAGCCCTCAAAATTTTGTTGCCTGTTGTCTTCCAGTACAAATGACCTCCACATTCTCCTTCATGAAACTGATATTTAACCTTCTCTGCATCAAACTCAGGCAAACATTTAAGCAATACACTACTTGCATTTTTCCAATAAAGACATCTATCAATAATGCAATAGTTTAAAGCTTTCAATTTGAGGAATCTTGCCTTTGTTTTTGTCAAACCAGGAGGTGTATTCAAATTAAGCAAAACATAAATAATATCAGCATACCAAGGAGAATTCATAAAATGATCTTCAACTATAGGAGTTGAGAATTCTTCTCGGTCATCCAAGGCATTAATCATATTAATATCAAGAACTTCAAAATTTGATTCAGCCATTAATCTAGCTAGACCTTGGTCTTTGATGAGTTTAGTGGGTTTTATCTCTAAATCATATTCAAGAATAATAGCAATTAACTTACCTCTCTTACCATCTGGGTCCTGTGTTAGAATGTCTTTAACAACTAAGTTTTGGACGAAGGCAATGATGTGTGAGTGAAGGATGTACACCCTGAAGTCTTTCAAAGCTTTAACCAAAGCAAAAGCTTGCTTCTCCATAATGTTATACTTCAAAGGGGCATCCCTCAATTCCTTACTAAAGAATGCAATAGGCTGATCTTGTCCTTGTGGATTTTTCTGCAAAAGGACAGCAGCTATGGTATGTTCTGATGCAAATGAAAAAATATAAAAATCTTTTGAAAAATCAGGATTTATAAGAACCGGTGTTTTTGTTAACGCTTGTTTCACCAGTTCAAAGGATTTCTTTGGTTCCAAGGTCCATTTTACCCCTTGCTCCTTTTTTAACATGTTTTTGATATTCCTAAGGAGCTCAGCCAAGTTGGGGATGAACCTTCTCAAAAATTTAATCTTTCTGATGAAAGACTGCAACTCTTTAATGTTTCGAGGATGAGAGATTTGCAATATGGCCTCAATCCTCTTGGGATCTATCGTTATACCCTCTTCCAAAATAATGTGCCCAAGAAGTTTACCTTCTTGGAGACCAAATAGTGTCTTCTTAGGGTTTAAAGATATCCCAAACTTTCTGCACTTCTCGAAAACCTTTCTTAAATGTTCTAAGTGCTCTTCATCTGTTTTTGAAAACATAGTAACATCATCAAGATAGATAATGATGAAGAAGCCCAGTTCCTCTGAGAATTCTGTGTCCATGGCTCTTTGAAAAGTTGCGCCAGCATTCATTAGACAAAAAGGCATCTTCACATACATGAAAGTGCCCCATGGTGTAGTAAGGGCTGTCTTTAATTGATCAACATGGTGTACTAAAATCTAATTGTACCCTGAGTAGCCATCAAGAAAAGAAATTCTTTTAGACCCTACCACCCTTTGTAAAATATGATCCATCTTGGGTAAAGGGTAGTTGTCTTTTAATGAAGATTTTTTTAAGTCTCTAAAGTATATACAAAGCCTGATTTCTCCATTTTTCTTCCTAACAGACACCAGATTAGATACCCACTCAGAATATCTAACAGGGAAAATAATACTAGCATCATACATTTTCATGATCTCCTTCTGAACCAACGGTAACTGGACAGGGTTTATTCTGCGCAGTTTCTGTTTGAATGGTTTTTGGTTTTCTCTGAGGGGAATTTTGTGTTGTATTATTTCAGCGTCGTAGGATTTAAGATCTTCGTAACTCCATGAAAAAACATTAGAGAACTCTTTAAACAGCTCGATGTATTTAACTTTAATGTGAGTTGGTAACATCTTGGACAGTTTAATCATTTTCGGCTTAAGTTCGCTGCCAATATTACACTCTTCCACTTCAGTCTCTACAGGTTCTAGTTTTGGTTTATTTGCCACATTGTTAAAATCGAACAACTCTTCTAAAGGGGCCAGACCCTTAGGAAAATTTCATCTTTAGAGTGCAGAGTTTCTAACTCCTCTGTTTCAAACTCTGCATTCATTTCTGTTTCGCTTTCAAGTTTACAAGATAACCGGCTTATATTAGCAAGCTCAGGAGATGGTTCTTCTTCATCAATAATATTTTCTTCCTTGTAGTCTGTTTCATAGTCTGAGTCCGAACCGTTTAGTTCGAATTCATTTCTGAATTGCATGAAGTCTTCTATTTGTTTGTCGTTGTCAAACACCTGCCAATACTTCTCATTATCAGGCATAGCTGGTCTAAATTTTATCTGAGTTGTGCAGTCTTTGGTGCTATATGGTGTTAAGCATGTTCTAGCTGCAAAGGCTAAATTGTGGGCCGTGATATTTCTTTTTCTTGGGACAAAAATTAGTTTGGACTCCTCGAATGTTTTCAAAAGGTCCATGACATCGTTGCGGTAGGCCCTGAGTCTGGGATGATTTGCGTTATACTCCCCATTGACCTACCTAATAACTAACTCTGAATCCCCGTGAACTTTAATTCTTTTGGCTCCTATCTTTTTCAACAAACGTAAGCCTAGGAGAAGGGATTCATATTCTGTAATGTTATTGGAACACTGAAAGTTTAATGTATAGGAAATACATTCTGTGTGGTTGTTTTCAGTGTTAGTAATCCAGACACCTGCGCCAGCATTGTTCTTAGTGCAAGATCCATCAAAATACATACTCCATAGAGGATTGTTCCTAGTTTCATCCTGGTTACTATCCTCTTCAACTAACGTGCTCAAAGATTGTTGTGGGAGCTCAACACTTAGTTGTATTTGTCTCGATTCCCCAATATTTGCGCTCATTTGAGGTCCGTTTTCTTTAGTGTCCAGGTTTAAAAGAAAAGGACGCATGACCTGTATTTCAAGACCTTTGTTTATTTTGCTAATGTCTTCAAACGCAGCAAACTGTTTTAACATTTCTGCGTTGTATTCCTCTTCCTCCCTGTCGGTCGTTAATCCTGTTAAAATGACTTGCTCATCTAATGTTTCTTCATTAAAGAGGATAAATGAATAAAGGCCTTTGTTTACAGAGTATAAAGGAGAGTTTTGCATTATGTCTTGACTTGTAACTGTGTATTGCATATGAGACTCCCTGTAAAGTCTTCTACTCTGATTGAAAACAGGGATAGTCGCGTAGGTCATGTCCATTTGCATAGTCCCTTGTAACTTAGCCCCCCAAGATATTGATAATAGCATTCCACACTTTGGGGGCACGTCAGCCACAACAATATCCATGACTAAACATTTGGCTGGAATTTGGGCTAAGTTAACACAAAGGTCTTTGATTAATCCTAAACATTTTACTCTGCTGGAATCAAAGGAGTAGAGGTCTTTGTAAGGTCTGGTGATTTCTAGACCAAGGGTCTCCATCACAGCTTTAGGCATTAAATTATGAGAGGCCTCGGAGTCATGCATAGCATTGTGCAAAAAAATTTCATGAACATTTAAACTCACATAAAAGGGAGGAACAGGTCCCTCTTGATATCTACCTTCAATCTTAGGACCAAAAATCAGCTCGGGTTGGTCATCATTAAGATTGAATGTATCATTGTTCTCTTATATATTTAAAGCCTTCAAAATCTGGGTTCTATATACATGTTGGGCAGCTAACTCGGTCAAGGGAACATAGATTTTGATCTTTGAAATTTCCTGCTCAAGGCTGAAGGGAAATTGGTTCTTTGAAGTGTTGGTTTCAGCCTTATTAGCTGTCACTTTATCAGCAATATCAGATTGCTGATTTGTTTTATTTACACTTGAAAAAATTGTTTTCACAGGAGTACTAGCTGAAGTGTTAGTACTTCTAAGGTCTGCACTCTGTTTTTCATTTCTTTGAGTGCCTTTCTCTTTTCCTTTATTAGAATTTACGGCCACTTTTTTGTCCTTTTGTTTGACAATTTTAGGCTTGGTTGTAGTGCTGTTTTGTGAAGATTTGTCAGAGGTTTTGGTGTTGGGGGGCTGTTGACTGGTTTTGCTTCTAAGGTCATATTCCCGTTGAGATTCTATGATGACATTTTCCATGTCTTTATAACAATTTTCATCATCATCTCTTTTGTCATCATAAGGTGTGTATAGACCTTGTTTTCTATCATAATGAATCTCAAAGTCATCATTATCAACCCCCAGCATGTTTATATCATCTTCCTCTGTTATCTCATCTGTTTCCTGAACCTCACTTACATAGTTTTGATGAAAGGGAGGAGTGATCTACTGATCATCTTTCCTAGGTCTTTTTGGAGGTTGGTTTCTTCTAAAATGTTGGTTTTGGTTCTGGTTTCTATTTTGAGGAGCAGTTTGGTTTTGATTTTCTTGTGCTCTCTTAATTATGCTCATTTATTTCATCATTTCTTCCATCATTCTCTCCATATTTGAGTTTGAAGTAGAAGGTGTAGATTCCTCTCTAAAAGATACTCTCTTTTCAGTTTTCATTCTGGCTCTCTTCTCCATTAAGTTGACTTCCACAGAAAGAGCACCTTTTTGCATATCTTCAAGAGTTGAAAAATATCTCTCTCTCAGCTGATAGGTCATGTCAGAGTCAAACCCTTCAGGAAACTTGTTTAAAGCTGACCCCTGTGGAGGTTTTAGTTTTGGTGAAAGTGCATTATACACACTATTGAATCTAGTGCAGTAAGCTTGCACGCTTTCCCCAACATTTCTATGGAGGTTCTTGTGATCAGAAAGGACTTGGAGAGGATTCTTCTTTACTTCCCACTTGTTTAAGAATGTTTGATGGAAGGCTTGGAGATCATTAATACTATGGGGGGCTAGGCCTTTGAACCATTTTCTTGCTTCTCCCCCTAAGCTCTGAGCAAATAACCTAAGTTTGACAGAATCATCATCAATTTCATTTCTGTCAAAGTAGTCATTAATATTATCCACATGTTGTGATACAGTTGTAGCATTGCTAGCATAATATAATGGAATTTTGGACTGATAGTCCTGTGGAATATTGACTAATGGTACAGGAAAGACTAGGGGAGCATACCATGCTGCCATGATAGGTGGTGGGGAGGATTCACAAGGAGTGGAGTAACAACAGTAAAATTGGGCTGAAGTGGAGTGGTTTGAACAGTGGATGTAGGGTGAGCAGAAGTGGATGGACCAGGAATAGATTGCTGAGCTGATCTTGGATGAGAGACACCTAAGTTGTGAAGGAAATGTACATCAAGAGGTGTTGTTTCTCTGTTACCAAGAGGTTCACTTGTTTCAGGAGATGATAGTGAAGACTCGGAATCTAACTAATCTAAATCACCAAGAGACCTAGTTCTAAATGGATTTACTAAGTCAACTTGAGATTGTTGTAGAGCTGAAAGATTTTCAGGAACTGAATTAGCTCTCAAGGGTGATCTGAAAACAGTTGATAATTTAATCTTAGGAGACTTCCTAAGGATACCTTCTGGGTTATCAACTACTTCAGGTGGATCAGGGTCAGGATAGGCTCTAGTGTGAACCTTTCTAGGAGCCACTATGCTATTTTTTTTAGACCCAAATAAACAAGACAAGTTTAACCAGGTATGACAATCTTTAAGAGGTTAACTAGTCTGTTTTGCAAAAAATTTAATCCTGCAGTCTTCTGACTGAGTTTGAAAGATATTATAATGATAAGGGTTCTTCCTAGTGGAGTCTTAAGGTATGTTCAGGATTGTGGAGTCACCAAGTGGAATTCTAAGGAGGTAAAAGGTTTTATCGTCCACCACCATGTTTATTTGATACCAATCTGAAATAATTTTAAGTTTTTTCTGAGTTATTTTTCAGTTGTATGGTTTTTAAGAATATCCTAACTCTGTTTCAAAACTTAGCTACGGTTATGAGACAAAGACAGTTTACTCTTATGGCTAAGCCAGCTAATCTTTCAAGGTTAGACAAAAGTCTTAAGATAATCCTAGGGTTTACCTAGTTTGTCACTGATTCAAACAAGTTTTATCATGATTACCATTCTTTGGTAGTGCTTGAAAAAGGCTGCTTTTTACTCACAAATTTTATGAAGTGTTCAAGGGAACCTAAGGTGAAAACTCAACTGAGTTCCCCAGTGGAGTCGCCAGAAATGTTAGGGATCTGTAATCAGCAAGATTGGCAAAGTCCGATCACAGAAACAACATCGTTTCAACCAACTTTGGGATTCTAGGATCTAGCCCTCCTGAATCCGGAGAGGGATCTCTCCAATAAGTGCAAAGATGGATTTGTCTTTGAAATTTGGGGTAATAATATTAGGCTAGTTATGAAGGCCAAGGGTTTGTTTTGTTTTTGGATGGTTGAGCCTGAATACTATTTGAGGTGGAAAGTCCTAAGTGCAAAGAGTTTCAAAGGTGAGAAGTTGCAAGTGAATAGAACAGCTAGGCTAAAAAGATAGATATAACGCTGGTTTTTAGTCCATTGGGCTATGGAGTCATAACAGAGCTTTAATTGAGCAACAACATCAAGAGTGATCCAAGGGGGCTCGATAAAGAAGTTTACAGGTGGTTCTCTGTAATAATTGTTTTACAATTAATATCAAAGCTTGGTGGGAGCTTTATTTGACTTTGAGGCTCTGCTTAATGTTTGGAGTAACTCTGCAGATATTTCTGCATTTATCTCCTGGCAGAAGTAACTCCCTGGCTGCGTTGAGGCAAAATATCTGATTCTGCAATAAGTTCAGTCTCTATTTGAATGCTTTGAGGCAATAGGTGGCATTTATGGTAGCTGAGGAATAAATTTTCCTCAAATGTGGCGGTGGATGGCTGCCTGCCTGTTTAAACACTTACGATTTATTTTAATTGTGTTTTAATTCTGGGAATTAGGCTTTTGATAAGAATTCTTAGCCGTAATTCCAAAATCTGTCTTCAATCTTCATTTTGTTGTGCTATGTCTTCAAAATTGATACTCTTTAACTGTGTTTTTAATAAAATAGTGTCTTGTCGATGTGCAGGGCCGCGTAGGTCTTTTAAAGGCATCAATGCCCATGAAGCATTGATAAAACATTGAATCCGACCAGTGGATGGCTTCTCTTTAATAAATTGAGGGCATGAGAATTGTCATTCTCAGCCCTCGTCTTTTCTTCATTTATAATGAAAAAACCATTGAAACACCTGCGAAAACACAAACTTTTTAAGAAATCCTGCGTTTTTGGGTTAAACTGCTTAGAAGGCTGCGGGGAGGAGCGTGGCTGTTGGATCTGGACACGTGGACGGTCCAGATCTAATTGGGGGATCGTAATCGGCGAGAGGAGAAAAGGGGTGCAATGAAAAACTTCGATGCGATTGCGCGATCGGAAGGGCCGAGGCGATTAAGCGATGGCCATTGATCTAAGGACAAGATCAATGGTGGAGAATGAATTGGGGGACTAACCGATCGGGGGAGGAAATATAATGCAACGATTTGAGAAATGCGATGCGATTGATAAATGCAATGCGATTGAATACTGGTAGTTTGATCGGCTTTTGATCAACGGTGGGGATTAGTTTTGAAACGAACTGGCGGAAAAACCCATATAATATATAAAACCCAAAGTTTTAAAATAAAACAAAGGTTTTTATGGATCGGGGCAAGATATTTATATAAGGTGGATAGGTGCCCGAATGCGGGGCCTTTGGATATATGAAATACAATGGGCCCGAGGCTTCATATATTCAAAAAGAGCCAATCGCAATTGGAGCCTCGAGCTGTTCTTTCAATCAACCCATTTGAAATATTGCAATGCGATTGAGCACTTCGGGACTTCGTCGCTTGGTCCTGGGGGAAAGTCATATGAAACAAAAGGCGGGGGGGAGTTTAACATATATAAGACCCAATCGCATCTGAAATTTTGATGCAGGTCTTTTTAATCAACCCATTGGATTTCTTTGATGCAATTGCGCGATCGGCTCTTTTCAATCTAACCATTTATATTAACACGTGACTTTGGTTTTTTAGACCAAAACTTTGAAAAAGTGGGTTTTTTGGTTTTACAAAGGAAAAGTGGATCGGGAATGGATTTTCATAAGTTTTTAATTGCAAAGGCGGGCCCACGGTATAGATTATATAAAGGCTAATCGCATCGGAGTTTTCCAATATAGAGCCAATCGCATCAGAAACTTCGGAACATGGGAAAGACTTGTGCATTCGAAACTTTCCGATGCGATAAGCGCCGGATAGGTTTAGTGCTTGGGTTCCAACGTGTGGGCATGTGGGGGGAAGTGGTTAGGACTTAGCCCAAGGGGGCTTAGGTCCATAGTAAATAAAACTTGTTTTTTTATGAATTTTTCAGAGTTTTTATAGGATTTGGGGGTTTCGGTATGGTTAAAGAGTGAGTCTTTAACCTTGTAAAAGTGATTTTCATGAAGGGAAGAAGAGACATCATGAAAATAATGGAGTTTTTATGGAGAAAAGGGAAGCAAATGAAGGTTAGTTTTGAGTGGGAGAAGGGGGAAAATGATGGTTTTTCAGCAGTCTTTTCTCATGAAATTAAAAAAAATTCTAAGTATAAAATGGGAACAGCAATGAAGATTTTGGACAGAGGCATGAGGCCTTCAAGAGTCTTCAAGAGCCAACATTTTTTTAGTAATAAAATTTGTTCTTTGAAGGCTCAAAAATTCTTAGCCACCTTTTGCTATAAAAAATATTATAGGTGGCTAACAACCCTGATCCTGCCTCTATGGTATTCGAATTTGCTCCTGGTGAGCGCCTTCATCAGAATATCTGCATCCTGATCCTCCATAGGAATTTACTAAAACAACATGATCTTCCGCTGCACACAATCTCTAATATGATGATACCAGATATCAATATGTTTAGATCTATCATGAAACATAGGATTAACTGAGAGTTTAATGCAACTCTGATTATCACAATGTATCACTGTGGGATCTAAATGTGAACAGAACAAACCAACCAGAATCTTCCTCATCCAAATAGCCTCGCATGCAGCTTGACTTGCTGCCATGTATTCCGCTTCTGCTGAACTGAGTTCCACGGATCTTTGTTTCCTACTGTACCAAGAAACTATCATAGATCCGATACTGAAAATCCCTCTTGATGTGCTCTTTCTATCTGTTGGGCTTCCTGCCCAATCTGCATCCGTGAAGACATGCAACTTCACCTCATCCGTCTGTTTTTACCATAAACCATACTCAGATGTGCCCCTGAGATATCTCAAAACATGCTTTCCTACCTTCCAAAAGAGCTTGGTAGGCTTAACCATCGCTTGTGAAAGCTGGTTCACCGTATAGAATATGTCTGGTCTTGTATTGACTAAATACATGATCGAACCCACCAACTATCGATAAACAGTGGCATCCACTACCTCTGCCGATGTAGCATCCTATTTCTTCCAATTTCCTGGAAGAGGAGTGTTGATAGGCTTGCCGCCTTGCATGTGAAACTTCTCCAGTACCTCTCGCGCATACTTTCCTTGAGACACAAACAGTTCACCTTCCCGCTGCCATATTTTCAATCCAAGGAAATAATGAAGGAGGCCCAAATCCTTCATCTCAAACTCCTTTGCAAGATCTGCCTTGCATGCGTGTATCAACTGCTCATCACCTATTAGTATTAAATCATCAACATAAATTACAATGATTAAAATCTTACCCTCCACCACAATCTGGTACAGGTTTGCATCCGCCTCACTCTTGGTGAAGCCAAGTCCAGTGAAATAGTTGTCGATCCGAGTGTACCAAGCACGGGTTGCTTGTTTCAGCCCATACAATGCTCTTTTGAGCCTACACACATGCGACTCCCTGCTAAAGATCTCAAATCCTTCAGGTTGCTCAATGTACACCTCTTCCTCAATGATCCCATTAAGGAATGTAGTCTTCACATCCATCTGATGAATGTGCTAACCCATCTGCGCTGAGAGAGCAAGGATAGTCCGTATGGAATAATAGCGTTCGACAGGTGAAAAGGTTTCTTCATAGTCAATCCCCTCAATCTGTGAGAAGCCAGAGAAACAAATATTTCCCTATACTTCTCGACGCTCCCATCAGTAGCTTGCTTTACCTTGTAGATCCATCTTGATCCTACAACTAATTTTCCCACCAGCCTTGGAACAATCTCCCAAGCATTGTTTCTGACAATGGAGTCATACTCCTCCACCATGGCATCTACCCATGTGGCCTCGCATTACTGGGAAGATAGTTTCGACACGACACACTTGCTCATAAGACCCATGTATCCAATAAATCGGTCAAGTGACTATCTCTGTCTGCGCTATGATGTAGGGACTCATACATTCTGTGTCGCATCAAGCTTTAGTCTCTCAGCTTCTGTGGTACACTTTTTGCCTTGTTTGATGTTTGGTTCTGCATGAGTGGACTTCTCCACTCCATGAATCTCCTCCTGTGGCTAATCCACATCTAGAGGCTCATCTTTGGGAACAATAAGTTCCTCCTCTGCATGTAAGTGTAGCTCCATCTCAAGCGACAGCTTCATTGCTTTCACCTCATTGAATTTTATATCCCATCGCACTACAGTCATTTGATTGTCTGGAAAATACACACGATAATTATGGGGTGTTTTTGTGTACCCCAAAAATATCCCAACTTCTGCAGTCGGCTCCAGCTTCTTCCTGGCGTCCTTTGTCACATGAATGTAAACAGGTGAGCCAAAAATCTTCAAATGAGAAATATCAGGCTTCTTACCAGTAAAAGCTTCTTCAGGTGTACTCATACCAAGTACTCTATGAGGACAACGATTTTGCACATAAACCGCAGTGTTGCATGCTTCCGCCCATAAGTGCATCGGTAGGCCCTGGTCATGCAGCATCGCTCATGCAGCACCCACGATCGTTCTTTTCTTTATCTCTGCGACCCCATTCTGTTGTGGGTTATGAGGCGCTATGAGTTCTCTTTGAATTCCCTCTATGCTACAAAAGTATTTGAATTTTCCCGAGATGTATTCACCACCATTATCGCTTCATAGATCTTTCACTTGCTTCCCCGACTCCTTCTACACCAATGCCTTGAACTCACATAACTTTGAGAATGTTTCACTCTTCTTCTGCATGAAGAAGATCCAACATCTACGAGAATAGTCATCAACAAATATAACATAATACCTGTGTTTTGCTGTTGAAGCAACTGAGAAAGGTCCACACATGTGTGTGTGAATTCTCTCCAGGATCACCAAATCACGATTCTCCTTCTCATGAAAGGTGGTCTTCACAAACTTACCCATAGTACATCCCTTGCACTGATCTGACTGCACAAAAGTACCCTTGGGAATTCCAGTAGAAATTTTCTACAAAATCTTCAAAGCGCCATGGTGAAGATGTCCCAATCTCCTGTGCCATAATTCGCCCTCATCCCGGCTCACCACTTCTTCTGCTTTTCCCACCATTGCAGCGCAGCCATCTACCTCCAGCTTGTAGAGATTATTAATTTGAACCCCTATCTTCTTGGTTTGACCCATTGTTTTATGTCGAAGGAAGGCTTTTCCCTCACTGAAAACAACATCATAGCCCTTGTCTTCCAGCATTGCGACTGAGACCAAGTTCTTCTTCAAACCTGGACACATGCATAACATTCTTCAACAAGAATGGATTACCAGACTCCCTCTCAAAGGTAATGGTCCCACTTCCAGTCGTACTGTACCGACCATCGTCGCCCATCTCTATATGCATCTGGAGGATGGTCCTTCTCCTCCAAGTCACTAAACAACTCTTTGTCTCTCGTCATATGGAAAGACGCACCACTATCAAGATACCACACCAATCCCATATAAATTGAAACCAAGCATGCGATCAAAGAGAAATAAAGTTCAAATTGCGGGGCTAAGGCCTCTCCAATTGTGATGCAGGAGCATTAGGCAAAGAGAAATACTTTGTAATTATTAAAAATTAGGGGTGTTTAAGTTCTTAAAAGAGCTAGATTTTTATAAATAATTTGAGTGGGTTTTATGTATTTTTAATTAAATATTGTTAATAATTCTCAAATATGAGAGAATTTGGATGTAAAGGGATGAGAGATTTTAATATAGAAATTAGTTTCATTAATTTTGGGTGAGAGAGGATCCTTAGGGATTCAAGAGTGATTTTAGGATTTGTTAAGATATTTGGGGGTTTGTTGAGTGATTAAAGGGATGAGAACCAAAATTGGTTCAATTAAATTTGTATAAATTGATATGCCTCAAAGGAAAAATGGATCAGGTAGAATAGAATAGAGAGTGAGGTTTGGACAACAAGTTTGCAAGCCTACGGGCTTTTGTAAAAAAGGGCCATCGATTTGAAAATCTGGCCATGAACTAAAAGGTTTTTGTAATTGAAGAATTTGTTTTGAAATTTCTGTGTGAGATATGTATATATATTCTTGGTTAAATTATGTTGGAAGAAATGTTGGATTTTTGTGAAAGAAGCATATGAGGAGAAAATCGATTTCAGTCAAAATCGATTCATGCTTGAACTGAATTAAATCTGTATTTGTTGAAGGCAACGCAGGGCAAAGGGATCGATCATCCTGGAAGTGGACTGAATCGAAGTTTAGTTTAAATTGATATTTCATATTGGCTTTGAAGAGTCGATTTCATTGTTGCATAGTGTATGGTTGAATTGCAGATTATATACATCGTTGAAGAGCTGTACTCTCAATGTGGAAAAGCATTAATGGAATGTATATAGTGGTGAATGCATAGTTTGAAAATGTTAAATGGAACGTTGTTCACATTAATGTTACATGAGGATTGACAAATAAAATGACACGAGTTGAATTTTGAATTAATATTTGTTGAATTGTATTGACAACTATATGCTACAGGTTGAGACGCACAGGCTGACTGTGTTCTAAGTGATACGTGGTGTAGATAGAAAAGAATCTGAAGGCGTAGTTGATGTTGGAAGCTGTCGAAGGCAGGAGCGCTGCGAGGAACCAATAGAATAGTCAGTATTGCGTTGTAAATTTAATGGGAGTCGCATGGTTATACTTGCCATTGGACATGAGAATGTGGCACCTCAAATTTCTGTTGAGTTGTGGAATCGATTTGTGATATACAGCATTAAACCGGCGTTATTAAGTTCAATTTGAGGCGTTGAGTTTGAGTTTGCATCAAAGTCTCGAAATATGTTGATCGAATATGGAAGAAGCCTGTGTAAATGCGTAGCAAGCAGCGTTCACCACAGCAACCATTTAATCCAAGTATCAACGGACAATGAATGTTGATGTATCAATGGCAGAAGCCAAAGTTCATGCGTTGATCTGGCTTGGTAAGTGAATAGTCAAAAGAATATACATATATGTTTTAAACCTTGGGTTCGATTAATAATGGAAGCGCAATGGATCGATGTATAGGAGCATTGTGAGTAAGGTGAGGGTGAAATTGAATTGCATGGCGTACATGAGGTAAGCACACTTGCATTAATACCGTGGCATATCTCTTATTGTGTTGACTGAAAATGGTGATGTGGCATAGTTAGTCCAATGATCGACGTGAAATGTTGTGTGGCGATGTTATTTCAAATGATATGCATTGGTATAATTTGTTCAAATCGAACTCTTAAACAGATGGTGGATATGTATAAATTGAGAATCCATGGTTATTAAAATGTAATTCACAAGGTTGAAATATTCTCCTTCCATGATAGGCATTGGGGGGGTTTAATCACATGAAGAGGTGATTGTTGGGTTATGGTTTCTTTCGCATGAGTAAGTGAAGGTTGGGTTTTATAAAAGAACCTTGTGTATTTATGGTTTCAAAACTTGAAACAGATGTTATTAGCTTCCGCTTATGAGAGTATGGTTTTTGTGAACATATGTTGAAGAGCTTGCGTGTGTAAATGATAGTGTTTGAAATTGCCTTAAATTTGGAGTTTATTTGGGCAATGATTTGAGATGCATTTTGTATATGCATAAGGAGGGGAGATTCTGGGTTTTGCAGGGGTTTTTTGCATCATTTTGGTATCAGAGATGGAATGGCTCTGTGTGAGGATTCAAGTTTTTTTTAATTTGAGTTAATTGCATGCGATGAATGAATATCTGATTTTGAAGCTAATGAAGATTGCAGCACAGATATGCAAGTGCAGTTGAAGAAGGGAAGCAAGATCAACGGGATCTTGAAGGTGAGTTTTCAGATGATATTTGACTCTGGTTTGAAGACTGTTTGCAGAATTTGGTTGCAGGCATATTGAGAAATTCTCAGCAAAAAAAACAGATCACAGCTGAAGTGCAGTGATGAAAGAGTCTAGCAAAGGATTCTAAGAAAGAGTGGCAGAACCTGAAGATTCAACGGAGGTTGAATAAAGTTGCAGATGAGAGAAGCCTGAAGGAGTAGTGGATAAATGCTTGAAAGGTTCCGGCAGAGGACCAGTGATTACCAAGAGACCAGATCCGAAGGAAGGGATTGGTGAGGTAAGTGGCAGCAGGAGAGTTTACTGTTGCAGAGGCTTGGTGCAACTCATGGGTGAGAAAATCATGGCGAGGAAGATGACTATTGAAAGTCATAAAGGAGAGAGCAGAGGTTCAGAGAGAGGCCACAGTAGAAATGAGGAGAAGGAAAATGCCAAGGCAAATGGCATAAGACAGCAGTTGACTGATGAAGAGTATGAGAAAGAGAAATCTGAAATAGCAGTCCATCTCGAGTTATTGATGGAATTGTTACAGGAAAATGTGAAAGACCAGAGACATGGTTGGACCATGAGGAAGAGAGTGAAGTGGCAGAGGCTACAATAGAAAAGAGATCAACAGATAAACATGCAGTTAATAGAAGAGCTGAGGGAGCTCGGGCAGATGATGAGTTATTGGGAAGATCCAGATCAGTTGGATAACGTAAACTCTTGTATTTTTGTAGCTGACAATTGTGATGTGATTACAGGTTTTGTTGAGGAGGATGCGCAATCTTGTGAAGCTGTCACAAGCACGGAAAAGAATCTTTCAGGAGATAATTACTTTGAAGAAGAAAGTAGTGATGCTTTTGCTGTTACAGTACAAGAGGAAGTTCATGTGAATGAAGAAGAGAATCAGCTGGAAGAGCTGGTATATGAACCAGTAGTTGAGACTGTTGAACTTTGTGATTTTCAAACTGAAAGTTTATGTATGAATGCAGGAACTGTAAGTGATGATGATATGCTTCAGCAATGCCACAGAGAAATTGCATTGTTGGAATATTTGTTGAAGGATTCTGAGTATGACAGGGAGATTGCAGCAGAAGAAAGAGTTCATCATAGTGAACAAAAACAGAAAGACCTCATGGAGACAGATGGTGTGATAGAAACATTGGTTGACAGTCTTGAGAGTTCTTCAAAGAATTCTTTGGGAAGAGCGAATCAACATATTGATGTGCTGATTGAGATGGAAAATTCAGAACAGCATATTGAAGTGTTGGAAAAGGAGGGCAAGGCACTGATGCCTTATGATTTTTGTTTTAACAAGTGTTTTGTGAATGCAGGTATTGTTGCAGGTGCTGAAGAACATTTAACTCAGTTGAGTAGTCAAATGAAGGAGAAAGGAAAGAATTTTGTGGAAACATCTATTCCATGAAATGAAGAAGTTATGTTGCTGGAAATGATGCTGAATAATCAAAATTCGGTGCAGGAAGAATCTCAATTTCAGAATTGGGAATTGCAGATGCAAAGAGATAAAGACAGCGGAAAGGAGTACACAATGTACCAGTCCAGTAAGTTGATGATAGGAGAAGGCAGAGAAGAAGTTTTCTGTTTCAGAAAACAAGAGGGCATGGATGATTGGGTGGTAGTAGGAGATGAATGAATAAGAACTGAGCGAGTAAGAACGGAAACAAGCATAGAAGTAAGAACTGAACGAGTAAGAGCTTAGCAGGCGGCAAGAAATCAGCAATCTGAAAATTTATTGGACCGAGAAATTGAATTAATCAGAAGAATCATGTTGAAAGTGTCTCAGAGGAAGACATAAGCAAGGAAGAGAAGCAGCAGCAGCAGCAAAATGAAGACAGAGATAGACTGTGAAAGTACAGAGAGCGGATCAAGACAGCATAAGATATGGAGACCTGGAGAAAAGCAGCAAACAACAGATGATGACTTGCAGAACACAGTGTGGGATCCAGGTGGACAAAGACTTAAAACGCATGATCAGGAGATCATGATCATTTTCAACCTTGGGAGGCTGATGCAGGAGCATTAGGCAAAGAGAAATACTATGTAATTATTAAAACTTAGGGGTGTTAAATTTTTTAAAAGATATAGATTTTTATAAATAATTTGAGTGGGTTTTATGTATTTTTAATTAAATATTGTTAATAATTCTCAAATATGAGAGAATTTGGATGTAAAGGGATGAGAGATTTTAATTTAGAAATTAGTTTCATTAATTTTGGGTGAGAGAGGATCCTTAGGGATTCAAGAGTGATTTTAGGATTTGTTGAGATATTTGGGGGTTTGTTGAGTGATTAAAGGGATGAGAACCAAAATTGGTTCAATTAAATTTGTATAAATTGATATGCCTCAAAGGAAAAATAGATCAGGTAGAATAGAATAGAGAGTGAGGTTTGGACAACAAGTTTGCAAGCCTACGGGCTTTTGTAAAAAAGGGCCATCGATTTGAAAATCTGGCCATGAACTAAAAGGTTTTTGTAATTGAAGAATTTGTTTTGAAATTTCTGTGTGAGATATGTATATATATTCTTGGTTAAATTTTGTTGGAAGAAATGTTGGATTTTTGTGAAAGAAGCATATGAGGAGAAAATCGATTTCAGTCAAAACCGATTCATGCTTGAACTGAATTAAATCTGTATTTGTTGAAGGCAACGCAGGGCAAAGGGATTGATCATCCTGGAAGTGGATTGAATCGAAGTTTAGTTTAAATTGATATTTCATATTGGCTTTGAAGAGTCGATTTCACTGTTGCATAGTGTATGGTTGAATTGCAGATTATATACAGCGTTGAAGAGTTGTACTCTCAATGTGGAAAAGCGTTAATGGAATGCATATAGTGGTGAATGCATAGTTTGAAAACGTTAAATGGAACGCTGTTCACATTAATGTTACATGAGGATTGACAAATAAAATGACACGAGTTGAATTTTGAATTAATATCCGTTGAATTGTATTGACAACTATATGCTACAGGTTGAGACGCATAGGCTGACTATGTTCTGAGTGATACGTGGTGTAGATAGCCAAGAATCTAAAGGCGTAGTTGATGTTGGAAGCTGTCGAAGGCAGGAGCGCTGCGAGGAACCAATAGAACAGTCAGTATTGCATTGTAAATTTAATGGGATTCGCATGGTTATACTTGCCATCGGACATAAGAACGTGGCACCTCAAATTTCCATTGAGTTGTGGAATCGATTTGTGATATACAACATTAAACCGGCGTTATTAAGTTCGATTTGAGGCGTTGAGTTTGAGTTTGCATCAGAGTCTCGAAAGATGTTGATCAAATATGGAAGAAGCCTGTGTAAATGCGTAGCAAGCAGCGTTCACCATAGCAACCGTTTAATCCAAGTATCAACGGACAATGAATGCTGATGTATCAATGGCAGAAGCCAAAGTGCATGCGCTGATTTGGCTTGGTAAGTGAATAGTCAAAAGCATATACATATATGTTTGAAACCTTGGGTTCGATTAATAATGGAAGTGCAATGGATCGATGTATAGAAGCATTGTGAATAAGGTGAGGGCGCAATTGAATTGCGTGGCGTTCATGAGGTAAGCACACTTGCATTAATACCGTGGCATATCTCTTATTGCGTTGACTGCAAATGGTGATGTGGCATAGTTAGTCCAATGATCGACGTGAAATGTTGTGTGGCGATGTTATTTCAAATGATATGCATTGGTATAATTTGTTCAAATCGAAATCTTAAACAGATGGTGGATATGTATAAATTGAGAATCCATGGTTATTGAAATGTAATTCACAAGGTTGAAATATTCTCCTTCCATGATAGGCATTGGGGGGGTTTAATCACATGAAGAGGTGATTGTTGGGTTATGGTTTCTTTCGCATGAGTAAGTGAAGGTTGGGTTTTATAAAAGAACCTTGTGTATTTATGGTTTCAAAACTTGAAACAGATGTTATTAGCTTTCGCTTATGAGAGTATGGTTTTTGTGAACATATGTTGAAGAGCTTGTGTGTGTAAATGATAGTGTGTGAAATTGCCTTAAATTTGGAGTTTATTTGGGCAATGATTTGAGATGCATTTTGTATATGCAGAAGGAGGGGAGATTCTGGGTTTTGCAGGGGTTTCCTGCATCAAGGTGTAGATCCAACAACCTTCTTTTTCTTCTTCTTCTGTGGACAGTTAGTGGTGAAATGTCCATGTTCGTGACAGTGAAAACACTTCACTTTGGACAAATCCTGCTTCTTGCCTTTAGCATCGGATTTTGAAGTATGTTTCTTCCCCTTCCATTTCCTTGCTTTCGCAGCCAAAGCGCAATTCTCTTCATCTTCATTCTTCGATGAAGATCCATCCCTGGTACCCCGCCTTATCTCCTCCTGCACAAGATCCGACCAAAGTCACTCCCATCCTAGCAGTTTCTCCCGTCCATTGACAGAGTCTTCGTAGCTATGCCAACTCTTCAAAAGCCCAAGGAGAGCCAAGCTCACCAAGTCTTCATCATCAACAGTAAACCCCACACTTCCCAGTTCATCCTCGCAGTGGAAAAAATTCGTGAGGTATTTTGGAATACTGTCGCCTTTATCCATTTTTATTTTTCTGAGCTTGTCTTTAAGTGCCAACTTCCTCTAGTCACTTCTTCTTTGGAGCAAGTCCTTCAAAGCCTTCCACATTAAGAATGGAGTGGCTTTACCATGAAGGCTGAACACAATATGGTCCTTCACACCTTCCAACAGAATTTTCCTCGTCTTTGTTGTCTTCTTTTTCCATGCATCAAGTAATGCAGCATCGCTAGATCCTGGCTTAGGAACATCGCTATCGATGAACTCCTTCAATCCATTATCCTCCAGCACTGCCTCCATCATGTCCTTCCAAGATATGTAGTTCGAGCTCCCATCAAGGGCATACTCCAATCTCAACCCGTTGAAATACATTTCAATGTATACTCAACTTCTGCACCAAGAATCTTCTGTAGCAAATTCGAATTGTCCACCAACACAAACTCACTTTACAATTGCGATATTCAATTAACAATGCTATGATACCATGTAGAAATTATATGCACTAAGCATGCATATGTGCTAGATCCACCTGATCTCACACTATTTAACTTTATGCAAGAAACTGAATCTATTCCACTTGTTAATCTTTTGCGGAAAATTTAATTGCACACACATGTAAATCATAAATAAAAACAATCGCACATAACAATTTTTAACGAGGAAAGCCTGAAGCTGAAAACCCCCAACTATATATTATGTATCATGGAATCATATGAAAATCCTCATACAAAGCTTATCAAGCTCTCAGTATAGTACAATCGTCATACACTAATCAGGAACAATCTTGCAAATCCATGCACCAATCTTTCCCTTCTGCTAGCCTGCCTCCACTGCGCAATCCCTCCTGAAGAATAGCTCTGAATAAATTAAAATTTCTCTTGCCTTGACTGTGCAATCCTCATTGGCAACTCCAATGTGTGTGTGATGCAATCAATGCATCACTATAGTCACAACAGATAGTCCATCTTGCCCTTTCACCTATCTCTCCACTGGGTCTCCACTGACACTGCCATGCACTGTAGTTAACTGTTGTATTGTTCAGTTGATTAATGAGTTATTATTTGTGAATTAATTAGCTAATTAATTCACTCCACTCTAATTAGTGTATTATTCAGTTAGACTAGATACAACTAGCTCAACCGAGGTTAACTCAATTAAACCGCCACAACTCCACAACTACTTCTTCCAACTTTGTCATAACTCTCACTTGAGTTCTAACTGAGTCCTCCATGCATTAGTTCCAGTGAACCCTTGGGAATTGCGTAATTCCCTCAGTCCACTGATGTGCCACATCTGTACACTGAAACAAAGTGCTCCAAGAGAATAAGTTGTTGTTTAGAGTCTGATTATTAATAAGAGCTAATAATAATCGACGTGCAACTATTTTTAGATCAGATCTATAAATAGACTTCGCCCAATATTCTGAAAATGGAATTTCATCTATTTTTCCAACTTGACCAACCATCCACAAATAGCATCCTGCAACTTCTGAAATATGATCACCATGTCTAAAAATAGACATAGTCTAAAAATAGACTTGCGCCAAAAATAGCCTGCGGGCCCACTTAGTGAAGGCGACTCTTTTCACTAAGCTCATCATCTTGTTGAATCTCAACAATGTTGAGGAACAAGCACTTAAAAAAATTTGTACCTCAAAAGATTTAATCCTTTTTCATATTTGCCAAATTTATGGATATATATTTGTGAAATAAATTATTCAAGATTGCTTGTACATAAAAGACTATATCTATTCTTCCATATATATAGATAAACAATTTATTATTGCATACATAAAATAATATATATTATATCATTACATCTTTACTTTAATAAATTAATTTACATCCTCTAATTTATTAATATTTCCTTTATTAATTAATTCTCAATTTATAAATATGTAATTTATATAAGTATGAGGGGTTTTCATGGTGCATTATATTAGATATCATTTTTGGGATTCAATTGCGTTAAGTAAGTCATTCATCTATAACCATTTCCATGAGAGGTACTCATAACTGACTAATTTCTCATGATTTTTTAATAGTCCACTTAGCACTCATTGCATCGGGTGATGCTCACCAGGGTGAAGAAGTGGGATTGAAACTAGTGAAATGAATCACATAGCATCAATCATCACTTATGAGGCTCGCACCTTGTAACCAAGACTTCCCAGGAGGTCACCCATCCCATAACTCCTTTGGCTCTAGCACGCTTCACTGTGGAGTTTTTCCCAACAATCAAGCCGACAAATGGGGTAGCAAGCTAAGTGGGCTTGATTGTGGGAAAGAACTCCACATTGAAGCGCACTTGAGCTAGAGGATTTATGGGATGGGTGACCTCCGGGGAAGTCTTGGTTATCGGGTGCGAGCCTCGAAAGTGATAATTGGCGTCATGTGATTCATTTCACTAGTTTCAATCCCACTTCTTCAAGTGGATTATTCAAAAATCATGAGAAATTTACAACTACCTCTTATGGAAATGGTCATAGATGAATGAATGGAAATGGTGATAGATGAATGAAATGGCCATAGATAAATGACCCTCTCATGGAAATGGTCATAGATGAATGAATAGAAATGGTCATAAATAAATGACTTACTTAAAGTAATTGTTGGAATATGTAGTTCCTACTTGTCTATGGTTGTGACTCTCTATATAAGGAGTCTGTTCCTACATTATAGGAAGTAGCTAGAACTATATTTATTCCTATTTTAGTGTGTGGTTGAGAGAATCTCTCAACCACATTATTGTGCGTCCAAGATAGATTTCCTATCTTGAGACCAATTCATGTATAAATGTGTGTAATACCTTTGATTAATAATATAGTTTGCAGATTAATATTTTATCTTGGTATTAGAGCTCGTAAGGGCCTTTGGCCCTTCTGGGCATAAGAAAATAAATGATTGTATAGTTTTATTAAATTTGTTGTTCGTACATCTTGCAACATCTGCCTACCAGCGTGAGAAAGAGTGCTACCTACCTGAGGAGTGATGTGTGAGGAGCGTTGTGCTGCCGTAGTTGAATTGAGTCTCTATGGTTGATATTTCCACCTGCGTTGAAGTGCGAAGATTCTTGGGAACCAGAATCCCTGCTGCATGCATGAAGATCCACGATGGAGCGCTGCTGGTGGTGGCAGATTGGCAGATAGGGCCCTGGTGATATTGTCGAGGTTGAGCGGTGAATGGAAGAACCAGATGTATCGAGCCGCTTCCGCTTTGTATCACGATTTGTCATGTGATCTCCTATTGATGGTTCTAGTGTATGTTTTATGAGCTTCTGCTTCTTTTGCTGATAAAACAGTTGCTCTTGTGACTCAATGAGATTCGAACTGTGGATCTTTGAAGATGAATTTGGAGGTTGGTGCAGGCCAACATCCGCCAAATCAAAATCATGAGCAGTAGAATTCCGATGGAATTGGTTGTTTTCCATTCTAGCGAGCTCAGAGGAATTCAAACGATGTACGACAGTGGAAGTGATGGTTGCAGTGGTGATGGTATGGGTTCAATTTGGTGGGTTCAGGCCACTCGGAGATTCGATCGCTAGCCAGGATGGTGTTAGGCCACTCGGAGATTCGATCACTAGACATGACATGACGTTTTAGTGTATTGGTCAGCCTAGAGTATTCTGCAAGCCTGCGGTACTCACGCGCTTCGTCTGCTTCTCTTGTGTCAGTGAGTGTATTCAGATCGGGTAATTCGAGATGGCGAAAGAGAAATTCAATATGAAGAATCCTACCATGAAGAGGATCCTGCAGGAGGATTTATCATGGTCGAATCTAGTTGTCTCCAAATTTCAATAGTTTATGAGATAACGAGAAAAGGAGAAGAATTGGGGTGAGCCGCATTGACTGTGTAAATTTACAGTTCTGTTGTTGAAGTATCGATAGCTGAAGTATTGAAGGAAATGCACAACAACGTCTCCTACCTTCTCTGCTAAAACCCTAATACAAGCTCGAAACTCCTTTTTCATCTTTGCCGTGTGTGGATGGAATTAGCTGTGTCATGTGTGGATGATGCCTGAAATTAAAGGACTGCCACTCGCAAAGTGTCATGATGATGTGCCGGTGTTTGGTGTTGATATTGGTAGCATTGGTACATATTGTAGTTGGTATTTGGAACGCGTTCGCAGTTGTTTTCTGTGTGGATAATTTAAGAATGAGATTGGAATTTAAGAATGAGATTGGAAGCTTGGCGTTATTGTGAGTCAATTGGGATTCCTATGGCTTTCTGGGATTCTTGTTCTTTGATTTATTTATGTTGTGGGTTGATTAAGTTATGAATTGAAGATGGGCTTAAAGTATCGGAAAGAAGCAAAGCTGAAGATATTTGCAAGCCAGCAAGGTATGATGATTAGTTGCTTTATTTGGGAGCGTTTTTCTGCGATGGTTTTTTCCGGGTAAGATGCCTTCATGGAAGCGGAGGTAGCGTCAAATATCTTCTAAAGAAAAATATCTAATTTCTGCTATTACTCTTTCATAGTCTGGTGTAACATTTGATTTTCAGGTCCCTTTTTGGCCTACATATTCAAAATTATTTTGAGATGATTTTTATTATCTTGGTTGTTGTATGGCAAGAAGGTGGACGAGGCCACTGAGAAGGGTCGAGTCCTCAATTGTTGGTTTTAATATGCAGTCAGCACAGGCGTTAGAGTGTTGGATTCACAAATATTTCCAGGAAAGTAGTCAATGGTGCTCAAACCTGGTGGTGAATTTGATGGCAATGGAGAGCTGATTATGGTACAGTAAGCGCGGTTATTTGTTGTGTGATCCGCGTTACTATGACTATGTTACTACAAATCTGATGTGTGTGTCGTTGCATGTTGTGGAGAAGAGTTGGTGAGTGTTAACGACCAATGGTTCTTGCTCACTGGTGAGCCTTTGTGGCTGTGTTGAGCCTTTGTGGCTTTCATAAGCCATGGTGGCTAAGTTGAGCCTTGGTGGCTACATTGTATCTCCTCAAGGCTAATTGCCTGAGTGGTGGAGGTGAATTACTGCTCGTTGAAATGTAAACTAGCAAGTAGGTGAAAGGCTGTTTCTCGTGTCTGTTCGTGAAGCAACGTGAAGCGATCAATTGTGAGTGATCTAATAGGGATCAGATCGAAGTCAATGTGCAGTGTGGGCAGTGTTCTGGTGAACTGAAATTTGGGGTGGTCCATCCGCAGCAGTGAATGGCGTGGTCATGTGTTGAACGTTTGCATGCTAGTTTTTTCTTCATGGATATTGTATTACTGTCATGGTTATTGCTTGTGCTTATATTGTCATTTGGTATTGTTTTTATTTGGTATGGGTAAATGTGGATAAGCCTTGGGAATTTGTATAAATATTGAGATTTGTGACCTCAATATGATGTCATTTTGTTAGAATTTGCAACTCTAATTGATGACATGTAAAACATGGAAACCAAGACCAGCGTGCCAAAGTAAAATGAAGATACCAAAGACTCAAAAGTATAAAGCCAAAGTAATGGTTTGTTAGAGCATATGAATGGTGTGGTGTTCATGGAGGTGAATGGTATGGTGAGCGGCAAAGGAGGATAGAAAATCAAGTTTGTGTGTGTTTTTTGTGAGTTTTGTTTTGGAATAGACTTTTGATGATGAGTCACACAGTTTAATGGTAAGCAAGTCTAGGTGATTTTTTGTAGTGGTCATGTTATGTACCTGGAAACTCTAAAAGTTGGAGTACGGAATGTAAGCCTTGTGTAAAGTTCGTGGTAATCTCAAAACCACCTTGTAATGGTTTATGGTTAGCTGGAAACCATCTTTTGTCACTTTAAAGTGATGGTTTGTGGTGAACCAGAAACCACATGCAGAGCCTTAGTGGCGAGCCTTAGTGGCTACAAAGCCTTAGTGGCGACAGAGCCTTAGTGGCTACATGTGCCCTGGGTGCACACAGGAGCTTGAATGCTTACAGGAGTATGTGGACAGCAGTAAACACCTCACTCACAGGTCTCAGATATTGTTGTTTCTGAGCACAGGAGGGTCGACACGTTTTTCTATTTGACAGTCACGTCGAAAGGCGCAATCAGTGCGATTGTTAGGGATTGTTATTTGGACGTGAATATTTGGCTTAGAAAGGCGCTGATCTCTCTCTCTTTTTGGCAGTTCTGCACATGGGATTCGCTCGTTTGTGGTGGATCTGAGTCACAGACATTATTGGCGGTTCTACACATGGGATTCGCCCGTTTGTGGTGGATTTGAGTCGCAGACACATTCGTTGGTGGTTCTGGACATGAGATTTGCCCGTTGGTGGTGGATCTGAGTCGCAGACACATTTTTTGATACAAGTACATGTATGTAGTGATTATGGTTGACAGAACCATCTATGTGAAGGACATCCTACGAGACCAGCAGTTGCAGCAATTGGTACCCATGCATTCTGGTGGATGGTTTCTCCTTTATAAGGATGTCGACATATCCTTTTTTCTTATGATTGAACACAACTAGATTTTGTGAATTGATATCACGACAAGTAGTCATTAAGGGAGGATGTTGGAATATGTAATTCCTACTTGTCTGTAGTTGTGAGTCTCTATATAAGGAGTCTGTTCCTACATTATAGGAAGTAGCTAGAACTATATTTAATCCTAATTTACTGTGTGGTTGAGAGAATCTCTCAACCACATCTTGAAACTAATTCATGTATAAATGTGTGTAATACCTTTGATTAATAATATAGTTTGCAGATTAATATTTATCTGTAATTGAATCCCAAAAATAATATCTAATATAATTTATTATTATTTGCTTTCATTTTCTTTGAAATTTTCTAATTCCAAAAACTAATTACTTAATTATAATTAAAATTTCACTAAATACTAAACATCTAATAAAATTGTAACCTACCTAATACTCTAATAATCAATACATCTAATAAAATTGTAACCTACCTAACACTCTAATAATAAATATGATAAGTTTTGCAGAATTTTAATAAATTCATAATGGAATAAAGGTACAAGTATTTATATGTACGTTTATGAATTTATATATATTTAATGTAAATGAGCTATTTATGTAGATGTGTTTATGTTATATGAATGTTTGTTTATGAGTTAATTTATATCTAGTTTTAGAATTTTAATAGTTCATAAATAAAATGAAATGGTTGTTAAAAAGTAGGTATATGTACTTTATTTATATTTATGGCTTAATTTATGTGTGGACAATTTGTTTGTTGTTGCAAGCGGGAAAGAGTGGTGCCATATCTGTCACGAAATCTTAAACATCAAATAAATTATGTCAGTACTGTCAGCTTGTGAAATGCTACTTGAGACATGCGATTATTTTCAACCATGAGAGCCCACAACATAGGTACTATAAAACCGTAAAGTCTACCATAAATATATTAAACACGACTAATTTTATCAATACTTTTTGAAATATTAAATTCCTGGGTGAATTTTCAGAGGCGACAGAGATGCCCTTCTAAGAAAGGAAGGGGGTAAGAAATCCGTGAACGGTTGTAAATACTTTGAGCGTCCAAATCAACGACCATTTGGTCAATAATCATACAATATTAATAAATAAATGCATCTGCTGCAGATTTCAATACCCAGATGGAGAGGTACAGCTAGTCCGGACCTTATGAATGGTGGTTGCCCATGGGTTTACTAACAGATAACTTCGATGTGACGTAACACACAGTTCTAAAATGGGGCTATTTTATCCTAACCTACCCTTTATCTTATTGTGTGGTAGCGACTGCCTTTGAAGATTTTGCTAGGGTTTCGATGTGAAAAAGCAGGAAAACGACACCATGCTCGTATGGGTGACGGTGAAGAAAAAAACAATATGCAACAATACAAAACATTACTATAGAAAATCGGATTTGCGAAATCTGCGATTGGAGGGCATTTCCCTACGTCCAAAAGACATTAATAAGACATCACAGATATTCGTTGAAAAAGTCATCCACAGTGGTGTACGATTCCTCGGCATAAAGTTCGCAGGCCTCCAGATCGTGATGCCCATCGATGTCGAATTTGTATTGGCATCCATTGATGAAGATGTCATGCGTGAGAGAAGCCACAATGCTCTCTGGTAAGTAGTTAGCTGCACGAATGCAAAACGTCATGATTCAAGAACAATGCCACCAAACATTTCAAGTTCTGTTAATATGACAATATATTCTACCAACCAAACATCCACCAAACATCTACCAGCCAGTCAAACATTTAAAATCTCATGTTTTGAAACAGCAATGTCAAGACTAACATCTACCATCCATTACCCTAACCCTGATGGAGTGCCCAATAGAAACTTTAAACCTTAGACTAATCAAAATCCACTAGACCATTCCCTGATATGAAGGTGAAGTGTCCAAGACTAATCAAAACCCACTAGACCATTCCCTAATATGAAGGTGAAGTGTCCAATAGAAAAGTTAAACCTTAAATTAATCAAAATCGACTAGACCATTCCCTGATATGAAAGTGAAGTGTCCAGTAGAAACGTTAAACCTTCTAGTAATCAAAATCTACAAGGTAGAAAATTTTTAAACAACATACAAAAAGAGTGTCATGAAATTTTTTAACAATATACCTTTCGCTATGGCCAACAAATCTTTTTCAGATATGCAGACCTTGGGCAGGGTCTTGCTGATCTTTTTCTCCCATATGGCAGCTAGCTCGTTTAGCGTCAGAAAATTCTTGGGGGGCCTGAAGTGAACAGTTTTGTTTACTGTTCTAACATCGTCCACAGTCTTGATGGTGTACTTGCCAATGTCAGATCCGGTAACGAAATAAGCTGTACCCACATACGTATGTTTTAGCAGAGGATCTCAATCTTTCAACGACTAACGAGATTTAGGAAAAATATGGAGCTATACCTTTGACGTTCCCATCGCCATAGATTTCGAACTGTTCTGTGGGAGGAGGAAGCTCAGAAGGATGAGTGTGATAAAAATAAGGCCAACCAGCTATTGAGTTGCAGCAGATGTAAGTGAAAGGGATGTTGGCCGCCTCCACCGCTCGCCTAATCTTTCTCTTCTCTTTGTAGAAGGTCAGTCCAGGCTCCACTGGCTCAGCTTTGTCGATGTCATGTCCGAATTCCGAAGGGAGAAACCTCTGCACCCACCACCATATGTATGGATGGAGCTATCTTTTCAGCCATTCTTATAGGAAAGAAAAGAAGTTAAACGTTATTAGCTTCTCATATTTGCCCCCCCTGAGCTAACCTAGAGGCAGGACTGCCCAACAGAACGTTCAATATTATTCTAAATTCTAATTAAGAGAATTTCATTATCATTATCATTAGGTGGGAAGTTTTTTTATAAGAAGTCACTGGTTCAATTGTTGCTCCTAGGTGATATAATAGAAACACATTCTAAATTCTAAAAACAAAAAAACTTACTGTTCATATTTCATATAAAATAAAAAAATACAAATACTTTTAATATTTCATACCAAATCAAAGAGTGCAATCCCTTGGCTTAATAACAACCCACTTTGATAGCTTAAAAAACTAGGCTGAATGTACAATCCCTTGGCTTAATAACAACCCACTTTGATGGCTTAAAAAACTAGGCTGAATTATTAGTCATGGTCTATCAATCAACAAAACACCAACCTTAACTGTGCCAACTTCCTTAATGGCGTCCACAATCTTGAGCTGCTCTGCAATTTCTCGGCCTCCCATGGTAGAGATAACAACGTCCATGTCCTTCAATGTATTTACTAAGAACTTGTGATCACTTAGAGACCCCTGCAGCCATTTCCATGAATCAGATAATAAGAAACATATCATATACTAAGAAGTCGTGATCACTTAAAGACCCCTGCAGCCATTTCCATGAATCAGATAATAAGAAACATATCATATAGTAATAGATGAACTTAAGGAGAGAACCTAGAAATTATATAGAGGAATTGGAAGATGATATATATACATAAAGAATATGGACCCCGGCATCCTTCAATTGTTGGACGCGTTGTGCTTTGGCCAGGTCACAAGCAGCAAATGGGCGTATAAGAGCATATGTAGGATGACGAGCAACCACAGCTTCTTGGGCAACAAAACGGCCAATGTAACCTGTGGCTCCAATCACCAGTATTCTTGAGCTGGCAAAGGAATTCAGAGGAGGCTTCTTCATCTCACAATTGGCTGTAGCAGCCATAGAGGTGGTCACAATAGACGTGGTGTTTTCCACCATGTCTGCAGCTACATAGAGCACAGTATGAGCTACTTCAGTTCCACAGACCGCCATGGCTGCAGACTCTTAATTGCTATACAACCTTTTTACTCAAATTTCCTAGTCTCAACCCAACCAACTCCAGAAGAATAAAACCTATCTCCTTTATCTTGTTCAACTGCTAGGACAGGGCAAGGGCATCTTATAGATAAGGAAAATTGGCTTCCGTGTTTGAATTTGTTATGGTTACACCTCTATCTCAACAAACAAAGTTTCAACTACCATTCTCACATTACAGTCCGGCCATCCCTATTTGTACGACTTAACCTGAGGTTAAGCTTGCCTCCACCATGCAAACAACAGGTCACTTTTCACCGTTGAGTTTTCACCCTGGTTTAACTATACCAAAACCCTTGTCAGTCCTAACTGAACTCTATATATTCATGTAAGCTATAATAGCGGACGCTACAGACAGACATCCAGGGCAACTTACTTAGGATAACTAAGTGTGCTTTGAGACTGGTGCAAATTGATGTTTTATTTGGTTAATCGTGCTTATTGGTTTGTCAAATGGAGAAAAATCCGTGCTTGATCAATAGACAAGATCTGTAAAATGGATTTTTTTTTAACTCAATAAGGTTCGACGACAGAAATCAAGACTCTGACCCAGCATCTTACTACTAATAATAACCCTAGTTTTGTATTTTGTTAGCTACCTTGATGTAATGTTTGACCTGTTTATTAATAACCGAGAATGGTAGTTGTGGCAGCCAAGATCCTCATATCCCTGAAAAATATGAACCATGACTTGGTTGGCTGCAACTCCCCATCTATTCGTTTTCCTGCTAAGAGACCATGATGTACACAGATAATACGTTTGCCACTAAGTGGGAATGATGTGATTCATTTAATGTTGCTGGAAATAATATTTTCAAAATATTACGGGATTGTGATGATGAATCATAGAATAGAATAAGTGGAGCTAGGCTGTAGCTGAGTGGAGGTAGGCTATGCAACCATTTTTGTTTAGATTTTTTTTTCTTTAATATTTAGTGTGTTTTTTTAATGTGATTGTGAATGAATGATATTTTGATATCCATGAAATTAAAAATAGTTTATTGGATCACCAGTGTTGTTGTTTTTTACTTCTGTAATTAAATCGTTTTCTTACTCACATTGATGATGAGTTGACCCAGCCTGCCCAACCTTTTAAGAGTTCTTTCACTAAAAATAATTGATGCTAACATATTACAGTAATTGTTCGTTATGTAGCTTCAGTTCCAAAATGAAATGTTTTTCTGATTCCACTGCTCCATAAGTGAAAAAAGTGCATACCCTTTCTTCCCAAGCTTCTTTCGGTCTCTTTCACAGTCCCATTTCACACCAAAGTTGATGTGAGTTAGTTCTTAATTGAGCAATAAAAACCTTTTCTCTCCACGGAATGCTAGCACTAATTTACCCTTTTTATTGGAGATCACAAGTGGGGTTGAATAAATGAACATAATACTTCTTCTTTCTGCTCAACTCTTTTCCCCATATACCCTTGGTGAAGTTCTCCAACACAAAATTCTTTAACTCCTTGTTATTTATGGGACATGCATTAAGGTAAATATTCCATTTTTGCATCCATTTGTATTTTTGTTGCATCCATAATTTCTTTCTTTCACTCATATATATAAGATGCACCATGGCAATTGCTTAGATGGGAGCTGCCCCTGTTTCTATTTTGAACTTGCTTATGATCAAGTGTTTTTGAATTTTTTGAATTTGTTTCCATTTTGAAACACCAATACTGCTAGCCCACAATTCACACCCATATAATAGCATTCCTCCTCCTTAACATTCTTTTCTTTCTGCAATCTTCCCAATTAAACTTATTGTTGAAATAGATCCCGACATACTTGTACTCATTTACTTCTTCAAAAATATTACCTTCAAAGAAAAACATATGCTAACTTTGCTTCTTTTTATTATAAATAGTCATTATTTTAGTCTTAAATAATAAAAAATTCAATATCATTAAAAAAAAAAAAAAAAAAATCCAAAATATTAAAAACTTAACAAAAGTAATCAGTGACGTACACCAAACACACTCTGCCGCTCCGTTCATGTGATCAGTGGCCACAAAAGTACAACCCTGCCGCTCCGTTCAGGTGATCAGTGGCCACAAAAGTACAACCCTCGGGCCTCAGAAAATTGAAGGGGCTCCACAGGTTGCGCAACTTTCCACAATGCAAGAATATGTTAATACAGGAGGGATTCCTTGCAATAAATTGTCTATGGATGAGTAAATGATTTTTTTTTTTTTTAATTCCAAGTTAATTGAAGACAATAGACAATAAAAATCACTAAAAAATCATTAAATAGATTTTTTTTAATACCGTGTAAAAAGGAAATATAATGAAGATTTTTTAAGGAAAGATAATGAAGATATTTTTTAAATTCCACTTAAAATGAATATGAGTAAACTCATTGTTGATAATTTTAATTAATAAATTAGGTTTCAAATTATTATGAATGATTCTATAAAAAATAATATATTGCAGAGAAGGAGCCATTGTGAAGGAATGAAAGACAAATTTTGCTTCATGGAAGCAGGTCATGGAGATTTCAAAGATATTGATGATAAGAATTATCAACCAGAAAATTTTGTTATAGATATTGAAAATAGGCAATTCGGGGTGAAAACATATATGTAAACCAATATAATATGTTCAAATATATAAAAAAATTGCTATAAATATCTTTTTTTTTTGTAAATTTCGTAGAGCCTTTCTATTTTCTATTTTTTTAAAGAGAAAATTGCTATACATATATTGTAGCATGTGGTAGCCTCAACCTGCAGAAAGGAAACTATGTATGTTGGTCACAAAGCCAACCAAAACTGATATTGTTTTTTCCTTCTACTTAGTACTTTAACTACTTTACTGTGTCCATAAAAGTTGCAATTGAAACAAAAACTATTAACCTTATCCACCAAAAACATAAAAAACTAATAGCAAAGTAATATTATCCATCAGATGAATCCACAGGAGCTGAGTCCTTTGCAGGAGACCCCGACATCTCCCCTGCTGCATGCTTTGGAGTTGGTGCTCAATCCCCCCAATTCGAGCAGTTGCTTGAAACTGCCATCTCACAAATATCCTGTTTTATCTACAGTAATTAGAAAAACACTATCCGATAAGGATTTTGTAACTCCATGGTAATCAGTGACGTACACCAAACACACTCTGCCGCTCCGTTCATGTGATCAGTGGCCACAAAAGTACAACCCTCGGGCCTCAGAGAATTGAAGGGGCTCCACAGGTTGCGCAACTTTCCACAATGCAAGAATATGTTAATACAGGAGGGATTCCTTGCAATCGATAGAAGGAAGGAAGGATTACAGTTTCCAAAAAATTTGGAGGGACGAGGAAAACAACTTGAACCAAAGACAGATGACTCATTGAATCCTTTAATTATCTTCTTGTCGTGCATAAATTTTTATTCAGATCATTATTTCTGTGGATGAAATTGTTCATTTCACTGACTTTATTTCATTGCACATGTACACAGGTCAAAACCATCCTTTTAGTAATTGAGTGAAAACAAAACTCTGAATATTTTTGGATATGTTTTTTTATTGACTAAGACAATAATATTTTTAATAAGCAGTCAATCACATTTTTCCCATACCTGGGTTTCCATAAAAAAAAATTCTTAAATCATTATCAAAATGAATAAATTGTCTATGGATGAGAAAATGATTTTTTTTTTTTTTTTTTTTTTTTTTAATTCCAAGTTAATTGAAGACAATAGACAATAAAAATCACTAAAAAATCATTAAAGAGATTTTTTTTAATACCGTATAAAAAGGAAATATAATGAAGATTTTTTAAGGAAAGATAATGAAGATATTTTTTAAATTCCACTTAAAAAAATGAATATGAGTAAACTCATTGTTGATAATTTTAATTAATAAATTAGGTTTCAAATTATTATGAATAATTCTATAAAAAATAATATATTGCAGAGAAGGAGCCTTTGTGAAGGAATGAAAGACAAATTTTGCTTCATGGAAGCAGGTCATGGAGGTTTCAAAGATATTGATGATAAGAATTATCAACCAGAAAATTTTGTTATAGATATTGAAAATAGGGGATTCGGGGTGAAAACATATATGTAAACCATTATAATATGTTCAAATATATAAAAAAATTGCTATAAATATCTTTTTTTTTTTGTAAATTTCGTAGAGCCTTTATATTTTCTATTTTTTTAAAGAGAAAATTGCTATACATATATTGTAGCATGTGGTAGCCTCAACCTGCAGAAAGGAAACTAGGTATGTTGGCCACCTCAGAGAGTTAAAAGCCAACCAAAACTGATATTGTTTTCTCCTTCTACTTAGTACTTTAACTAGGTATGTTGGCCACCTCAGAGAGTTAAAAGCCAACCAAAACTGATATTGTTTTCTCCTTCTACTTAGTGCTTTAACTACTTTACTGTGTCCATAAAAGTTGCAATTGAAACAAAAACTATTAACCTTATCCACCAAAAACATAAAAAACTAATAGCAAAGTAATATTATCCATCAGATGAATCCACAGGAGCTGAGTCCTTTGCAGGAGACCCCGACATCTCCCCCTGCTGCATGCTTTGGAGTTGGTGCTCAATCCCCCCAATTCGAGCAGTTGCTTGAAACTGTGCTTTGGCCATCTCACAAATATCCTGTTTTATCTGCGGTAATTAGAAAAACACTATCCGATAAGGATTTTGTAACTCCATGGTAATCAGTGACGTACACCAAACACACTCTGCTCATGTGATCAGTGGCCACAAAAGTACAACCCTCGGGCCTCAGAGAATTGAAGGGGCTCCACAGGTTGCGCAACTTTCCACAATGCAAGAATATGTTAATACAGGAGGGATTCCTTGCAATCGATAGAAGGAAGGAAGGATTACAGTTTCCAAAAAAATTGGAGGGACGAGGAAAACAACTTGAACCAAAGACAGAGATGACTCATTGAATCCTTTAATTATCTTCTTGTCTTGCCTAAATTTTTATTCAGAGCATTATTTCTGTGGATGAAATTGTTCATTTCACTGACTTTATTTCATTGCACATGTACACAAGTCAAAACCATCCTTTTTGTAATTGAGTGAAAACAAAACTCTGTTTTTTTTTGGGATATGTTTTTTCTATTGACTAAGACAATAATATTTTTAATAAGCAGTCAATCACATTTTTCCCATACCTGGGTGCCCATTAAAAAAATTCTTAAATCATTATCAAAATGAATAAATTGTCTATGGATGAGAAAAAGATTTTTTTTTTTTAATTCCAAATTAATTGAAGACAATAGACAATAAAAATCACTAAAAAATCATTAAAGAGATTTTTTTTAATACCGTGTAAAAAGGAAATATAATGAAGATTTTTTAAGGAAAGATAATGAAGATATTTTTTAAATTCCACTTAAAGAAATGAATAGGAGTAAACTCCTTGTTGATAATTTTAATTAATAAATTAGGTTTCAAATTATTATGAATGATTCTATAAAAAATAATATATTGCAGAGAAGGAGCCATTGTGAAGGAATGAAAGACAAATTTTGCTTCATGGAAGCAGGTCATGGAGGTTTCAAAGATATTGATGATAAGAATTATCAACCAGAAAATTTTGTTATAGATATTGAAAATAGGCAATTGGGGGTGAAAACATATATGTAAACCAATATAATATGTTCGAATATATAAAAAAATTGCTATAAATATCTCTTTTTTTTGTAAATTTCGTAGAGCCTTTCTATTTTCTATTTTTTTAAAGAGTAAATTGCTATACATATATTGTAGCATGTGGTAGCCTCAACCTGCACGAAGGAAACTAGGTATGTTGGCCACCTCATAGAGTTAAAAGCCAACCAAAAGTGATATTGTTTTTTCATTCTACTTAGTACTTTAACTACTTTACTGTGTCCATAAAAGTTGCAATTGAAACAAAAACTATTAACCTTATCCACCAAAAACATAAAAAACTAATAGCAAAGTAATATTATCCATCAGATGAATCCACACGAGCTGGGTCCTTTGTAGGAGACCCCGACATCTCCACCTGCTGCATGCTTTGGAGTTGGCGCTCAATCCTCCCAATTCGAGCAGTTGCTTGAAACTGTGCCTTGGCCATCTCACGTATATCCTGTTTTATCTACGGTAATTCGAAAAGCACTATTGGATTGCCTTCTCTCTCTTGCATGATCGACATTGCTTTTGCTAAAATACATTTTAATTTCCAATATGTTTTGACTGATCGCTGAAATAGAGATACACGACCTCTTGTATTTCTTGGGTCGGAAATGAAATCCATTGTAGCCTCCTGCTGTTTGAGATCCTCATCTTCGTCATTACCTTCTCTCTCCCAACCCTGAATAGTATTACGAATATGACTTGGATTTCCTGATTCATAAAGACCAGCTATGTTTTCCAATATTTGCGTATTACTCTTCGTGCCTCGCTTGCATGGTCCTGCACTCTATATTGTTTGATGTTGTTTTCCTCTACCTGTGTTTTTTCTTTTTCTTGCTTGACCTTTAGCCATAATAGTTTGGCAGAAAAGATCCCCTTTAAAAATGTATAGTAGCCATGTATATACCAGAGAATGATCAGTAACAAGCAACTGATAGAAATTGGTGGCTGCCTCAAGATTTATCGCATGCACAGTAGTTTGAGCAAACTTAGTTTGCATGCCACAGTCCAAATTACCAAAGGAAGTTGCTTTCTCGGTCAAATACACACAGTGATCCACAGATAATTGAACGAAAACAAAGATTGAGGGAAAATAGGACTCTATAGATGAACTTGCTTTCTAGGCCAATTACAAATAGTGACCCACAGATAATTTAAAGAAAATAGAGATTTAGGGGAAACACGACTCTGCAGACAACTAGACCTACCGTGACCATTATAAGTAGTCAAATTATACCCACGGTGCATACAGGCCTGTTCGTGAGCAGAAGGGTTATCTCCCTTGTAATTATGAAAAGCTTCAAATACTGTTGCCTGACCTTTCATAACAGTGAAATACAAATACCATAACTTACGGACATGCAACTTTACGCCTAAATAAGAGTGGAGAGTAAACCAGGGTGATTTAAGTTTCCAGAGAATAGGAAGAAACAGGGTAGGAGGGCTTTGAAAATAGGGCTCTATGTCCTTACCTACAACCTTTACCATTGCTTTAAGACAAAATAAACAAAGGATTACAGAGGATTGACAATTACTTCCATTGAAAACACAAAACATTGCAGGGATTCCTTTAGAATCATATTCTTCAATTTCCGAAATGAGAACTGGAATTATGAATTGGAAGGTAAAAGTCACAAAAGCCATAACATACCAATAATCACCGCGACAGCGTTGCAGCGATCCTTCTTCCTTGTCGTCGAGTTGAACTCATTGAGCTCCTATGTGGGTTACAATGAAATTTCGTTGTTGGAAACTTACCTTATTCCCTATCCCTCCCCGCTTCCGGCGTGATTTCCCATTATCGCTTGGAAGTATTTGTTGGCTTCAAACGACAATATTCATTAGAGTTAATGCCGATCGTGGCAAGGACCTCCAACGCTTCGCATTAAACCTTAAGCATGATGGATGGTCAGATGCCCACTTCCGTGTGGCACTGGCCGACTCCCACCGCTCTCCTCATGGCACCCCAATCGGGCTTGTTCTTGGTCTTTTTCCAAAATAATCTGAAGCAATTGTGACTCTATATTCCATGCCTGGTGATGTTGATTTATATCTAACTGAAGGCCTTCATTATTATAGCCCCAGTTACCTAAAAAACTAGTCGCCTCATTTCCTCCTCTACGGACATGTTTGGGAATTACATAACCAATTTGTTGTAAGATTTGCTTAATTTCTTGTATTAATCTTGTTTTACACCAGCTTTTACTGATTTTATCCCAGTGGGTACCTTGTTGAAGTTTTTGTAATATCCCTTTTTTCATTGCTGAGTCACCTTCTACTATAACTCTTTGGTAATTCTCTCGAACTCCTATTGTGAGACCTTGTTTGAACGCCATTACTTTAGCTTCATTTTTTGTAGCAATTCCAATTGCCATGGCATATATCCTACAAACAATTCCTTGAGAATTTCGGAATATGCCTCCTATCCCTGCTTGCCCAGGGTTTCCTTTAGAGGCACTGTCATAATTTAATTTCAAAAATCCCACTGGTGGGGGCTGAAAAGTGTTTAATATATTATGTTGATGGAGCTTGAACTTCCATAATGATGATGCTAGCATTTGGGGTTTTAGGTTCAGTTTTTCTAGAATTCTATTCTCCCTATCATTCACTGCCCAATCTTCATCCGACCACTGTTCTACTAATATTGTTTCTCGGATATTTTCCACTATCACTTTCCATATCTAGGCTATATTCCTCTCTTTGCCTCTAAAAATTCTATGGTTTATTTCTTTCCATATCGCCCAAAGTATAAATCCCATTGATAACCTCCAAGCACGATTCAGGACTTCAATTTTGAAACCTCCTTTCCACCATTTTCCAATAGTTTCATTTATGCTTGTACTGTCTCTATTCATTTGTTCGAAAATCATTTCATTGTTCTGCCAGATATCCTTTGCCAATTTTCATGTATTAAAAAAATGTTCAATAGTTTCCTCCTCCTTTTTGCACATCATACAGAGAGATGGTCCTTGGATTCCTCTGTGCTGTAAATGATCCCAAGTCAAGGTCTTCTGATGGCTTAACAACCACAGGAAATATTCTACTTTAGGCCAAAATTGTGCTCTCCATATTTTCTGCCAAATTGGTACAACAATAACCTGATGGTTATTTGATTTAAGGAAGTAGCCTTCTTCTATTGTGAACATGTCTTTGGTCTTATAGCCCCATCTCAAAATTTCTTCCCCATTTGCAGCTACCAATTTCTTGGTTTTCATTTCCTTATCAAAGTTATTCCATTGTGTTGTTTCTAGGCATTTCTCCATTTCCCTTTTCCTTTCCATTTGTGCCATTGGCCTTCCTCCTCTCCACTCCAGTAATTGATTACTAATATTTGGTTCGAAAGGTTATTGAACAGGAAAATTTCACCCAGATCTAGCTAGCTGAAAATTTTCTCTCTCTGCTGCCACGAGTCCTCCCAAAAGAGCGTTGTTCTCCCTTCTCGTATTTCCCAAAAGATGTGTTGTCTTATTAATTCTCTGTTAGTTGATGCCAGATTTCAGATATTCGATCCTTTAAGAGTAACATCTGCTTTTAATTTTCCACTACTGTTCAAGGCATTTGGTATTCCTTTTCCCAAATGAGTTTCCAGAGATCACTGCATCCTTGTATCCATCTCCACCATAACTTAGCTCCCATTACTTGATTGAGGACATAAGGGTCTTGAAGGCCCAATCCCCCCTGTTTTTTTTTTGTTTTTATGAGTTTTTCCCATGATAAGAGAGCCCATTTCCTCATATCTTGAGCTCCTTGCAAAAGAAATTTTTAAATTTTTTTACCATATTATTACAAATTGTTTTCAGAGCTGCTCTGCTTGACAACTGGTATATTGGGATGGCTTGAAGAACAAATCTAAGTAATATAATCTGACTAGGTGCATTTGGCACTCTTAAAGCCCAATTCTAAAGACTTTTGTGGAGACTATTGAGCAGATTTGTCCATCCTGCAACCTTGAGGGAGGACTGATTCAATGGAAAACCTAAGTACTTTATTGGAAAGGTTCAAATTTTAAATCCCAAATTCCTGGCTAGAAATCTGATTTGTCATTATTGATCAAATTTCTAGATGCTTCCATAAAAAATGTTAGAATTTCCAGAATAACTTTTGTTTCCCTTAGCAAAGTTTGACAAAATAACATGATATCATCTACAAATTGCTTGTGTGAAAGAGTAATATCCCAACCCCATAGATTCAAACCTTTGAGGTAGTTTTTTGTTATTTGAGCTTTTATAAGACGACCGAGACCTTCCACTGCTATGATAAAAAGGAAAGGTGAAATAGGGTCTCCTTGACGTAATCCTCTAGTTGCATTAAAAGGCTGGGATGGAGCTTCATTCAGCTGGATGGAGAAATTCAGGGAAGAAATACATGACATTAACCATTGGGTCCATCTTGAATCAAAACCAAAAGATAGAAGGAATTCCTTCAAGTAAGACCAATTTAAACGATCATAAGATTTTGAAAGATCCAATTTAATCAACATACCTTTGATTTTTTGAGTTCTGAGAGAATTCATTGCTTCTTGTACCATCACTATTCCATCCAAAATCTGCCTTCCCTTTACAAATCCAGTTTGTTCAGGTGAGATAATGTTAAGGAGAATTGGTTTTAACTAGTTAACCATTATCCTCGAAAGGATATTATAGATGACATTACATAATGCTATAGGCTTGAATCCCGCTAGAGTATCTATATAAGCTTGCTTACGAATTAGTGTGATAAGCGTTGAATTCAAAGCTGGATACACATTCCTTGTTCACCTAGATTCTTCTGCCATCTCCCAAATCTCCTTCCCCATGAAAGGCCGAGTTTCTTGATAAAATTCTGCCATAAATCCATCTAGTCTTGGGGCCTTATGTTTTGGGAGGTTTTTGACTACATCTTCCACCTCCTCCATGGTAATTTCTAGCATTGGGGCTAAGTAAATGTGACTGGTGATTCTCCGAATATCTACTTCTCTATTAAGATAGGTTCAATAACCATGTCCTTGAAGTGCCTTACTAGCAGTTCTTCCATTTCATTATGTCGGTAAATTTGGTTTCCATTTTCATCTTTCACTGAGAAAAACCTATTATGTTGCCTTCTTTGTATCAAGGATTTATGGAAAAAGCTTGTTTTTTTCTCTCCTTCTTTTAACCACTGCACTCGTGACTTATGTTTCCATAATATTTCTTCCTATTTCCTCCGCTCCTCTAATTCACTCAGTATATTTCCTTCTTCTATGGCAAGTTCTTCCATGCATCCATATAAAATCATTTGTTGCTGATTTTGTTTTATTCTTTCTTGCAGGCGATGCATTGTTGAATCGATATTTCCAAATTCTGCTTTGTTCCAAATTTTGATTTCTTTTTTAAAATGTTTCAGGTGCATCTGAAATGTGTGCATTCTTTTTTTTCCCTGTATATCTATAGATTTCCACCATTGTTTAACTTTTTCCAGAAAAGTCGAATCCCTTAACCAAAATATTTCAAATCAAAATTGCCTGCTCTTTGGGCCTTCTTTAATATCAATTTCCAAACACATTGGACAATGGTCAGATCCTAATGATGGTAATATTGTTGTTTCATAGTAAATATCTAAGCTTACCAATTCCTCTGAAACTAGAAATCTGAATTGGGGTGAAAATTCTTTGGTGATTAGTAATCCACCTGTTAGCCCCCTATGAATTTTTTGACAAGCAAACAGGGGGCTAAAATGACTTCGAGCCTTCAAGGAATGTATTTCCCTTGAAAAACACATCATCCTTGAAGCCTCCTTGTGTCTTTGTCCTTTGATAAATCCTCATTGTTGTTTCCATGAGAAAAGCCTCTCTATGCGAAGAATAATGCCCAAAAGGCCTCCATTTTTCCTTTTATTTCATCGCCATTAAGCCTCTGTTTTCATCCTTTCTTCCCTTATTTATTTCCCTCCTTAACCCCCTAAATCACCCTAATTCCCCCTTTTTTTAAAACCTTATAATACCCCTTATCTGGTTTGAAAAACCCTTTATTCCCTTACCGAAAACCCTTTTTAGCCTTAAAAAGCCTTTGTTTTGGCTAAAAAACCCATTTTTTTATATACGCAGGCCTAGCCCTTTTTCGGCCAGCCCTCTTAACCACTTACCCACATGACCCGCACCTAGAGTTGAGCATTTAAGCCCCGGGCACTTATCGGAATCGGAACAATCGGGAGCGCATTCTTGTGTTATAATGAAAATCCTCGATGCGATGGAGACTTTGTTCTATAAGTCTAGGGCGCGATATCAACCATAGATCTATCCAAACCTAGCATCCCACGCTAACTTCGACGCGCCCATTTCCTCTCTCCTATCACCCTCCGATTACCCAAGAACCATCGATTTGTCTCCAAATCGGACGACGGCCATTCAATTGCACCATCGAAATCGCCCGGTCTTGAATCATTGGTCTGTCCGATTGTTGCGCCCCGATTGGATCTGAGCTGTCCATCTCGCTCGAACCAATGGTCCAGATTCGTTCTCATTTCCACCCTGTGTGCCCCAATTGGTCTCTCCCGATCCAATTGCAACTGTCGATCTCCTCTTGAGATCTGACAGTCCTAATCAAATCGCCCTCCGCCCATTGACTGGGTACCACCATACAATCCCATTTCATATGTTTTTCATTGCATTTTCCCATTCCCTTTGTATTTCACCCAACTTTCAAAGTCATCCTATTGGCCAATCTCCACCGTCGATCATTGCCCCCTGCTCTGATCGGACGGTCCACCTACATATCTTCACCAAACCTCCATTTCGCTGCATTTTTCACCTATTTTCTCTATGGCCACTGTTTCCACAGTTGTGCCACTATTCCTCTAGGCCTCCACAGCATCTCTTTCGCCACCGCTGGATTTTATAATTGGTTTATTTCATTGTTGCAGGGTTGACATAGTGGAAATTTCACTCTGCCTCCGTAATCATAGTCACTGTGATTCAAAACACAGAGAAACCATCACAGTAGCAGCCAACGAAATAACAGAGATAGATTAAAGAGAATCAGGCCTGATTAATTGCATATTTAGCACCTAATCCCGTATTCAAATAATTAAGGCACAGTTTGAAGAATAAAAGAGCACATGAAACAAGCCATATCTGCTTTCAGCATCAACAGGACATTTTCTCAGACGGTACACCTTCGACAGAAGTCTCCATGCCTCCCTGAGGTCCCAAAGGCCATTTCACTAACAGAAAGTTTCCAAAGACTATTAGGGCAACAATAATGGAGGTATGGAAGCCCATAAGACCTTTAGTCACCTTACTTGCTTCAGCAAACATAATAGAGAGCTTTACAACCAGAAATGACGTTAAAGAAACATCTTTTGTCAAAATCAACCTGACAGAGACCCCAAACTAGACTACAGAGTACAGCGCAGAGCTATTAAGTAGAGTGGGCGTGGACTCCTCCTCCACTCTATCTTAATGAATCGATTTAATGTATATCATCTACTCTTGCTATCCAATCTCCTATAAGAACTCCCGAAGAACACTTTGTAGAGGTTGCGTTGTTGTTGTAGGGATTCATTTTTGACTATTAGAACAGTTTTCAGAGAGAGTAGCAGAGTAGTTTGAAATATAGTAGGCTGGGAGGAGAAAGTTGGTACTGTATCTGCCATTGAGCTCAGTTTATGTGACTGGTTTTGCATCAATTAATCAAGAAAATTTCACAGGATCCTGGTCTATTACTACGGGTGATGTTTCTCTCATTATATTGTTGTATTACATTTTTCATGTTGTTCATTGGTCTTCTAGTTCGCATCAAAAATATGGCATAGGATTTACCCATGCATGGTACCCTATGTTTATGCTCTCCCTACCTTTAATGTTTTCTGCTGATCATGAATCTAAGAACAAATTCATGTAATTTAACTAGTGTAGTAGTTGCTTTTCACTGCTAGCTGATGTGTGAATTCAGGTTTGCTGCTTAGTTGTTCTTGTTGGGTTCAAGCTAGAGAATTAGGGATACCAGGGATTGAGTGTAAGCCCTATCCACCGGGGTCCTTGTTCGACATATTGGCCTTTCCAAGATCCCATGAGTTGGTGTCAAATAATTGAAGGTTAAAAGTCCTTCTATGATCTAAGGCCTAGTTCAGTGTTTAAATCTTAAGTGTTTTCTCTTTAAGAGTATGCTGAAGCAGATCTGGAGTTAGATGACCTCTGGTCTGATCTCAGGCTGCCCTTTGTGCCTCTCCTTCATTCCTTATTTTTCCATTCCATCATCTACCTTAAAGATCCTTTAGTATAGATGACTTGCCCTATGAAAGCCTTGGTTGGTTGTTTCCAAGTAATCTCCTTTCATGACCCCATAGCCCAATGGATGGCACGTTCCTAACCTATCCTCTTTTGCTGAAACATCTTCCTACTTTGTTCCTCTCCTCCCATTACCTTCTCAGTTTATGATCTCATGACCAACCCAACAACCAACCAAATCATTTTTAAATCTCCTTTGTGCTTCACACATAGCCTAATATCTCATTTTGAGCTTTCAAAGATACGTCATTCTTTGCTTTATTGGAGAGATCCCTCTCCGAGTCCAAGAGGGATAGATCCTAGGGCCCCAAAGCGGTTTTTATGTTGTCTGGTCTTTTGGTCTTGCCAATCTGGCCAAAACACTAGAACCCCAACACCACCGAAACAAGCATGAAAGCATGTAACTCAAATAAGATATTTTAAATAAATTCAACTACAATCTATCTAGCATAGATGTAAATAAAGATAAATTTTATTAACAAAAATAAAGTTTATTCCAAGTTCATCTACATTTACGAGCGATGCTTGTCAGAAATTGTATATGAAGAACAATAGTATTGGTATACAAGAAAGTGAATGTCATTTTAATATGGAGAAATTTTTGGGAGCAGATATTGTTCTTTATGTTATGGTTTATTTTCTTAACTCCAAACTTCATTTAGTCTTTCTGTATATCCATAAGAAAAAAAAACACAAATTAAATTCACAAATTTAAGTTATAGTTTTATATTTTATAATGACAAATCTAGTTTCTTATTAAAATATTTTACACACATTTATTTATTCAAATAAATTATATTTTGAATATGTTTTCTCCTATTATTTGATTACAAAATTATTGTACTCCCTACTAAGTAAAATAACTTTATTAATAAAGAATTGAATAACAAATTGAAATATTACTCAAGCGAGAACTACTATAATATATAGAGTTGAATTTTTGACGTATAAATTATTTGTTTTATATGTCGTTCAATTTCCATTACCTATTATCTTCAAACCCCATGGGGAGGTATTGAATATGGGAGCCAAATTTGGGTAAATAAACATTCACATTGTCAAGTTGGAATACTAAAATTCTCTTACCTAATCATTTTTTTAAATATATACTTGAGTTCCATTTATTAAAAACAAAGGAAATATTAATAACCTCCTAGAGTTATAAAATGTAATTGAAATGCAAAAATAAAAAATCTCCTCATGACAACATACAAATGTAAATCTTAATTGAATCATTAAAAAATTAAAAAGGGATAAAATATTATTTTATAGTTTTATATCATTATAATTGTATATTTTTAAGATTTATATTTGATGATAATAATATTTTTTTTTTTGGGAAAATAAGTCTAAGTTGGAACTAAATGGATTTGGTGAATTGAATAGAGATTTAACACATTAGGGAACATTAAGTGAAGGGGTGATAGTGTTCCTTACTTCCAAATGTAGTATAGTGTCATGCATCAATATAAAAAACCCTGCACCTACTTAGAATTTTCATATACTAGTGAAAAAATATATTATAAAATGTATTTATTTTTAACGAAAAAAAATAATGATCTACTATAAAAGAAAAGAGCATTAAAGGAAAATAGAGAGCATGAAGGAGATATGTAGATACAAAATAGAGAGCTTGAACGAGATGTGGATGTACCTAGAAATGATGAGAAATGAGAGATGTAGGGGAACTTTTCAATGAGAATATTGACCACACAAATGAAGTCACCATTTTAATATTTAATTTTTTTCAATGTACATGTCAAGTTAAAAGACAGAGATGGCTCATTGAATCCTTTAATTATCTCCTTGTCGTGCATAAATTTTTATTCAGAGGATTATTTATGTGGATGAAATTGTTCATTTCACTGACTTTATTTCATTGCACATGTACACAAGTCAAAACCATCCTTTTAGTAATTGAGTGAAAACAAAACTCTGATTTTTTTTTATTTGTTTTTTTTATTGACTAAGAAAATAATATTTTTAATAAGCAGTCAATCACATTTTTCCCATACCTGGGTGCCCATAAAACAAATTCTTAAATCATTATCAAAATGAATAAATTGTTTATGGATGAGAAAATGATTTTTTTTTTTAATTCCAAGTTAATTGAAGACAATAGACAATAAAAATCACTAAAAAATCATTAAAGAGATTTTTTTTAATACCGTGTAAAAAGGAAATATAATGAAGATTTTTTAAGAAAAGATAATGAAGATATTTTTTAAATTCCACTTTAAAAAATGAATAGGAGTAAACTCATTGTTGATAATTTTAATTAATAAATTAGGTTTCAAATTATTATGAATGATTCGATAAAAAATAATATATTGTAGAGAAGGAGCCATTGTGAAGGAATGAAAGACAAATTTTTCTTCATGGAAGTAGGTCATGGAGGTTTCAAAGATATTGATGATAAGAATTATCAACCAGAAAATTTTGTTATAGATATTGAAAATAGGAAATTGGGGGTGAAAACATATATGTAAACCAATATAATCTGTTCACATATATAAAAAAATTGCTATAAAAATCTTTTTTTTTGTAAATTTCATAGAGCCTTTCTATTTTCTATTTTTTTAAAGAGAAAATTGCTATACATATATTGTAGCATGTGGTAGCCTCAACCTGCACGAAGGAAACAAGGTATGTTGGCCACATCAGAGAGTTAAAAGCCAACCAAAACTGATATTGTTTTTTCCTTCTACTTAGTACTTTAACTACTTTACTGTGTCCATAAAAGTTGCAATTGAAACAAAAACTATTAACCTTATCCACCAAAAACATAAAAAACTAATAGAAAAGTAATATTATCCATCAGATGAATCCATAGGAGCTAGGTCCTTTGCAGGAGACCCCGACATCTCCACCTGCTGCATGCTTTGGAGTTGGCGCTCAATCCTCCCAATTCGAGCAATTGCATGAAAATGTGCCTTGGCCATCTCACGAATATCCTGTTTTATCTGCGGTAATTCGAAAAGCACTATTGGATTGCCTTCTCTTTCTTGCATGATCGACATTGCTTTTGCTAAAACACATTTTAATTTCCAATATGTTTTGACTGATTGTTGAAATAGAGATACACGACCTCTTGTATTTCTTGGGTTGGAAATGAAATTCATTGTAGCCTCCTGCTGTTTGAGATCCTCATCTTCATCATTACCTTCTCTCTCCCAACCCTGAATAGTATTACGAATATGACTTGGATTTCTGGATTCATAAAGACCAGCTATGTTTTCCAATATTTGCTTATTACTCTTCGTGCCTCGCTTGCATGGTCCTGCACTCTGTATTGTTTGCTATTGTTTTCCTCTGCCTGTGTTTTTTCTTTTTCCTGCTTGACCTTTAGCCATAATGGTTTGGCAGACAAGATCCCCTTTAAAAATGTATAGTAGCCATGTATATACCAGAGAATGATTAGTAACAAGCAACTCGTAAACGTTGGTGGCTGCCTCAAGATTTATCGCATGCACAGTAGTTTGAGCAAACTTAGTTTTTACGCCACAGTCCAAATTACTAAAGGAAATTGCTTTCTCGGTCAAATACACACAGTGACCCACAGATAATTGAACGAAAACAAAGATTGAGGGAAAACATGACTCTGCAGACGAACTTGCTTTCTAGGCCAATTACAAACAGTGACTCACAGATAATTTAACGAAAACAGAGATTTAGGGGAAACACGACTTTGCAGACAAGTAGACCTACCGTGACCATTATCAGTAGTCAAATTATACCCGCGGTGCATACATGCCTGTTCGTGAGCGGAAGGATTATCTTCCTTATAATTATGCCAAGCTTCAAATATCGTTGCCTAACCTTTCATAACAATGAAATACAAATACCATAACTTACAGACATGCAAATTTATGCCTAAATCAGAGTGGAGAGTAAACCAGGGTGATTTAAGTTTCTAGAGAATAGGAAGAAACGGGGCAGGAGGGCTTTGAAAATAGGGCTCTATGTCCTTACCTACAACCTCTGCCATTGCTTTAAAACAAAATAAATAGAGGATTGACAATTACTTCCATTGAAAACACAGAACATTGCAGGGATTCCTTTAGAGTCATATTCTTCAATTTCCGAAATGAGAACTGGAATTATGAATTGGGAGGTAAGAGTCAGAAAAGCCATAACATACTAATAATCACCGCGACAGTGTTGTAGCGATCCTTTGTCCTCGTCGTCGAGTTGAACTCATTGAGCTCCTATGTGGGTTACAATGGAATTTCGTTGTTGGAAACTTACCTTATTCTCTATCCCTCCCCGCTTTCGGCGTGATTTCCCATTATCGCTTGACAGTCTTTGCTGGCTTCAGACGACAATATTCATTAGATTTAATTCCGATCGTGGCAAGGACCTCCAACACTTTTCATTAAACCTTAAGCATGATGGATGGTCAGATGCCCACCTCCATTTGGCACTGACCGACTCCCACCGCTCTCCTCATGGCACCTTGATCGGGGTTGTTCTTGGTCATTTTCCAAAATAATCTGAAGCAATTGTGACTCTATATTCCATGCCTAGTGATGTTGATTTATATCTAACTGACGACCTTCATTCTTACAACCCCAGTTACCTAAAAAATCAGTCGCCTCATTTCCTCCTCTACGGACATGTTTGGGAATTACATAACCAATTTGTTATAGGATTTGCTCAATTTCTTGTATTAATCTTGTTGTACGCCAGATTTTACTGATTTTATCCCAGTGGGTACCTTGTTGATGTTTTTGTAATATCCCTGTTTTCATTGCTGAGTCACCTTCTACTATAACTCTTTGGTAATTCTCTTGAAATCCTATTGTGAGACCTTATTTGAATGCCATTAGTTCAGCTTCATTTTTTATAGCAATTCCAATTGCCATGGCATATATTCTGCAAAAAATTCCTTGAGAATTTCGGAATATGCTTCCTATCCCTGCTTGCCTAGGGTTTCCTTTAGAGGAACCGTCATAATTTAATTTCAAAAATCCCACTGGTGGGGGCTGAAAAGTGTTTAGTATATTATGTTGATGGAGCTTGAACTTCCATAATGATGATGCTAGCATTTGGGGTTTTAGGTTCAGTTTTTCTAGAATTCTATTCTCCCTATCATTCACTGCCTAATCTTCATCCGACCACTGTTCTACTAATATTGTTTCTCGGATATTTTCCACTATCAATTTCCATATCTGGGCTATATTCCTCTCTTTGCCTCTAAAAACTCTATGGTTTATTTCTTTCCATATCCCCCAAAGTATAAATCCCATTGATAACCTCCAAGCATGATTCAGGACTTCAATTTTGAAACCTCCTTTCCACCATTTTCGAATAGTTTCATTTATGCTTGTACTGTCTCTATCCGTTTGTTCAAAAATCATTTCATTGTTCTGCCAGATATCCTTTGCCAATTTACATGTATTAAATAGATGTTCAATAGTTTCCTCCTCATTTTTTCACATCATATAGAGAGATGGTCCTTGGATTCCTCTGTGTTGCAAATGATCCCAAGTCAAGGTCTTTTGATGGCTTAACAACCATAGGAAATATTCTACTTTAGGCAAAAATTGCGCTCTCCATATTTCCTACCAAATTGGTACAACAGTATCCCGATGGTTATTTGATTTAAGGAAGTAGCCTTCTTCTATTGTGAACATGCCTTTGGTCTTATAGCCCCATCTCAAAATTTCTTCCCCATTTGCAGCTACCAATTTCCTGGTTTTCATTTCCTTATCAAAGTTATTCCATTGTGTTGTTTCTAGGCATTTCTCCATTGCCCTTTTCCTTTCCATTTGTGCCATTGGCCTTCCTCCTCTCCACTATAGTAATTTATTACTAATCTTTGGTTCGGAAGGTTACTAAACAGGAAAATTTCACCTAGATCTAGCCAGCTGAAAATTTTCTCTCTCTGCTGCCACGAATCCTCCCAAAAAAGCATTGTTCTCCCTCCTCGTATTTACCAAAAGATGTGTTCTCTTATTAATTCCCTGTTAGTTGATGCTATATTTCAGATATTCAATCCTTTAAGAGTAACATCTGCTTTTAATTTTCCCACTACTATTCAAGGCATCTAGTATTTCTTTTCCCAAATGAATTTCTAGAGATCACTGCATCCTTGTATCCATATCCACCATAACTTAGCTCCCATTACTTGATTGAGGACATAAGGGTCTTGAAGGCCCAATCCCCCCGGTTTTTTTTTTTTTTTTTAATGAGTTTTTCCCATGATAAGAGAGCCCATTTCCTCATATCCTTAGCTCCTTGCCAAAGAAAATTTTAATTTTTTTTACCATATTATTACAATTTTTTTTCAGAGCTGATCTGCCTGACAACTGGTATATTGGGATGGCTTGAAGAAAAAATCTAAGTAATATAACACGACTAGGTGCATTTTTCCTCTTAAAGCCCAATTCTAAAGACGTTTGTGGAGACTATTGAGCAGATCCATCCATCTTGCAACCTTGAGGGAGGACTAATTCAATGGAAAACCTAAGTACTTCATTGGAAAAGTTCCAATTTTAAATCCCAAATTCCTGGCTAAAAATCTGATTTGTCATTATTGATCAAAGTTCTAGATGCTTCCATAAAAAAATTTAGGATTTCTAGAATAGCTTTTGTTTCCCTTAGCGAAGTCTGACAAAATAACATGATATCATCTACAAATTTCTTGTGCGAAAGAGTAAGATCTTGACCCCATAGATTCAAACCTTTGAGGTAGTTTTCTGTTATTTGAGCTTTTATAAGATGGCCGAGACCTTCTGCTACTATGATAAAAAGGAAAGGTGAAATAGGGTCTCCTTAACATAATCCTCTAGTTGTATTAAAAGGCTGGGATGGAGCTTCATTCAGCTGGATGGAGAAATTTAGGGAAGAAATACATGACATCAACCATTGGGTCCATCTTGAATCAAAACCAAAAGATAAAAGGACTTCCTTCAAGTAAGACCAATTTAAATGATCATAAGCTTTTGAAAGATCCAATTTAATCAACATACCTTTGATTTTTTGAGTTCTAAGAGAATTCATTGCTTCTTGTATCGCCACTATTCCATCCAGAATCTACCTTCCCTTTACAAATCTAGTTTGTTCAGGTGAGATAATGTTAAGGAGAATTGGTTTTAACCAGTTAACCATTATCCTCGAAAGGATATTATAGATGACATTACATAATGCTATAGGCCTGAATCTTGCTGGAGTATCTGTATAAGCTTGCTTACGAATTAGTGTGATAAGCATTGAATTCAAAGCTGGATACACATTCCTTCTTTGCCTAGATTCTTCTACCATCTCCCAAATCTCCTTCCCCATGAAAGGCCAAGTTGCTTGATAAAATTTTGCCATAAATCCATCTAGTCCCGGGCCTTATGTTTTGGGAAGTTTTTGACTACCTCTTCCACCTCCTCCATGGTAATTTCTCGCATTAGGGCTAAGTTTTGTTCCCTGCTAACCTTAGACGGAATGTGACTGGTGATTCTACAAATATCTACTTCTCTATTAAGATTAAGTTCAGTAACCATGTCATTGAAGTTCCTTACTAGCAGTTCTTCCATTTCATTATGTCGGTAAATTTGGTTTCCATTTTCATCTTTCAGTGAGAAAATCCTATTATGTTTCCTTCTTTGTATCAAGGATTTATGGAAAAAGCTTGTATTTTTCTCTCCTTCTTTTAACCACTGCACTCATGACTTCTGTTTCCATAATATTTCTTCCTATTTTCTCCGCTCCTCTAATTCACTCAGTATATTTCCTTCTTCTATGGCAAGTTCTTCCATGTGTCCATATAAAATCATTTGTTGCTTATTTTGTTTCACTCTTTCTTGCAGACGATGCATTGTTGAATGGATATTTCCAAATTATTCTTTGTTCCAAATTTTGATTTCTTTTTTTCAATGTTTCAGGTGCATCTGAAATGTGTGCATTCTGTTCCTGCCTTGCATATCTATAGATTGCCACCATTTTTTAAATTTTTCTAGAAAAGTCGAATCCCTTAACCAAAATATTTCAAATCGAAATTGCCTGTTCTTTGGGCCTTCTTTAATATCAATTTCCAAACATATTGAACAATGTTCAGATCCTAATGATGGTAAGTGTTAGCCCCCCTATAAATTTTTGACAAGAAAACAGGGGGCTAAAATGTTTTTGAGCCTTCAAGGAATGCATTTCCTTTGAAAACACATCGTCCTTGAAGTCTCCTTGTGCCTTTGTCCTTTGATAAATCCCCTCTGCTGATTCCCATTATTAAGCCTCTATGATTACAAAAATTGTACTCCAAAGGGCCTACTTTTACCCCTTGTTTCCCTGCAAAATGTCCCATTTCAACCCTATTTCCTTTGTCCAAATTCCCGTTTTTACCCCCCAAATATCCCTCCCCTAATCCTTCTAAAATTTCCCAAAAATCCCTTTGAAACCATACCCACACCCTTGTCTGGTCTCAAAAACCCCTCATCCCCTTTACCGTTACCCTTTCTGGCCTCAAATTTCACTAATAAAGGTTAAAAAAACCCACATGTTGACATATATGGGTCTTAGCTCCCTTCAGGCCAGCTCCCTTAACGTTTCCCTCCACGTGACCCATTGCTGAGACCAGGCGCCAAGGCGAAAGGCGCTTATTGCAAATGTATATCGGGAGCAGTTAAAACCGTCGATCTGTATAGATCGGACGATCGTCGTGGTCCCACAACATCCATCACTCTACCCGTTCGCCACCCCGATCGTAGATCCGCTGTCCATTTAACTGTTGATCCGACGGCTCACAATACACCTGTCCCGGTGGTCCCACGCCCACGCACTATTTAGAAACCACCGGTATCTATCGCACTGCCTTGAGAGGTGGGCGGTATTTTCTGATGGGCCAGCGATTCCACTCATCAGACGACGCATGGCAGTGGCACTATTTCAAAACCACCCACCAATCGCGCGTTAATGTTTGGCACGAGACACAGAGCGATATGCATATCAGCCATCCGATCTGGGGCTCTTCATCCGACGGTGATCACTCAACGAAGCCGTGCGGGAGTTAACCAGGGCAATTCGTACCCCTGGCCCACTGTCCATCACCCCCCCTCGGATGCATTTTCAGCTGCCGATCTCCCCCCAAGATTGGACGGTACAGATTCAATCGCCCTCCGCCGTTGACCATCTCCCGCCATGTCACCCTTTCCACGTGTGTCATTTTATTTCTCACCTGTCCCATGTGTATATGCGTTCAAAGGTAAAATTCTAATGTTTACATTAAAATTTCCGTTCTACTGCATTTTCCCACTGTGCCACCATTCTGCAAGCCTCCCACTACATTTTCCACCGTAATCTCGCATTATTCAACCATTTCACCAGCTGCACATCCACTTTCGTCGTCCCCGCTGCATCCACCACTTCCATACGTGTTTTGCAGGGTTATCAGAGGATGAAATTCCGCCATGATTTCACAGTCTTTATTACAGCGGTGAAAAACACAGAAAATACCATTTTTCAGAGGCCTAAATCACGAAGAAAGCCTCGAAAAAAGCCATGATAGGACTTGCATTAAAGAACAGGGTTTGAACTCTGTAAAACCTCCCCAGAGCTATTAAAAGCGCAGATTTCACCAATAGAGACAGGAAAGGAGCAGCAGGAAGTTCTAGGCACGTAATTGAAGACTTTGAACCTTTTTTCAGGGATTTAAAAGGCAAAGGCACCAGAATCAAAGACCACGAGGATCAATCATAAGGTCTGATGCACATAAATATAATAGTATTAGGGTTTTCATATCAGCAGTACGCTCTTCCATAAAAGGACACAGTGTCCATATTGCTTTTATTCTATGCCGTGTTCCTGAGAAGATTTCCGCCCTGACAACAGTCCTATGCTACCAGTGCATTAGTTACAGAGTATGGAATACCCTAGCATCATCATTCTGCATTTTGTTCAGTACACCAGAGACATACCTAGAGTAAATGGAAACCTGACGAAGACCACTCCATCATCCAACGAGTACCAGAGATAAATGCCCATAATTTAAACTGAATGGAGCCTTGGCCCTCCTACTGCTTAAGAGTTTTAATGCTGCATTTAAATTTACATCTACTCCTATTGTTCTCTTCTCCTATAAGAATCTAGAAGAACATATTGTAAAGGTTGTTTTTCGGTTGTTGCCGATTTACTGTTAGAGGGATTCATTCTGACTGTTAGAACAGTCTTGGGAGGGAGTAGCAGAGTAGTTTTCATGTAGTAGGCTGGGAGGAGAAGTTTGGATTGTAACAACTATTGAGCTCAGTGTATGTGACTGGTTTTGCATCAATTAATCAAAGCACATTTCACAGGATCATGGTCTATTACTATTGGTGATGTTTTCCTAACTCTATTTATTACATTTTCATATTGTTTCGTTTTTTTCTAGCTTGCATCAGAAATATGGCATAGGATTTACCCTTGTTAGGTACCCTATGTCACTGCTCTCCTTGCCTTCAATGTTTTATGCTGTTAGTTGTTCTTGTTGGGTTTAAGCTGGAAGATTTGGGAACACTGGGGATTAGATTTAGCCCTGTCCACTAGGATCCTTGTGTGACCAGCTGGCCTTTCCAATATCTCTTGTTAAACTTATCTCTGTTTTCCTGGAGCATGCTAAAGCTGACCTGGAGTTAAATGACCTCTGGTCTGATCTACAAGCTGCCCCTTTCTCCCTCCTCTGAGAGCTTCCCTTGAGTATGTCCAAGCAGGTCTGGAGTTAAATGACCTCTGACTTGATCTATAGACAAAATTTGGGTTGTTTTCCTTCTTTCAATTTCAATCCTTAATGTTCCATCCCACCATATAATCTAAAAGATCCTTTAGTATTAGATGACTTGCCCTCTGAAAGCCTTGGCTAGTTGTTGCAAGTAATCCCCTTTCATGACTCCATAGCCCAATGGATGGCACTTTCTTGACATATCCTCTTTGCTGAAACATCCTGCTGCTTTGTTCCTTTTCTCCCATTACTTTCTCAGTCTATGATCTCATGACCAACCCAGCAACCAACCAACCAAATCATTTAAACCCCCCCTTTGTGCTTCATAACTAGCCTAACATCTCATCTTGAGCTTCAAAGATATATCATTCTTTGCTTTATTGGAGAGATCCCTCTTCGGGCCCAGGAGGGCTAGATCCTAAGGTCTGAAAGTGGTTTGATGTTGTCTCATCTTTTGGTCTTGCCAATCTGGCCAAAGCATGGGAACCCCAACAGTAAGATTGTTGTTTCATAGTAAATATCTAAGCTTACCAATTCCTCTGAGACTAGAAATTTGAATTGGGGTGAAAATTCTTTGGTGATTAGTAATCCACCGAAACAAGCATGAAAGCATGTAAATCAAATAAGATATTTTAAATACATTCAATTACAATCTATCTAGCATATATGTAAATAAAGATAACTTTTATTAACAAAAATAGGGTTTATTCCAAGTTCATCTACATATACGAGCGATGCTTGTCAGAAATTGTATATGAAGAACAATAGTATTGGTATACAAGAAAGTGAATGTCATTTTAATATGGAGACATTTTTGGGAGGAGATATTGTTCTTTATGTTATGGTTTATTTTCTTAACTCCAAACTTGGTTTATTCTTTCTATATATCCATAAAAAAAAAAATACAAATTAAATTCACAAATTTAAGTTATAGTTTTATATTTTATAATTACAAATATAGTTTCGTATTAAAATATTTACACACATTTATTTGTTCAAATAAATTATATTTTGAATATGTTTTCTCCTATTATTTGATTGCAAAATTATTGTACTCCCTACTAAATAAAATAACTTTATTAATAAAGAATTGAATTAAAAATTGAAAGATTACTCAAGCGAGAACTACTATAATATATAGAGTTGGGTTTTTTATCTATAAATTATTTGTTTTATATGTCATTCAATTTCCATTACCTATTATCTTCAAACCCCATGGGGAGGTATTGAATATGGGAGCCAAATTTGGGTAAATAAACATTCACATTGTCAAGTTGGAAAACAAGTTTTTTATAATCCTAAAATTCTCTTACCTAATCATTTTTTTAAATATATAATTGAGTTCCATTTACTAAAAACAAAGGCAATATTAATAACCTCCTAGATTTATAAAATGTAATTGAAATGCAAAAATAAAAAATCTCCTCATGACAACATACAAATGTAAATCTTAATTGAATCATTAAAAAAATAAAAAGGGATAAAATATTATTTTATAGTTTTATATCATTATAATTGTATATTTTTAAGATATATAATTGATGATAATAATAGTTTTTTTTTTTGGGAAAATAATATTAAGTTGGAACTAAATGGATTTGGTGAATTGAATAGAGATTTAACACATTAAGGCACATTAAGTGAAGGGGTGCTAGTGTTCCTTACCTCCAAATGTAGTATAGTGTCATGCATCAATATAAAAAACCCTGCACCTACTTAGAATTTTTAGTTCAAAAGTTTAGTATATATATATAATTTTCATATACTAGTGAAAAAATATATTATAAAATGTATTTATTTTAGATGAAAATAAATAATGATCTACTATAAAAGAAAAGAGCATTAAAGGAAAATAGAGAGCATGAAGGAGATATATAGATACAAAATAGAGAGCTTGAAAGAGATGTGGATGTACCTAGAAATGATGAGGAAACGAGAGATGTAGGGGAACTTTTCAATGAGAATATTGACCACACAAATGAAGTCACCATTTTAATATTAATTTTTTTCAATGTACATGTCAAGTTAAAATTAAAAATTAAAAATTTATATTTTTTTAATGTAGTGACAAAATCTTACCTACAACAAGATCATACCACACGTCGGAAAACATGGACATTAATCGGAAGTTGCAAGAAATTGTCTTTGATGATAATTTTCTAGATAATATAGAATCAACTAAAATTGAAGAAATAAGGCCACTAATTCATGAATGAAGAGTTCAAGATAAAGTAAATTGGGTGATCAAAAATATTTTTCAAGGTATATCTATCATAGCACAAGCTTAATTCTCAAATATATTTTTAAAGAAAAAATAGTTAAGAAATATAGTTCAATTATTGGGCATTAGAAATTCAAAAGAGGTGAAGGTAAATGACTTGGTATCAAGATATATGAAATAAACTATTGGAAAACTTGCAAAATATCAATCTCAATATGACATAAGTGCTAGTAGTGTCAGGTGTTGTTGAAAAACAAACTACATAAAATCGGTTCATGTCAATGAAAACAAGAATGTACAAAAAATTAAGCAAAATTTTATGGAGGAATTAAAAAATTAGGATTCAATAACATAAGAATAATGAACTTGCATGTTGGGCTAATATATGTAGGAAACCTTATCAATATAGACTTTCATATAATTTGAGTGACAATGTGAAAGAGTTTTGGTATTGGAATTTCCATGTGTCACCAAATGAGAATAATATCATGAGACATTGTATATCTAGAGGGATGTATTGAGATCATTTCCCATTTCAGTGACTGTTATTATTAAAGAACATTTCTTACTACATAATATGTATAAATTGTATATAGAATTATGAAAAAAAAATTAACCATGCTGGAATATTATGACAATGAGGAAAATATAAGCAGTACATGCATACAACTACCACTTACTATCAATAGGAAAAAGGGTTTTCCTGTGAAGCGATCTAAGCATCTTCGTCATGTAGATCGAATCTCATCAAGAAGGAGTCATCCTAAGATAAAAGGTCATCATAGTAACTTTGATGTTCAAAAACCATCAATCACTTAATTATATTTCTCCAAATATCAACAATTGGACAACAATCACCATATGGTAACGCTTAGGGGGAATGTGTATCCTTATCATAGTATAATTGTATAGATAATATCTTATCCAAATGATATAAAAATATTTCATAAGCAATGCAACTGCTACATGAATTACTCAAAATCCTTAATGATATACTCAAATTTCTTCCACAATACTATTAAGTGTCTAAAAAATCCATCATTGCTCAGTCACCATATAGGTAACACCTAGGGAAATGTCTTAGAATTGTATATAAAATAGCTTATACAAAGGATATAAAACACAATTTCTGCATGAACTACTCACCATATAGGTAACGTCTGGGGGAAATGTGTTAGAACTATATATAGTGTTAGGTTTTTGTAATTTGCAAGATTGGAAAATACAAACTGCAAATCCTACATATGAACCACTTTGGGATTCTAGGATCTAGCCCTCCTGAATCCAGAGAGGGATCTCTCTAATAAGTGCAAAGATTGATTTATCTTTAAGGCTTTTAGGTGTGATATTAGGCTAGTTATGAAGAACAAGGGTTTTTGTTTGTTTTGGATGGTTGAGCATGATTTTTAGTTGAGTGGAAAGTCCTAAAATGAAAGAGTTTCAAAGGGGTGAAGATGCGAGCAATCAAAACAAGATTTGGCTGATAGGATAGATATGAAACTGGTTTTTAGTCCATTGGGCTATGGAGTCATAAAAGGGTTTATTTGTGCAACATTTTCAAGAGTGGTCCAAGGGGAAAGCCATCTATATCAAAAGACCTTTTAGATTAAATGATGGAATGGAACATTAAGAGTGTTGAAAAGGTGGAAAAAGTCAATAATTTCAACAAGGATTTATCAAATTTCCAAACAAGAAAAGCCTTTTAAGCAACTGTTCGAAACCAACCAAAGGACATGGCTAACCATAAACTTCTTTGGACAAGCTTGTATTAAAGCTAACTTATTAGACAAACAATCTAGAAATCCACATGACTACTTTCAGAAGGGATGAAAAACAGATAAGAAAACAAAGTACAGCTTAAGATCAAGCAAGATACTTTTAAATCTAAACCTGCTTTCAACATACTCTTAGGGAAACTTTCAAAACAACCTTTGGAGAAAGAAACTAGAAGACAGGGAAAACCATAAACTTTTCCAGTCTAACTCTACTTAGCATATAATGAAAATATCATTCAAGAACTTCCTTTCAAGTTTTGCACATCAAGACAGGGAAAAACCAACATTCCTTGATAATGTTTACACTTAACTTAAGTCATTCTTAAATACACAATTTGGAGGAAAACATTAAGATAAATATTTTCAGTGAGAGTAGGGTACTTTTGACAGTAAATCCTAGCTCTATATTTGTTGTTATTTATCAGAGAATAAATGAACAAAATGGCATACAGGAAAGGAAAACAATAACACAGTAAGAAGTACATCACCAATGATATAGACCAGGATCCCCAGAATCAGCTTGTATATTGATGTCAATCTAGTTACATACTTCAAGTCCAATGTTTCAATACAACAATCATCTTCTCTTCTCAGCCTAACTTATTTGATCACAAAAAAAGCTTCAAAAGCCTCTGAAAACTATTTACATGTAGAAAGTTTCGAGCACAAGTATTATATCAAAGTCTAGCAACAAACTCTTTACAATGTGCTCCTCAAGAATATTTTATAGGAAAATGAGGAGGTGGAAGAGTTTCTAGGGTTCAAGTATCATAAATTCTACAGTTAATGCAATTCTCTGCCTTGAAAAACATGCAAGGCATAAAGCAGGAATACATTTGATCTATATATCTATTTCATAACTCTGTTCTTCTTTCGAGGCTTAGTGGATTAAAATATTTTACTTTAAGGCTATTTCTTATCCTTTTAATAACTCTGCTGACAGTTGTAAATAAGTTTCTTTGATTTGAAATAAGTATTCAGCTGTCTTAATGCTAATATCTTCTGTTCAGGAAATAAATAGGCCTTCTTTGATTGCTTTGAGGCTACAGGTGTCTTTCTGGCATCTGGAGAGGATTCAATTAGCCTCTGATGTGTCAGTGGAGGCTTCTTGGACTGATAGATCTGATTGTTCTTCCTTAAAGCACTGTTAATTTGTTTTAATTCTGTGTGTTAGGCTTAATTAGGCCTAATTTTTGTCTTTTGTTCTTCAAACTGTGTTCAATTGAGTGGATTAGGCTTTAAATAGTCGATTTTAGGCTGTAATCCCTCAAAAATGCGTTATCAATCTTCAATTCTTCATCTATACTGTGATTTTATCCTTTAACACTGATATTCTTTGTTTGATTAATGTCTACAGTGTTTTGTTACTGCCCAGGCATTACATAGCGTTTTATAATGTCGCCAATGTTCATGAGGCACTAGTAAATCACGATGTGAAACCCTGTAGAATGATCCTCCTTACGTATAATGGCCTAAGGGATCGTCATCCCTGGCCTTTAATTTTCTTTTAAGAAAATGGAAAAACCATTAAAACCTGCACAAACAAGTGAAATTATAAAAAATCTTGCGGGGTAAGGTTTAAACTACTTTAGAGGTTTAGGTTAGATTATGATTGTTGGATGAAAGTCATCAAGAACAAGGATTGCTTGCTGGGGTCAGATGGGGAAGCGGTGGATAAATGGTGGGGAAGATTAATTCTGAACCGTTGATCCGCAAATATCAACAATCGAGATCAATTGGGATTTTGTTGTGTAACTAGCTCCAAAAATAGAAGAAAAGAGATATCAACGCCTTAGAAATAAGCCACTTCGAGGGGGAAACCTCCAATACATTACATAAATGAAAAATTCTTCGATGATCCAATTTACAAAACCTCCTTTCTATATATAGGAGTCCATGGGGCCATAATGTAATCCTAGTGGGCCACAATGTAATCCTAGCCGACCTAACAATAACAATTTAAGGGCACAATAATAACAAAATGGGGGTTACAAGGGTACAATAATAACAATAAGGGGTTTACACTAACAATAATAAGGGGCTATACTAGTGATATAGGGACCTAACATGCCCCTCTCCTTCAAAAAGTGTTGTCCTCAACACTTGAGTAGCTCCGGGTGCTTCTGTATAAAATTATCATCCTCCCATGTAGAATCTTCAGTGGGTAAGTTCTTCCACTTGATGAGATACTCTGAAATTGATCGATTCCGTAGTTGTCGAGTTCTTGTTTCCGTGACCGCTTTAGGTTCCAATATGATTTTTCCTTCCTCATCAAGTTCTGGCAATATTGTTTGAACTGGAAGATTTTCACCTATAACCTTCTTTAAGCATGAAACATGGAAAATCGGATGCACTCGTGAAGAAGCAGGAAGCTCCAATTTGTATGCCATAGTACCAATCTTTTGCAACACCTTGTAAGGACCATAGTACTTTGGCGATAATTTATTATCCTTCTTAGCTTGCTTGAGGGACATTTGTTTGTATGGTTGTAGCCGTAAAATACCCAATCTCCTACATCAAAACTTCTCTCGCTGCGATGTTGATCTGCCTGTTGTTTCATTCGATTTTGTGCCAAATTCAGGTTATCCTTTAAGAGTTGGAGAACTTCTTGCTGATGCTCGATGTGATCTTCCACCGCTTGAACCTTAGAATTTTCTCTTAAAGATGATGTGATGGATGGTGGATGATATCCATAAAGTGCCATAAATGGGGTCATTTTTGCTGCAGTATGGAAGGAAGTGTTATACCACCATTCAATGAGAGGTAACCACTTGACCCATTGTGTTTGTTTATCAGATACAAAAAAGGAAGATATCCTTCCAAAAATTTATTCACTATCTCAGCTTGACCATCGCATTGAGGATGATAAGATGAGTTATGAGCTAATTGAGTACCCAAACAAGAAAATAACTCCGTCCAAAAATTTCCAGTAAAAATGGGATCTCTATCACTCACAATAACCCTTGGGCTTCCATGTAGCTTTTGAATTCTGTCCATAAATGTAGTAGCAACCATACTTCCTTTAAATGGATGAGATAATGCACAAAAGTGTGCATACTTGGTAAGTCTATCAACTACCACCATGATGACACTCTTTCCTTCGGACTTAGGTAAACCTGTGATAAAATCCATTGAAATCTCCTCCCAACGTTGACTTGGAATGGATAAAGGTTGTAGAAGTCTCGGGATAATTTTAGGGGCGAATTTTAGCCCAAAGGCGAATTTTAAGGGATTTTCAATTTTAATAGGGCGAATTTTTTACATAAAACCCATTTTCTATAGTTTAATAAAGTTAGCCCAATAAATATTTTAAAAATAATTAATTATTAAGTAGTAGCCCACCAAAAAAAAAGGTGCATAACATGGAAAAATGAAATTCGCCCCGATTTTTTTCTAATGGAGCAAATTTCCATGGCATTCGCCGGGATTTACAGGGTCCAAATGAGGAGTTACAGTGATTCGCCCCAATTTTTTCAATGGTTAGGAGAGGTGGTTGGCCGCTAGACACAGATCTTCTTGCTGGCTGAGCAAGGCTGACCCTCTCTGGTTCGTTCGTTGTTAGGGCCTTCCCATAGTTGGTATATAGCAGAAAAACCCTAACCCATGGAGTGACGAGAAAAGAGAAGGCGACCTGCGCGTTTTATTGCAGATAGAATTTGTTTGCGAGCTCTGGTCCATAAGCCACAATCTGGGCATTCATTTTCTCAGACTCACTATTTCTTTCTCCTATTCATTGGCCAAGAGAGAAGCCAGCAATGGAAAAAGAGAGGAGCAATTTAATTTTACGTGGATAGATTAATCCATGGATTCCACACTTGTAAGAGGAGCTCATAGGGATGGAGCCGATCTACAGGTAGATAGATGAAAGGAGACAATTTCCTCTCCTGGGGTTGTCGCACGCCAGTAGGACAAATCTCACTTGAATTTTGAGCATTACTTGTTACTTTAATTCATTTAAGAAGTGTTTATATATTCTTGATTTAATCTCGCTTGAAGTTTGTTCGCAGAATTTGCAGCACAGTGAATCCAAGTTTCATTACATGTCTGGTTTTTGCTTTCTGTTTTCAATTTTTATCTATTACAGTATGTTTGGATAAATTTTGGCGACTTTCACGAAATCGAGTGAAATTATTTGCTTTTCTTAATATATTAACGCGTTGAGAACTAAAAACTAATTCATCAAGTCGTCCTGCTTTGAATCTTTAGCGTTTCCATGAAAATTACAAGTAGGAGCTACATATTGTAGTATGTAGATCATGTGGCCTTTTCCTTCCAATAATGCCTATAATTTAGCAGTGTTTATAGCAGTTAACTGTTTTTGCTGGAAGTTAAAGATTTTCCTTTAAATTTGTACACTTGCAAATTTTAAAATGGAAACACAAAGGATAAAAAAAATTAACACAATTCTGAACACAATTTTCATATAAACTGTTATTGAGACTTATACTAAATATTTTTCCTTCTAGTTATATCAATTTCGGCCAGTAGTGAAACGACCAAAGCCGAAGGTTCGCACACTCGAGGGGAAAATCTGGAGGGTGAACAGGTGCGATTGTTTTCTATTTTATTTTGAATATCTAGTGAGATAATAAAATGCTGCAATTTCTTATAATATGTAAGTTACAAAGAACTTTAAAGACTAAACATTCACAGTAGTACGCAATTATTTAATAAGATGAGATGAGCCGGTGCCCTAATTTTAGCGATTTACCAAATTCTGAAAAGAGAATGATACATTGGCCTTAGCACAATCACAATCACTTTTCATTTTGATAGTTGATACATTTTATTTTATTTTCGACAAGTTCAGTTTGCCGCGTTATAATCTTCTTTAATTTGTGGGTATCGAATGACTATTAGCATTGCAATGACATAATTATGACAATATTTCTTTTCAAATAGACATTTTTCTAGTGTTATGCATAATCATATACTTACGACACTTCCTAAGAAAAATGCAGTTTATAAAACATTGCCAATACCTTCAGGTTTTGGTGCTCAACTTGTTTCCGAGGATGCCAGATTATTAAATGCATTCAATGAGACGTAAAGGTTGCTCTCCTACTTGCAATCCTATAGTGCAATTAATGCGAATCCAAGCTGACAACCCGGAGGAATCCAAAGCTTTTGAAGAAACCACTGCAAATTACAAGCATGGATCATCACCAGGTCAGCATGTACAGGGAGACTTGCCTTTGGATCATACTTTAGATAATTTAGAACCTACTGCTTTTGAAGAAACCACTGCAAACTACAAGCATGGATCATCACCAGGTCAGCATGTACAGGGAGACTTGCCTTTGGATCATACTTTAGATAATTTAGAACCTACTGGAGGTGTTTACGCGAGTGTCGGATTAACTACGTTGAAGGAAACAAATAAAGTTTGCTCTCCTACTTATGATCCATAATTTCAATTAATGCGAATCCAAGCTGACAACCCGGATGAAACCAAAGCTTTTGAACAAACCACTGTAATTGACAAGCATGGATCACCACCAGGCCAGCAGGAACAAGAATACTTGCCTTTGGATCATACTTCAGATAGTTTAGAACCTACTGGAGGTGTTACGGAGATTGTCGGGTTATTAAATTTATTGAAGGAAACAAATAAAGATTGCTCTCCTAATTGTAATCCAGAAGTGAAATTAATGCGAATCCAAGCTAACAACTAGGAGGAAACCAAAGATTTTGAACAAACCACTGTAATTGACAAGCATGGATCACCACCAGGCCAGCAGGAATAGGAATACTTGCCTTTGGATCATACTTCAGATAGTTTAGTACCCACTGGAGGTGTTTCAGAGAATGTCGGGTTATTAAATTTGTTGAAGGAAACAAATAAAGGTTGCTCTCCTAATTGTAATCCAGAAGTGCAATTAATGCGAATCCAAGCTGGAAACCCAGAGGAAACCAAAGCCTTTGATCAAACCACTGTAATTGACAAGCATGGATCACTACCAGGCCAGCAGGAACAGGGATACTTGCCTTTGGATCATACTTCAGATAGTTTAGAACCAACTGGAGGTGTTTCAGTGAATGTCAAGTTAGTAAATGCGTTGAAGGAAACAAATAAGGGTTGCTCTCCTAATTGTAATCCATAAGTGCAATTAATGCGAATCCAAGCTGACAACCCAGAGGAAACCAAAGTTTTTGAACAAACAACTATAATTGACAAGCATGGATCACTACCAGGCCAGCAGGGACAGGGAGACTTGCCTTTGGGTCATACTTTAGATAGTTTAGGACCTACTGGAGGTGTTTCAGAGAATGTCAGGTTATTAAATGTGTTGAAGGAAACAAATAAAGGTTGCTCTACTGCTTATAATCCAAAAGTGTACATAATGCGAATTCAAGCTGAAAAGCCTGAGGATGTTTCATTCAACATGACATTGGGCCAAGCTCCTACTTCTACGTTTATCCCTGAAATTGATGCCAATGCATCTGCGTGCACACTACAAGTCCAACATAATGATCGAGGCATTTACTCGACTAGCCGAGTCGAGGAGATTCAGATTAATCCCCAAATATTTCAAATTAATGAAACTCCTTCAACAAGGAGGATAATAAGTCAGACAAAGGTAGAACGGATCCCCAATCTACTAATAAGATTACATCACAGGAATTGGCGTGGGTTTTTGAAGTCATGCAGTTGGATGACACTTTCTACACCACAATAGCCAACGATAAGCTAGATGAACCCCTAAACCCAGGTGAGAATGCTACAGTGACCGTTCAAGCCAGATACTTACCATGTTGTAACTCAGCAACAACTTTGACAAATGAAAATGATGCTCTTCGAAAAGAAATTTGAAGTTTGCAGAACGAACTTGCCTCTCTTTCCTGCCAAATGTTTGATCTTGAGGTAATTTTGTTTTTGACATGAGAAAATTTTCTGATCTTATTATTAGCTTATATACAACTTTTGAGGATTTCTTTCTGTTTCCGCGATGAATTTACTTCAATTTTTGAATTTTATTTGGATCTTACATCAGATTTCTGTATGCAGGCGAATTTTTGGATTTATGTATGCGGTCAATCCAATAGAAGATTTTTAACACGTTCAACTTAACTTGAATAAACTATTGAATCTTGATTTTAAGATTGGGCATAGCATAATTTATCATTAATCTCTTATCACTATACAAATCATAATACACATCTACTTGTGCATCCGATTTTGTCTAAATAAAAGTCTGAGTGTAGTGCTGCATGTTGTTTCTGCTACATATGTATATGTTCAAAACTTCAATGCTTCGATTAAATTAAAATGATCATTTATGCACATTTATTATTATTATATTATTTTTAAATTTAGAAATTTATTTCAAAAGATCAATGTGCCAGGAAAAATGCGGTAAATTAGAGAGCATTAATGAGCAAATGCAATTCACGTTCAGATTTGGTAGTCTAGCTTTCGAGTTCGGTCTTCTTTCGCATTTAAAGCTTTGAATTCAGTTTTTGGGATGAAGTTTCTTCTGTTTGTAGAAAGTATGCTGAGCTTGGGAGCAGGGAAAAAATCTTAAGCTGCGGTCAGCAGATTGAACAGGTAGGTTCTAACAAAATGTAAACCAAAAAACCATTTTCATTAGCTTTGAATGTATGAGTTTTTACCGACTGTGCCAATCATCCACTAGCAATTTCAGTTTTATTAATCCAGCTTTCCTTGTTAGTAGTAAAATATTAAAGCCTATTTGTGAGAAATTCAAAGATATTTTCAAGACGGGAAGTTGTGAAGCAAATAATAATTGGAAATTTGTTCAGTTTGTAGATTTCGTTCAAGAAATGCTGGAAGAAATTCCAGCTACCTCACATCAGAATCTAAACAGCCCTTCTGTGTTAAGTCCCTATATTAATAGTGTAGTCCCTTACTATGTTAGTGTAGCCCCACTTATTGTTATTGTTGTACCCCTGTAACCCCCATATTGTTATTATTGTGCCCTTACATTATTATTGTTAGGTCGGCTAGGATTACATTGTGGCCGCACTAGGATTATATTGTGGCCCCATGGACTCCTATATATAGAAGGAGGTTTTGTTCATTTGTATCATCCAAGAATTGTTCATTTATGTAATGTATTGGAGGTTTCCCTCTCGAAGTGGCTTATTTCTAAGGCGTTGATCTCTCTTTTCTTCTATTTTTGGAGCTGGTTACACAACATTTGGTATCAGAGCTTGGGATTCTAGGGTTTCGCTGCTCCAAACCGGTCATCGTGGCATTTTCGCTATAATTTTTTTTATACGAAGTTTCAGAAGCTGAAATTTTTAGGGTATGAAGCTGAAATACTGAGGAAGATTGTATAAAAATTTCAGAGCTTGGTTCGAAATATTTTTTGGAGATATGATTTGTGGAAGTCAGGTAGTTTTTCAGGCTCCTAAACAGGTCAGCGTGGAATTTGCGCTATAAATTTTAAGCCCACAAGGTCTGTAATCTGAACTTAGATTGCGAAGCCAAACTCGGGAGGAACATCGTCGAATATTTCAGAGTTTGTTTCACAATAAATATTTTGAGATATGATCTCAGAGGCGGTGTGCTTTTTCAGTTCCCGAATTTCATCTCAAAGAGGTGACTGTGGGAAAAGTTCAAGAATCCTCTCGAGGATCTAGATTGGAGGCTACATCAAAAGTAATGCAGTTACACAGTAATGAAGCCTTTTAGTTATCAATTTCTTATATAAAGGACGAAACAAAGGACACGTGGCAAGTCGTGCGGTTCGCTCTACTGAACCAGTCCATAATTAGGTCATTGTGGGAGATTGGAAACAACTTTGTCTTGGAGAATCCAAATCAGGTCAGACCTGTGGCATTCAAAAGAGAATTCAGAGGGCTATTTCATTTCTGAATTTCAGATATTGAAGAATTGCAATCATAGAGATAATCCAATTCCAATATCGAGCTCCTCAAAAGCAAGTAAAAGGTGTGTATTGTTTTTCCCGAATTGCATAAATCTTGTTTGAAAAATCAGTTTGAAGTGATTCCAAGGGCCTATTGAGCATATATTTCAGTATTTCATTCTGAAATGCCTCCTAAAAATAATTCAACACCCATTAAGCCCTCAGAAATATATACTATGATGCATGAAGTGGAAGAATTGCAGTATGAGATATCAAAATTACGGTACCAAGTGCAACAAATTTCGATCTTACGAAGAGCAACTGAAGCTGACATAGATGGTTTAAAAGAAGAAATGGAGGCTAATTTGGATGGTTTGAAGGATAAAATAATAGCTAATATGGATGATAAATTAGTGGAAGATGATATCGAGCATCAACAACAAGTTCTCCAACTCTCAAAGGATAACCTAACTTTGGTGCAGAATCTAATGAAACAACAGGAATATCAACATCACATCGAAAGAAGTTCGTTACCAAAAAACAAGAAATCAGTCAAGTACGATCAATTTCGCAGTATCTCTGCCATAAAGAACTCGTAGAAGATTCCACATGGGAGTATGAGAATTTTATACAGAAGCATCAAGAAATAATCAAGCGTTGAGGACAACACTTGTTTGAAGGAGAGGGGCATGTTAAGTCCCTATATTAATAGTGTAGTCCCTTATTATGTTAGTGTAGCCCTACTTATTGTTATTATTGTACCCTTGTAACCCCCATATTGTTATTATTGTGCCCTTAAATTATTGTTGTTAGGTCGGCTAGGATTACATTGTGGCCCACTAGGATTACATTATGGCCCCATGGACTCCTATATATAGAAAGGAGGTTTTGTAAATTGTATCATCCAAGAATTTTTCATTTATGTAATGTATTGGAGGTTGCCCCCTCGAAGTGGCTTATTTCTAAGGTGTTCATATCTCTTTTCTTCTATTTTTGGAGCTGGTTACACAACATTCTGGGACCGGGCCTTCCTGTCTCCATACTCTGCACTAATCTGCAGGTGAGTTTCTCTGCAAATATTGGACAACTCAATGTCGCCATGCAGGCCGTCATCGAGGATTAAATACCCTTTACGTTTTCTTGCTAGCTGCCAGAGAAATGTAAATGACACAATTTGGCAAAAACATTACCGAGTGAAGGAAGGAGGTGGTGATAAATTTCATTATAATCATTGTATCCCAAAGCACAGACAAAACCATTGCTATAAGAAATATATTTTTTAATTCGATTAAACTGCAATGCACGGGATGGCAACATGTCGTTGTGGCAGTGCTTATATTTTTTCGTTAAAATGTTTTCACTTAACCGTCTATGTTACACTTTAACCGTTGAGCCAAGTAGCCCAACCGAGTATCCCAGTGGCCTTTGGATGACTCTGAAGTGACCAATGTCCACTTAATCTACGGAACCTAATTGATAAAATATGATATTTTTCTTGGAAAAGAATTATTGAGAGTTGGGTGCAAATGCACAATGTTGTGTAGCATTAGTGTGATAAATATGGGATAGTGCAAATCAACTCAGTCAAGTTGATTGTTGGTTGAACGGTTAATTGTTGGTTCAATGGACAGAAGATCTTGCAGGCACAGATACCAAAGGACAAAATGGAGCCCATCATGGGGTACTCTTTGTAATTCTCCACCACTGCTACCTTCCATGCTTCCTCAAACTCCTCTCCAACCTCAATATTAGCGCTAGTAGTAGCATGAGCAACAACACTACGCTTAGCAGAACTAGAAGAACGCGTTTTCCAAACTACACGAGAACTACTTCCCTCACAAGTCACCATGTGCCATGCTTGGTCTCGGTGTTTCTATTCCTTCTACTCCTGGTTCAACTACCATATCTTCATTGGAACCAACACCCCGAACTCCACTAGACAACGATTCACCATTTTGTAGTAGTGATTCGCTATTTGTACTAGTGATTCGCCATGATTTTACAAGATAATATAATCTCGTGAGAGATTCACCAAAAAATTATATATACATATTATATTATTAATAAAATCGCCTTCCATTTTTCCTATGTATCATGGGGATTCGCCTATTTATTATATATATAAATTTAGGGGGTTCGTGTACCATCTCTCGATCTTGAAATCGTTTCCACTTTATTCTGCTGGCAAACCAAACATTCCGCCACAAACTTTCGAATATCAGATTTAAGGCCATCCCAAAAAAATTCTTTCTTCACCCTGTGGTAAGTTTTTAAAAAATCCTGAGTGTCCTCCTAAAGGAGAAGTGTGCAATTCCAGAAGAATCTTTTGTTTTAGTTGGGAATTCTTACAAAGATATAAGCGATCTTTGTACCATAAGGAATCATTTTTCCAACTAAATGTGTCAGATGTACTAGGATCTTGCTGCAACTTTTGAATGAGTGTCCATACATCTTTGTCCTTCTTCCATTCATCTCTTGCTTCGGTTATCCAATCTGGTTGGATAATAGAAATGCACAAAGCAATGCTTCCACCTCTTCATTCTTTCTTGAGAGTGCATCTGCAACAACATTAAGCTTTCCTTTTTTGTAGATTATTTCAAAGTCATAACCCAACATCTTTGTGACCCATTTTTGCTGCTCTTCTGAAGATAGTCTCTGTTCCAAAAAGTGTTTCAGACTATCATGATCAGTTTTTACCTTGAAGTGTCTTCCCATTAGGTAAGTTCTCCATTTCTTTAGTGCATGCAGTATTGCTAACATTTCCTTCTCATAAATAGGTTTCTCTAAATACTTTCCTTTGATTGGACGACTTTCAAAAGCAATGGGTCTTCCTTCCTGCATTAAAAATGCACCAATTCCATTTCCTGAGGCATCACATTCCACAATAAAGGTTTTTGTGAAGTCTGGCGTAGCTAAGACCGGTGCTAGGCACATTGCCTCTTTAAGATGTTCAAAGGCCTAAGTTGCTTCAGGAGTCCATGAAAATGCATCTTTCTTCAATAATGTTGTTAGAGGTGCTGCTATTCTCCCATAATTCTTAAAAAACTTGCGATAATACCCTGTTAACCCAAGAAATCCTCGCAACTGCTTTATGGTTGTGGGGACTTTCCATTCCTTAATGGCTTTAATTTTGTTAGGGTCTACTTTAACACCCTCGTGAGATACAATATGACCCAGATATTCCACCTCTTGTACACCAAAGAAACATTTGGATGTTTTTGCATATAATTGTTTCTCCTGCAATAGTTTGAGCACCCTGTCAACATGTTCAACATGATCCTTCCAAGACTTGCTGTAGATTAGTATATCATCAAAAAATACTAGCACAAATTTTCTAAGGAAGGGTTAGAAAATGGAATTCATCAACCCTTGAAATGTAGAAGGTGCATTGGTAAGGCAAAAAGGCATGACCAAAAATTCATAATGACCCTCATGAGTTCGAAATGTCGTTTTTGGAATATCTTCAGTCTTCATTCTAATTTGATGATATCCTGAACGAAGATCCAACTTGGTAAAATAAATTTCTCCATGTAATTCATCCAATAATTCATCAATCACAGCAATGGGAAATTTATCTTTAATGGTGAGCTTATTGAGCTCCCTATAATCCAGACACATTCACCATGATCCATCCTTCTTGTGTACCAATACTACAGGAGCAGAGAAATAACTTTGACTAGGTTGAATTATACCCGCCTCTAACATTTCTGCAATCATACGTTCAATTTCGCTTTTTTGGAAGTAAGGATATCTATAAGGCCTGATGTTTGGAGGAACACTTCCTGGAATCAAATGAATAGCATGATCATGATCACGAATAGGTGGGAGTCCTTTGGGAGTTTCAAACACCTTGGAATGATTGTCCAAGACTTGCTGGAGATCTGCAGAAATAGATGATTTTGATGTCGGAACTTCTAGTGAGCATAATTGTGCAATTACGCCTCGTTGTTCTTTCTTTAGAAGCTTTGTCATGACATTAGAGCTTATTATCCTTCCTGGCTTCCCTGCAATACCTCGTAATTCAACTTCCTTTCCTTTCGAAAAAAAATTCAAGAAAAGTTCTTGAAAATTAAAAGCTACCGTCCCCAAAGATTGTAACCATTGTACTCCTAGTACAACATCAGCACCTTCCATAGGAATGGAAAGCATTGGACTAGTCAATACATATTCCCCCATGGTTAGCTTGATATTATGGCATTTTCCAAAACAATTTATAGTTCCTCCATTTGCAACCATCACTTGACATTCTGGTGCTGGGTATAGGAAACAATTTAATTCCTTGGCTACCTTACAATGAATAAAATTATGGGTGCTACCTGAATCAATCAACACTATTACCATTTTCTTCTTGATTTGTACTTCTATCTTGAGAGTTTGAGGAGTGGTAATTCCTGCCAGTGCATTACACGATATGGTCAGATTCATTTCTTCCTCTTCTAGGGCTGGTTCCTGGTGTATATCCTCTTCTTGTTCATTTTCTTCTTCCTCTTCACAATCTATGTAAAATAATTTCTTCTCAGCACACTTATGACCTTTAGTGTATTTGCTATCACAATTGTAGAAAAGCCCTTTTGCTCCTTTTTCTTCCAATTGTTGTGGTGTCAACCTTGTAGGTTGTGGAAATCTAGATGTAGCAACAATTCCTTCTTTATAGAATTGAGTGGTAGGCTTCCTTGTCGCCATAATTTTACATTCAACTTTTCTTGCCAACCTGAATGACTTCTCCAATGAATCAGGTTCTAGAACACGAAATTCATGTTGGATGTTATCCTTTAAAGTGCCTATGAAGAGATCAATCATGTGTTCCTCTGGAATATCAGTTACCCTTATATTCAATTTTTGGAAGTCCTCAATGTGCTGCCCCACTAAACCCTTTTGTTTGAGATTTATCAATTGGCTAAAGAAGGTGTTGCTCTTTGTATCCTCGTAATGTGCTATCATTTCCTCCGTAAAAATTGACCAAGTGACAATTTTTTTACGGGAGCAAAGCCATCGATACCATACAAATGTATTTTGTTCTAAATGTAAAGTTGCAATGCGTACCTTTTGTGTGTTTTGCACATTATGGAGATCAAAATATTGCTCCATCTGTAGTATCCATGTTACAGGATCCTTTCCATCAAACTTCCTCATATCCATTTTGGAATATGGTGGTTCTTCCCGCCAACATTAGAGTTTATGAAATCACGATTAACATTTATTTTGTTCTCATCATGAGGTTCTTCTACTATCTTTTCACCATTAGGAAACATTTCTTGTATCAACTTGGTCAAACCTTCGATGTCTGCTTTTAGATCATTCTTCATGTTTTTCATGTTGTCTTTCATGTCATCCATCTTAGCTTCCATGCCAGCTTCCATGCCATCCATCTTAGCTTCCACGCCTTTCTTCAAAACTTCCATTTCATTTTTTGTTGCTCTTTGCGAGAGTGAAATTTGTTGCACTTGCTCTTGTAATTTTGATAAATCATGTTGCAATTCTTCATCTTCATGAGTCATAGTAGACCCTTCTAAAGGCTTAATGGGTGTTGAATTATTTTTATGGGGCATATTTTAGAACCCAATATTGATATCTATTCTACAATATGCCCTTGGAATCAATTCAAATTGATTCTTCAAACAAGACTCATGCAATTCGGAAAAAAAATACACACCTTTTTCTTGATTTTTAGGAGCTTGATATTAAAATTGGATTATCTCTATGATTTTAGCACTTCAATATCTGAATTTCAACACTGACGTAGCCCTCTGAATTATCTTTCGAATGCCATAGGTCTGACCTAATTTGGATTCTCCAAGAAAACGTTGTGTCCAATCTCCCACAATGACCTAATTATGGACTGGTTCAGTAGAGAGAACTTGTACGACTTTCCATGTGTCACTATTTAGTCCTTTGTCTCTGAAATTGATAGCCAAGAAACTACAGTCCATGTACTTGTGACCAGTTTTTACGACACTCCAATCCGATGCCCAGAGAGAGAGTTATTAAACTTTTCCCACGATCACCTCTTTGAGATGAAATTCAGGAGCCTGAAAAAAGCACTACTTTCCATAGATCATATCTCAAAAAATGCTGCGAACCAAGCTCTGAATTTTTTTGACGAATTTCCTCCAGCTTTTAGCTTCACACCATATGAATTTCAGATTCTGAACCGTCGTAGAAAAAACGTTATAGCGTAAATTCCACGATGACCTGTTTAGGAGCTTGAAAAACGACCTAACTTCCACAAATCATATCTCTGAAAATATTACGAACCAAGCTCTAAAATTTTTAGAAAATCTTCCTCAGGATTTCAGCTTCACACCCTAAAAATTTCAGCTTCTGAAACTTCGTAGAAAAAATGTTATAGCGAAAATTCCACGATGACCTGTTTGGAGTAACGAAATCCTAGAATCCAAAGCTCTGATACCAAATGTTGTGTAACCAGCTCCAAAAATAGAAGAAAAGAGATATCAACGCCTTAGAAATAAGCCACTTCGAGGGGGAGACCTCCAATACATTACATAAATGAAAAATTCTTCGATGATCCAATTTACAAAACCTCCTTTCTATATATAGGAGTCCATGGGGCCATAATGTAATCCTAGTGGGCCACAATGTAATCCTAGCCGACCTAACAATAATAATTTAAGGGCACAATAATAATAAAATGGGGGTTACATGGGTACAATAATAACAATAAGGGGGTTACACTAACAACAATAAGGGACTATACTAGTAATATAGGGACCTAACATATTTATATAATGCAGAGGGGTAATATTGTAATGAAATGGAGGAAAATATAATGAAAAGTGGTGGAAAATATTTGGCGGAGGTGAAAAGGGTTTGAATGAAATTTGGGGTTTTGGAATAATTCTGGGCCGTTGGATCAGATTAGCCAACACAGATCAATGACGAAGATTTGTTGATGAAGTCCCTTGGAAGAAAGGCGGAGGGCGATGGCTTAATGGAGAGATTTAAACTGAGACCGTTAGATCTTAGAGATCAACGGCGAAGGTTTATTATAAGAAAATGTAATGGAAATGGGAAAGGTGGTTTCGGCCATAAAAACCACTGGTGTCGCACGACAAAAAGGCAATTTTAGAATTTCTCCAAAAAAATGCGATGTAGGTCTCCGGTCGACACGTGTACTTCAGAAACTGCCCATATCGCGTAATTTTTAGGTTTTAACTGTTGGACTCAGAATTACGCAACATGGAGTCTTGGCCGTTGGATCAAAGGAGGGGAGATCCAATGATGGAGATGAGAGCGCGAAAAGACAAGATGCGCGGGTGGAAAACGGTTGGGAAAGCCAAGGTGGTTTTGATCTAGGTCGTCAGATCGTCGGAATGGACGGTCGGGATTGATCAATGGGAAAGGTAGGTCACATAGGAGTTGGACCTACCAGTTTGAAAATGGACTGTTAGATCTTCAAGATTAATGGCTCAGATTCAATCTCGGAGAAACGAAAGCAATGTGAGATGGGGGGTTTGGGTGGAGATTGGGTAAATGTGGACCGTTGATCTGCAGAGATCAACGATGGATCTTAACCGAAGGATTTTACATAGTGGGGTTTATGAAACAACAAAGGATTTAATGTTTGATCTGGACCATTGGATCAGTGAAATGAATGGCCTAGATGCGATCGCAGGGTCGCCAATCAGCGGGGGAGAGAGGAAAGGCACAAAGAAAATTTGCGATGCGATTACACACGGACCGTTAGATCTTGGAGAGATCAACGGTCAGGATGAATTGATGGGTTTTAATGTCGAAGGGCCATGGCAGAGGGAAATTAATCTGGGCCGTCGGTTCTTGTGGATTCAACGGTCCAGATTGAATCGCAGGATTGCAATCGGAGGAGGGAAAGGGGAACACAATGAAGAAATTTTGCGATGCAATGTGCCGACGATTGTTGATCGGTTTTTAGATCAACGGATGACATTCGTCGAAACATTAAACGGTCGAGTTTATTGAAACAAAAGGAAACTTGTTGGGTTTTTAATAAAATACAAAGGAAAATTATGTTTCGGGAAGGGTTTTTATGGTGTTTTAGTGCCCGGTTGCGGGGCTTTGGATTACATGAAGAAAATTGAAGGGATCGGGGGCTTTCTAGAGGAAAGGGCCTAATCACATCAAAAAAATTGAAAGGAATCAATAAAGGGTTGTTTGTTTATTTGCGATGCAATTAGCCGACAACCATTGATTCAGTTTCAGATCAATAACAAATATTTACTTAAACTCCGAACTATTGGATTCATGACATATCAAAGCGAAAGTTGGGTTTTATAAAATATAAAGGAGGAAAAGGTTTCAGACGGGGGTTTAAAGACCTTTAGCACCCGGTTTCGGGGCTTATGGTCCCATGAGAGGCAGGGGTTATAGAAGTTAAGCCCTCGAGGGCTAAAATTCTATGTAATGAAATATAAGTGTTTTTTAGGCTAAAAACAGAGTTTTTAAGCCAATTGGAGGGTTCCGATAGGGGAATGAAGGCTTTTTTAAACCAAATGGTAGGAGACCAAATGGTTTTAAAAGGGTCTTGAAGTAATTTTGAAGGTTAAAATGAGGGAAATAGAGGATTTTTATGAGGAAAAGGGGATGAAAAATGGTGGTCAACTATGAGTGAAAGAAGGGGAAAAATGATGAAACATGGGATTTTTGAGCAGTCTCTTTCTTTAGGTAAACAATAGATTTTGAGGGTTTTTGTGACGGTAACAGTAGTGGAGATTATCTTAAAGGAAAAGACTATCATGAGACTTCAAGAACTAACAATTTTGAATCATGAATTGTTTCTTGAAGTCTACAAAAATTTTTTAGCCACCAATTGATATGAAATTTTTTATAAGTGGCTAACAGCGGCTCCAACTTGGGATGGCAGCTCCTTGGAGGTGCCAAGAACCTCAGACATGTCTTCTCTAGAAGCTGACCAATGCCTCATCCATCAAGCTGCAACTTTCTTTCCTTTACTGATCTTGCTTTTGCTCTGACAATGTTAGCAGCCATTAAAAACAATGGAATTCTATCAAAACATGCTTTCTACCTACCCAATCTTACTGATCTAACATTTCTTCTTCTTCGAGAGTGCATTTAGATTGGAAAACTCTTTTATAAACACTTTATTCTTTTGAAAGCATAAAACTAGTCTATTTCGACCCTTATTTCTCCATGAACTCAGATTAAGAAGTTGAGTTCATAAGCTTCTCTACCTAACTACTATCTGTTAGGATTAGACTGTCTAATAGATTTTTATTCTCTAATTTCCAAAAAAAGAAATTTAAAAGCAAACAAGCTAGGATTTTATAGTCTAACTTGTTTCTGATCTATGGCATAAAAACAAGCTGCACATAGATTTATTATTTGCAGAAAATCAAATCAGAATGGTGAAGGCTTAAGATTTGAAAGTATAAAAACATCCTTCTCTATTCTTCAGCTATTTTTTTAGGCTTGTTTGAGCAGCTCTCTCTTTGTTTTTTGGTTCAAGTTTTAGGCAGATTAGAACCAGCTTACTTCTATCCTTGGCTCAAGATTTGATCTAGTTAGAGCCATTCTTTCTTTTGGAATCTATAGGTTTAGATTTTGAGCTTGTTTGAACCTTTATTTTTCTATCTTAATCTTCCTAACTGATAAGCCAAGATTATGTTGTTTGGAAAATCTATTTCACTAACCTATGAACAGTAAATTGAAAACTAATTAGTCATGATTAGGTTGTATGAATAACTAGGAGCGTGTTTCTTAGGAGTGGCATTTGAGCTTGCACACTTTCAGACTTTGTTTCTCTTTTTTGGTATGGGGCTGTACCTTTCTTGTTTTTACAATCTGCCCTCTTTTCTATCTTCTATGTTTTTGTATTTTCCTTTTTCCTTGAAGACAAAAATCAACAGCTATCTAATTTCTCAAAACTGAGCTTTATTGACATTCCTATCTAACCTATTCTAACTGGGAGTATTTACATCCTTATATGATACAAAAGTGCCAATGTAGCTAGTTGAGTAGTGACATAAAGGAAAATAAATTATGGCTACTATTCAGAGGTATCCATAGTAAATTTTGATGATTAATCTTCAAAATCAAGACTATCACAGAAGGTGACAGCTGGTCATGTCTTTGGTTCTTGCAAAGGATCCATGCTTGATAATTTGAGCCAGTTGGGACTTCCACACACTCTTCCATAGGATCAACAAAGAAAATATGAAGGTTATCTTCTTTTTTTCCCTCCATGTCTGGTAGATTGTTTGCTTCCAAGACTTTAGCTTTAAGGACTATCTCTTCAGTACGTTTCTTGGAAGCATCATCATTCTTAACCTGCAAAACAACAAGCAGTGAAATTTCTTCTTTCTCTAAATCTATGCTTGCTTCTGATATAAATTCAGGTTTTTTGAATGGCAGATTGATATCAATGATGGGAGAAGTTTCTTCTTGAAAAGATGGTATATCCTCAGTAGGATAGTCTTATATTTGTTTTTCTCCCTCAAATAACTGCCAGTATCTTTTATTGTTTGGGATAGTTGGTCTGAATTTTTCTGGAATTGTATATTTTTTGCTCTCCCAAGGTCTCAGACATGTACTAGCAACAAGGGCTAATCCACTAGCAAAACTGTTTTGGTCTTTAGGAACAAGGATAAGTTGAAATTATTTGAAAGTTTTTAACAAATCCATGGCATCATCCTCATAGGCTCTAAGTCTAGGATGTTTAACTATGCATTCTTCTTTCACTTGCCTAATTACCAATTTTGCATTTCCATGAACTGTTATCTTTGGGTTCCTAATTTCTTCAATAAGTGTAGCCCTAAGAGGAGTGCCTCATACCCTACTATGTCAGTTGTGCATTGAAAACTCAATTTATATGAATGGGCTTCAGAATTATTGTTTCCTGTATTGTAAAGCCATATTCCTGCACCTTCACTAGTTTTAGTACATGACCCATCAAAATTCATACTCTAAAGAGGACTAGTTCCAATATTATCATTAATTTCCTTACTATCCTCTTTGTCTAGAGTGCCATTAGATTGTTCTATGGAATAGGCACTATGTTCATGATTGTCTTGTTTGGATGATGGTTTAGAGGATAGATGCTTTCTTAGTATTTTATCAATTTGTTCTTCTGTCAAAGGAGAAAATTTTCTTTCAGCATAAACAGAAATAGAGCTGCCCTCTTTCTCTTGATCTACCAAAGAACTTTCTAAATCTTTACAGCAAAGTTCTCTACGTGAATGAGCAAGAGTATTTGTTTCACAATAAGTTTCAGAGAATGACTGTTTATTAATAGTCTGATCTATCTCTTTTTCTGTCAAAGGGGAAGATGTTTCTATGTTCATTTGAACATAAGTACAACAGTTTTCTGTCTCTTGTAAAGGCTAATTTTAAGGCTGGATGTTTTCTTGAGCCTCTTCTAGGGGATCTTGACTTGTGCTTGCAGGGGAACTTTGAGGATTTTCTATTATTCCCTTATCTTCTTGTGTTTCAAAAAATTCCTCATGATTGTTATGATACTCAGTTTGCATATAAGGTTCATGAATTGTTTTTTCTACATTATCAGGATGCCACTCTTCTTGTGAAATCTGATATGGGTTATAATCTAGAGGGGGAGTTCCTATGTGTGCTAGTTCTCCTTCCATATCAAATTTTTCATTTTCTAAGTGGCTACCTGTTTCATCAAAGCACTGCTCACTATAAGTTTTTGCATTTTGGTCATGAAGTTCACTAATCAGCATAGTACAAGACATAGGCATGTAATAAAAAATTTCTTGACAACCTTGCTTATTGCTTTCTTTGTAAGTTTTCTCATCATCTTCTATAAAGTGTTGATCATAATACATATCTTGGTCATTGTCTTGGTCTTGAGGTGATTGGGCTTGTGTTTGATCGGGGAAAAGCATAGGTTGCTCTAGATCGTCAATATTCATATTAGCCATCAACCTATCCACTCTCTTCCCAAGCATGTACATCATCTTTTCCGTCATGATTAGAAATTTTATTGATTTTTTTCTCTATAATCTTGTTCATCATACATGTCTTGTAGTGGTAGAGTTTTTTTTTATCAGGGAGAAGCGCATGTTGTTCTGGATTACCAATGTTCATATTGACTATAAACCTATCCACTCTTCTTCCAAGCTTGTACATCAATTTTTCCATCACGACCATATGTTTTTATTTTGGGTCTATATCTAAATCCATGTTTGTAAATCAGAAAAGAGGTCATTGTATCTTTTCAACCAGTTCAGAGTCTTCTTCCAGTGGAGTCATTTGGTCTTTTGGGAGTTATAGAGTGTGGAGTCGCCAGATGGAAAATTTTTAGCTCCTATGGAGGTAAAATGTTTTATGGTTCCACCACCACGTTTATTATGAAGCCAATCTAAGGATATTATAGGTTTTCTGAGGTCTTAAAAGTATCTATGATGAAGTTTCACTCAAAACTCCCCTGTGGAGCTGCCAAAATGATGGGCCTGGTGGCTCAACTAGGTAATATACCAAATGTTCTTGAATCAAGTGTTTTCTTAAGGTCCTTAAGAATGTATAAGTGTAATTTCACTCAGAACTCCCCAGTGGAGTCACTAGAATGTTAGGTCTCTGTAATTTTCAATATTGGAAAATAGAAACTGCAAAGCCTACATATGAACCACTTTGGGATTCTAGGATCTAGCCCTCCTGAATCCAGAGAGGGATCTCTCTAATAAGTGCAAAGATTGATTTATCTTTAAGGCTTTTAGGTGTGATATTAGGCTAGTTATGAAGAACAAGGGTTTTTGTTTATTTTGGATGGTTAAGCATGATTTTTAGTTGAGTGGAAAGTCCTAAAATGAAAGAGTTTCAAAGGGGTGAAGATGTGAGCAATCAGAACAAGATTTGGCTGATAGGATAGATATGAAACTGGTTTCTAGTCCATTGGGCTATGGAGTCATAAAAGGGTTTAATTATGCAACAATTTCAAGAGTGGTACAAGGGGCAAGTCATCTATATCAAAATATATTTTAGATTAAATGATGGAATGGAACATTAAGAGTGTTGAAAAGGTGGAAAAAGTCAATAATCTCAACAAGGATTTATCAACTTTCCAAACAAGAAAATCCTTTTAAGTAACTATTTGAAACCAACCAAAGGACATGGCTAACCATAAAATTCTTTGGACAAGCTTGTATTAAAGTTAACTTATCAGACAAACAAACTAGCAATCCACATGACTACTTTCAGAAGGGGTGAAAAACAGATAAGAAAACAAAGTGCAGCTTAAGATCAAGTAAGATACTTTTAAATCTAAACCCGCTTTCAACATACTCTTATGGAAACTTTCAAAACAACCTTTGGAGAAAGAAACTAGAGGACAAGGCAAACCATAAAATTTTCTAGTCTAACTCTACTTAGCATATAATGAAAATATCAGTCAAGAACTTCCTTTCAAGTTTTTCACATCAAGACAGGGACAAACCAACATTCCTTGATAATGTTTACGCTTAACTTAAGTCATTCTTAAATACACAATTTGGAGGAAAACATTAAGATAAAGCTTATCAATGAGAGTAGGGTACTTTTGATAGTAAATCCTAGCTCTATATTTTCTTTTCTTTATCAGAGAATAAATGAACAAAATGGCATACATGAAAGGAAAATAATAACACAGTAAGAAGTATTTCACCAATTATATAGACCAGGATCCCAAGAATCAGCTTGTATATTGATGTCAATCCAGTTACATTCTTCAAGTCCAATGTTTCAGTACAAAAATCATCTTCTCTTCTTAGCCTAACTTATTTGATCACAAATAGAGCTTCGAAAGCCTCTGAAAACTATTTACATGTAGAAATTTTCGAGCACAAGTATTATATAAAAGTATAGCAATGAACCCTTTACAATGTGCTCCTCAAGAAGATTTTATAGGAAAATGAGGAGGTGGAAGAGTTTCTAGGGTTCAAGTATCATAAATTCTATAGTTAATGCGATTCTATGCCTTGAAAACCATGCAAGGCATAAGGCAGGAATACATTTGATCTATATCTCTATTTCAGAACTTTGTTCTACTTTTGAGGCTTAGTGGATTAAAATATTTGAGTTTAAGGCTATTTCTTATCCTTGTAATAACTCTGCTGATAGTTGTAAATAAGTTTATTTGATTTGAAATAAGTATTCAACTGTCTTTATGCTAATATATTTTGTTCAGGCAATAACTAGGCCCTCTTTGATTGATTTGAGGCTACAGGTGTCTTTCCGGCAGCATGAGAGGATTCAATTAGCCTCTGATGTGTCAGTGGAGGCTTATCAGACTGATAGATCAGATTGTTATCCCTTCAATCACTGTTACTTTGTTTTAATTCTGTGTGTTAGGCTTAATTAGGCCTAATTTCTATCTTTTGTTCTTCAAACTATGTTAAATTGAGTGGATTAGGCTTTAGATAGTCAATTTTAGGCCGTAATCCCTCAAAAATGCGTTAACAATCTTCAATTCTTCATCTCTGCTGTGAACTCTTTGTTTGATTAATGTCTACAGTGTTTTGTTACTGCGCAGGAGTTACAAAGGGTTTTATAATGTCGCCAGTGTTCATGAGGCACCAGTAAATCATGATGTGAAGCCCTACAAAATGATCCTCCTTACGTATAATGGCCTGAGGGATCGCCATCCTTGGCCTTTGATTTTCTTTAAAAATAATGGAAAAACGATTAAAACCTGCACAAACAAATGAAATTATAAAAAAATACTGCGAGGTAAGGTTTAAACTGCTTCAGAGGTTTAGGTCAGATTGTGACCGTTGGATGAAAGTCATCAACGATGAGGATTTATTGCTGGGGTCAGATGGGGAAACAATGGATAAATGGTGGGGAAGATTAAGTCCGGGCCGTTGATCCACAAAGATCAATGATCGAGATCAATCAGGATTTATATAATGCAGAGGGGTAATATTGTAATGAAATGGAGGAAAATATAATGAAAAGTGGTGGAAAACCTTTGGCGGAGGCAAAAATGGTTTGAATTAAATTTGGGGTTTCAGAATAATTCTGGGCCGTTGGATTAGATCAGCCAACACAGATCAACGACGGAGATTCGTTGCTGAAGTCTCTTGGAAGAAAGGCGGAGGGCGATGGCTTAATGGAGAGATTTAAACTGAGACCGTTAGATCTCAAAGATCAATGATAGAGGTTTATTATAAGAAAATGTAATGGAAATAGGAAAGGTGGTTTCAGCCATAAAAACCATTAGTGTAGCGCGGAAAAAAGGCGGTTTTAGAATTTCTCCAAAAAAAATATGATATAGGTATCCAGCCGACACATGTACTTTAGAAACTGCCCATATTACGTAATTTTTAGGTTTTAACTGTCGGACTTAGAATTACATGATATGGATTCTTGGTCGTTGGATCAAAGGAGGGGAGATCCAACGATGGAGATGAGAGCGTGAAAAGACAAGATGCCCGGGCGGAAAACGGTTTGGAAAGCCAAGGTGGTTTTGATCTAGGCCGTCAGATCGTTGGAATGGATGGTCGGGATTGATCAATGGGGAAGGTAGGTCCCATAGGAGTTGGACCTACCAGGTTGAAAATGGACTGTTAGATCTTCAAGATTGACGGCTCAGATTCAATCTTCGAGAAACAAAAGCAATGTGAGACAGGGCGTTTGGGCAGAGATTGGGTAAATGTGGATCGTTGATCTGCAGAGATCGACGGTGGATCTTCACCGAAGGACTTTAAACAACAGGGTTTATGAAACAACAAAGGATTTAAGGTTTGATCTAGATCGTTGGATTGGTGAAATGAACGGCCTAGATGCGATCGTAGGGTCGCCAATCGGCGGGGGAGAGAGGAAAGGCACAAAGAAAATTTGTGATGCGATTACATGCGGAACGTTAGATCTTGGAGAGATCAACGGTCAGGATGAATTGATTTGTTTTAATGTCGAAGGGCTGTGGCGAAGGGCGATTAATCTGGGTTGTCGGTTCTTGTGGATTCGACGGTCCAGATTGAATCACATGATCGCAATCGGAGGAGGGAAAGGGGAACACAATGAAGAAATTTTGCGATGCGATGTGTCGACGATCATTGATCGGTTTTTAGATCAACGAATGACATTCATCGAAACATTAAACGGTCGAGTTTATTGAAACAAAAGGAAAGTTTGGTTTTTAATAAAATACAAAGGAAAGTTATGTTTCGGGAAGGGTTTTTATGGTGTTTTAGCGCCCGGTTGAGGGGCTTTGGATTACATGAAAAAAAGTGAAGGGATCGAGGGTTTTCTAGAGGAAAGGGCCTAATCGCATCGAAAAAATTGAACGGAATCAACAAAGGGTTGTTTGTTTATTTGCGATGCGATTAGCTGAAAATTGTTGATTTGGTTTCGGATCAACAACCAATATTTCCTTAAACTCCAAACTATTGGATTCATGACATATCAAGGGGAAAGTTGGGTTTTATGAAATATAAAGGAGGAAAAGGTTTCAGACGGGGGTTTAAAGACCTTTAGCGCTTGGTTGAGGGGCTTATGGTCCCATGAGAGGTGAGGGTTATAGAAGTTAAGCCCTCGGGGGCTAAAATTCTATGTAATGAAATATGAGTGTTTCTTAGGCTAAAAACAGAGTTTTTAAGCCAATTGGAGGGTTCCGATAGGGGAATGAAGGTTTTTTTAAACCAAATGGTAGGAGACCAAATGGTTTTAAAAGGGTCTTGAATTAATTTTGAAGGTTAAAATGAGTGAATTGGAGGATTTTTATGAGGAAAAGGGGATGAAAAATGGGGGTCAACTATGAGTGAAAGAAGGGGAAAAATGATGAAACATGGGATTTTTGAGCAGTCTCTTTCTTTAGGTAAACAATAGATTTTGAGGGCTTTTGTGAGGGAAACAATAGTGAAGATTATATTAAAGGAAAAGACCATCATGAGACTTCAAGAAATAACAATTTTGAATATGAATTGTTTCTTGAAGGCTACAAAAATGTTTTAGCCACCATTTGATATGACAAATTTTATAAGTGGCTAACATATAGAATAGCTTATACAAAGGATATGAAAATATGTTATAAGCAATGCAACTGCTACAAGAGCTACTCACAGTCATTAATGATATACTCAAATTCATTCCACAATAATAATCAAGTGTCTAAAGAAGCTACAATCACTTCCAAAATCACATAGTTAAACATACAAGTTGTAAAAAATGAATTTGTTTCATAAATTTTAATTGAATAATGTGCTCATATCAAAAATACATTTCTTAAACTATGAAGCCTCTTCTTGATCGAAAGCATACTAAATTGATAAGATATAGTTGAAGAGAAATAATTTAAAAACTTCTTGGCACAATTGTTACATAATTAATTGATGCACAACTTGTGTAGCAGTAAATTTTAACTTGCAATACGTCCAAATAAAACAATTGAAGTAAATACTATCAGTTGGTTTTCAATGCATTTATGTAATTAAAATAGAGCTAGGAACTTTTGAAAACTACTTCATTGAAAATTAGAAGCATCTTCATTCGTGGTTTCCAAGTTGGCCGTGAATACCTCTCTGGATCACTTGAATCAACATTGTATTTCTTTCATCATTATCTAACAATATAGAGACAAAATGAGTAAGAAATTTATGAATGGAAACACCTACAGACGTGTCACAAACATCATTTGGTTTTCAATATCAATTTATTAAATTGATATCAATGCTTAAACTATTATTGATCAGGAGATCATGTCCATTGTTCAAAAATTCTCAACAATGAAAGTGCTCAAAAGTGTTTGCAACCTGAGTGATCGAAAAGGCCTCGTCGCCATAATTCTATCACTGCAAATAGTTCGCAAAACATAGGTCATATGCAAAATTGATGAAGGTTTGAAAATCTCAGTAAACTTCAAAACAAATGACTTTAACCTAACTTGAATTAGAATGAAAAATTTCAAAAAAAATATATATTTGGAATAATATGTTTTATTATATAGTTTTTGGGCCTATCAATGGGTGCCAGGTGGCCAGCCCGAAGGCTGCCAAGTGGCCCCAAGCCAGAGGGCAAAGTCATTGTAAAAATATTTTGGAGAGCTTGGGGTTCCAACGCAGGACCTCCTGCTTGACAGCGCAGCGCCTGACCGCTGGGGCTATAAGGTGGTTCTTAACCCCTAAGGGTGCCACCATGATTTATACCTTCAGTTGGTTTCCCAGCCCCCACTCCATAAAAATGGGGCCAACCCCCACTCCATAAAACTATATGCTTAGAACCATGACCTACTCCGACATCCGGCGGTCAGTTCGGCGATCAACACGGTGAGGAATCACATGTTTATCTTCAGCATTTAACTTAACCGGAAGTCCATCCACTGGTTCCATTGATGGACCCCAAGATTTGGCGGAATTTCCAATTTAGTCGCGCTAATTGGAGTTCCTCCAGTTTTGGAGGAGTTTTTTTAGGGACATTGGGCATTTTATTGTTTTGGCCATAACTCCTTGGATATTCGACTATTTTTTATGAATGAATAGTCATTTTTGGCTAATTTCAAAATTTTGAACACATTGGAAGATTTGTAGAGCCATCAGAGGTCATCTTGTGTAGGTTTTGCTTCAGTAGAGGTCAAGAAGCCACTAGGGCCACTAGGGTGTTTTCAATGTATTGAGCATCCATTCTTTATTTTCTACAAATGAATAGTCATTCATGACTAATTCAAGAATTTTGAAGCTTTTTTTACAAAGAGCACAACTTTTTAAGGCTTTTTATCACATGTAATTACCATTTTTGAGAAATAAGATATGAGGGACATGCCATTGGGAGATGGACCAACAGATGTAACCCTGGAGGGGTGGACTGCTTCATCAAATTGCTGAGTATTGTCATATGCGATGCTTTATTTCCCGTTATTTATTGCAGCACAATGTTATACAAGCTAATTTACATGATTTAACATCACATAAAAATATGTTTAACTAAGTTAAAACCATTTGTTTAACCTGCAAACTTGACTGAACCTTATGCACACATTTTAATCACTATTTGGATACTTAGCACAAAAAAAATAATACATTCCATTTAGATCAAGTTGTTATGAGAGCTCGGGTTGAGCATTAGGTTGAGCTAGAGTATTTTATCTATTTAATCCTTTGTGCAAAGAATTTGTTTAACAATTTTCATAATGACTCTTGCAAGTTGTGCAGAGGCATCTTGAGGCAGCATTTTTTGTGTTTTTTAATGCTTACTATGCTGAAGTTTAAGAGAGGAGAACGTCAATTGTGAAAGCTGAAATTAATCCTCATCCAAGGAGGGAAAGAGTGCCATTATCTCCATGTTCAATTTCACCTCAAAGAGAAGAAGAAGAAGCCATAAGCATGACTTCAAGGGAGGAAGGAACCCATGAAAAAGTTGATCCCAAAGAGGAAGAAAGAGTGTTCAGGAAAGCATTCCTTGACATGACTGAAATGGTGAGAGTCCTTTATCAAGAAATGAATGAAATACTAGAAGGAGAAGGATCCAAACTTCACAAGGAAGGAGAAATATCGTAATGAGGCCACAATGATGAAGATAAATCCAAGAAGGGTAATGGAGGAAATGGAGACAGTGGAAAGTCACCATCAACACCCTCATCTTCATCTTCATCATCCTCTACTTCATCTTCAATACATTAGCCATACAAGTCAAAGAATACTGGTAAAAATCCTTTTCTAAAACATGATGTTAAGTTTGAATTGCCAATGTTTGATGGTGAAGTTAATGCAGAAAAGATAGATAATTGGATTACACAATTAGAGGTCTATTTGAGAATTCAAAATTTTCATGATGATGACACCGAAATCCAACTAGCTTTATTGAGAATGGAAGGTGCAACTCTTGTTTGGTGGGAAGCCAAAACAAAGGAGGAGATCAAGAAATATGGTAAGATTATTTTATGATGGAATGATTTCATTTATGTAATAAAACAACAATTTTATCCATTAGCTCACATGCAAAAAGCCATAATGGACTGGAAAAATTTCAAACAATTGAAAGGACGAAATGTACAAGTGTATACTCAAGAATTTAGAAGAAGAGCTCTTTTAATAGGAATATATTTCAATATCCAAGACACTTTGCTCAAGTATATAGGAGGTTTACATGCCTACCTAAGACATACAATTCTCATGTTTAACCATACAAGCCTAGATGAGGTTTGTGTTCAAGCCACACATTTAGAGGCAAGGGGAAAACAAAATTTAGAAGGGAATGAGGAAAGTGATTTTAAAGGCAAATGGAAGAAAAATAGAAATGCAAATACTAGAAAAGAGAAGGGAAAATTATTCTACAAACATTGTTCTAAAAAAATCCATGACGAGGACCATTGTTGGAAACTTCATCTAGAGTTGAAACCAGAAAGTTTTAAAGCCAAAGAGAAAGCCAAGGAGAAATAAAAAACTGTTGCAATAGCTAAACAATACCTAAGGTCAGATTCAAGAGATGAAACAAAAATCATAGCAATGGGACTAAAGAACATAAAGGGGAAAGAGAATGAAACTAAACCTAGTTCTAGTATTTCTAACTGTCACATAGAAGCTCCAAGTGAAGAAAAGAGAATTGAACTGTTTCATGCGAGGGTCATTTCCAAACATACCAAGGTTGACACATTGTTTGATAGTGGGTCGCAAGAAAATTTAATCTGTGAAGAATTATTCAAGAAACTTAATCTTAAGACCATTCCACATATGAAACCATATCCACTTGGTTGGATTTGTAAGGATGCAAATTTATAGGTTTCAAAGAAGTGCATGTTGCATTTTGTAATAAATGCACATTTCATTGATACAGTTGAATTAGATGTTGTTTTGCTTGACATAATAGGTATGGTGTTGGGAAGTCCTTACTTGTATGACAGGAAAGCTATCTTCCATCGCCATGAGAACAAGTATCATTTATTCAAATATGGTAATGAGTACATTGTGAGAGCTCATCGTAAAGCTTATAGGGTCCAAAAGCTTCCCAGTGGGGAGGTTTGATCAGGAGATCGTGTCCATTGTTAAAAAATGCTCAAAAATTAAAGTGCTCAAAAGTGTTTGAAACCTAAGCAACCAGAAAGGTCTCGTCGCTGCAATTCTGGATCCATGAATGGTTCGAAAACCAAAGGTCATATGCAGAAGTTATGAAGGTTTGAAAAGCCAAGTAAACTCCAAAAAATGACTTTGACACAGTTTGACTTAGAACGAAAAATTTCAAAAAAAAAAAATATTTTTGGAAAATTAATTTTTTAATATATATTTTTTGGGTCTATCAACGGGTGCGACATGGCCAGCCTGGAGGCTACCACGTGGCCCCAGGCCAGAGGGCAAATTTGTTGTAAAAATATTTTGGAGAGCTTGGGGTTCAAACGCGGGACCTCCTGCTTAACAGTGCAGTGCCCGACTCTTTAGGGTACAAGGTGGTTCTTAACTCCTAAGGGTGCCACCATGATTTAAACCTTCAATTGGTTTTTTCCAGTGGTAAAAGGGGGCCATCCACTAGTCCATAAAACCATGCGCTCAGAACCATGACCCACTCCAGCATCTGATGGTTAGTTCGACGGTCAACACGGTGAGTGCTCACATGTTTATCTTTAGAATTTAATTTAACTAGCAGTCCATTTGGTGGTTCTGCTAGTAAACCCCTAGATTCAACAGAATTTCCAATTTAGTCACGCTAACTAGAGTTCCTCAAGTTTTGGAGGAGTTTTTTAGGGAGATTGGGTAATTTATTGTTTTGGCCATAAATCCTTGGATATTCGACCATTTTTTATAAATGAATAGTCATTTTTGGCTAATTTTGACGTTATGAACACATTGGAAGAGGTTTCAGAGCAATCAGAGGTCATATTGTGCAGGTTTTTCTTGAAGAGAGGTCAAGAAGCCAGTAGGGCCACTAGGGTGTTTTCAGTGTATTGAGCATCCATTCTTTGTTTTCTGCAAATGAATAGTCATTCCTGACGAATTCAAGAATTCTGAAGCTGTGGTTATATAGAGCACAACAATTTGAGGCTTTTTATCACATGTACTTAACATTTTTTAGCAATAAGATATGAGGGACATGTCATTGGGAGCTAGACCAGTAGATGTAGCCCAGGAGGGGAGAACTACTTCATCAAATTGTTGAGTATTTTCATAAGTGATGCTTTATTCTCTGTTATTTACTATTGCATAGTGTTATACAAGCTAATTTACATGCTTTAACCTCACATAAAAATCTGTTTAACTAAGTTAAAACCATTTGTTTAACCTGCAAACTTCAGTGAACCTTATGCACACATTTTAATTACTGTTTGGATACCTAGCACAACAAAACTAATACATTCCATTCAGATCAATTATAAACATAAAAACTGAAATAATTACTTAACAAATGACAAAATAACTTGTGATCAACATAAAATTGAAACGATTAGCATATATCATTGGAGACATGGTTACAATTTTTCATTGATAACCAACTTTTAATGGATTGGGTATATGTATCAGCAAGCAAGGATATTAAAAATTGTTATAAGTAATGCAAATCCTACAGGAAATATTCATAGTCCTTAATGATATACTCAAAGTCTTCCACAATACTAATCAAGTGTCTACAGAAGCCATCATCACTTCTAAAATTACATATTTAAAAATTGAATTTGTTTAATAAATTGTAATAGAATCATGTGCTTAGATCTAAGATATATTTCTTAAACTCTAAAGCCTCTTCTTGATTGAAAAAACACTAAATTGATAAGATATAGTTGGAGAAAAAGAATCTAAAAATTTCTTGGCACAACTTTCATCACATTAAATGTTATATATATAATAAAAATTTAATTTATTTGGATAAATTAAATCAATAATTATTAATTTAACAAATAAGTATATCAAGAAAAGGCAAGTACCATGTTACAGTGAAATCTTACAACAATATTGATTCCTTGAGCCTTACAAATCATGAGTCCAATGTTGAAGTTAAGTTAAAGACCTTGTCTGATCATGCCAACATGAATGCCTCATGAATAAATAAATAGATCATGATTTTATACCTTCAAAATCAAAGGTTATTTTGGTGCAGTTCCTCCATATTTAATCTTGATCACTTCCTATTGAGTCACCTATGTATTATTTTCTTCATGATAATTGAAAATATTCAAAAGATCACATTGGTATCTACCACTGATCTCCCTTATGTCTGCCATGTTCTTGTTTTTTCAGTATCGCTGATATGAAGTGGGTTTCTTTTGTTCTTTGTGCATATAGTAAAAACTGTATGGAGAGGTGGCTTTCATCACTTGAAGAGTAGTAAAAATAATTCTATTGAGAAAATAACTACAACGTTGAGAGAGATTCAGTTGCATTTATGGAGTTGGTGAACATGTATTTTTCTGTGGTGTAGGCTACTTGACATATCTTTCTTGATCTTGTGTAGAAGAAATGAATTTGTATTTAGCTTATATTACATTAACCATGAAATTTCCAACGTTCACGACACACTTTCTAGAACATTTGTAGAGAAAATTATAATAGAGTATAACACTTTTCTTATCAAAGATAAATTCTCCTATATGCAACAAGGATGGATTTCATCACTTAAGAGTACTAAAAACAAGTTTATTGAGAAAAAAACTCCACCACATTTGTAGAGAAAATTATAGCACACTATCACACTTTTCTTATCAGAGCTAAATGCTCCTATATGAAACAACGATGGATTTCATTACTTAAGAGCAGTAAAAACAAGTTTATTGAGAAAACAACTCCAACATATTTGTAGAGAAAATTATAACAAAATATCACAATTTTCTTATCAGAACTAAATGCTCCTATATGCAACAGCAATGGCTTTCATCAGTTCAAGAGTAGTAAAAATAATTTTATTGAGAAAACAAATCTAGCACTAAGAGAGATTTGGATGCAATTGTTGAATTGGTGAATATGTCTTGCTCTATCATGTTGGATATTGGGAATAGAGTTCTTGATCTTGTATACAAAAATGTAAATTTGCATGTAGCTTTTACTACATTAACCATGAAATTGTCAACATTTAGGGCACACTTGCCATCACATTTGTAGAGAAAATTACAATAGAGTATCACATTTTTCTTATCATATCTAAATGTTCCTATATCCAAAAATTACTACCCTCTGCCTCATAGTTTAAATTTGTGCAAGGAGGAGGAGAGGAGGACTATGAAGTTGCAAGCTAGAATAACAAGAGAAAGAATAATCTTGTTTGGGACATGAGAATCTTGTTTGGGACTTGCGATAGATTCATTCTCTCCGTATCTAGAGTAAAGCTTAATAAAACAAAACTCACTATACTTCGAATTTTTTAAATAAATATCTTAAAAATTAGAATATCAATTTAACACATTTTACTCAATTACATTTAACAACATTCATTTAAAAAAATAGAGATATAAATGAAGCTATTTTATATAAAAATACTACAACACATTTAACAATATTCATTTAAAAAAATACAAATAAAAATCACTATTTTAAATAAAAATATTACAAAGAATCAAATTAATTACCATGATCCTCGTGTACCTTTGTCTTATTACTTTTTAAATACCCGATGTTTGTAACTTATTTTTAATCACATAGTGTCAATTTTGTAAAACCATAATACAAAAGTCTCACTTTTTATAGCTTTGGTGGAAGGATAGAGTATCTATATTCCCTTACCCTTTAAGAAGCCTCTTCAATTATTGTACCACCCACCTTGGCATCCAATCTAGACATCTTATCTTATTCTAAATTGATCAAGAGTATAGAATTTTTAGGGTGGTGTTCTATGTGCACTAAAATTCCCATGATGTCCATCACTATGTATGGCGTTCATTGCAACCTTGGATATATTCTATGAGTTGTTGTGATTTTTTTCTTGTGGCTAAAACTAAGTTTTGGTTGTCACCTAGTTATAATGATTCTAAATTTTTTTATCATCTCATATCCTTATAGCATTAGATATATTCTGTGAGCTAATGTGATGTTTTGTTTGTCACAATGATTCAAAAATCAGTTATTATACCATAATATTGACTTTTTCCTTGTCTGTTTTTTTTATGAACCCTTTAAAAACAACACAAAAAACATTTGATTTTACACCGTGATCTCCCCAACATGGGTGGCGGTTTCAAAAATTGGAGAGTAAATTGAGTGGTTATTCTTAGAAATTGTTGTATAAGATGGGAAATTTGGATGGTTTGTAGACAATATGGATGTCATAACATATATCTATTTTGAATTTTTTAGTGTCTCTAGACACCATGCATCTAATAGGATCCATTTGAATAGAGAAGGTCAATAGATCATTGTGTGAATGATAACTTGTGACATCCCTAGCCATTTTCTTTGATTGTGGATCACGCTACAAACTAATAACTTGTGAAATCCCTAGCCATTCTCTTTGATTGTGGATCAGGTTATAAACTATAATACATTCTCTCTTCAGAAGAATCTACAATATATATTGGATGGAGTGAAAGGTTTTGATAAAACTTGTACAAAATACCCCTTAGGGTTGTGTCAACTTACTCTATTGTTAATCACATAGTGTCAATTTTATAAAACTATAATCTACAGTAAGGACTCAGTTTGTTTTTTCTTTTGTAAGTTTTGTTTGGAATTGAAAAATTAAAAAAAAAATATAAAAGCTAAATTTATGAAGTGAAAAACTTTGTTTAAAATTTCAGAATAAACGTTGAGTAAGCTTGACATCATATAATATGAAAATTGTTTATGATTATAAAGTAAAAAACATGTAAAGGTTTTCAGCTACAATTAGGTAATTAAAGATATGTATATAGTTTTTTTTAACAGAAGAAATTTTATATTCATTAACAAAAAAAAATATGAAAGAGTATTTATGTAGTTACAAACTGTTATGTAGTTACAAACTATTAAAATTAAGTAATTAAAGGTAAATTTAGTGTTATTTAAGAAATGAGAATTCAATGAAAACAAGAATGTACAAAACATTAAGTAAAAGTTTATGGAGGCATTAAAAAATTAGAATTCAATAACATGAGAATAATGAACTTGCATGTTGGGATAACATATGTAGGAAACCTTATCAAGATACACTTTTGTATAATGTGAATGAAAATCTGAAAGAGTTTTGGTATTGGAATTTCCATGTGTCACAAAATGTGAATAATATCATGAGACATTGTATATCTAGAGGGGTGTATTGAAATCATTTCTCCTTTCAATGACTATTATTATTAAAGAACATTTCATACTACATAATATGTATAGCTTGTATATATACTTATCAAAAAAAAATTAACCGTGTTGGAATTGCATGATAGTGAGGAAAATATAAGAAGTCCATGCATACAACTACCACATACTATCAATAAGATTTTTTTTTTTCCTATGAAGCGATCTATGCATCGTCATCATGAAGATCGAATCTCAACACTAAGGAGCCATCCTAAGATAAAAGGTAATCATAGTAACTTTGATGGTCAAAAACCATCAATCACTTAATTATATTTCTCTAAATATCAACAATTGGAAAACAGGCACCATATGGTAACGCTTGGGAGGAATGTGTATCCATATAATAGTATAACTATATATACAATATCTTATCCAAACAATATAAAAATATTTCATAAGCAATGCAACTGCTACATGAATTACTCACAATCCTTAATGATATACTCAAAGTTCTTCCACAATACTAATCGAGTGTCTAAAGAAGCCATCATCACTCAGTCACCATATAGGTAACACCTGGGGGAAATGTGTTAGAATTGTATATACAATAGATTATACAAAGGATATAAAATGCAATTGCTACATGAACTACTCACCATATGGGTAATGTTTGGGGGAAATGTGTTAGATCTATATATATAATAGCTTATACAAAGGATATGAAAATATGTTATAAGAAATGCAATTGCTACAGGAACTACTCATGGTCCTTAATGATATACTCAAAGTTCTTCCACAATACTAATCAAGTGTCTAAAGAAGCCACCATCACTTCCAAAATCACATATTTAAAAATACAAGTTGTAAAAATGAATTTATTTCATAAATTTTAATTGAATCATGTGCTCAGATCTAAGATACATTTCTTAAACCATGAATCCTCTTCTTGATTGAAAACATACTAAACTGATAAGATGTAGCTGAAGAGAAATTATTTAAATTTTTTTTGGCACAATTGTTACATAATAATTTGATGCACAAATTGTATAGAAGTAAATGTTATTGTTATAGGACAAATGAACTCCTCATCAGCTCAGAGGAGAAGGTAACATGGAAGGAAGAAAATGAACTAGACAAGACCAATTTTTGCCAAGGTAACACACCCCAGAAATATCTAGGCAGAGTTATATTACACTTGAGCCATGAAAAGGGAGCATTAATTCCTATGGTAACACTCTGTCTTGCCCAAGGGACAACGTTATCTGTGTTTGAATGTGAAAAGGGAAATATCTTGTCGAAAAATGACTGGCATTTCCTTATTTTTCTCAAAAGGAATCAGTTCAAAATAGAAACTAAATGGCACAAACATTTTATTAGGCATTTCCAAACACAACTGAAATCCTATGGAAGGAAAAACCAAGGAAAAGAGAGGACACATCTTGATATTTCCTGACTTGAACAAGTTGAAAGAGTTGTCAAGGTTTGTCCTCTCCATCTCCATAAATTGGAGCTGTGGGCTCTTGGTCTAAGTTCGAAGGTTTGATTATATGTGGAGAAGAATTTCATTGTTGTAGTGTGAGGCTTGAAGATCGAAAAATTTAATTGAGAGCTTTCTGCCTTGAGCATCATCAAACTCAGAGATAGAGAAAGAGAGAGAGGAATTGGAATATGGAGGAGGGATTGGTGCAATTGACTATTGTAATCCTCCTTTCAATAAATCAATAGAACTGTATCTACTTTGTCCATTCTATGCATCAATGTCACAATTGTTCTTCAATCATCTATGTAGCAAGATATGAGTGGCTTAGATCTTCATTGTTTTATGTTTCTTATATTCTAGTTTAATTGATATAAAGCTATACTATTGTAGAGATTACATGGGTGCTTTGTGTTGGTCAATTTAATTTCTTATTAATTTAAACAATCAAGTGCTACATAAATTTTCAACCCAGGGAAGTCTGTTTATTTCAAAGGCAATCACACATTGTATATGCTCAATCTCAAAAGCAATGAAAATTTTTAGTAAAAATCACACTAATCACACCCTGCTTCAAACAAACTAAAGTTATGCTTTGAGTTACAGCAAAAGAAATCTTTCTATTGCAGACAATTATCAGAAGAATCCTGAATTACATTAAGAAAACAATAATCTAGGAAAAGAAACCAATCTGCAGAAGAAAATACCAATTATGCTATAACAGAGAACATGACCCTATTCCCTAAGTAGGAATCTTCAACACTTGTTTCTGACTACCACGCTTTCACAAACTCATTCTGTAAACAAGATTACCAATTGAAATAATCAACAATTACCTAGGAATGAATTATATGAAAATAATGAAATAATCAATGGAAACATAGTTTCAACAATAGATAATAGAGTTCGAATAATGCATAAATAATTTCAGCAAAACAGAGTTTTAACAAGGTGTGAATGAAAATAACGATTAACACACTATGGAAATTAATGGGTGAATCTTGTGAGGAAGGTGGGCCCTTTACTTCTCACAAGATTCCCCGGAAAAAGGAATTAAGAAGAAATACTCGAAACAATCTTTTATTCATTTATCAAATGTAACATATTACAAAACAATCCACATTCCTTCTCTGTAATTCCCTTTCAGCTAAACCTTCCGTAATCCCCCCTAATGCTGATGTCTCCTCTATTTAAAGAGGAGACATCGATTACACATTTGATTACATCATACAAATCCTATTCTTAACCTGATCTGATCTTCTATGATGGAATAGGATATTCTGTTCTTCCATTGCAAAAATGTTGTTACAATGGTTATGATAGTGCTGGCTTCAAGGTGCAGTTGTTGCGGCCACTGTAACAACTCCCTTAATTATCTTTTCTTGTTGCTGCCATACCTGAAATACTGTTTCCATCACAAATCATGGACTGTTTCAGCAACGGGATTTGCATACTGTTTGGACTATTTTAGCAATGCGGTCTTTAGAGAACAACGATGAATTAACTGCAGTATTCAAACTATTTTAGCAACTATATATTTCTGCTTAATGGCCTAGTATGAAAGTAATGTAAAATTACATGTAAAACAAGTTAAACATATAGTAAAGAGAAGAAACGTTATATACCTTTGGAAGAATAGATTAAAGTGATAATATAGGCTTTAAATATGGACTGGAAAAGGATGGAATGTATGAGAAAAAAGGTACATTACAGGGTCCTAACATCCCCCCCAACTAAAAAGGTTGCATGTCCTCAGGCAACTTCAATCTGAATCAGAATTCAGATACTGGCTCTTGGCGTGCAAGTTACTTATGCAGTAGCTATAGAAGGTACTATCTGTTGAAGCTCTGAACCTTTGCACATTTTTCAGCTTTTGCTAGGCTGCTGCTTCATCCTTCTTGGCCAACCTATGATGAGCATGATATTCCTCTGTTGGCATCCACAAAATAGGAAAATGAAAGTGATACCCTATCCACTTTTCAGTGCATTGCTGGACACATTTGATGTAATCAGGTACCCTGGAGATTGTTGTTTCAAGGTTAGTAGGACTGAAAGGATTGTACTCCTGATTTTACTTAGAAGATTTTTTCCAAAACATGTTATTTTCTCTTAAGGCAGCAGTTTCTTTGGCCTTAATAAAGTGTTGACAGTCCTGGAGTACTATTGCCTATAGTTGCCGCATGTGTTGAGTCATTCCTAGTTTCTTCAGAAATTGATAATATTCTGCAAAAAAATTTGTGGTAGGGTTCTATGGTTCTAGCCATATCCATAGGAGACAATTATCTTCATTATTCCCGGCCACTAGAAAATCAGTCTGCCACGTAATCTGGTTGGCAAGGAAAGAGGCAAATGCCCGAATCTGGATATCACCAACAAGAGGATTAAGATTAAGGTTTATGTTTTCAGGAATGGCTTCATTATGAATATATAATTCACATAGTAAATGTTGGTCACTAGTAGAGGCCTCTGCAAAATTTTTCACAAAATCTTCAGATTTAAACACCTTATGGGGTCTTCCATCTTTGATTTCTTTTATCTGAAAATCTGAAAGAATGCACGGCATTCTGTAAGGAAAAGAGAGTAATTTAAAGATGGTTTTTTGGTCGCCAATAGTTTCTGTACCAAATCAAACATCAAGAGAAATTTTCTTTTTAACTCTTTATTTTGGTTCTTATGAGCGCGAGATTTTTGGAGTATTTTCTCCAAAGCCTCCCAGTTTGAATGTATGTGGTTCTGCCAAAGTAATTTATGCTCCTGCAAGATTTTGTCTTGTGAAATGGCATACTCTTTCCTCCACTTGTTCATTGTTTCCTGCTCATCCCATGGTTCAGTTTGTGTTTCAGCATTGCAAGTGGTAGGCTGAGGTATAGTCTGAGTAGAAAAAATAGGAACTTCAGATTAAACAGTTACAGTAGGCCAAGGTATTTGTGAATTAGCTTCTTTTTCTGAAATTTTTGAAGGCCCTACTGGTTCTTGTGTAACATTAGGGTGTTCCTCTTTTACTGCAGAAGACGTAGATGATCCTAGCATTGGGATTTGAACTACTTTATATCCCGCTTGATGATAAATATTCCCACATTGGCTGCACATGTATTCTTTATACTGATCCTTTTCTGTGTTTTTCTCTGCCATGGATGCTGCATGAGCTAAGGCGTAAAAATTAAGCTCCTTTTCATAGGCTTCCCTTGACATTACCAATATTTCTTGTAGGCTTCCAGTTCTGATCTTAGAAACTCATTTTCTTGTAAGAGGGAAGCCAGGGTGACTAGGCTTTGTGCAACAGTCACAGTCTCAGTAGCCGGTTCTTGTGTTTCAGCTGTAGTTGGTTCTTGTGTATCATCTAGAGCTGGTTCTTGTGTGGAAGCTACTGAATGAATAGCCGATTCTTGTGTAACAGCTACATGATGTGCAACATCCTGGGCATCTAGTTCTTGTACATTAGTAGCTGGTTCTTGTGTGACAAATATTGAATGAGTAGCTGGTTCTTGTGTGACAGCTACTTGTTCTGAAGAAAATAATGTCGCAGTACCCCGGGCATATGGTTCTTGTGTTTCAATGCCCCTGGGTGAGACAGGTAAAGATTCTGGGATTTGGGGTTGTGGCAGTGTATGGGATTTTAGAAGAATGGGTTGAGAGTCTAGGGTAGTGGCAATGGTGGCTGCTTCGGTTGACGCCCTCATTCGTCTTCTAGGTAAAAAGGAAGGGAAAGTAGTAGTTTTCCTTTTTCTTTTATGAGTGGGTTTTTCCTAAGGGGGAGGGCTATCAGTAGCGGTGGATGCTTTGGTTGAGGCCCTCGTTCATCTTTTTGGTAGAAAGGTGGTCGTGGTTTTCCTTTTCCTTTTGTGAGTAGAAGAGGGGGGTTATCTACTTGAGAATCATCACTAGGGATATGAACAATAGGTTCAGATGATTATGCTAAATTGTGGGATGGAATTGGTATGGTAGGAGGGTTAATTGGATCAATTGGTTCTGCGGGTGGAATTTTTGGAGGTTCAGGGGTGTTTTGTGGTTGCTGTTCATAGGGATTTTCAGCAATTTCCTGAGGATTTTCATCAGCTTGCTGGGGGTTTATGGGTGGAATATTTAGGGGAGGGTTTTGTTGAAAAAAATTCTTTTGGATAAGTAACTGGATGAGACAGTGATGTTGCGAAAAATACTGAGAGGGGGGTGAATTAGTATTTAGAGCTGACTGGAAAACATTTTACTTTTTATACATTTAATTCTTTACTTAGATTATTGCTTCATTCATTCATCAGATGTTTAGAAAGAAATACACATGAGCAGTAATAACAGAATCAACCATCACACACACATGAACACCCGTATTTAAGGTGGAAACCCACTTCGGGAGAAAACCACCGCTGTTGTCATCTCTGTCTTCAATATTTATTATAAAGAAAACTTCTTACAATTTTGTACTGGCGCAAACTTATATCAGCACGCAGGCACCAACCTGTAGAAGGCTACAACCTTCTCTCGTTCTCCAGTCAATACTTGAAGGGAGCTCCAACCCCCTGTTTTTAACACCAGCTTCTACTGGCAGAAAAATTCCACTCTCATACTGAAGGCTTCAACCCTCAGATCCACCAAATTTCTTCAATTTGTACATCAGATTTGCAGTAGGTCTTCATCATTTATTTTTCAGATCTTCCTAGAGATTCATCATTTCTAGATCTAGAGATCTTGAACCTTCATCATATCCACTAGTGCAGCGTAGATTCAGATCTATCAGAGTTCAATCATGCAGATATCTCTTAAAGAGATTTATTCGTTATCAACCCCTCTACATGCACACCTTGTACTATAATCCTCCTCTCCTTATATAGTTTTTTCCTTTTATTAAAACCATGAGTCAAAACCACCAAACCGCTGATGGTATTCCTGGACGAGATCAATTAGATAATCCAGCGGGGTCTACCCAATCCCCAAACAACTTCTCATTGTTCTATTTTCTGGGTTAGGCAATTAATTAAGCTAAGGCTTTTTAATATCTCAATCTGAGATTGAGATATTAATCCAATTCCTCCTTTTGTTATGAGCTCCCCAAGACATATATATATATATATATATATATATATATATATATATATATATATATATATATATATATATATATATATATATATTTCGACCCCAGGTTTATGTGCATATGTTAACCCACGTTTATTACATCATATGTCTCATATTTCACCACCTTCACATAATCAACTTCCTTTAGTAATGACCTTCATATGTTGACCCCCAGGTTTATTGTTCCACCAACTTTGGAATAACATAAAAAATGATGGCCCAATCGCTTTTCATCATAATTTATATTTAATTTAAACAACCTTGGTTAAACCCGCAAATGTTAATTTAAAAAGGCCCCAATTAATATAATTTAAACTGGGCCCACATATATGATCAGTGACCCAATCAAATTCCTGCTCCGTACTTTGGTTAATCTTCACACATCTTCATTAAGTGATCACCGTACGATGACTCCTTCCCAGATCAACGACGCTCAACAATTTCCCTGGGCATCCTGGGTCGAACAATAACGCGCGATGGCGCGCAATGTCAAGCGGTTTTGTGGAGTTGTATAGGGACGCGTGTATTCCGTTCTATGGAATCTCTCCACAAATCTAAAAACCACTTATCTTCGAAAGCTGGTGCGATATGGGAAATTCGGCTTCGTAAACCCGATCGCAGTTTCAGAACAGTGTTCTATTGGAATTCAACCATATTTCAAATATAGTTCATTGATCCGTCGGGTCCGGACTTCAATCGCACTCGCATCCTCTTGTTAACTTATTCTGCTGGACTTATATGCTCCGATGCGATAAGGGTCTCTGGCCTGGGTTACCATTCCCAGAATGTACTTATTTAGTGTATCAACCAGCTGGGGTAGTAAACCTCGGAATAACGCCTCAGCCTCAGCCTCTGCTGCTCGATGTAATTCCTTCTATGCTGCCTTGCTACCTCTCTTTATTGCCTCTGTGCCTCTGCTACAATACATTTCTTCCTCTGCTCCTTGACTAATGCAATAGTTGCCATCAAGGAAAATCAATTCAATATGCTGCCTTTCTACCTCTTTTTACTGCCTCTGTGCCTCTGCTACAATAAATTGCTTCCTCTGTTCCTTGACTGATGTGATAGTTTCCATCAAGGACAATCAATTCAATATGATAGGATTTAAGATACATATTGCTGACAATCTTCCCCTTTGGACTTGATGGCAACCATGACCAAAAATACATTTAGACAACAACATTCTCCCCCTTTGACATCAAGGGCAAAGGGTAGATAAAAAACCTTTATACCGACAAAACCATGCTCCCCCTGAGATCATGCTGCATCTTCAAACATAATATAACAAAAATGACTTATACAAACAAGATCAAAGATGATATTAGACTACACCAATTAATTGGAATGCCAACAATGCATCCTTTCCATATGACCAATGCTCCCCCTTATCCTGTGCATCCAAAGATACCCAACAGCACCTAAAAACCAATTTAATCTTCTGTATTTAAGTAGATATGATCTTTTGCATGACAGAGACTACTCCCAACTTTTTTTTGAGATATTCGAACGCTTCCCTGGGTAAAGGTTTGGTAAATATATCAACAACTTGTTCTTTGGAGGGAACATACTCCAACTTCACCTTTTGTTCAAGCACTTGTTCACGTAAGAAGTGATACTTGATGGGAATGTGCTTGGTCTTGGAATGCATAGAAAAATTCTTTGAGATACTGATGGCACTTGTATTATCACACATAATGGAGATAGGAGGTGAACATTTGATTTGAATATCTTGTAAGGTTTGCATCATCCAAAGAAGTTGAGTGCAACATGATGCGGCAGCCACATATTCTGCTTCTGCTGTAGATAAGGAAATAGAGCTTTGCTTCTTGCTGAACCAAGATACTAACCGGGGCCCCATATAGAATGCACCACCACTAGTGCTTTTCTGATCATCAACATTTCCAGCCCAATCTGTATCAGTGTAAGCATGAAGGGTGAGATTAGCATCCTTTGGATACCATAGTCCAAAATCTTGAGTTCCTTGCAGATATTTGAATATTCTTTTGACAGCCTAAAGGTGAGACTCTTTTGGATTAGCTTGGAATCGTCCCACAATCCCAACTGCATGCATAATGTCTGGTCTAGTCCCAGTGAGATAAAGTAGACTTCCTATCATAGATCTGTATTCTGGTTGATTCACCGTGGGAGAATCATCATGAGAACTGAGATTACATCCGGTTATCATTGGTGTACTTATAGGTTTGCACTCTTCCATGCCATACTTCTTCAGAATTTGCTTAAGATATTTTTCTTGTGATAAGAATATGCCATCTATTGCTTGTTTCACTTGCAAGCAAAGAAAGAATGTTAGTTCCCCAAGTAAATACATTTCAAATTATTGCTGCATAACAGAAGAAAATTTCTGACTCATAGACTCTTCATTACTTCCAAAAATGATATCATCAACATATACAACCACAATCAATAGTATATCATTTTTATTTTTTGTGTATAAGTTGCTATCAGCAGATCCCTTTGAAAATCCTTGTTGATGAAGATATTTGTCAAGACGACAGTACCATGCCCTTGGAGCTTGTTTGAGACCATATAGAGCCTTTTTAAGTTTACAAACAAGTTTTTCGTCATTTCCCAAAATGAATCCTTCTGGTTGTTCTATATAAACTTCTTCTTCTAGATCACCATTGAGAAAAGCAGATTTAACATCCATTTGATAAACTTTGATTTGTTGGAATCTTGAAAAATCAAGAAACATTCTTATGGCTTCAAGTCTGGCTACAGGAGCAAAAGTTTCTTCAAAGTCTATACCTTCTTGTTGAGCATACCCCTTGCAAACAAGTCTAGCTTTATTTCTTATAACATCCCCATTCTCATTTAACTTGTTTTTGAATACCCATTTAGTTCCAATGACATTTTTTTCATGAAGTCTTGGTACTAATTCCCATGTGTGATTCTTTTCAATTTGATCAAGCTCTTCATTCATGGCTTGAATCCAACATTCATCTTTGCTAGCTTGACTGACATTGTGTGGTTCAATAGTGGATAGAAATGCTAGATTGCTAGAAGATCCCACAAGAGTCCTTCTTGTTTGTACACCTGATCCCTTTTCTCCCAAAATTTGAGATTCTGGATGATTCTTTTGAACATATCTAGATGGATCTTTTTCAGATAAATCACCTTCGGGTTCTTCATTGGGTTCACTGTCTATATCATTCCTATTTGATGTAGAAGGATATATGTCATCATCGTCTTCATCTGTTATTTGTTTTTCTTCTTTTGGAGCTGCAGGAGACTCATCAATACATTCAACAATATTCTGAAGTCTTTTACTGTAACATTTATGTGCTCTACTCCTAGAGGAGTAACCAAGATGTATTCCTTCATCTGCTCTGGGTTCAAACTTGCCAAGTTTTTCATCATTATTTTTGATAAAGAATTTGCTTCCAAAAATTATAAAATGCTTTACAATGGGAGGATTACCATACCAGAGTTCATATGGAGTTTTATCACTATTTACACAAACATGTGCCTTGTTGAAAATGTTTACTGCTGTATGTGCTACTTCTCCCCAAAATGTGTTAGGTGTTCTGGAATCATCAAGCATAGCTCTATCCATTTGTTGAACTATTATATTCATTCTTTTTGCTACACCATTTTGTTGTGGAGTGCCAGCTACAAAAAACTGTCTTTTTATGCCATGTTGTTCACAAAATTCAAGGAATTCATCTGATGTATATTCTCCTCCTCGATCAGATCTAAGAAACTTGATTTTTAGATCTAATTCATTCTCAACTAGTGCTTTGAAGATCTGAAAATTTTCAAATGCTTCATCTTTGTGCTTAAGCAACCCAATCCAACACATTCTAGAGAAATCATCAATAAATAAGATATAATATTGTTCACCATGTGGTGAATTTTTCATTACAGGTCCACATATGTCAGTATGAATGAGTTCAAGAGGCTTACTTGATGATCCTTCCTTGGCATTAAATTGTACTCTAGTTTGCTTACCGAATTGGCACGATTTGCATATGATATTTTCAGGTAGAGTAATATTGGGAAGATCACAAACAGCTTTAAGTCTGCTTGATTTGTTGATTTGAGAGAAGCTCAGATGCCCCAACCTTCTATGCCATAGCCAGTTTTCTGAAGATTTACTCAAGTAACATTGTTCTTTGCAGTTCTTCAATACATACAGGTTGCTTGGAGTTCTTTTTCATTTTATAATTGTTTTACCTGTATCAAGATCACGTACCACAGGTTCTTTTGAACTAAAGACAACTTCAGTTCCTTGATCACACATTTGACTTACACTTAATAGGTTATGCTTTAATCCATCCACATACATGACATTATTAGCTTTCACCTTTTCTTTTAGAAAAACAGACCCTTTTCCCTTAATGACAGCAGGAGTATCATTTCCAAATGTAACATTCTTTTCTTTTTCAAGAGCACTATATGCAAGAAGTTTGTTTTTGTTACCTGTCATGTGTTTTGAGCATCCACTATCAATGTACCATTGATTTTCTTCACCTTCTGCAAATAACGCTATGACACAATTTTCAACCTATAATTCCTTCTTTTTCCGCACTTTGGAGCTTGAAGGAAAATACTCTTTTGGCTAAACTTTTCTCCTGCATTTAGATTCTTCATGACCAAAGTTATAGCAATAAGCACATTCAAATTCATGTTGAAGAGGAAAAAATTTGTTGTATGTATTCTTATTTGTTCTAATATCAATCCTTTTCTTTCTTGCTTCTCTTGTCATGATGGTTTTATATGCAACACATTGAACAAATTTATGACCAAAATTGTGACATGAGAAACATTGTCCATTGAAGAAGAAATTTCTGTGATCATAAAATCTTCTACTTTAATTTACCTGTTGGTTCGTGTTTCTTGGAAGGGTATTCCTGTTAGTGTTCTTTGAATTGGGATGGTTATGCTTTACCTGCAAATATTATTTATTCCCTTGATGAGTGGCAGAATGTTGTATACTGGCTGTAGCTGCTTTTAGATAGTTTGGTGCTGAAGCCTGAGAAGCTTCTCCAATATATCCTAGACCTATCTTTATAAGAGGAGAACGTTGTACCTTGATAATCTCATCTAAGGTTTCAAATCCTTTAGAAAATCTAAGATTCAAGGTCTTTACTTTCTCAATTTCTTTTCTTAGACTTACTATCTCACATTCTAATTTCTCATTATGTTTCTCCTTTTCTTCAAGCTGATTTTTCAGAGTTTCTATGGATATTTTACTTTCTTCTAAGCATATTTTGAGTTGATTGATTTCATCAAGAAAATAATTGTTCTCTAAGGCATCCATAAAAGTATCTTTTTCTTCTCTAGACTCTTTTTCAAATGCCATGAGAAGTCTAAGATCTTGTTCACATTCTTCCTCACTATCTGATAAGCCATCACTGTCTTCATGAGTATAGTAATTTTTTCTAGTGCTAAACCGATTCTTATTCCTTCTTGCTACTTCCTTTCCTTTTTCACGTGTTTCTTTGTGAGGACACTTAGCCGCATAATGACCAACTCTTCCACAAGCAAAAAATTTGAAAGGAAGCTTACCTCTGAACCGTCCTGTGCCAAGTTGGAGTTTCTTTACAAAATTTACCTCATCTTCTTCTGAGATATACCTTGATCCTTCTGTCTCTTGAACTTCTTTCCATTTTGTAGAAGCTCTAAATATGGCTTCTTTGACTTCATATGGTCCTCCTCTTCTCATTTCATATGTAGTTAGTATGCCATGAAGTTGCACCACAGTAAGATTTTGAAGATCCTGCTTTTCTTCAAGAGAAGAAACTTTTGACTCAAATTTTGTCATTAGTGATCTTAAAACTTTCTCAACCAAAGTAGATTTGGTTATTGTTCTCCCAGATTTCTCATATGATTTAAAATATCATAAATTCGTAAAAAGAAATTAGCAATGCTCTCCTCATTATGCATTTTTAGGTTCTCATATTGAATTCCGAGAGTTTGAAGTTTAGCACTTTTTACCTTTGCATCACCTTCATAGCTTAGAATGATTTTGTCCCATATAGACTTTGCTGTATTCAACTGCATGACTTTGAAAAATTCTGATTCAGTTAGACTTCCCAATAGAGCATTAACCGCCTTTGCATTTGTTTCATAATTCTTTCTTTTCGTTGGATCTGTTGGTACTACGGCTGGATATTGATATCCTACTTTGGAAATAGCCCATACATCTGCACCCAGAGACTGAAGATAGGATCTCATCCTTGTTTTCCAGAAGATTAAATTGTTTCTTTTGAAGAGCGGAGGCCTGATAGATGTTATTCCATCTTGAATGCTCATCTTGATTGATCTTCCTTCTAGCGGCTAAGCTTTTCAGAAGGACCTGCTCTGATACCAATTGTTGGGAAAAATACTAAGAGGGGGGGTGAATCAGTATTTAGAGCTGACTGGAAAACATTTTACTTTTTATGCATTTAATTATTTACTTAGATTATTGCTTCATTCATTCATCAAATGTTTAGTAAGCAGTAAGCATGAGAAGTAATAACAGAATCAATCATCACACACACATGAACACCGGTATTTAAGGTGGAAACCCAATTCGAGAGAAAACCATTGCTGCTATCATCCTTGTCTTCAATATTTATTATAAAGAAAACTTCTTACAATTTTTTACTGGCACAGACTTATACCAGCACGCAGGCACCAACCTATAGAAGGCTACAACCTTCTCTCGTTCTCCAGTCAATACTGGAAGGGAGCTCCAACCCCCTGATTTTAACACCAAATTCTACTGGCAGAAAACTTCCACTCTCATACTGAAGGCTTCAACTCTCAGATCTACCAAATTTATTTAATTTGTACATCAGACTTGTAGCAGGTCTTCATCATTTCTTTTGCAGATCTTCCTAGAGATTCATCATTTCTAGATCTAGAGATCTTGAACCTTCATCATATCCACTGGTGCATCGTAGATTTAGATCTATCAGAGTTCAATCATGCAGATATCTCTTAAAGATATTTATTCGTTATCAACCCCTCTACATGCACACCTTGTACTATAATCCTCCTCTCCTTATATAGTTTTTTCCTTTTATTAAAACCATGAGTCAAAACCACCAAACCGCTAATGGTATTCCTGGATGGGATTAATTAGATAATCCAGTGGGGTCTACCCAATCCCCAAACAACTTCTCATTGTTCTATTTTCTGGGTCAGGCAATTAATTAAGCTAAGGTTTTTTAATATCTCAATCTGAGATTGAGATATTAATCCAATTCCTCCTTTTGTTATGAAATCCCCAAGGCATATATATATATATCGACCCCAGGTTTATGTGCATATGTTAACCCACGTTTATTACATCATATGTCTCATATTTCGCCACCTTCACATAATCAACTTCCTTTAGTAATGACCTTCATATGTTGACCCCCAGGTTTATTCATTCCACCAACTTTGGAATAACATAAAAAATGATGGCCCAATCGATTTTCATCGTAATTTATATTTAATTTAAACAACCTTGGTTAAACCCGCAAATATTAATTTAAAAAGGCCCAATTAATATAATTTAAACTGGGCCCACATATATGATCAACGACCCAATCAAATTCCCACTCCGTACTTTGGTTAATCTTCGCACATCTTCATGAAGCGATCACCGTCCGATGACTCCTTCCCAGATCAACGACGCTCAACAATTTTGCTGGGCATCCTGGGTCGAACAATAACGTGTGATGGCGCGCAGTGTCAAGCAGTTTTGTGGAGTCGTACAGGGACGCGTGTCGCCCATTCTATGTAATCTCTCCCCAACTCGAAAAAAACCACTGATCTCCGAAAGGCGGTGCGATATGGGCAATCCAGCTTCGTAAACCCGCTCACGGTTTCAAAACAGTGTTATATCGGAATTCAACCATATTTCAAATATAGTTCATTGATCCATTGGGTCCAGACTTCAATCGCACTCGCATCCTCTTGTTAACTTGTTCTGTTGGCCTTATATGCTCCGATGCGATAAGGGTCTCTGGCCTGGGTTACGATTCCCGGAATGTACTTATTTAGTGTATCAACCAGCCGGGGTAGTAAACCTTAGAATAACGCCTCAGCCTCAGCCTCTACTACTCGATGCAATTCCTTCTATGCTGCCTTGCTACCTCTCTTTACTACCTCTGTGCCTCTGCTACAATACATTGCTTCCTCTGCTCCTTGACTGATGCGATAGTTGCCATCAAGGAAAATCAATTCAATATGCTGCCTTGCTACCTCTCTTTATTGCCTTTGTGCCTTTACTACAATACATTGCTTCCTCTACTCCTTAACTGATGTGATAGTTGCCATCAAGGACAATCAATTCAATATGATAGGATTTAAGAGACATATTGCTAATAGGTGATGGGTGAGGGAAAGGAGGGGGAATTTTACCTGTCTACAATAATGCGACATATTTCTAAGACATCCAAGTAAATAATAAGGAATATTCAACAGTCTACCATGTCTTAAGCGATTTAACAAGACAAAATCATGATGGTAAACTACCTAGTATCGGCCTTCACAAGTGAGGTAATGTTTGACAAATTCTACAACTTTCGGCCAAGGACGTGGTAATGAGTTGAGTCGGACACCCTGGCCTTTAGGCTCAACTTGTTCTCCTGGCAGGAGAAAATCCTGTTGTGCATTAAGAATGATATGTTTTCGCCTGAACCATCGAATGCTAGTGACAGGAAGGCCCGAAACCTGTTCTATATCACCCTTTGAGACTGGAATTCCGAACTCCTTGAACAATAGAATGATATTCCTTAAGATTCCTTGCAAATTCAAGAACTTGTTGTGGATCAAATTCCTGAAGCCTCTGAAAATAACCTATCCAGCCTGCCTGTTGAAAAATATGATATACTTCTGGGTATAATTAGAGCAGGGCTATCGTGGCTGGTTCATGTCAAATAGCAGGTCTTCCCATATCTAATCAGCTTTAGTAAAATTCACATTTAAAGAGCTAAGTTACTGCACTTGAACAGAGTAAGTTTTTTGAATGAGAACATGGAATGATGATGAAGAGACGAGGTAATGGGTAAGAAAAATGATGGTAATCGACTTGTTGTGAAATGATGGCATAAAGTTTTGATATTCCCCCTAACTACGGCTGAAATGATGACTTTAAGTGTGTGGGAATTATGGTAATAATAAATGAAATCTTCTCATTTAAGCATAGTTTAATTGTATTTACATATAAAATTGACATACCTCATGTTTACCTTTAATTCATACTTCAAAAAATATAGTGCTTTCTCATAATAGATCGCCAATAGTCATGGAAGAAACTTTGGAAGCTTTTTGAAACATGAGGGAGATTATATTAGAGGTCTGTTTAATCATAGGAGAAAGCAGTGAAAGGACAGGATTAGCATGAAAACTAAGATAAGTGAGAATGAAAGAACTGAAGAAGATGATTTCATGATGGGAAATGATACATGATCATGTCTTTGAAAAAAATGGTGTTTCAGCAATGGGAAAAATAGGGAAAATGTTGCTGAAGAGTGTTGTTTCAGCAATGGGAAAGATGGGGAAAATATTGCTGAAAAGTGCTATTTCAGCAATGGGAAAGATGGGGAAAATGACATGAAAAGGGGAAAATAAATTAGGGGGGAATGAATGATGGAAATTTTGAAATAAAACTGGAAGATGGGGAATGAACTATGAATGGGTTGAAGTAAGAGGAGAAATGCTTCACAAAATGAATTTTGGATCTTCTTGTAGTGAGATTGTCCTTTCTTGGTAAGCCTTTCCCGAATCGAGAATCTGAAAAATAACCAATTTTAACATGCCAACCCTTGACAGGGATTATTAGTTAAGAAATCTCATTATAATGCTAAAAATACAATTCATAAAAATTAAATGAAAAGAGAGACAGGAGACTCCCCTAAAAAGAGATAATGTGAATCTACCATGAAAGTAGCCTTAAAATCTTCTTTGGAAATGGGGCATTGGTACAGATGGAGCTGATGACCGTTTACTAATAACAATGTTTTAGAGTCATCAATTGTTAAGAGCCTTACTTTTCCATTGGGAAAGATGGTATCTATTTCGTAGGGTCCTAGCCATCTTGTACGTAATTTCCCTTGAAAGTTTTCAAACTGAGAGTCATACAATAAAGCCCAATTACCTTTTTGGAATTTCTTATGCTTGATGATTTTATCATGCCATTTTTTTCCTTTGTTGTTGGATCATAGTTGTTTGATGAATGGCATCTAATATTTTTTCATCCAATTTATGAAGCTGCTGCAACCTGGCTATCTGTGCATCAATCAAATCAAGGTTAACAACTAAAGCAGTCCTTAAGGTTTTAATTTCAAATTCCACAGGAAACACAACACTTTTACCATAAACCAATTCATAGGGGGAAAATCCTGTAGTATTTCTCCAGGTAGTTCTGTAAGCCCATGATGCTTCAGGGAGCCTTTGAGACCATTCCTTCCGGTTTTCCTTCACTTTTTTTGTTAGAATGGCTTCTATTACTTTGTTTGTACTTTCCACCTGTCCATTGGCTTGGGGGTGGTATGGTGTAGTCATTCTATGATGATAATGATATTTATGAAGGGTGGATTTAAAGCCATGAAAAGTGAAAGGAGGTCCTCCATCTGTAACTAGCTCTCTAGGCACTCCAAATATAACAAAGATCTCTTCAAATAGGAAAGCTAGGATAGCTTCTTCATTAGCTCTAAGGAGTGATTTAGCCTTCACCCATTTAGTCATATAATCTGTTGAGACCAATATATTAACTCTTTGGTTGGATGGAGGATTAATGGGTCCTACAAAGTCTAAGGCCCATCTTTCAAATGGTTCAAGTATTACCTAGGGGTTTAATGGCATTTCATCTCTATGATTAGGTTGACCCATTCTCTGACAGCTATCACAGGCCCGGATGTATTTCTTTGCATCTTTAAAGAGTGAGGGCCAATAATAACCCATCTTAAGAATTTTATGTGTCATTCTCTTATCAGCAAAATTCCCTCCACAAGGGCCATCATGACAAGATTTTAGTACATCATAAGCCTAATCTTCTCGAATGCATCTTCGGATTTCATGATCAAGTCCTATGTAGAAAATACACCCACTTATCCAGCTATACCGAGCACTTTGTTGAATGATTTTTATTTTCTCTCGATGGGATAGGTGTGATGGTAATTTCCCTGCAACCAAATAATTGGCAATGTCTGCATACCACAGTGAGTGAGCAGATACTGCAAATAAATATTCATCAGGAAAAGAGTCATCTCCTGGAGTATTATCATCATCTTTTAACCGAGAAATAAAATCAACAACTACATTTTCTTTTCCTGGTTGATCTACAATTGTAATATCAAATTCTTGTAATAACAGTAACCATCTAGTGAATCGAGCATTTGTGATAGATTTGTTCATTAAATACTTAATAGCCGAGTGGTCAGTATGGAAAAAAGTAGAGTAACCAGTAATGTAATTTCGAAATTTGTTAATAGCATAAAGACTTCTAAAAATTCCTTTTCGGTAACTATGTAGTTAAGATCAGTAGGAGTCATATTCTTACTAATTAAGTAGATAGCATAAGGAAGATGGTTTTCCTCTTGTCCCAAGACAACTCCAATCGTAGTATCCGAAGCGTCAGAGGATATATGAAAGGGAAGTGCCCAATTAGGTCCCCTTAAAATAGGAGCTGTAGATAACTGATGCTTGAGTTCAACAAATGCTTCCTGGCAAAGATTAGTCCACTTGAATTCAACATTTTTCATAAGTAACACAAACAAACGAGAAGCTGTTTTGGAATTTTTAAAAATAAATCTCCTATAATATCTTGCATGTCCTAAGAAACTTCTCACATCTGTTTGTGTTCTAGGAATAGGAAGGTTCTGAATGACTTGTATTTTGGATGGATCTACCTGAATTCCTTGAGATGAAATAAAATGTCCAAGTACTACTCCTTCACTCATCATCATCTGACATTTTTCGGTACTTAAGGAGAGGTGAGCTTGTACACATCGTTTAATTACTTTCTCAAGATTCTGCAATGCACCCTCAAAAGACACACCATAAGGGGTAAAGTCATCCATAAATATTTCCATAGATTCATTAAGCATATTAGAAAAGATTCCCATAACTGCTCTTTGAAAGGTTGCTGGTGAATTACATAGTCCAAATGGGAGAACTCTATAAGAAAAAGTTCCCCAAGGACTAGTAAAAGTGGTCTTATATTGGTCTTGGGGTGAAATTTTGATTTGATTATACCCACTAAAAAAATCTAAAAAGGAGAAGAATTTATTCCCTGACAAACTATCTAACACCTGATCAATGAATGGTAAAGGAAAGTGATCTTTTTGAGTGGCTTTATTTAGGGCTCTATAATCTACACACACTCTCCATTTCTCGTTTTTATTAGGAACTATTACCAACGGGGAAACCCATTCACTGTCGGATATAGGATATATAAACCTTGCATTAAGAAATTTTTGAAGTTCCTCTTTAACAATTTCCCTTAAATTAGGGTTCATTCTGTTGGGGTTCCCATGTTTTGGCCAGATTTGCAATACCAAAAGATGAGACAACATCAAACCACTTTCAGACCTGAGGATCTAGCCCTTCTCGGTCCAGAGAGGGATCTCTCTATATAAGCAAATGTTTATGTCTTTGAAAGCTTAAATGTTTAAGATGTTAGGCTAGTTATAAGGCTCGAGGTTTGTTTGTTTGATTGTTTGAGTTTGGTTGTTGGGAATCAAGAATGAAGGGTTCACTATAAGACAAGGCAATGAGCAGAGAGGATTTTAGGCTAAAGTAGATAACTCATAGAACATCAAGGCCATTGGGCAATGGAGTCAGGAAAGGGTTTACTTGCTATTCAATGTGCAAGCTTTTAGTTGGGCTAGTCTTCTAAAGCATTGGATCCTAAAATGATTGTGTGGCATGGAACATTAAGGATTGAAAGTGAAAAGAGGAAAACCATCCAATTCTATCTATAGATCAGGTCAGAGGACATTTAACTCCAGACCTGCTTGGACATAATCAGAGGAAACTTTGAGGGAACTTGGAAAGTTTAATTGAAATGGAAAGATCCTAGTGAGGCAGAGAAAGAGTTCTAAACCCCCCAGTGTTCTCAACTCATTTAATTAAATCTAAACAAGAACATCTAAAGATAGACTCCATTAATCCATACATTAGCTAGCAATATATCAGACCACTACACTGGTTAGATTAATTGAAATCGATCCTTAGATAACACATTTAGTAGAAAACATTAAGGCAAGGAGAGCAGAAGCATAGGGTGCCTAACGAGGGCAAATGCTATGCCAGATTTCTGATGCAAGCCAGAAGAACTGAAATGGAATGTAATAAAACACAGAGATAGAAAAACATCACCAGCTGCTTTAGATCAGGACCCAAATAAATGTGCTTGTCATATTAAAAACAACAACAGTGAAGTACAACATTGCCCACAGCTTGAACATTCAGCCTGAATTCATCTTTCTTCCACCTATCTTACAACTTTACACAGAACTATATCTCACAGAAAAAGCTTACAGTTCTTTGATATCTCATCAACCCCCTTTACAATGTTTCTTCATGAAATTTTATAGCATAAATATGGGCTGAGGAGGTAGGTGAAAACTAAATGCAGCATTTAACTTATGAAAAGAAAGAGGGCCGAAGCCCATTCTGTTTAAATTCTGAGCATTCAATTCCTGTCACCCTTTGGATGGGAGAGTGGTCTTCTTCAGGCCTCTATTTACTTCGGTATGTCTCTTGATGTACTTTGACTGTAGGACTCTGTGGTACTATTGGTGAATAAACAAAAGATAAATGAACGACTGAGAAGTTTTCCATACTTATAAAACAAATGCTTTGGTAGCTTCGGACTGTTGTCAGGGTGGAGATTCCTTCAGGAGCACAGTGTAGAATAAAAACTGCATGGCCGCTTTGTCTTTTGTGGAGGAAAAACATTCTGCCTCCGTAGAAACCCTGATATGCATTGATTTCTGCATGCTGTACCTTTTGCGTGATCCCTGGGTCTTCAATATGGTACTTTGCCTCTAAATGTCTGAACATAAGGCTTATATATCTTCATTTGCGTGCCTTAAGCTCTCTGCTGCTTAATTTAAATCCCTGACTATGAAATCTGTGTGTTAATGGCACCGAGACATTTTCACAAAGTAAAACCCTGGTCTTTTAATGCACGTCTTGTCGTAGGACCTCCTCGGGCTTTCTTCACGATTTCTACCCCTGCACACGGTCTTTTCCTTTGTTTTCTGTCACTGTGATAGAAAACCTGAATCATGGCGGTCATTTACTGTTGGTAACCTTGCAAAACATGAAAACCTGTTATGAAATCCATAAATGGGGGTAATGGATGAGATGGGGACGACGAGGATGGCCATGCAGACTGGTGAGATGGCGGAAAGGTGCAGAAACATGGTGGAAAATGCAATATGACAACGGGACGTGGTCTGGCGGGGCGCAACAGATTTAACATAAAATAATGAACATTTGACCTTGGAAAGAATATATATAATGGGGGCGAGGCGAATGTACAACAGAGACACGCGAAGGTGACGTGGCGGGACTGAGTGATTGTGGGACAGTCGAATCTGGACAGTCTGATCTTGGCGGAGATCGATGGTGGAAAACACGTCGGAGGGCGATGGACTGCAGGCCAGGGATACGGCGGCTATGGGTTATCACGTGTGCAGTTTCATGGACCGATCACCGTTGGATGGAGGGATTTGGATCGGACGACTGATATGCATATTGATGCGTGTCTTGTGCTGAATGATAATGCGCGATTGGGTAGCGGTTTTCCAACCGTACAGGTGCCAGCGGCAAGCGATGAGTGGAATCGCTGCGAAAATAAAAATACCGCCAGTCCTCAGAAAGCGGTGCGATGTATACAGGCGATTTTCGAACGGGCCCGCTGGTGGGGACCATAGGGGCAGGTGCTTTCTGGACCGTCGGATCAACGACCAAATGTATGGTGATGGCGCGATCGAAGAAATGAACTGTGAACATGGGAGGTTGCGGGGGCAACGATCGCCATCCGATCTGTATAGATCGACGGTTGAAAATGCTCCCGATATACATTGAAGATTAGCGCCTTTCGGGCCAGCGCTCGGTTACAGCGCCTGGGTCACGTGGAGAAAAAGCTGAGGGGCTAGCGGGAGGGGGCTAAGGCCTAATGTAAGTTGCAAAGTGGGTTTTTGTCCCATTTTTAGTGCAATTTGAGGGCAATAAAGGGTAACGGTAGAGGTAATGAGGGGAATTAAACCAAACAAAGTGTATTTGGAAGGTTTAAAGGGGATTTTAGGATGGTTTTGGAGGATGAGGGGAGGGATTTGGGAGAATCAAAGTGCTAATGAGGGAAATAAAAAGGGAAGAAAGAGGGTGGAAAGTGGGGTATTTGCAGGGGTACTAGGGGCAAAAATAGGCCTTTCAGAGCACAATTTTCTTACAATCGGAGAGGCTTGGGGGATGGAAAAAGCAGAGTAGATTTATCAAAGGAAAATGCACAAGGAGGCTTCAAGGATGATGTGTTTTCAGAGGAAATGCATTTCTTGAAGGCTTAGAAACAATTCAGCCCCCTGCTTGCTTGTCAAGAAATTTTATAGGGGGGCTAACAGTGGCTCCACATGGGGATGGCTTCTTCTTGAAGAAGTCAAGAATTTAGAAAATGATCTTTGGTGTAGGCCAGATACCTGCTGCTTGGAAAATCCCTTTCTTTCTTTAGATCGGCTACCACAATATGATAGATACACCAGCAGAAAGAGTTTCCCCCACAATCTACCTACCCTTTCTACAATCCTAGCATTTTTCTTCTTAGGGTGCATTTGAACTAGCAGACCCTTTATATCATTTATTTTTTGCAAACAAGAAAAGAAACCTATTCTAATTCTACCCTTATTGCTCCATGAGACTAGATTAGACTGTTGGTCTCATAAGTTTCTCTACCTAATCTAATATCTGCTGGGATTAAACTGTCCAGCAGATTTCTTCTCTATATTCTACAACAGCAATTGAAAAACAGTCAAGCCAGGATTAGAATATCTGACTTGCTGTGGGTCCAAGGCATAAAGACAGTTGCTCATGGATAGAAAATTGTAGAAAACTGAAAGAAAAACTGTGAAGGCTTGAAATCATGAAATCTTGAAGCATCCTTCTTTCTTTGTGACTCAAGTTTTGAGCATGTTAGAGTCACTTCTTTTCTTCATTTCAACTCTAATTTTGGGCCTATTAGAGCTGGTTCTTCTTTCTTCTTTTCTGATCCAGATTTTGGGCATGTTAGGACCAGCTGTTTTACTTTATTTGGCTCAGGTTTGAGCTTATTAGAGCCAATCTTTTGCACATCAGAGGTTCATGTTTTAAGCATGTCTGAACCTCTCTTTTCCTCTGTTTTTTTGAAACATTTTCTCTTTTTTCTTGAAAAATAAAAAACTGCAATGGTATGTACAATGATAATGGAAACTGGAAACTGTAAATCAGCAGAAGTAGTGTTTTAGCATCCTGCCATTGAAAAGACCCCCAAATAGCTCTGTACCATCTAATTCTTGTAGGAAGAAGGCATTTGGACCCATAGTGGCCTGGATGATGTATGGACCTTGCCACAAACTGTCAAACTTGCTGTGCTTTCCTTTATTCTCTCTTCTTGAGTCCCACCTCAGAAATTTATCCCCAATTTTGAAATCAGCAGCTTTGGTTCTTTTGTCGAACAATTTCTTTATATTCTCCTGAACTTTCACTGCTCTGTTGTAGACCTCTTCGCTTGTTTGCTGGAGATGAATTGTTTGGTTTATTCTTCTCACCATACTGTCTTCTTCTGTTTGAATCTCTTGGACCAACTTAATCACTGGTACCCCAAGACTGGTAGGAAACACTACATCTGCACCAGAGACAAGCTGAAAAGGTGACATGCCAATGGATTTCTTTGTTGTAAGCCTATCAGCCCACAAGGCATGCACCAAATTCTTATGCCATGACTTTTTTTTCTCTTCCAACAGCTTTTTGATGATGATCACCAGGCTCTTGTTTGATGATTCAGCTAATCCATTACCCTGAGGGTAATAGGTAGTTGAATGGCCGAGTGCTATTTGATACCCGTGACAAAAATCAACCATTTTCTTGGATTTGAAAGTAGCAGCATTGTCAGTGATTATTTTCCTTGGGCAGCCAAACCGAGAGAGGATATGACCTTCTAGGAAACTAATGATGACTGAATCTGTGGCATTCCTAGTAGGTATGGCCTGTATCCACTTAGTGAAATAGTCTGTGGCTGTTAGGATCCATTTGTGTTGTGCAGAAGAAGCAGGATGAATTTCTCCTATGAAATCTAAGCCCCATTGTAGAAAGGGACCTTCAACAGTGATGGGTTGTAAAGGGAGGGGGAGGAGTTTTCTCTTGCCTTCAAAAATCTGGCATTTGTGGCAGGAAATTATCATCTTATGGACATAATTGAAGAGTGTGGGCCAATAGTAGCCAGCTCTGAGTATTTTTTTTGCAGTGGCTTTCCAGCTTAGGTGGCCTCTCCACTCCCCTTCATGGAATTCTTGTTTAATCCTCTCTGCCTCGTTTTCAGGCATACATTTAAGCAATAGGCCATTTGGGTTCTTCCAGTATAAGAAGTTATTCAATATGCAATAGCTCCTGGATTTTAGCTTTAAGAATCTGGCCTTGGTATTTGATAGTTCAGGAGGGGCATTGAGGTGTGTAAGCACATACATAATGTCAGAATACCAAGGAGAGCTCTGAAACTTTTCCTCAACAGTGGGTTCAGGCAATTCTTGTTTCTCATCCAAGGTATTTACCATGTTAATGTCTAGGGATTGTAAGTTTGATTCAGCCATTAATTGAGCTAGGCCCTGACCTTTAATCAGTTTGGTGGGTTTTATCTCAAGTTCGTATTCTAAAATCACAACAATCCATTTTCCCCTTTTCCCATCTGGGTCCTGGGACAAGATTTCTTTGACTATTATGTTTGGCACATAAGCTATGGTGTGGGAATGAAATATGTACACCCTAAAGTATTTTAAAGCCTTAATCAGAGCATAGGCCTGTTTTTCCATGATGTTGTATTTCAAGGGTGCATCCCTGAGTGCTTTTCTGAAAAAGGAAATTGGCTATTCCATTCCCTCTGTGTTTTTCTGTAGCAAGACTGCAACCACTGTATGCTCAGAGGCAAATGAAAAGATCAGGAAATCTTTAGAGAAATATGGGCTAATCAGAATAGGAGCTTCGGTGAGTGCAATTTTTACTGATTCAAAATATTGTTTAGCTCCAACAGTCCATTTAAATCCCACACCTTTCTTCAGCATGTTAGTCATATTCCTAAGGTGTTTAGCTAGGTTGGGAATAAACCTCCTAAGGAAGTTAATCTTCCCAATGAAGCACTGTAATTATTTGATGTTTCTTGGGTGTGTGATCTGTAGTATTCCCTCAACTATTTGTGGGTCTATCTTAATTCCCTTTTCAGATATAATGTGGCCAAGAAGCTTTCCTTCTTGCAGCCCAAATATAGTCTTTTTAGGATTCAATGACAGACCAAACCTTCTACATTTTTCAAACACCTTTCTCAGATGTTTTAGGTGTTCTTCTTTAGTCTTAGAATAGACTGTTATGTCATCCAAGTAAATAAAAATGAAGTGTCCTATCTCATCTGAAAAATCTATATCCATTACTCTTTGGAAGGTTGCCCCAGCGTTCATCAGTCCAAAGGGCATTTTTACATACATAAAGGTGCCCCATGGAGTGGTAAAGGCAGTCTTGAGTTTGTCTTCTAGGATTACTAATACTTGGTTGTATCCTGAAAAACCATCTAACAAAGAAATCCTCTTTGAGCCTACTACCCGCTGTAGAATGTGTTCCATTTTTGGCAATGGGTAATTCTCTTTGAGTGAGGCTCTATTAAGATTTATGAAGTCTATACACAATCTGATTTCCCCTGTTTTCTTTCTCACAGCCACTAAGTTTGATACCCAATCAGAGAACCTCACAGGAACTATTATGCCTGCCTCATACATCTTTTTAATCTCTTTTCAATTGCAGGCAATTGTTTTGGGTTTTTCCTACGAAGTTTCTGCTTGAAAGGTTTCTGATTTTCTTTTAAAGGTATTTTATGTTGTATGATGTTCGTGTCATAAGCCTTTAAGTCTTCGTAGCCCCAAGAAAACACGTCAATAAATTGTTTGAAAATGTCAATGTATTTCTTTTTCATGTTTGTCGGGAGAGACCTAGCCAATTTAATTGTTTTGGGATTATCTTTTGTGCCTATGTTGCATTCTTCAACGTCAGAGTCCGCGTGTTCAATGGTGGGATTTTTTGCCACATCATCGAAGTCAAAAAGGTCTTCTAACGGCACCAGACCTCGAGTTATGTTCTTATCTTTGGCTTGCAACACCTCTACTTCTTTGCTGTCTGCGTTTTCACACTCCATGGTCGAATTTCAAGGTTCTTCATTTAAAGCGTTTATTTCTACGTTGTGGGGTGTAGTTTATTCCTCGTCCAAGGGTTCCTCACTTAGGCAGCTATCACTAGACGTAGAGTCTGAATAGGAAAACTCAAACTCGTTCCCGCCCATCAAAAAATATTTTATTTGTTTATCTTCCTCGAAAACCTGCCAGTATTTTTCGTTATCCGGCACTGCAAGTCTAAATTTGGTTTGAATGATGATCTGTTGGTCACTCGGAGTCTTAGGGTATGAACTGGCTAGGCAAGATAATCCATTTGCTATGGCGTTCTGATTTATAGGAACAAACACTAACTTGTATTCAACAAATGTTTTCAATATGTCCATAGCATCATTCCTATATGCTCTCAACCTAGGGTGTTTGGCTGTGTATTCGCCGTTCACCTGTTTTATAACCAATTCAGAATCTCCCTGCACGGCTATTCTATGAGCTCCTATTTTCTTCAACAGATTTAAACCCAGGATAAGAGCCTCGTACTCTACAATATTATTTTTACATTTGAAATGCAGATTGCAGGCATGGCTCTCCGCGTAGTCACTTTCTGTGTTACGTAGCCAAACCCCAGCTCTGGCCGTTCTTCTTGTGTAGGACCCATCGAAACTCATTTCCCATAGGGGTTCACTCTCGTTTTTGTTATCATTTCTTTCCCTACAGCTGGGTTCGCCATTATTTTTCATTATAGGGTCTGCACTAGGCTGTGGGTTGTTTAGTTTTTCGTTATGGGTGTGGAAGTCAGAGAGGTGACTAGTTGGCTGGTCGCATTTTCGCTTTGCGTTATTGTTTCAGTGCACTGTTCAAAGTTTTCTATGTCTTCATCCTCTGAGTCTAGGGTAGCCATTATGTTAAAATCCATTGGCTCTGTTTCATCATGTGCACCTTTGCTTGTATCTATGTTTTCAGATTCTGGTCTCCCCAAAGATTCATCATTGCAGAAGATAAATGAATCCAGGTTTGTATGCACAGAATATAGAGGAGAATTCTCAGGCTTTTTAGCGCTACTAAACAGGACTTTCATTTGTGCTTCCCTGTACAGTCTTCTAAGTTGGCCAAAGATTGGGATTGTGGCATAAGCCCCATCCATTTTCATTGTTCCTTACAGCTTGGCTCCCCATGATCTTGATAATAACATGCCATATTTGGGTGGCACATCTGCCACCAAAACATCGATGACCATACACTTGGCAGGAATATGAGTAAGGCTCACACATAAATCTTTGATCAGGCCAAGACACTTTACTCTACTAGAGTCAAATGAATATAGGTCTTTATAGGGACGGGTTATCTCTAGGCCTAATCTTTCCATCACTACTTTAGGCATCAGGTTGTGTGATGCCCCAAATCATGCATTGCATTGTGGAAAATCTTATCATGGACATTAAGATTGATATAAAAAGGGGGCACTACCCCTTCTTGAAACTTTCCTTCTATCTTTGGACCAAAGAGAAGGGCAGGTTGATAATCACTCAGATTTACAGTGTCACTGTTCTCACCTAAATTTAATGCTTTCAAAATTTGGCCTTTATATACATCCTGAGTGGCCAGCTCAGAGAGTGGGACAAAGATTTTAATTTTTGCAATCTCACTCTCCAAATTGAAAGTGGACTGACTCTTTGGAATGTTCAACTCTATTTTGTTAGCCACTGCTTTAGTGGCTGAATCAGTGTGTTGATTCTCGTTATGTACAATGTTTGTGATAGTTTTATCAGGAGAACTAACTACAGTGCCAGTGCTGCTAGCTGGTTTACCTTGTGTATCAATGTTTTGGTTGTCCTTTTCTTTGTTCTTTCCAGAACTCTCAGCTGCTGATTTGTTACTTTCAGTAGTTTCTTTAGAAGTTTTCTCAGGTATTTTCTTGATGGTGACCTCAGAAGCTTTTGGTTTGGCAGTTTCTTGGCTCTTTTTGCTTCTAAGTTCATATTTTTCTCTGACCTACATCATGGCATTTTCAAATCCTAATCTGTAATCTTCAGATTCTAACCATTCCTCATCCCAACAAGAGGGCGAGGGTTGATCTTCCTCTGAGTAACCGTTATGGATTGAATCTTCTGTTTCAAACATGTTAATTGTGTTTCCCTCAGAATATTCTATGATTCCCTCATATTCATCAAGAAAATTCTCTTGGAATGGGGGAATGACTTACTGATCTGATTCTCTTTGTCTGTTGGGAGCGTTATTGTTTCTTCTAAAGTTCTGGTTCTCGTTTTGATTTCTATTTTGGTTACTAACTGTGACAACCATTTCTTCCATAATTTGGTATAGCTTCTCCACTTTTTTAGATAGGTGGTCATGATTTGGATCAGATGTGGAAGCTACATTATCGTCTCTACATGTTATCCTTTTCTCAGCTCTTAATCTCGCTCTTTTCTCAATCAGATTTGCCTCTGTATTCACTGCTCCTTTCTGCATGTCCTCCAATGTGTTGTGCTCTTTATCCCTAATATGATAGGCCATGTCAGCATCAAAGCCTTCAGGGTATTTCGCTAGAGCCATACCTTGGGGAGGTTTCATATGTGGAGGGAGAGCATTGTAAATGCTGTTAAATCTTGTTGTGTAATCATGGACACTCTCTCCTGAATTTCTTTTAAGGCTCATATATTCTGCTAGGAGTTGGCGGGGATTGGCCTTAACCTCCCATTTGTTTATGAAGGTCTGATATAGAGCTGGGAGGTCATTTATACTACCCGGGGGTAAGCCCTTAAACCATTTCTTCACATCACCCCCTAAGCTCTAGGCAAAGATTCTCATTTTGACTGTATCATCATTTATCTCCATGTAGTCAAAATAATCTTCCATCCTATCTACATGATATTGTGCTGTGGTAGACTCTTTTGCAGTGAAGTGTGGGATCTTTGATTGATAATAATTGGGTAAGGGAACTAGAGGCTGAGGTAAAACTAGAGGTGCATACTAGGCTGCCATGATGATGTTTTGATGAGGTAAAGGGTTGACTTGGGCAGCAGGTATATGGATGATAGGGATATTATGACCAGCAGAAGACGGATGAGCAGATCTAGGGTGACTGAGCCCTAAGTTTTGTATGAAATTTATATCAGGAGGTGTAGAAGGAGCGGTATGTCTATTCCCAAGGTGTCTACCACTTTGGGGTGGTGAACCAGGAAGCTCAGGGTCTGGCTAGTCTAAAATACTGAATGACCTAGTTCTAGGTAATCTATTAGGTAGGTCTAGGTCAAGGTGAAAGTGTGATAGAGCTGTAAGATCTTCTAGTGCAGAGTTAGCTCTATGGATGTGGCTAGAAATAGTTGGTTGTTTATGTGTATGAAATCCTTTGAGGATGCTCTCAGGGTTGTCAAATATTTCAGGTGGGTCTGGGTTAGGGTAAGCTCTTGTATGAATGGTTCTTAAATCCAGAATGCTATCTTCCAACCAAGCATCTTAACCCTACTTGTTACTTCTACTGTGGTTGATGTTATTATGGGGGATGGTCTCCCAGTGGAGTCTAATGTGAACCAAGATAATCAGCAGGCCTACTGATCACCAGTGGAGTCTTTAAAACGTTTAGGGAATATGGAGTCACCAGGTGGAAAGGTTTAGGATGTTTTTGGAGGGTACACTGTCCACCACAGTGCTTATGAGATGTCCCCTTTCAAGGATGTCTTTCGAAACACAGCAAAATCTAACCAGAGATTGATAGGGAGGGCGTTTACTAGATATGTCACCTTTGAAAGAGTGTGAGATCTGGAGGCTACCTAGCCCTTTCCAGACTCTGTCCAAGAGTATGGGGAAAACAAAACAATGGTATAGAGGTTGATTTGTGAATAGGAATGTTTAACTACCAACCTAACCAGAGATTGCAGGTTTTTTGAATGCCTAAGAATGTTTAAGGTGTAATGCACTCAACTTCCCAGTGGAGTCGCCATTATGTTGGGGTTCCCATGTTTTGGCCAGATTGGCAAGACCAAAAGATGAGACAACATCAAACCACTTTCAGACCTTAGGATCTATCCCTCCTGGGTCCAGAGAGGGATCTCTCTATATAAGAAAATGTTTATGTCTTTGAAAGCTCAAATGTTTAAGATGTTAGGCTAGTTATAAGGCTCGGGGTTTGTTTGTTTGATTGTTTGAGTTTGGTTGCTGGGAATCAGGAATGAAGGGTTCACTATAAGACAAGGCAATGAGAAGAGAGGATTTTAGGCTAAAGTAGATAACTTAGAGAACATCAAGGCCATTGGGAAATGGAGTCAGGAAAGGGTTTACTTGCTGTTCAATGTGCAAGATTTTAGTTGGGCTAGTCATCTAAAGCATTAGATCCTAAAATGATTGTGTGGCATGGAACATTAAGGATTGAAAGTGAAAAGAGGAAAACCATCCAATTCTTTCTATAGATCAGGTTAGAGGTCATTTAACTCCAGACCTACTTGGACATAATCAGAGGCAACTTTGAGGGAACTTGGAAAGTTTAATTGAAATGGAAAGATCCTAGTGAGGCAGAGACAAAGTTCTAAACCCCCCAGTGTTCTTAACTCATTTAATTAAATCTAAACAAGAACATCTAAAGACAGACTCCATTAATCCATACATCAGCTAGTAATATATCAGACCACTACACTGGTTAGATTAATTGAAATAGATCCTTAGATAGCACATTTAGTAGAAAACATTAAGGCAAGGAGAGCAGAAGCATAGGGTGCCTAACGAGGTCAAATCCTATGCCAGATTTCTGATGCAAGCCAGAAGAACTGAAATGGAATGAAATAAAACACAGAGATAGAAAAACATCACCAGCTGCTTTAGATCAGGATCCAAATAAATGTGCTTGTCATATTAAAAACAACACTAGTCAAGTACAACATTGCCCACAGCTTGAACATTCAGCCTGAATTCATCTTTCTTCCACCTATCTTACAACTTTACACAGAACTATATCTCACGGAAAAAGATTACAGTTCTATGATATCTCATAAACCCCCTTTACAATGTTTCTTCATGAAATTTAATAGCAGAAAGATGGACTGAGGAGGTAGGTGAAAACTAAATGTAGCATTTAACTTCTGAAAAGAAAGAGGGCCGAAGCCCATTCTGTTTAAATTCTGAGCATTCAATTCCTGTCACTCTTTGGATGGGAGAGTGGTCTTCTTCAGGCCTCTATTTACTTCGGTATGTCTCTTGATGTACTTTGACTACAGGACTCTAGTGTACTATTGGTGAATAAAAAAAAGATAAATGAACGACTGAGAAGTCTACCATACTTGTGAAACAAATTCTCTGGTAGCTTCGGACTGTTGTCAGGGTGGAGATTCCTTTAGGAGCACGATGTAGAATAAAAACTGCATGGGCACTTTGTCCTTTGTGGAGGAAAAACATTCTGCCACTGTAGAAACCCTGATATGCATTGATTTATATGTGCTGTACCTTCTGCGTGATCCCTGGGTCTTCAATATGGTACTTTTCCTCTAAATGTCTGAACATAAGGCTTATATATCTTCATTTGCATGCCTTAAGCTCTCTGTTGCTTAATTTAAATCTCTGACTGTGAAATCTGTGTGTTAATGGCACCGGGACATTTTCACAGAGTAAAACCCTGGTCTTTTAATGCACGTCCTATCGTAGGACCTCCTCGGGCTTTCTTCATTATTTCTGCCCCTGCACACAGTATTTTCCTATGTTTTCTGTCACTGTGATAGAAACCCTGAATCATGGCGGTCGTTTACTGTTGGTAACCCTGAAAAACACGAAAACCTGTTATGAAATCCATAAATGGGGTTAATGGATGAGACGGGGATGACGAGGATGGCCATGCAGACTGGTGAGATGGCAGAAAGGTGTAGAAACATGGTGGAAAATGAAATATGACAGCGGGACGTGGTCTAGCGGGGTGCAGCAGATTTAACGTAAAATAATGAACATTTGACCTTGGAAAGCATATATATAATGGGGGCGAGGCGAATGTACGATGGAGACATGTGGAGGTGACGTGGCGGGACCGGGCGATGGCAGGACAGTCGAATCCAGACCATCTGATCTCGGCGGAGATCGACGGTGGAAAACACGTTGGAGGGCGATGGACTGTGGGCTAGGGGTACGATGGCTATGGGTTATCGCGTGAGTAGCTTCATGAATTGATCATCGTTGGATGGAGGGCTCTAGATCGGACAACTGATATGCTTGTCACTGCGTGTCTTGTGTCGAACGATAACGCATGATGGCGTAGCAGTTTTCCAACCGTACAGGTGCGACGCGGCAAGCGATGAGTGGAATCGCTGCAAAAATGAAAATACCGCCAGTCCTCAGAAAGCGATGCGATGTATACAGGCAATTTTCGAATGGGCGCGTTGGTGGGGACCACAGGGGCAGGTGCTTTCTGGACTGTCGGATCAATGACCAAATGGACAATGATGGCGCGATCAAAGAAATGAACTGTGAACATGGGAGGTTGCGGGGGCCGCGATCGCCGTCTGATCTGTACAGATCGACGGTTGAAAATGCTCTCGATATACATTGGAGATTAGCGCCTTTCGGGCCAGCGCTCGGTTACTGTGCCTGGTTCGCATGGAGAAAAAGCTGAGGGGCTAGCAGGATGGGGCTAAGGCCTAATGTAAGTTGCAAAGTGGGTTTTTTGCCCATTTTTAGTGCAATTTGAGGGCAATAAAGGGTAACGGTAGAGGTAATGAGGGGAATTAAACCAAACAAAGTGTATTTGGAAGGTTTAAAGGGGATTTTAGGATGGTTTTGGAGGACGAAGGGAGGGATATGGGAGAATCAGAGTGCTAATGAGGGAAATAAAAAGGGGAGAAAGAGGGTGGAAAGTGGGGTATTTGCAAGGGTACCAGGGGAAAAAATAGGCCTTTTGGAGCACAATTTTCTTACAATCAGAGAGGCTTGGGGGATGGAAAAATAGAGTAGATTTATCAAAGGAAAATGCACAAGGGGGCTTCAAGGATGATGTGTTTTCAGAGGAAATGCATTCCTTGAAGGCTTAGAAACAATTCAGCCCCCTGCTTGCTTGTCAAGAAATTTTATATGGGGGCTAACACATTCGTCGTTGAGGTTGACAAATTGGTCGACAACCTTCCTTGATATAGATACGATGAGTACATAATTCAAGAGAGATTCCCTTCATATCTGTATAGTCCCATGTGAATTCTTCCTTATTTTCAAGAAGTAACTTCATTAATTGTTGTGTTTCAGCATCTGTCAAGTTGGGGTTTATGTTCAATGTTTTGCCAGGTTTGATTTCTACTGGTATACTTTTAGAAGAAATGGTGGTTGATGTTTGGGGTAGATCTTCAGATTTAAGCTTTTCCTGGGTATCTGATTTCAAAAGTGCAACCAACTGATTATGTGTTTTTGGAGTCACAGAGGAGGGTTCACAAATAAAATTATTAATTACCACATCCTCAGTGGTATCTTTAAGGCTTAAAGCTTGTATGATAGTCAAAATAGGTTGAGTAGCATGATCATCATAGTCCATCCATACAGAATTATCATTATTAATCATGGGTGTAGCGTGAGGGTAGAGAGTAAGCTTCTTAGTTTCATATCCATTGGAAATTTTCATTGAACCAGATCTATAGCTGATAAAGGCATCGGCTGTGGCTAACCAGGGCCTTCCAAAAAATAGAGGATGTCCCCCCAACTTTTTTTTAGTCTGTAACACCACAAAGTCAGCTGGGTAATTCCAGGATTCAACTGAGATGATTAGGTCTTCAATAACTCCTTCTGGTTTGATTGTAGAATGGTCAGCTAACTCTAGAATGGTTGGTGTATCTTTGATTACGTTCTTCAGCTGTAACAATTGTGAAGTTTCAAGAGTCATAATGTTTATAGCAACACCTAAATCTACCAAAACTCAAGGAATTATTTTTTTTCCAATTTTCACAGTGACAGTAGGATGGCTGAGATCACCATATTTAACTGGAGGAGCTTTACCAGACATTAATGCAGATAGATCACCCGTAACATGAATTGTAAGGGGATCTATAGCTTTCCTACCGGGTTTCTTAACACAAATATCTCTCATAGTTCTGGCATAAATTGGTACATCTCTTAGTGCTTGTAAGAGTGGAATTTTAATATAAATATTCTATAAATCCCCTAGAAGATTGAAAGCAGGTGGCTCAGGCATTTTAGTTAAAGCTAAATGCTCAGGGAATGGTGGTTCTCCAGTACCCTTATTAGAGGGTGGTTGTACCTCTTCACGTGAGTCATGTTTTTCTGTCTCTTCTTTATCAAAATCAGAAGAGGTAACATCATCAATAATAGGTTCAACTATTTTCCCAGATCGTAAATGAATATCATTGCATTGTGCAGGGAAAACAAGAAGTATAGGCTGGTTCTGAATATCAATAACCTGCATAGATTTATTATTGGGGTTAGGGTTTGGTTGTACATGTAGCTGGGGTGTCATCATTTTTTTATTTGGTGGAGCACCTGATGGTAGAGGGAGTGGCTGCTGAAATTGGGGAAATTGTTGTGTAACCAAATCTAAAAATAGAAGAAAAGAGATATCAATGCCTTAGAAAGAAGCCACTTCGAGGGGGAAACCTCCAATACATTACATAAATGAAAAATTCTTGGATGATACAATTTACAAAACCTCCTTTCTATATATAGGAGTCCATGTGGCCATAATGTAATCCTAGTGGGCCACAATGTAATCCTAGCCGACCTAACAATAATAATTTAAGGGCACGATAATAACAAAATGGGGGTTACAAGGGTACAATAATAACAATAAGGGGGTTACACTAATAACAATAAGGGACTATACTAGTAATATAGGGACCTAACATGCCCCTCTCCTTCAAAAAAGTGTTGTCCTCAATACTTGAGTAGCTTGGGTGCTTCTGTATAAACTTCTCAATCTCCCATGTAGAATATTCAGTGGGTAAGTTCTTCCACTTGATGAGATACTCTGAAATTGATTGATTCTGTAGCTGTCAAGTTCTTGTTTCCGTGACCGCTTCAGGTTCAAAATACAGGTCAAAAGAAGGACTCTTGCTTCGCTGCCTAGCGCTCTCCAAGGGACTCTAAGATCATCAAAGAGGTAATTTTCTATCGCATTCCGTCAAGTTGTTTTAAGTTAATATGAACATGTATATGCCATCTTTGTGAACTGTACAACTAATCTTACTATTTTCCTCGGGCACCAGAAAGCCCTGAGAGGGATATACGATAACCAACAACCCAAGCATTTTACCGTATAACAGAATTGGCGACTCCACTGGGGAGTTTTACCCATAGTTTCTGGACTATTTCTTTCCTCCTTTCTTGTCTCCTCTGTTCACAGATCCTTCCGACCAGTACTTATGCCCAGTAAACATTTTAAAAGGTCGCAAAGTTCAATCCTGTTTCTGTTTGACCATCTGGAGAATTTTTCCCTCGATAACGCTATACTTGTAGTTTCTCCAGTGCGTTATAACACTGGCTCTGCTTAAATACAATGCATTAGTCTCTGGATTAACGCTTACTTTACTCAAAGATAGTGCGTTACTCAACCAAAACTTGCTGTTCACTGCTGTGATTGTGTTTTAGCTACAGAATTTTTTGGCCATTTGTATATCTCCTTGACTGAATCCTTGTGCTTGTTTACTAAACTGGCATTTATGCTTGTTTTCTCTTGTTTGAAAAGTTAGTGTCAAAAGCATTTACTTTTTAGAGAATAATTTTTTTTTTTAGTTTTTTCTGTATCTAGCTGAGTTAATTATGAAATTTTCAGTTTATAGACTGTTAAGAAGAGGTAGATAGAAGTCTGAATATTTAAAGCTGAACTGAGTTATTTGAATGTTAGTGCATGGATGTTGAAAAGAAACCTCTCCTTGTAGAAATACTCTTCATCGAATTGAATATTTAGAGCATGTTTTGCATGGTTTCTTGAGTCATACTCTCATTACATTTCATACGTCCACTCCCCCTCCGCAATACTAATAATCAAGTACACTAAGAATCAAGTGATAATAAAATCAATCAACTATTTTTGAGCTCACACAAACAGTAGTTCAGGCTAGGATCTTGGGTTAAGAGCAGTGAGAAAATTACCCAAGATCTCAAAACTTGAAACTAGAGTCATTAACGAGCGAAATCCTACTGCACTCATATTATCATGACCGTTCCTTTACCGGAGCTCAGTGCGAGACAACACTTGGGTGCACAAGAAGGTAGCCCGCCTTCGACTGCATCCGATGGGTGTGTTATATATTGGGGTTCCCTTTGGGGATGTCGAAACTAGATCGGGGATCTAGGTATTCTGCCCATATATCACACTGTCCTTGACCGTGGACCCCCCTGATGATGTTTGTGATTTGAGGTATCTTTAGTGGCCATAATTTTTAGGGACTTACACAAGGTTACTGGGATGGGTTGTCCTGGTACCTGAAACAGACAAACCCACTCTGTCTTCAGTCTCTAGGAGGGTACTCATCTTCACGAGAGTGCTTACACCTATTGTCTGAGGTTTGGGCGAAGCTCTAGAGTGACCTTAACTGTACTTTCGACCAAACCTCTCTGTATAGTATTGTGATACTGGATTTCATCACCAGCAAACGGTAGTACTCAAACAGGGCACCCTATTCTGGCTGCTTGTTGATTGATTTTAGAGAGTCCTTTTTTCTTTTTTAGGTGTGTGGTTACTGTCACTGAGACTTTATAATACATCAAAATCTATTAAAATTTGTTAAAATCAAATAGGTCACCATGGCATCCCCCGACCCACGCCGTCTGTCTAGATGAAAACAAGGTCTACCTCCTCTAACTATTGAGGAAGAACTGAACCTTGGTGAACCCGTGCCTTCTACGGAAAAGCAGTCTCCACTGACTAATCTTGATTGTCACATAGAGTCATATCATCTGGAATTTCCTGAGGACCCTTTCACTGAAGGGGTTATACCTCATTACAATCCTTCGCTCACTGATCCGTTGGGGCCTGTGATAATTCAGATTCCACCACGCCAGGATATGTCTTTGGCCGCACAAACATCCATTTCACCACCAACATCCACTGGGTCGATGCCAATGGCAACCATCCCAGGTTCGCCACCATCCTCCCCGCTGGTGGTCAGTTCTATGCCATCACTGGGTAACCCCAGTAGTTAGCATATACGTACTCCTAACCCTACAGTCATCACAACTGCCAGTAGCTTACCGAATCCTTCGGCATCTACTTCTACCGTGACCACGTTGGGACCCATGGTAGCTCCTCCCACGAGTATGAATACTTTGGTGCCTTTTAGCAACCCTTTCGGTTGGAACCCTCTACTGAGTTCAAACCCCTTGGCCACTATACCAGGGGGCAGTGTTTCCAGCATGCAGGTAGCAGTGAACATTTCGCTTCCCCTGCAATCCTTAGGACAAATGGGACAACCTATTGTCAATAATTTTCCCTTAAGTGGTTCAAATATAGGTGTAGGGTCTATGCCGTTGCCAAACTATGCAAGTAGTAGCATGCCTCCGGGAAACTCTATTGCATCCATTTGGACTAACCAACCCCAACCTCCATTTGGAATGGGAGGGCACTTTTATACTGGGGGAAACCAACCGTTCACCCTGAAATACAATATGCCCAATGGACAGCAACAGTATGTCCCTAATCCTCCACCTATCGGAAGTTTTTATCAAAGTCCCACTTATCCTCCTGGTAACACATTGATGGGGGGACCCTATGGTCTAAGTAGTCAGCCCATACTGCCTTGGTTAGATTCAGGAGAAAATCCATAATTTCCATTTTTGGCAGCTTTGGACATCCCTAATATCCATAAACTGACTAACGACCCCATCAATCACAACCCGCTTTGGCCTCCTCTACCACATAAGATTCCTTCTGACATCCCGAAGTTCGACGGGAAACAAGGGGATGACCTAGCCGCACAGATTACTACCTTTCATCTATGGTCTATATCCAATTCCATGGTGGATGATAGTGTCTGGCTTCGACTCTTTCCCCGCACCCTTACAGGCAATGCTGGCAAGTGGTACATAGAATTTCCACACGCCGCCATCAATACTTTTGGTGCTTTAATGACAAAGTTCCTAAAGAACTTCCAATTACCAATTAGAGTTGAAATCAGAACATAATTGTTAACATCGTTGCGCCAAGACACTGCCACCCACATCTCTGATCATGTTCATGAATGGAGACGTAGGAGGAGGCTAGTCAAAGTGCCAATCCCGGATCATCTCTTAGCCAATTGGTTTTGCAAGTCTCTTTTACCCCACATCTCTAAAGACATTGGCCTTTCTGGTGTGGTTACAGAAGATCAATGTATTCGCGGTGCCTAGCATTTGGATTTAATCTATTCACAATCTGGCACGCTATACGATCTGCTCCCCCATGCCCCTGGTAACCCAAATCCTCCGACCACTCAGAAAACCGAAGCACATGTCGACGATCTCATTGGCACAATCTTCGGTGTGGCCACAAAGCAATCTCGGGGGAAAAAATCCCAGCCATCTTCGGCTACCACCACCCCTCACCAAACAACTACTCTTCCTCCCGCTAAGGTGAATTCTGTGCAAAACTCACAAAAACCTAGTGCGAAAAATAAGAAGAACAAGAAAAATACGTCTTCTTCGGAAGAGCAGTTGGATAATCAGAATAACCCTAATCAGAAAACGCTGCCAAAAATGACAAAGGGAAGCATAAACCCATGAAATTTCCTTGCAAGATCTATGCGGAGGACCACTTGACATACAAATGTCCTCGACTGCAGGAATGCACCGATTTTATTGCCAACAAGGATTTTAGGCGAACACCTACCGTTCTTCATAATCCTTTCCCTAATCAGCAGCAGCAACATCAACACATGGTTGAAATTCTGCCACAACCCCATCAACGGGGCAATGGTGGTTCCCATCTTTCTGACAAAGGACCATCTGCCATTTATGGCATTGAGAATGTTGAACTTCAAAATCGAGCCAAGCTTTATGGGAATCCTACCATAGATGCTCAAGAACCTGTAACTAGTTCAAATCCACCGCCGCCCAACAATTTGTATATCGAACGACCTACTGTTGAACCCGTGATTCGTCCCCCTAAAGGAAAACTTTGACGCACGACTCATAACACCTCTACACGTGCAACCCAAAACTACAAAATTGTAGAATATTTGGCATAGGAACCGTCAACCATGTCTACTCTCGAAGTATTACAAGCCTGTCCAACACAAAGAAAAGCCTTGCTTTCGGCCATTGGTGGAATAGACCACCAGGATTCCATGCTAGCCATCTTTGATATGGAAAAGGCTAAACCTCGCCTCTCACACCAACTCACATTCTAGGTGTAGGTTGTGTTGAAAGGGAGACCAATCCATCGCACTGTCATAGACGAAGGTGCTTCGACCTGTGTTATTTCACAAGCTTGCTGGCTCAATTTAGGTTCTCCTACCCTCACCCTGCCATCGAATTCCCTCAAAAATTTTGATGGCCACACGTTCCTCCCAAAAGGATACCTTGCTAGCTTTCCCATCACTCTGAGTGGGAAAATGGTAAACGTGGACGTTGAAGTCGTAGAGCGCCATCTAGACTATAATCTATTTCTTGGTCGCAGTTGGTCTTATGCCATGACTGCCATTGTGTCTTCGGTCTTTCGACTCATCCTATTTCAATTGGATGGGAAAATAGTCACAGTGGATCAACTATCCTTCTGCACCCCTGATTATGCCACGTTACCAAGTAGCACTCTACACCTAATAGGAGGCTTTCCTGACTCTTATGTCAGTATCGGTACCGGTATTCTGAAGGCATCTTCCCTACTGGGTTTTTTTCCTCTCCTGCCGCCACTGATCCCAAACACAGTTGCAATGATATCCACCACTTTGGATGGCTCTATCGACCCATGGATCATTCCGACACCTTCAGACATTGATTCCTATGGAGATCAAATGCCACTCTCACCGGACGAGTTGGCTTACCAAGCCATCCAAACCACATCTGAACCCTCCACTGCTATGGTTTCGACCAACGGTACAAAACTCCCACCCATAACAGTTCTCTCTAAGGATCTCCTCAATGAAGTCTTGCCTACAGATGAAGCTATTCGAGAGATCATGTATCTAGAAGAATGACCTTGGGGAGAATCTCACCATCGTGCTTCGATGATTGACTCGGAGGCGATAAAAACTGAAATCCCATCCTTTGACCAACCTGAGATGGTTCCCTATGCTTATACGACTGTTCAAACTATCGAGTCAGAAGGGAACATCGGTAATATTTCTAAGACAATGCTCATTGATATCTCGGTCAAAACGAGTATCGTGGAAAATATTCAGATTGGATCCGACTGCAATCCTGAGGAAATTGCGTGCTTCACATCCCTTTTCAAGGAATTCCGCGATGTGTTTGCTTGGTCTTATGATGAAATTCCCGACATAGACCCTTCTATTGTCGAGCATGAAATCAAGATCTATGACAATTCCAAACGAGTTCGGCAACAACTCAGATCTGTCCACCCGCGCAAAGTAGCCGCCATCAAGATTGAGGTAGAAAAAAGTTTAAACACTGGTTTCACCTATCCCGTTCCTTTAACAGAATGGGTTTCCAATCCAGTTCCCGTTGATAAAAAACAAGGCACCATTCGAGCATTCTTTTTACGGTATTTTTCTTGCTCGTTAATCCGAAAACCTCGAGTTCCCTTCTTCGGACTCGTTAAACTTATACGAATTTGATATCGAGCATTCTTTTTATGGTCTTTTTCTTGAACGTTAATTCGAAAAACCTAGAGTTCTCTTCTTCAGACTCGTTAAAATCATGAAGAAACACTGAGCATTCTTTTTAGGGACCTTTTTCTCGCTCATAAAACTGAAAAAACCCTGAGTTAACTTTGTCAGACTCATTAAACTACCACGACAAATAGCAAGGAGCCATTCTTTTCCCCTTTTTCAAAAGCTCTTTAAACCGAAAAACTAACCGAGTTTTCTCCGCGTGACTCGTTAAAATTTCACGGAGGGCACTGAGTTTTTCTTTGTTGGACTCGTTAAAATTTCACAAAGAGTATTGAGTTTACTTTGTCTCCTCGTACTCATAACAAAATGAGGTAGACGTCCATGGAACATAGATTTCTCACTTTTCCGGCTTTAATGGACTAACTCATGGAAAATGAACTGTTTCGGGCTTACTATTATCCCTTTGTCGTGCTCGGTTACCAAGACATGACATATGTACCCCAATGGAGTTGTCTTTTATGATATTTTTCAGACTCTCTAAAAATGAAAAATTCACCTATTTTTCTCGTCTGGACTCGTTAAAACTAATCATACGGAGCGCAGAGTTGTCTTTTCAGACATTTTTCAGACTCTCTAAACATGAAAAATTCATCGATTTTACCCATATGGACTCGTTAAACCTAATAAGAAGGGGCACGGAGCTGTCTTTTATGATATTTTTTAGACTCTATAAACATGAAAAATTCACCGAGTTTACTCGTCTGGACTCGTTAAACTTAATCAGACGGGGAAAAATTTGGACAAAATGGATACTACCTCTGTTACATTTCAGAAAAGGTCGATTTGGAAGTAAAATTCTTGAACATGGCACTTCCCATAAAACTGTTTCGCAGTTAGCCAAACCCTACCATCTATGAGTATTAGCCTTCATCTCCCAGTGTCCCTGCACCAGTAAAATCCTAACACACTCTTTGGTGTTCATCAAGCTTCAGCTGCCTAGTACCCTGCTAGAGTGCCTTCTATTGTTCAAGCATATCTCGTTATCTACTGCTCCTGTTATCAACCAAATCGCTCATTATGCCAGAAATTATTTTTTGTCCGACATCCCCATTTCCTCTTCATTATCTCAAATCATAAACAACATCAGTTGGTTTCCGTTTCATGTTGACTGATGTAGGACGCCTCAGTGCCTACCTTTCAATAGATCTCTTCCTATCGACTTCAACATCTTATCTAGGAAGCTGATCCAGAAACCCATCAGTACCCGGATGCTTGCAGACATCAGTGGCAGGTAGTCTTGTGTTTTGTTAGGGGTCTTCATCATTGGCCCCTAGTCGAATGATTCTACGAGTGTTCGACTTAAACTCATTTTTCACACTTTCTAGATTGTACGGTGCATCTTAGGGACCATCATCATTATCGGTGGCCGCCTTCGCATCTGTTAACAGTTTGCATTATCGACTGGTAATCAGACGATTTCTCACATGTTCGACGATAACTCCTTCATTCACATGTTGAGAAATATGCAGTTTAAGTGAATTGGCAGTCAGGACCTTGGGGCAAAGGCTACATCATTAAAGTTGTGTTTCCTTCCCCAAGTTGCGATATTGTTTATAGAGACAACTTCTTCTGCCTGATCCTATTATGACAGACACTTTCACATTGTGCTTATCGGTGGATAGATTATTCATATCTCTATTCTAGAGAAATAATGTTGTTTAAGCTACTGAGCATGGGAATGCCCGACTCAAGGCAGATACTATATTTTCTGACATATGTTGTTGTTTCAGGTTTTCCTCAGTCTTTCAATCTCTTTATCTCTACACAAAGTATAAATTATTTCGGCCATCGTCTTCATCTCTGACCTCACACTTTAGGGGGCATCTATTACAGGTCAAAATACCTCCTCATCAGCTCAGAGGAGAAGACAAATATGGAAGGAATACACAGACCTAAATTAAACCTATTTCTACCAAGGTAGCGCCTTTCTATAACAAAGCAGGAGCGTTATAACACATAAGACGAGTAAATGTGCCACGTTAGTGGATAGGGAAACACTCTATTTACACTATAGGGTAGTGTTACCCGTGTTTTGAGTTTGAAATGGGAAAAAAAGCGTAGAGAATGATTTGAATCTACGGCTTTCCCTCACAAGAGAGTGAGTTCACAAAGGAAACTGCAAAGCGCCAATTAATTATTGGTCACTGCCATAAAAGACTGAATTCCCAAGGAGGAAAAAGCATAGAGATTAAAGAAACATCTTAGTTTTTTCTATTCCAAACTAGTGGAAAGAGAAAGGCAACAATGGCTTTCTCCCTTTCCTATAAAAAGGAGCTGAAGGCTCTTAGTTGAAGGTCGAAGGATTGTTAATGTTTCGAATACTTGTGAAGTAGAGGATATTTTTATAGTGTGAAGGCCAAAAGTCAAAGAGGTTCCTAGAGAGCTTGTTGACTAAGAATTCACTACTTAAGAGATAGAGAGATTGGAAGGCTGAGGAGGGCTTGGTACAACTGACGGTTGTAATCCTCCTTCTTTCAGAATCAATAGAACTATATTTTTTTTGTCCATTCGATGCTTAATATTGTCATTATTGTTTGAATATTTACACAGCATGATATGAATGGCCCATATGGGTATAATTTAGATGTTCATTATATATTAACTTAATTGATAGGATATATGTTGTGTCAGAAATTACATGAGTGCTTTGATTGATTGCAGGACTAAGATTTGGAGCCGGTAAAGAAGGACTCTTGCTTCGCTGCCTAGTGCTCTCCAAGGGACTCCGAGATCATCAAAGAGGTAATTTTCTATCGCATTCCATCAAGTTGTTTTAAGTTAATATGAACATGTATATGCCATCTTTGTGAACTGTACAACTAATCTTACTGTCTGCCTCGGGCACCGGAAAGCCTTGAGAGGGATATACGATAACCAACAACCCAAGCATTTTACCTTATAGCACCAAGTTCTGGCAATATTGTTTGAACTGGAATATTTTCACCTATAACCTTCTTTAAGCATGAAACATGGAAAACTGGATGCACTCGTGAAGAAGCAGGAAGCTCCAATTTGTATGCCATAGTACCAATCTTTTGCAACACCTTGTAAGGACCATAGTACTTTGGCGATAATTTATTATCCTTCTTAGCTTTCTTGAGGGACATTTGTTTGTATGGTTGTAGCCATAAAATTACCCAATCTCCTACATCAAAACTTCTCTCGCTGCGATGTTGATATGCCTGTTGTTTCATTCAATTTTGTGCCAACTTCAGGTTATCCTTTAAGAGTTGGAGAACTTCTTGCTGATGCTCGATGTAAACTTCCACTGTCCAACCTTCAAATTTTCCCTTAAAGATGATGTGATAGATGGTGGATGATATCCATAAAGTGCCATAAATGGGGTCATTTTTTGCTACAGTATGGAAGGAAGTTTTATACCACCATTTAGCGAGAGGTAATCACTTGACCCATTGTGTTTTTTTATCAGATAAAAAACAACAAAGATATCCTTCCAAACATTTATTTACTATCTCAGTTAGACCATCAGATTGAGGATGATAAGATGAGCTATGAGCTAATTGAGTACCCAAAAAAGAAAATAACTCCGTCCAAAAATTTCCAGTAAAAATGGGATCTCTGTCACTCACAATAACCCTTGGGCTTCCATGTAGCTTTTGAATTCTGGCCATAAATGTAGTAGCAACTGTACTTGCTTTAAATGGATGAGATAATGCACAAAAGTGTGCATAATTGGTAAGTATATCAACTACCACCATGATGACACTCTTTCATTCAGACTTAGGTAAACCTGTGATAAAATCCATTGAAATCTCCTCCCAACGTTGACTTGGAATGGATAAAGGTTGTAGAAGTCTCGAGGTCTTAATTGTCTCAACTTTATTCTACTGGAAAACCAAACATTCCGCCACAAAATTTTGAATATCAGATTTAAGGCCATCCCAAAAAAATTCTTTCTTCACCCTGTGGTAAGTTTTAAAAAATCATGAGTGTCCTCCTAAAGGAGAAGTGTGCAATTCCAGAAGAATCTTTTGTTTTAGTTGGGAATTCTTAGAAAGATATAAGCGATATTTGTACCATAAGGAATCATTTTTCCAACTAAATGTATCAGATGTACTAGGATCTTGATGCAACTTTTGAATGAGTGTCCATACATCTTTGTCCTTCTTCCATTCCTCTCTTGCTTCAGTTATCCAATCTTGTTGGATAATAGAAATGGCACAAAGCAATGCTTCCACCTCTTCATTCTTTCTTGAGAGTGCATCTGCAACAACATTAAGCTTTCCTTTTTTGTAGATTATTTCAAAGTCATAACCCAACATCTTTGTGACCCATTTTTTTTGCTCTTGTGAAGATAGTCTTTGTTCCAAAAAGTGTTTAAGACTATCATGATCATTTTTTACCTTGAAGTGTCTTCCCATTAGGTAAGTTCTCCATTTCTTTAGTGCATGTAGTATTTCTAGCATTTCATTCTCATAAATAGGTTTTTTTAAATACTTTCCTTTGATTGGACGACTTTCAAAAGCAACGGGTCTTCCTTCCTGCATTAAAACAACACCAATTCCATTTCCTGAGGCATCACATTCCACAATAAAGGTTTTCATGAAGTCTGGCGTAGCTAAGACCGGTGCTAGGAACATTTCCTCTTTAAGATGTTCAAAGGCCTTAGTTGCTTCAGGAGTCCATGAAAATGCATCTTTCTTCAATAATGTTGTTAGAGGTGCTTATATTCTCCCATAATTCTTAACAAACTTGCAATAATATCCTGTTAACCCGAGAAATCCTCGCAAATGCTTTATGGTTGTGGGGACTTTCCATTCCTTAATGGCTTTAATTTTGTTAGGGTCTACTTTAACACCCTCGTGAGATACAATATGACCCAGATATTCCACCTCTTGTACTCCAAAGAAACATTTGGATTTTTTTGCATATAATTGTTTCTCCCGCAATAGTTTGAGCACCCTGTCAACATGTTCAACATGATCCTTCCAAGACCTGTTGTAGATTAGTATATCATCAAAAAATACTAGCACAAATTTGCTAAGGAAGGGTTTGAAAATGGAATTCATCAACCCTTGAAATGTAGAAGGTGCATTGGTAAGGCCAAAAGGCATGACCAAAAATTCATAATGACCCTCATGAGTTTGAAATGATGTTTTTGGAATATCTTCAGTATTCATTCTAATTTGATGATATCTTGAACAAAGATCCAACTTGGTAAAATAAATTGCTCCATGTAATTCATCCAATAATTCATCAATCAGAGGAATGGGAAATCTATCTTTAATGGTGAGCTTATTGAGATCCCTATAATCCGGAAACATTCACCATGATCCATCCTTCTTATGTACCAATACTACAGGAGCAGAGAAAGAACTTTGACTAGGTTGAATTATACCCGCCTCTAACATTTCTACAATCATACGCTCAATTTTTCTCTTTTGGACGTAAGGATATCTATAAGGCCTGCTGTTTGGAGGAACACTTCCTGGAATCAAATGAATATCATGATCATGATCACGAATAGGTGGGAGTCCTTTGGTAGTTTCAAACACTTTGGAATGATTGTCCAAGACTTGTTGGAGATTTGTAGAAATAGATGATTTTGATGTTGGAACTTCTAGTGAGCATAATTGTGTAATTACACCTCGTTGTTCTTTCTTTAGAAGCTTTGTCATGACATTAGAGCTTATTATCTTTCCCGGCTTCCCTGCAATACCCCGTAATTCGACTTCCTTTCCTTCTGAAAAAAATTTCAAGAAAAGTTCTTGAAAATTAAAAGCTACCGTCCCCAAAGATTGTAACCATTGTACTCCTAGTACAACATGAGCACCTCCCATAGGAATGGAAAGCAGTGGACTAGTCAATACATATTCCCCCATGGTTAGCTTGATATTGTGGCATTTTCTAGAGCAATTTATAGTTCCTCCACTTGCAACCATCACTTGACATTTTGGTGTTGGGTATAGGAAACAATTTAATTCCTTGGCTACCTTACAATGAATAAAATTGTGGGTGCTACCTGAATCAATCAACACTATTACCTTTTTCTTCTTGACATTTCCTTCTATCTTGAGAGTTTGAGGAGTGGTAATTCTTGCCAGTGCATTACACAATATGGTCGGATTCATTTCTTCCTCTTCTAGGGCTGGTTCCTGGTGCATATCCTCTTCTTGTTCATTTTCTTCTTCCTCTTCACAATCTATGTAAAATAATTTCTTCTCAGCACACTTATGACCTTTAGTGTATTTTCTATCACAACTGTAGCAAAGCCCTTTTGCTCTTTTTTCTTCCAATTTTTGTGGTGTCAACCTTGTAGGTTGTGGAAATCTAGGCGTAGAAAAACTTCCTTCTTTATAGAAGTGAGTTGTAGGCTTCCTAGTTTCCATAATTTTACATTCAATTTTTCTTGCCAACCTGAATGCATTCTCCAATGAATCAGGTTCCAAAACGCGAACTTCATGTTGGATGTTATCCTTTAAAGTGCGTATGAAGAGATCAATCTTGTGTTCCTCTAGAATATTAGTTACCCTTATATTCAATTTTTGGAAGTCCTCAATGTGCTCCCCCACTAAACCCTTTTGTTTGAGATTTATCAATTGGATAAATAAGGTGTTGCTCTTTGTATCCTCATAATGTGCTATCATTTCCTCCATAAAAATTGACCAAGTGACAATTTTTTTACGGGAGAAAAGCCATCGATACCATACAAATGTATTTTGTTCTAAATGTAAAGTTGCAATGTGTACCTTTTGTGTGTTTATCACATTATGGAGATCAAAATATTGCTCCATCTGTAGTATCCATGTTATAGGATCCTTTCCATCAAACTTCCTCATATCCATTTTTGGAATATGGTGGTTCTTCCCGCCAACATTAGAGTTTATGAAATCACGTTTAACATTTATTTTGTTCTCATCATGAGTTTCCTCTACTATCTTTTCACCATTAGGAAACATTTCTTGTATCAACTTTGTCAAACCTTCTATGTATGCTTTAAGATCATTCTTCATGTTTTCCATTTTAGCTTCCATGTCATTCATCTTAGATTCCATGCCAGCTTCCATGCCATATATCTTAGATTCCACGCCTTTCTTCAAACCATCCATATTATTCTTCACACCATCCATCTTTGCTTCCACACCTTTCTTCAAAACTTCCATTTCATTTTTTTTTGCTCTTTGCGAGAGCGAAATTTGTCGCACTTGCTCTTGTAATTTTGATAGATCATGTTGCAATTCTTCATCTTCATGAGTCATAGTAGAGCCTTCTGAAGGCTTAATGGGTGTTGAATTAGTTTTACGGGGCATTTTTTAAAACTCAATACTGATATCTATTCTACAATATTCCCTTGGAATCAATTCAAATTGATTTTTCAAACAAGACTTATGCAATTTGGAAAAAAAATACACACCTTTTTCTTGCTTTTGAGGAGCTCAATATTGAAATTGGATTATCTCTAAGATTGTGGCTCTCCAATATCTAAAATTTAGCACTGAAGTAGCCCTATGAATTCTCTTTTGAATGCCATAGGTCTGACCTGATTTGGATTCTCCAAGACAAAGTTATGTCCAATCTCCCACAATGACCTAATTATGGACTGGTTCAGTAGAGCAAACTTGTACGACTTGCCACGTGTCACTGTTTCGTCTTTAACCACTAAAATTGATAGCCAAGAAACTATAGTCTATTTTTTTGTGACCAGTTTTGACGACACTCCAATCCGATGCTCAGAGAGAGAGTTATTGAACTTTTCCCACGATCACCTCTTTGAGATGAAATTTAGGAGCGTGAAAAATAACTATCTTCCACAGATCATATCTCCAAAAATATTGTGAACCCAGCTTTGAAATTGTTCAACGTGTTTCCTCAGGATTTCAGCTTTGCACCCTAAAAATTTCAGATTCTGAGCCTTCATAGAAAAATATTTATAGCGCAAATGCCACAATGACTTGTTTAGGAGCCTGAAAAAGACCTAACTTCCACAGATGATATCTCCGAAAATATTGCGAACCAAGCTCTGCAATTTTTAGGAGATATTACTTGGGATTTCTGCTTCTCATCCTAAACATTTCAGCTTCTGAAACTTCATAGAAAACAATTTATAGCGAAAATGCCACGATGACCTGTTTGGAGTAGCGAAAGCTTAGAATCCAAAGCTCTGATACCAAATGTTGTGTAACCAGCTCTAAAAATAGAAGAAAAGAGATATCAATGCCTTATAAATAAGCCACTTCGAGGGGGAAACCTCCAATACATTACATAAATGAAAAATTCTTGGATGATACAATTTACAAAACCTCCTTTCTATATATAGGAGTCCATGTGGCCATAATCCTAGTGGGCCACAATGTAATCCTAGCCGACCTAAAAATAATAATTTAAGGGCACAATAATAAAAAAATGGGGGTTACAAGGGTACAATAATAAAAATAAGGGGGTTACACTAATAACAATAAGGGACTATACTAGTAATATAGGGACCTAACAAAATTGATTTGGAAATGGGAGTTGTTGACCCTTCCAATTTGGATTCCATTGGTTAAAATAAGATTGTTGTTGTGGAGGCCAAGGAGTCCACATTGTTGGGTCTACAAAGGGAGGATTCGTTTGTTGCATAGGCGGGTAATTCATTTGATTGAAGGGCGGGTATTGCATTTGGTTAAAGGGAGGGTAATTTGCTTGACTAAAAGAAGGATAATAGTTCCAACAATTAGTAGATGTAAATGGCATATTAGAGTTCATACCTTGTCCTCGCGGTTGCCATTACCTTCTCTATGTTAACAGATAGACCACTTCAGCTTCTTCTTTGGTTGGTTGCAATGCTACTTTTATTCCTGGTAAAGAAGGGCATTGTTGCATTTCATGATCCTTCTCACAAAGGGTGCAAATTGGCACCTTGTCCAATGTGCATTCCCTTAGTGGGTGTTTATCTCTACATTTGGGGCAAAAGACAGAAAAAGCCACTTCCGGTTCAGCTTGTTTCTTCTTAACTTGCAAGGTGTCAATCTGTGAAGCAAAAGAACTTAACATTTATGTTTTAAATTCTTCAAGTAAATTACCTATTTCAGCTCTTGTTGCTCCTCCACTGGCTGATTTTTGAACTATTGAATATGTGGTATCCCTGCTGTTTGACCTATTCCTTGCAGCTCCTCTTGAACATTTTTTACAGAGGTTAACAATTTCATCATATGATTCTTTAGATATTTCCCCTTTACCAAGCACATTCAGCATATCTAGACAGTCATCCCTCACTCCTTTCAATAATATTGTCTTAAGAATATCCTTACTTACATCGGGATGATTGGATTTCTGCAAGTTATATTGTAGTCTTTCCACAAAGTCCTCCATATTTTCGTCCTCCTTTTGTACCATCTTAAATATTTCCTCTCTTTTTTCTCTTGTCTGGCAGTAGTATTGATATTTGAGCATAAATTTCTGTTTCATCTGATCCCATGTTGTGATTACATGGCCTCCAAGACTCATGAACCACCTTAATGCGGTTCCTTTTATTGTTTCTGGAAATAGCTTCAATTTTTGGGCATTGCTAATCTAATCATAACTTCTGCATAATATATCAAACTCGGAAAGAAATTCATCAGGATCTTCAAAAGATAAACCATGAAAGTTAGGTAAAGATGAAAGTGGAATATTCTTCATGGGAGTTTCTCCTTTGGGAAGATCACCAATAGGAAACCCCAAGGTAGAGAGAGAATTCTCATCTCTTCCCTCTACTTTAGGGTCTACTTGTCATCCGCCGAAGAATTATTCATTGTTCCCCTCCATTGCTTATTTTCCTATTGCACTTGCTTGATCCTCAATGTTTTTTGCTGGCTCCTCAATGTTTTCTGCTGGCTCTTCAACGTTTTCTACTGGCTCCTCAACGTTTTTTGCTGGCTCTTCAACATTTTCTGCTGGCTCCTCAACGTTTTTTGTTGGCTCCTCAACAATTTCGGTGCTCACAATTTCTTCTGTTTCATAGTTCGATTGAGGGGAATGTTGAGGCCTTGGACTACGAGAGCTTAGCCTCTGATAAGATTCAGATTTCGATATGATATTGTTAATAAAGGTCTTTCTTCCTCCCCTTCCTTTGCCCTTGCCACCTGTAGGGTTAGTTTTCTTATGGGCTCTGCGTCCTCTCATGCAATCTGCACATATGAAAGAAAAACATCAATGCTTTTGAAACTTTTAATTGCCTTTCTCGGCAACGGTGTCAAAATGTTGGTCACTTTAGTTGCTTATTAATTTAAACAATCAAGTACTACATAAATTGTCAACCCAAGGAAGTCTGTTTATTTCAAAGGAAACACACACTGTATATGCTCAATCTCAAAAGAAATGAAAATTTGTAGTAAAAATCACACTAATCACACCCTGCTTCAAACAAACTGAAGTTCTACTTTGAGTTACAGCAAAAGAAATATTTCTATTGCAGAAAATTATCAGAATAATCTTGAATTACATTAAGAAAACAACAATCTGGGAAAATAAACCAATCTGCAGAAGAAAAGACCAATTATGCTATAACAGAGAACAGGATCCTATTCCCCAAGCAGGAATATTTAGTACCTGTTTCTGACTACCATGCTTTCACAAACTAATTCTGTAAACAAGATTAACAATTGAAATAATCAACGATTACCTAGGAATGAATTATATGAAAACAATGCAATAATCAATGGAAACAAAGTTTCAGCAATAGATAACAGAGCTTGAATAATGCATAAATAATTTTAGCAAAACAGAGTTTTAACAAGGTGTGAATGAAAATAATGATTAACACAATATGGAAATTAATGGGTGAATCTTGTGAGGAAGGTGGGCCCTTTCCTTCTCACAAGATTCCCCAGAAAAAGGAATTAAGAAGAAATACTCAGAACAATCTTTTATTGATCTGTCAAATGTAACATATTACAAAATGATCCACGTTCCTTATCTATAATTCCCTTTCAGCTAAACCTTCCATAATCCCCCCTAATGCTAATGTCTCCTCTATTTAAAGAAGAGATATCGATTACACATTTGATTACATCATACAAATCCTATTCTTAACCTGATATGATCTTCTATGATGGAATAGGATATTCTGTTCTTCCATAGCAAAAATGTTGTTACAATGGTTATGATAGTGTTGGCTTCGAGGTGTAGTTGTTGCAGACAGTGTAACAACTCCCTTAATTATCTTTTTTTGTTGCTGCCGTACCTGAAATACTGTTTCAGCATCACAAATCACGGACTGTTTCAGCAACGAGATTTGCGTACTGTTTGGACTATTTCAGCAACGCGATCTTCAGACAACAACAATGAATTAACTGCAGTCTTCAAACTGTTTTAGCAACTATATATTTGCGATTAATGGCTCAGTATGAAAGTAATGTAAAATTACATGTAAAACAAGTTAAACATATAGTAAAGAGAAGAAACGTTATATACCTTTGGAAGAATAGATTAAAGTGATAATATATGCTTTAAATATGGACTAGAAAAGGATGGAATGTAAGAGAAAAAAGGTACATTACAGGGTCCTAACACTTTGATGGGTTGCAGGATATGGACTTGGAGCTGGTGAAGAAGGACTTCTACTTCACTGCTTGGCGTTCTCCATAGGATCTGTTGTCCACAAAGAGGGAATATTTTCCATCTCGCTTTGTTAATTATATATATTAGTATGAACATGAATGCGTTCCCTTTGGAACTTTACAGCTAATCTGACAGTCTGCCTCGGGCACCAGAAAGCCCTGAGAGGGATACCCAATAACCACCACCCAAGCATATTACCCTATAGAAAAAATGGCGACACTGCTGGGGAGTAAACCCCAAGTTTCCAGGTTGTTCCTATGACTTTACCTCTTTTCCTCTATTCACATATCCTTCCGACCATTTTATGTGCTCATTAATCATCTCAAAAGCTCGCAGAGTCCATATTAGACCCTGCTTAGCCATCTGTGCAAGTTTACCCTAACTAACACTCCATATGAGAGTGTTACAGTGTGTTATAACACTTCTTATGCTCATATACAATGCGTTAGTCTCAATATTAACGTTGTGTAGCCTTTGATTGCATGCATTACCCAACCAAAATCTATTGTTTACACCTATGTTGTGTTTCCCTTTTAGCTGTGAAGTTATTGGCCGCCAGATTAGTTTTTTTTTGCTGGATCCCTGTGCCTGATTACCAGTTAGAATTATTTTCTTTAGTTATTGTTTAAAAATTTAATGTTAGTAGCATCTAATTTTTGCAGAATAATTGTTTTTTTAATTATTTTTCTAAACTTAGTTGAATTAATTTTGAAAATTTTTGGTTAAAAAGTTGTTAAGAGAAGATAGATAGGTGTGTGTTATTTGAATATTGGTGCATGGATGTTGTAAGAATCTCTCCTTCTAGATTAAAGTCTTCATTGAATTGAATATTTAGAGCTTGTTTTGGCATGGTTTTTGAGTCATAGTCTCATCAGATTTAATACATCCACTCCCCCTCCGCAAGACTAATAATCAAGTACAATAGGAATCAAGCGATAATAAAATTAATCATATAAATTTTTCTGAGCTCACACCAACAGTAGTTTAGTCTAAGACCTTGGGGTAGGAGAAGTGAGAAAATCACCCAAGATCTTAAAACTTGAAACTAGAGTCATTAAAAAGTGAAATCCTACTGCACTCATATTATCGGGACTAGTCCACTACCACTAGAGTTAAGCGTGAGACAACACCAGGGTGCATGAGAAGGTATCTGATATGAAATTGTGAGAATAAAGTATTTCTCATACAGAGATTGACTGTAGGGGCATTTACCAGATATTTCACTTTTCAAAGAAAGGATGAATCCGGAGGCTACCTGGCCCTTCTATAGACTCTGCCTAAAGAAATAAAATGTAATCACTGAGATCCGATCAATGAAAGTATTTTTTTTATGTGTAAAGTATTCATTGATCCAGTTTTAATGTGTGAATAGGCAAGTATACATATTTTCCAAATGAAGTATAATGGTTTGAAGATGAACTAATAAATTTTGTTCACTGTTTAAACTTGCTTGGGAAAATTTTGTTTATAAAAATTTACTGTTTAAAGGAGCAGAATCTGAAAATATGAAGCAAAATTATATAGTATGACCACAAATAATTGTTTAAGCGGTTCAACCCTCTCTTGGGCTACCTCCGTTGGGTCCAAAAGCCTCTAATTAGGCTTTTTCCTCTTTGATTAAATGCCCAAAATGTGAATACAACTGTATAGAAGCCTCAAATGGAAAAATACACTGCAAATTAAGATTCAAAAGGTTGAAATCAGTATAAAATGACTAAACAAACACCTCCATTGGATGAAGATAGTCCAAAACAACTCTTCTTTCCTTAGGCCCTGGTGGCTCCACGACCACAAACGCTGGTAAATTATCTTATAGAGCACCCTGATGGCTCTGTAAACACTCCCAATAGCTCCAGAATGATCCAATACCCTAGAATCAAAAAAACATTTGTCCAAAAAGGACTTTCCTAGCCAAAGTTATGGCTCTTTTACTCCAACTGCTAGTTTGGCCTAGAATAACTCCAGTTAAATTTGGCTAACTGCCAGATAGCCCGAAAAATATGGATCCGGCGCTAAAAGTTTGGCACTCTGCCAATTTTCCGCCAGAGTCTTGGGGCTAATGGATAAGCCATTGGAACCGAGCCGTTAGGAAGTCGTTGAACGACTTTGCATTATGTGCGGGTTTAATTAAAGTTTGATCCATAATATATGAATGTCCTCCGCACCTTCCGTTGGACCGTGTGACCATACCCCGACGATGCACGGTGTTGGAATAAGCTGTGGATTCTGAGCTTGAGATCACATGCGGAGGGGGCTGGCCCCCTCTCGGGCCCTGCCCAAATAAGATTTAAACTTCAAATATGATTTCGCGCAGAAGATTTAACAAGTACCAGCTGTGATCCAATGGTGAGGCCATTCCGCTTGTGTCGGCCCGACCCGCGTTCGAACCTCACTGTGGCCAAACAAAAGTTTTAAATGCCAATGCAACTTCATTCCATTCCGCCTTGGGGCCACGTGGCGGCCTCCGGGCTGGCCACGTGGTGCCTTTTAATTGGCTGCACCCGAAATATTCTGCAGAATATTCTGTGGAATATTCCACAGAATATTCCCATAATATTCTGTGGAATATTCTTTTTTTAATAAAAATACTTTTCATAAAGTCAACTTTGGGCCTTTTTTAATTGAAATTGACGAACTTCCAAGCTGAATATCTTCTTCATACAACATTGGTTTTCAGCGTCGTTCACGTCTATAGGATCGTCTTTCCGAGCTCTTTCCAGTCGATCTGTTTCGAACCAATTCTGAGCAACTTCATTTTTGAGCATTTTTCTACAAGGGACTTGATCTCCTGATCACACCTCCCAAATGGGAAGCTTTTGGACCCTCAAAAGCTTTCAATTACATGTTAAGAAGGTGAGGATACAGCCTCACCACCTGTTCCAACTCCATCCACTTTGCTTTGCTTGGTTTACTGCCTTTTAAACCAACTCTTAGATAATCAACATCTCCCCTCCTTGAAGTGTGTGTCCTTCTGTCAAGGATTGCATCTTCTTTCAACTCATCCAAAAATTCTGGCGAGAAATATTCTATGGATGGTAGCTGAACATGATTTTCAGAATCATCAATAAGAGGAGGTTCATACAAACGTAAATTTTCGACATTAACAACGGAATACATTTGCATGTATGAAGGAAAATATAGTTGAAAAGCATTATTTCCAACTTGTTTAAGGATTTTGAATGGACCATAATGAATAGGCTTCAGATTTTTACCTTCTCCTTGCATTCTATCCTTACTTATATGCAACCATACCTCATCTCCTTCCTGAAACTTGTGATCAATTCTATGTTTGTCATGTCTTTCTTTGTACTTGCCTTGACTCTTTTCAAGCTGTTCTTGAACTTGCTGATGAATGAGCTGAATTCTTTCAATGAACATGCAAGCTTTTTCAATGTCACTATGCCCATCAATGGCAATATCCTTCTCAAGAATGAAGTCTAGTGGTGACTTAGGCAAATATCCAAAACAAGCTTCAAATGGCGAAGTATTTGTAGAAGAATGCTTGGTCCGGTTGTAAGCATGCTCAATGTAATGCAAATGCTCATCCCAAAGCTTGGGATGCTTGCTACAATACCCTCTCAAAAGATGCAAAATGGTTCTGTTCACTACCTCTGTTTGGCCATCTGTTTGCAGATGGAAAGAAATACTCTTCTTCAACTTGGTGTCCATCATCTTCCATAGATTGGACAAAAAATTCCCAAAAAATCTGGAATCCCTGTTACTAACAATAGAAGTAGGCAAGCCATAATGAACCCATACATGTTGAAAATATAAATCAGCAGTTTTTTCAGCAGTGATAGTTTTTTTACATTGCATAAGAATACACATCTTGCTGAAACGATCAACTACTACAAAAAGATAGTCATGCTGCTTTCTAGATAATGGTAATCCCCCAACAAAATCCATAGAAACACTTTCCCATGGTTTAGAAGGTACTGGAAATGGCGTATACAATCCAAACTTCCTATTGCTAGGCTTGCTTGTAGCACATAATGAACAACCTCTAATGAAACGTGTAACCCTATCTACCATGTGAGGCCAATAACAATACCTCTGCAGATGTGCCACCATTTTGCTTACACCGAAATGACAAGCAATAAGAGAAGAATGAGCTTTTCTCATCATGCTTAATCTCTCTCCCTGTGGTATACATAACTTTCCCAAGTGAAATAGCAGATTGTTATGCAAATGATAGTCATTCTCCTCAACATGATTCCCTTTACTCAAGTTAGCATACACTTCTTTAAAATCTTCATTTGATGCATACTATTCTATGTAGCTTACATGCACAATAGAATCATTCTTAAGAAAAATACTAGCACTAATAATAGGCCTTGAAAGCATATCAACAACTTTATTGTGAATACCTTTCTTGTACCTTATTACCAAGTGAAATTGTTGTAGGAAACCCATCCATCTGAAATGTTGTGACTGCTGCAATTTACTTTGCGACTGCAAATACTGTAAAGGCTGATGGTCGGTATGCACAATTGTTTCTTTTCCCATCAAATAGTTCTTCCACTTTTTGACACTTTGTACCAACACATACAACTCCTTGTCATATGTAGGATAATTCACAACAGCACCATTAAATGTCTCAGAATGAAAAGCGATAGGCTTACCATGTTGTAAGAGAACTGCACCCATGGCATAATCACTAGCATCTGTTTGAATCTCGAATGGCTGTCTCAAATCAGGTAATGCAAGAACCATAGCTGAACTGATATTTTCTTTCAAAGATTCGAAAGCTTTTTGTTGCTTATTTCCCCATTGGAAAGCACGCTTCACACTTGTCATTGCATGCATAGGAGCTGTTATGGCAGAAAAGTTAGCAATAAAATTTCTCCAATACTGAGCTGCACCCAAAAAACTTCTTACCTCTGTAATTGACTTGGGAGTAGGCCAATTCACAATAGCTTCTACTTTGGAAGGATCAATTCTCAAAGTTCCTCCACCTACTATGTGTCCCAAATAAACCAAAGAAGTCTTTCCAAATTCACACTTTGACATCTTAAGAAATAACTGATTTTCTTCAAAACATCAAGTACTTTACTGACATGCATGACATGATCTTCTCTTGTCTTGCTGAAAATAAATATGTCATCTAAGTAGAGAATAACAAAATCATCAAGAAAAGGACGTAAGACATCATCCATTACCCGCATGAAAGTTGCAGGTGCATTGCATAAACCAAATGGCATCACAAGCCACTCAAAGAGTCCTTGTTTGGTTTTAAAAGTTGTCTTCCAAATGTCTCTTTCTTCAATTCTTACTTGTTGATAACCACTTCTTAAGTCTAACTTAGTGAAATATCTTGCATCTTTCAGATGATCTAACAAATCATCTATTCTTGGAAGTGGGTAACGATTCTTTACCGTTATCTTGTTCAAAGCTCTGAAGTCAACACACATACGCCAAGTTCCATATTTCTTCGGAATCAACACTATCGGTGACCCACATGGCAAAGTGCTTGGCCTTATGAAACCCTTGTCCAACAACTCTTTAATCTGCTTCTTTATTTCAGCATTCTCCATAACAGACATGCGATACATTCCTATGTTAGGAAGAGGACAATCTGAATGTAAATGGATTTCATGCTGAATCTCCCTTTTAGGAGGCAAACCTGTTGGCTCCTGAAAAATATCATGATGTGCATCAAATACATCATATAAATCAGATTTAAGCTTCGCATCACAATTTTCAAATGACTCATGATTCACATCAACCTTTTGCTTGATCATAAGAAGTACAAAACTCTTGCTTGAATTGACTAGCCTTTTTACCTGTCCTGCATTTACCACTGCAACATTTGTCTTCTTGCGATGAGCTCTGACAATAAACTCCTTGCCATATTTGAAAAGATGATATTTGTTTTCATGGCGATAGAAGATCTCTTTCCTGTCAAACAAGTAAGGACTTCCCAAAAAAATACTAGATATATCAAGTGGAACCACATCAAGTTCAACTGTGTCAATAAAGTGTGCAGTTATTGCAAAGTGCAATATGCACTTCCTTGAGACTTGCAAGTTGGAATCCTTGCATATCCACCCAAGTGGATAAGGCTTCGGATGTGGAATGGTCTCAATTTTAAGCTGCTTGACCAAGTCTTCAGATATGAGGTTAGCTTGTGACCCACCATCAATTTGTGTGTCAATTTTGGTATGTTTTGAAACTACCCTCACATGGAACAGTTCAATTCTTTCTTCCTCATTAGGAGTTTGTGTATGACAGTTTGAAGAACTAGCACTTGCTTGAGTTTCTATTTCCTTCCATTTCAAACTTTTCAAACCCATGGCTGTAATTTTTGTTTTGTCACCTGAATCATCACCTAAATCTTGTGGTGTAGTTGTAGTAGCTGCATTTTTCTTCTTTCCCTTGTTTTTGTTAAACTAGTTTATTTTTTCAAGATGAAGTTTCCAACAATTTTTCTCTTCATGGCCACTCTTTGAACAATGTTTACAAATGACCTTTTCACCCTCTTGTTTGATAGATGCATTTTTCTTGCCTTTTCCTTTATTTTTCTCTTTTTTCTTTCCTTTGAAAGTCTTGTTTCTACCCTCATCAAAAGTATTCTTTCCTCTAGCTTCTAAATGTGTATCCTGCACACAGACTTCATCTAAGCTGGTACGATTGAACATTAGGATAGTATGTTTAAGGTAACTATGCAAACCTCCTATGTATTTCAACAAAGTGTCTTGACTTTGTAAGTCTACTCCAAGTAGAAGTGCTCTCCTTCTAAACTCTTGGGTATAATATTGCACATTTTGACCCTTAAGTTGCCAATTTTTTTTCCAATTCATGATTGCTTTCTGAATATGAGCAAGAGGATAAAAATGTTTCTTAATAGCAGTAATAAACTCATTCCAAGTTAGAGTTATCTTACCATGCTTTTTGATTTCCTCCTTGGTTTTAGCTTCCCACCAAACCAAAGCTGCTCCATCCATTCTCTAAGAGGATAATTGGATTTTTGTGACATCATCATGCAAATTTTGAATTCTTAGATAGACTTCCAGTTGTCTAATCCAGTTATCCAATTTTTCTGCATTAACATCACCATTAAACATCGGCAACTCAAACTTTACATCAAGCTTTAACAAAGGATTTTTAAGAGATGTTTTTGTTTTGTGTGACTGATTTTCAAAAGTTGAAGAGGATGATGTGGAGGATGAGGATGATGATGGAGATGGTGGATCACCATTTCCTCCATTCCCTTTCTTAGACTCATCTTTGTCTTTCTTTCCTCCTGAAGAATCTCCTTCTTCTCTTTGGTTTTTAGACCCTTCTCCAGCAATCCTATCATTTCTCTCCTGGTATAGGATCCTAACCATCTCAGTCAAGTCCAAGAAAGCTTTTCTAAAGACTCTTTCTTCTTCCTTGGGATCCATTTCCTGATGTACTTCTCCTTCTCTAGAAGACATGTTTGTGGCTGATTCTAAGGCTATTGAGGATGAAATGGAAGGTGGATGTAATGGCACTCTAGCCCTCCTTGGTTGAGGATTAACTTGTTCTCTAACCAATTGACCTTCCCCTCTTTGCAATTTCGGCCTAGTAAGCATCAAATTTTGCAGAATAACACAATTTACTTGCACAAATTTCACAAACTCTTAAGCAAAACCTTGAGCTCTGATACCAACCTGATCTGAAATTGTGAGAACAAAGTATTTCTCATACAGAGATTGACTGTAGGGGCATTCACCGGATATTTCACCTTTCAAAGAAAGGATGAATCCGGAGGCTACCTGGCCCTTCTATAGACTCTGCCTAAAGAAATAAAATGTAATCACTGAGATCCGATCAATGAAAGTATTTGTTTTATGTGAAAAGTATTCATTGATCCAGCTTTAATGTGTGAATAGGCAAGTATACATATTCTACAAATGAAGTATAATGGTTTGAAGATGAACTAATAAATTTTGTTCACTATTTAAACCTGCTTGGGAAAAGTTTGTTTATAAAAATTTTACTGTTTAAAGGAGCAGAATCTGAAAATATGCAACAAAATTATACAGTATGACCACAAATAATTTTTTAAGCGATTCACCCCTCTCTTGGGCTACCTCCGCTGGGTCCAAAAGCCTCTAATTAGGCTTTTTCCTCTTTGATTAAATGATCAAAATGTGAATACAACTGTATAGAAGCCTAAAATGGAAAAATACACTGCAAATTAAGATTCAGAAGGCTGAAATCAGTACAAAATGACTAAACAAACACCTCCATTGGATGAAGATAGTCCAAAACAGCTCTTCTTTCCTTAGGCCCTGGTGTCTCCACGACCAAAAAATCTGGTAAATTCTCTGATAGAACGCCTTTATGGCTCTAAAAACACTCCCAACAGCTCCAGAATGATCCAATACCCTAGAATAAAAAAAAATTTCGTCCCAAAAGGACTTTCCTAGCCAAAGTTATGGCTCTTTTACTCCAACTGCCAGTTTGGCCTAGAATAACTCCAGTTAAATTTGGCTAACTGCCAGATAGCCTGACAAATATGGAGCCGGCACTAAAAGTTTGGCACTCCGCAAATTTTTCGCCAGACTCTCGGGGCTAATGGATAAGCCCTTGGAACTACGCTGTTCGGAAGTCGTTGAACGACTTTGCGTTATGTGCGAGTTTAATTAAAGTTTGATCCATAATATATGAATGTCCTCCGCACCTTCTGTTGGACCGTGTGACCATACCCTGATGATGTGCGCTGTTGAAATAAGCTGTGGGTTTCGAGCTCGAGATCACATGTGGAGGGGGCTGGCCCCCTCTCGGGCCCCGCCCAAATAAGATTAAACTTCAAATATGATTTCGCACGGAAGATTTAACAAGTACCAGCTGTCATCCAATGGTGAGGCCGTTCCATTTGTGTCGGCCCGACCCGCGTTCGAACCTCACCGCAGCCAAAAAAAAGTTTTAAATGCTAATGCAACTTCATTCCATTCCACCTTGGGGCCACGTGGCGGCCTGTGGGCTGGCCACATGGCGCCTTTTAATTGGCTGTGCCCGAAATATTTCGTAGAATATTCTGTGGAATATTCCACAAAATATTCTGAGAATATTCTGTGGAATATTCTTTTTTTAATAAAAACACTTTTCATAAAGTCAACTTTGGGCCTTTTTTAATTGAAATTGATGAACTTCCAAGCTGAATATCTTCTTCATACGGCACCGGTTTTCAGTTCTGTTCGTGTCTACAGGATTGTCTTTCCGAACTCTTTCCAGTCAATCTGTTTCGAACCAATTCTGAGCAACTTCATTTTTGAGCATTTTTCTACAAGGGGCTTGATCTCCTGATCAATATCCCACCTTCGAGTGCATTTAATGGGAATGCTATATATTGGGGTTCCCTTCGGGGATGTCGAAACTAGATCAGGGATCTAAGTGTTCTGCCCATATAGTGTGCTGTCTACGACCGTGACCCCCCTGATGATGTCTGTGATTTGAGGTATCTTTAGTTGCCAGAATTTTTAGAGAGTTAGACAAGATGGCTGGGACGGGCTATCCTGATACCTAAAATAGATGGACCTACTCTGTCTTCGGTCTTTGGGAGGGTACTCATCTTCAAGGAAGAGCTTACACCTATTGTCTGAGGTTCGGGCGAAGCTCTAGAGTAACTGTAACTGTGTTTATGACCATCTCTCTCTATATGCTATTGTGACACTGGGTTTCATCTCTAGCAAACGATCGTACTCACACAGGGCCACCCTATTCTGGCTACTTGTTGATTGATTTTATAGAGTCCTTTTTCATTTTTATTTTTTATGTGTGTGGTTACTATCACTGAGACTTTATAATACATCACAAATAATTAAAATTTGCTAAAAATAAATATGTCACTGTGGCATCCTTCAACCCTTGCCGTTTGTCTCGATGATAGCGAGGTCTCCCTCCATTGACACCGAAGGAGGATTCGAGTCTCAGTGAGCCCGTGCCTTCTTCGAAAGAGCAGTATCCAATGATAACCCCTGATTTTCACATAGCCCCTTATCATACGAAGTTTCTAGAGGATCCTTTTACATAAGGAGTTGTATGTCCTTGCAATCCTCCTCTCACTGACCCATCGACGCTAGTGTTAGTTCAGGTTACACCAAGCCAAGATATGCCTTTGGTTGCACCAACATCCGTTTCACAACAGACACCCATGGGGTCGATGTCGATGGTAGCCAACTCTGGTTCACCACCATCTTCCTCACCAGTTTTCAGTTCTACACCAATGATTGGCAATCCTAGTAGACAGGCGTCCCAACAATATGGTCACCACAACTGTCAGCGGACCTCCTAATCCTTCGGGATCTGATCCTATTGTGACTGCACTGGGACCCACGGTTTCTTGTCCCAATAGCAGGGCTACTTCGGTTCCTTTTAGCAACCCTTTTGGTTGGAACCCTTTGCTGAGTTCAAAACCCTTGGAAATCATGCCAGGGGGTAGTGTCACGAACACATATATGTCGGGGGGCATTTCAGTACCCCTACAAACATTGGGACAAACATGACAGCCCATTGTTAACGCTATTCCTTTGAGTGGCCAAACTTGAGGTGTAGGGTCTATGCCATTGCTTAAATATGCAAATAGCAGTATGCCTTGGGCTAACTGTATCGCGTCCATATGGGCAAACCAAACCCAAAGTCAATTTGCGCAAGGGGGTAAATTTTACACTAGGTGAAACCAACAGTTTTCCCCTTAGTACAACATACCGTATGGACAACAACCATACACCCCTACACCCCCACCCACAGGGAAATTTTATCAAAAATTCCTACTTATCCCATTGGTAAAACATTGATGGGTGTACCCTAGCGTCTGAATGGTCAGCCAATGCTTCCTTGGATAGATCCGTGGGAAAACATGCAATTGCCATTTTTGGCAGCTCTAGACATCCTCGACATCTACAAACTGACCAACGATCCCATCAATCACAACCCACTCTGGCCTCCAGTACCGCACAAGATTTTGTATGACATCCCTAAATTTGATGGGAAACAAAGGGACGATCCGGCTACACACGTCACCACCTTTCATCTATGGTCTATTTCTAACTCCATGGTGGATGATAGTATCCAGATTCAGCTTTTCTTCCACACTTTCACAGGCAACGCTGCCAAATGGTACATTGAGTTACCACGTGGGGCCGTCAACACTTTTGGTGCCTTAGCTATGAAATTTCTTAAGAACTTCCAGTTACCTATTAGATACGAAACCAACACGGAACTCTTAACCTTGCCGCACCAAGACACCACCACCCACATCTCAGATCACATTCATGAATGGAGATATAGGTGGAGGCTTCTCAAAGCGCTAATCCCGAATCATCTCTTATTCAATTGATTTTGTAAGTTACTCTTACCCCCCTAGCTAAGGACGTTTGTTTGTCCGGTGCGGTCATGGAAGACCAATCCATTCGTCATGCACAACATTTAGATCTTATCTATTCGTAATATGACATGCTATATTATTTACTCCCTCATGCCCCTAGCAATCTGTATCCTCCCACTACTAAAAAACCCAGAGCACACGCTGACGGCCTCATTGGTGCAATCTCTGGTGTAGCCATAAAACTACCTAGTGGGAAAACCTCCCAGCCATCTTCAATTACCACTGCCCATAACCAATCGACTACTCTTCCTACTGATGAGGTAAATTTTGTGTAATTTTCAAAAAAACCTAGTGGAAAGAACAATAAGAACAAGAAAAGGACCTCCTCTTCTGAAGAGCAGTCGGATACTCAAAATAATCCCAATAAAAAAAAGCTGCTAAGAATGAAAAAGGAAAGGAGAAACCCATGAAATTTCCTTGCAGAATCTGTGTGGAGAACCGATGGACATACAAATGTCCTTGGCTGCAGGAATGCACATATTTTATCACAAACAGGGACCCTGGGAGGAAACCTATCATTCTTCATAATCCCTTCCCTAATCCACAGCAGCAACAACAACACATGGTTGCAAACCCACCAAAACCCCCGCAAAGGGGCAATGGTGGTATACATCCTTCCAGTGAAGGATCATCTGCCACTTATGGCATTGAAAGTGTTGAAATCCAAACACGAGCCAAACTCTATTGAAATATTTTCATTGATGCTCAGGAACCTGGTACCAGTTCGAATCCACTGCTACCCAATGATTTTCAAATCGAAAGGCTTGCTGCTGACCCTGCGATTCGTCCCCCCAAAGGGAAACTTTGACGCACGACTCATAACACCTCTGCACATGTTGCCTAAAACTACTAGAATATTTGGCGCAAGCACCATCAGCCATGTCTGCACTCGAAGTATTGCAGACTTGCCCAGCGTAAATGAAAGCTTTGCTTTCGGCCATTGGTGGAATCAACCCCTAGGATTATATGCTATCCATCTTTGACATGGAGAAATGTAAACCTCACCTCTCACACCAACTTGTGTTCCAGGTGCAAGTTGTGTCGAAAGGGAGACCAATTCATCGCACTATCATAGATGAAGATGCTTCAACCTGTTTTATGTTAACTGCTTGCTGGCTCAATTTGGGTTCTCCTACTTTATCTCTGCCATCGAATTCCCTTAAAGCATTCGATGGCCACACTTTCCTCCCAAAAGGCCACCTTTCTAGCTTTCCCATTTCACTTAGTGGGAAAATGATAACGGTGGACATAGAATTCATCGATCGTCATCTCAAATATAATATGTTGTTGGGTCACAGTTGGTCTTACGAAATGATTTCCATTGTCTCTTCGGTCTTCTGACTTATCCTCTTTCCATTGGATTGGAAAATAGTCATAGTGGATCAATTATCATTTTTCACCCCCAATTATTCCACGTTACCAAGTAGCACTATACCTCTAGTAGGAGGTGCTCCTGACTCGTACATCAGCATCAGTACTGATCTTCTGAAGGCATATTCCTTGATGGGTTTCTTTCCTCTCTCGCTGCCTGAGGTTCCACATATGATTTCAATGATATCCACCATTTCAGATGGCTCTATCAATCCATGGATCCTACCGGAACCTTGAAACATTGGTTCCTACAGAGGTGAGATGCTGCTATCACCGATAGAGTTGGCTTATCAAGCCATCCAAATTTCATCTAAAACCTCCACTACTTTTTTTTAGACCAATGGTGCGAACCTCCCTCCCATCACAGTTATTTTTAAAGATCTCCTCGATGAATTCCTACCTATAGATGAAGCTATTTGAGAGGTCATTTATCTAGAAGAACGACCTTGGGGAGAGTTCCATCATCGCACTTAGATGTTCGATTCAGATGCGATAACTACTCAAATCCCATCTTTTGACCCACCCGAGATCGTTTCCTCTGCTTACACGACTGTTCAAACTATCGATTCGGAAGGGAACATGGGAAATATTTCTAAGACTATGCTCATAGATATCTCGGTCAAAACGAGTATCGTGGAAAACATTCAGATTGGATCTGATTGTAATCCAAAGGAAATTGCATGCTTCACATCCCTTTTTAAGGAATTCTGCAATGCGTTTTCTTGGTCTTATGACAAAATTCCTGGCATAGATCCATCTATTATTGAGCATGAAATCAAATTTTATGACAATTCCAAGCTTGTTCGACAAATAATTTGACCTGTCCACCCTCACAAAGTAGCCACCATTAAGGTTGAAGTCGAAAAACTCTTACACGCTGGTTTCATCTATCTTGTTCCTTTGACGGAATGGGTTTCCAATCTAGTTCCCATTGATAGAAAAAAAGGCACCATCCTGGTCTGTGTTGATTATCTCAATCTGAACACCGCTTATCAAAAAGACAATTATCCTATGCTATTTATAGATCATATTCCCGACGATTTTGCTGAATGGGAATCTTTCTCCTTCATGGATGGCTTCTCGGGATACAACCAGATTGCGATTAAAAGAGATGACCAACATAAAACTGCCTTCATTTGTCCTTGGGGAAGATTTGTGTATCATAAACTCCCATTCGGTTTGAAGAATGCGGGAGAAAATTTTTGAAGGGCTATGGACTATGCCTTTCAAGATATTCGGTACATTGTACAAGCTTACTTGGATGACCTTCCAACTCACTCTAAGAAGCAAACCCACCACCTTGTGCATCTGAAACAAATATTCGCTTGGTGTAGGTTCTACAATATACATCTGAATCCCCATAAGTGCATATTTTTTGTCGATTCTGGATGCCTTATAGGCTTTATTGTCTCCAAGCACGGGATTAGGGTTGATCCAGATAAGGTTAAAGCGATCAATGAATTACTCGCACCACAATCCATTCTGTTAGTCATCAGTAATTTTTACCATCTATAGATGACTAAATATTGGCTATAGATTTCTAAAAACAAAATTCCCTGAACATTGTGATTTTTATAAATCTCACTGCCTTCATTATTCTTATAGAAAAATTTACACTATTCCACTAGCTTGCCATTCCATGGTCACCCTGCTGCTCCTAAAAGAGTTCTTATGTGCTTTTACCTACCTTTCTTAGCCTCCTTTCATACTTATAAATTTATTGCCTCATTTTCCCCTATCCTTAATATACCTTCCTAAAAATTTCCCATCACTCCTATCCCTCAAACTCATCATTTTTCTACAAAACCTAGCCTATTGCTACAATTTGACACTTTTCGAGACTAGGTCTGTGTTTTACTTGTTTGGACCCCTTCCCCTCACTCAATCCTTGAAATTACACTTTCCCATACTCTCTAACATCTATCCCTATCCCCAAAAATTTCCCCAAGAATTTAGACAACCCTTAACCCCTTCATTCCCCTCCCTCTACAAGGTAGTCCTAAATCCCCTATTTTTCCTACACCAGACCCTAATTTCCTCTTCCAAATAAGCTAGGGTTTGCTATGGAAAAGAGGCATAGAAGCAGAGGATCCATATGATAGATCATATCAACAAGCATAAAGCCATACCAACTCATAAACATCATTCCCCCATCATTTTCCAAGAATTCATTCCAAGAGTCAAGACATTTGTCACTCATAAGGCCAGTTTCTCTTCAAATTGTGTTTCTGAACAAACAAAGATGAATTTCACAAAATTAAGAGAGGTGTTTTTTCATCATAGGTCCAAGAAGAAAAACCTCCTTTATATTTTAGACAGGTATCATGGTTTGGGATCAATGTCAAAAATACAGGTGTCATGGGAGAATTGATGCACTTCTGGAGTGACCTTAGGAAAATCAGGTTTTATCATATTTGGATTGTACCAATGACTTGCTTGATGGGTAAAATGAAACGTATACTAGAATATATTTCCAATGAGCTATCATGAGATAAATTTGGAGTTTTGGAAGGCCTCCAAAAGTTTCCTACATCAACACTCTTCATTTTTGCACCATCATTCAATACTTTTTGCATAGTCTTGGGAGAATAAACTTTTGACAGGTCAAATCAACTCCAATCAGCAAAAAAAAATGTATATTTGGAAATTAGACAGGATAATATTTCCAACAGGCTATCATGGTTCCAATTGGGAGACCGATAAGGCCTCCAAATTTCCTCTGTAAAAAGGCGCCGCACGCCTGGGATTGAGCATTGCGCCCTTGGCCAGGAGGGCTTCCTAAGAAAATTAACCCCTTAGACCACTTCAAAGATCTTTCAAGTTTCCTCCAAGGTTTTATAAATATCTGATAGAGGTGAGTGAATGCCTGAAACACAATTTTAAGAATTTTGTCATCATTTAATGGAAAGAAGTTGATACCATAAGAAGAAACCCTAGGCTTGGACTTGAAATCATTGCATATATGCTTACTTCATCTTCCTATATAGAATATCAGTCAAATAGGAGTCATTACACTAATTAAAAAATTTTCATTCATCTGAGCCTATTACCACATCTATTCCTTTCATTCATTCCTTCCTTTCACTTGCAAAATCTACCATTTCATTTACCTTCGCTCCACCTCATTGCACGTCAATCCTAGGGTTGTCTAAAACAGAGTTTTTCAAAATATTAGAAAACAATGAGGAAAAGGGAAGTGGTGACAGTAAGGAGGATGTTAGTGAGGCAGAGAAATTCAAGAAAAGGTTAGTGATGATGTAGGCAATGATGATACCAGTCATAAAAGCATTAAGTGCAGTGAGCCAAGTAGTGATGAAACATATAATAGTAATGATGATGGAATTAGGTCAAGAAAGCAGTGAAGAGAATTGAAGGCTGTGAGGCAAACATAAATGAAGAAGAGATTAGTGATTCACATCAAGGATAAAGATAACAAAAAAGGGAAATGGAAGTAAGGATGTTGATAGTGGCTCAAAGAGCCTTGATGACACTGATAATGACAACACACAAATCAGTGGATCAGATGAGGGAAAAGTTGAAGAATCATTAGTGAAGAAAGTGAAGTGAGGGAAATGAGGCCTATGAGAGGTATGATGAGGCCAAGGAGGCTAAAAACAAAGAAAAATTTAACAAACTTGCTGACCTACCCCCTACAAACATCCCAAACCCAATCAACACCAAAAATCCTGTAATATTCGTAACTTAACCTACAACTAATGGGAATATTAAAATTTTTCTTTGTCACATGGATAGGTGAATAAGTGGGTGGGAGGACCCATAAAAATCTTTATTGTGAATAAAACCACTTATGTGAAAGTGGATCATATATTCAGCTGAATAAAGCACCCTAAGGTGTGAATAGAGGCTAAAAATTATTGATTGGGTTAACCTTGACCAAATCTACAACACTATCATGGAGGAGTGGCCATTAATGAGGAATAGTGAAATTTTAGATGGAGATGCTTTGTGTGAAAGAGGTGATTTGATTGAAGGTGGTTTAGGGTTTGAAAGCTCTTTTATTATAAAAGGAAGGGGATGGCAGCATTAGAAGGTGGTTGATGATATGCTATTTTTCTGATTATATGGTTTGTTTAGACATATCTCATTCTTTGGCTGTTTAGCTGAGAATAATTTTGTTTAGCATTGGGTGTTCCTGATCAGGAATCCCACCTCTTCCATTGAGTTGCTCTTGGGAGAGTTCGTACTACATTGTCCACTATCTGGCTGAAGGCCAAGCTACTTCTTTCAACTACAACGCAGATCCTGTTGAGGGTTTGAATATTTTTTCAAGCTGCAACAAGTGGAGATTAGATCTGTCAGATCTAGTCCATTTAAGCGCTTCTTTTCAGTGGAGGAGGGTTCTACTCCATTGGGAGGACAATATTGGAGACATTGAGCATCATTTTCATATCTTGGCATGTGGCCAACTGTATTTTGATCCCTATAGTGCAGTATAGATCCAAATCTGCATTATTTCTGTAGGTTTATTTATAGGGTGTTTGAGCTCACCAATTGTTGAGTGATTTTCTATGTGTTGGGGATCTGCCCTTCACTTTGGAGATATTTTGGAGGAGATCATTATATTATGTATATAAAATATCAAATCCACTTTCCAGATCTGAATATTTCCATAGATCTGGAGACTTAGATCTCAGATCTACATCTTGTAATTGATATTTTGTTGAAAACCCCAAAGGGGATTGATAGAGGAGCTTGTATAGTGTACAGATCTGGTATAGGTCTAACTTTTTGTCCTCATACTTGCTCTAGATCTGATGTGTAATATACATTTTTTATAGATCCAATAAAATAACATTGTAAGGCATTTTCAGTCTTTATACATGGTTGCAACACCTCATTTTGAGGATTTCTTTCATTGGAGACGTGTATTTTCTTTTCATGCATCTTATGGGCCACTTTTAACTTATATTTTTCTGATGTAATGACTCGAGAAAGGTCTCCATTTTTGCCTCCCGCTTAATAAAATATGAATTGTGTTATTGTTTTGCAGATATGCATTCTATTGTTGCATTTCCCATTTGGGAATATTACAATGGTATCATAGCATCATCTTGGCACAACCTGTGCTTTCTAAAGAGCCAATATGTCTTCTGAAGGAGGAGAGCCTCTCACTGATAGAGGGAGGAAATATCAAGAAATAAGATACATAATATTTGATTACACTAATGAGAAAGAAGAAAAGAGTAAAACTCCTTTATCTGGAGAAATGAAAGGGAAGGAGATCTCAAGGCTTCTTCTCCAAACTATGCATGAGCTTAAAAGAGAAATCAAGGGAATAAAGAGGGAAAGACATGAAGGTCCATCAAGAATATATTCACATGAAGAAAACCCCAGTTCTTCATATTATGTGTGCAAGCACTCAGCTACAAAATCAAATCCGCAACGTTATTCTTTGCCCAGATTTACTGCAAGAAAGATGGAGAAATAAGATACACAAAAGGATGAGACTTTGAGTGATTATCTTCAAGATTATGAATCTCAATCTTGGAGATTGAAGGGGCACTTGAAATTCCAAGAGTTATGCCAGCTCAAGGAGGAAAGGAGATCCATCAAGCACAATAGAAGGAGAATAGGTCGATTATTTCTACCAAATTTTGATGGATCCTCCACATGCACAGCCAAGGATTGGATAGATCATCTAGACTCATATTTGGATCTACATCAATTTTTAGAAAAGGAAGCCCTTAAAGTAGAAGCACTGCATCTCAAAGTTAAATCTTATGCTTGGTGGTTATTTAAATCCTTTTCATTAAAGAATGCAAATATATCTACTTATGCAAGATTCACTAAGATATTAGTGAAGAGATTTGATGTAAAACAAACTGAAACATCTTTGATTGAGATAGAAAAGAATGAACATCAAAAACCCTTGCATGAGTTGGATATATCTGTTATGACAACTCCACTTCAGATTTCTATTGAAGGGGATAAAAACTTGTGTGATACCTTGCCAAGGGCAAGATCCCCATTGCATGAAGAGATTTCTTCTCAAAGAGAAGACATGGAGTTTCGTCTTTCAAGGGAAGACCGAGATCTAAGGTCTCTCATTGATGATGAGGTATACTGAAACATTTATGAGGAGAAAGAACATGAAGGCAGTAACAACGTTGTCACTTTAGAAGAAGGACCATCACCACATAGGGATGGGCATGAAGTCATGGCTTTAAGAGGAGGATGTTTTACATCTTTGCAAAGGGTTTCCAAGGAGCATCATGTGACAATATTATTGGGTAGTAACACCTTGATCCAAGGAGGAGAAAGGATGGATCAACATCCAAGGATGAGGAGCATGCACCCTTGTTTATTTCAAGGGATTTATATTTAGAAGGAGGAGACTGATTTATGCAGCAAAGAGAGGGAAAAATCAGTCCACTCAATTATACAGTCTACTTCATATTTTTATGTCTCTTTGGATGGAGGCCTTCCACCAGGGAGACCCCCTGATGAGAAGATGAATAAAGTGTTCTCTCAACTTGTTGCAACAATGACATATTTGGCTAGGGAAGGAGCCTTGAGAAGAGCTACCATAGCGCTTAGAACCTTTGATGGGTTCGAAGGAGAGATGAGCAAATTTTTGAAATGGACTTTGATATCTTCAACTCAGCTATTTGCACTGGAAAATAAGGATTCAAAAAGCTGTGATGACATGAGCATAGTGTTAAAAGGCCAGTCCATAGACTTGGGGTAGAAAATGATAATTCCACACATGAGAAATATTTCTGAATATGACAAGAGGATATTAACACTCTTGTATTGATGGGCCAAACTATGTAATCTTTGGAAGAAAGAGACCTTTCAAAAGGAGGTTGACTTCCATGAACTTCAATCTTGTCTTGAGCAAGATCAGTTGCAAGAGAGGCAACAAAGGTGGAGTTACAACACTCCAACATGTGACTTTGGCATTGAGCATGTCAAAGAGGAGGATGATGATATGACAAATACTTCAGTTTAGAATTCTACAACACTATCATTCTTGAGGAGTCTAGATCCATATTGGAAATCCCAATTGTTGGCATATTATTCCAAGGATCTTCACACATGCATGATTCTTGATGACTAGCTACATGATGAGGGCTATTTGGTCCAATATGGAGTAATCTATGATCATGGTATGATCTTCCTATCTAGAGCCTCCAAGCTCAAGGAAAAGTTGCTAAAAAGGGCCTATGAAGAGTTTTGTTCCAGCACACATATTCCATGAAGCTCAACAACATCATCATGAGGAGCTACCATTGGAAGGGATTTGAAGGAGAACTATATCAACATCGTCAAATATGCATGTACCATGTGGAGATGGAGTAGCAACATAACTCTATGGAAGATTTAATTCAACCATGTATTTCTCTTCTTGAGGAAGGAGACAAATCTATGCACCACTCCATTTGTTTGAGGAGGATTGTTGGTAAAGTGCATACTTATGTAAATCATGTTTTATTTTCTACTTGTATGTGTTCTTGTACCATGTATATGAAAGCCATGACTCCAAGGAGGAGTGTTGTACCTTATAAACTTCATGGCCAACTTTGGTCCAAAACTATTTCTGAATATGGCCACTCCCTTGGAGGACAAAGGGAGATTTTGCAACATGATGGGTGCTTTCCTAAGGCACCAAATATATTTCACACTTTCAGCCATGGTGAGATCACTTAGGCAGCAAGTAAGTGGTGGGGAAACCACTTACCATATCACTATCTGATGCAGTCAGGAGATCTACTGCACTGGTTCCACTTGTGGGACTATGATCCACCTCCATCATTTCATTTGATTGTTTATGTGTTACTGGTTTTGATCCCGCATGATGATGATGCTCTTATATTTGTTGGGAACATTATTGGAGGGATGACACATTGGTTGGATGTGTCCATTGGGAATGAAACTTCCCATATTTATTCATGCTTCAAGAGGAGGATGGGGCATTACATGGCTGCTACATTATATCTTTTTTTTCCTTATGCAAGAGGCCATATGTTTGACTTATGTATTTGGGATAAGCCTCTCAAATTGGAGGATTTTTGGCATGACATGTGTTTCTTGAATCATATTCAGCCAACACCTATTATACTCTACTATTTTCAAGCTTTGGAGAAGCTTATGGCAGCAAGAATATGGTTGGATGGCAGCTTATTTTATCATTTTTTGAGGCAGCAAGAAGAAGAACATTGTTGGTCTCAATGGAGGGACTATTGTCACCATCCAATATATTATATGACACTTAGTCCATGTTTCTTTTGGAGCACATCTGGTGATGATCCTCTATTCACTATATGTACAGAGGATTGGGAAAGGAGGCTCCCTAGAACTAATGAGGGGAATCATGAGGTTCCAAGCATATTTTGGCTTCATGAGGACTACATTGTTGCAGCCTAGGATCATCAGCTCCAAATTTATCATAAATAGAGGGAGAGGCAACGTAAGTTGAATAGTCTTACCTCTCATTTTCAGCCATGCAGCCCCTACACATTGCATAAGGAGGGGATTGGTGACTGTTTCTGTGAGATAAAAAGGATGGCTCACTTTGTTTTGATGATAGCATGGAGATTGGAGTTTCTCATTGGGGTTGAAGCACCCAACATTTATCATCTCACATGCCTTAAGGAGACCAATGGACAATAACTAACTCTTTCTACATATCTCCCACTTCTTCATGATGACATCTATTTGGTTTATTCACCAAAGGAAAAATTTTATTCTTGGGAGGAGACATATCCATTGAAAATTTTGCAATGTCCTTGTAGTTGCTTGAGGACAAGCAACATTTTGGAGGGGAGGACTGCAATATTCCTAACTTAGCCTACAACTAATGGGAATATTAAAATTTTTCTTTATCACATAGATAGGTGAATAAGTGGGTGGGAGGAACCATAAAACTCTTTATTGTGAATAAAACCACTTATCATGTGAAAGTGGATCAGATTTTCAGCTGAATAAAGCACCCTAAGGTGTGAATAGGGGATAAAACTTATTGATTGGGTGTGATGTTCCGAAAATTAGCATGAAGCTAATTGGAACATCAATCTTGCTTATATCATCTAGGAGATGAATAAAATGGGTAAGGAGGCCCATGAATAGGAATAAAATCCACCATAGTGTGAAATGGATCATCAGAGTAGCTACATTTTGCACCCTCAAGTGTGAAAAGGGGCAAATGCATGAGGGCAAGGTCAAGTTTTACCAAGTCAACAACACTGCCATGGAGGGAGTGGATCACTTTGAAAGACAACACAGTGTGAAAAGGGAAGAGATCATTTGGTGGAGGAAACCCTAACGTGTGGGGCCAAGGAAATAAGGCTTTCATTTGTATAAAGGGAGGACAAGGAAACCATAGGAGCATATGTTATTGATTATAGAATTTGGTCTGCATGACTATTTGTTGTCTTTAGTTGTTTAAATGAGATTGATGTGCTGCTTAGCACAAGGTATTTCCTATTTGGGAATCATTATTCCTTATTGAGAGGCCTTTTGAAGGATTGTATTTGATTCTCCACATTCCAGGCTCAAGGCCAAGCCACCTCCTTCAGCTACAACGTTATTCCTGTACTAGGAAACATTGTGTTGCAGGGTGTTGCAATGGAGGGTTACACAACACCATTTCCTTGGCTCATATTTTAGAGGAGGGAGCTTATATTCCTCTGGGAGGTTAGTGAGGAAGATTCAAAAGCTGACTGCACATATTTCGCATCAGGCCAAGCACTTACCATCTCCTACAACGTAGTCCATCTCCTTGACTGCATTGTAGGGGTTTGTACCACTATTTTGGAGGGTGAGATCTTCAGTGATTGGATTAGCTTTTCACCTGAGAGATCCATTGGATGAGACTCAGTCATCATATGTAGCATCTTCAATTGTCTTCATCCATTTCTAGATCATGAGTTGCAGCTGCTACCCTGCAACTTTGGCATTTTGGTATTTTGTATATTTTAGCCAATCCTTCCAGGATTGTCTAGAAATTGCCTTTGGGAGTGTTTATCTCTGCTCCCCATGTTTTTTGAGCTATGTATTGATGTATCTATGTATTTACATATGCTAGTAGCAGTTTCTACTTATAAAACTATGCTGTCATAGCCTTGGCTTTCCATTTGTAGTAGTGTATTTTATATTTCATGTACATGTTCCTTGAAGGTTGGTTTGCCTAAGCTTGAGTGATCATTTCCTCAAGATCTTGTACACATTATACTACTATAAAATTAATAAGATGGCTATGAGATCTTATTTCATTTTCTGAATTTGATGCACACTGCTCCTTCATAGTTGTGTTTACATATTTATGATCTCCAACTTTAGAATATCTTAAGATATTCTTATTGTTGTAGACATTCCCTATTTTGGGATAATACAGTGGTATCAAAGCAAGATATTTGGCTCATCCTGTGGACTTCAAGCCAAAGTGCTATAAAGGGAAGAGATCAAGATGATGACAGTTTTCAGAAACAAGAAGGACCTTTGCAAGGAGGATAAGAAGATGGAAGAAGGAGAACAGGAAGGACCATGCACTTCCTACTCTCACAAAGCAGAAGAACTGAAGCATGAAGAACACTTGGAATATAAATTTCTAAGTGAATACCTTGATGCATACCAAACTAAACCTAGAGCCTTGAAAGAGACTCTAGCTTTACCACAATTTATTCAACTGAAAGAAGAAAGAAGACCCCACAGCTATATGATGATGAGAGGAAATATATTTCTATTGTCTACTTTTGATGGATTAATCAAATGTGCAGCAGAGGCTTGGGTGATGAAGCTAGAGGATTTCTTCTTGATACATCCTGTAGTAGATAGAAATGCTATATAAATTACAGCACTGCACCTTGAAGGTGAGGCAAATACTTGGTGGTTCAGCCATTGGAGCCATGCAAGGGTATCTACTCTTGCTGATTTTTATCAAAGGATGATCAAAAGATTTGGCCAAAGGAGGAAGGAGCCCTCACCACTAGTTGAAGAGGCATATACCATTGTTGTTACAGTTATGGAGAAGCAAGCTTCATCTTTAGCAGTTGGTGAAGCCATTACATTGGAGGAGGAAGCCCTTACAGTCATACAAGATGCTTCTAGATTTCCGAAGGTATGATGAAATTTCCATCTCTTATCATTTCAAAAAATATTATGGATGGGTTTACATCATTACATGCTATTTATTTAGAGAAACAAAATTGCACTCAATTGTGAAACCTTGAATCATTCAAGGGAGAGATGAAACATTATCCTCATGAGCCATTCTTGATTTGCACACCACACTTGAGGTTGGCGTTTGTAGGTTTGGAGGAAGAAGAGATAGATGGTAGAAATCTTGAAGTGAGAAACACTTTCTCCTTTCGAGATGATACTTTATCAATGAGAACTCCCCAAATCAAAGAGAAACTTCTACCTATAGTAGATCCAAGGCATCTTTGGTTTTGGAAGGCTATGCATGAGGAGGAGATCTCATGGAGAGATTTCATTGGAGGTGCACTTCAACACATCATGAAGTGAAAAGTTCTTCAACGGTCTGAGGAGGTTCTTTCCTTCTCACACTTGGATCTTCATGGATTCAAGGAGGAATAGATAGATGATGGAGGACATCTTTAGATGAATAACATCTCTCATGTTTGTGTTGGAAAATTCTTGAGCGATACACATCATGATGAGAGGTTTTTTCCTACCACCTATTTGGGTCCTGATGGGATCAAATTGATCCTTGAGAAGATTACATTTCAAAATCCCATGAAGTGCAAAGAAAGAAATCTGATTTGGGATGATGGTAGCCCTCATGGAAGGAGTACCAAGATGGAGGATGGAAGGAGACATACGAAATTCGTTGAGTGGATGTGGAGCAAGAAGCTAGTGATATACTTGCAAATTTATGATACCGGGAAGCAGGCGGCTTGGCTATGCTGGTTACTCTTGAAGGAGTTTGGATATCTCTTGAAATATACTCTTCCTAAGGGTATGGGGATGGAGGAGATGTGGTAGGATGCTTGCATAATTGAGCAAAAAAGAGTATGGATGCATGGTGTTGATGTGAAATTCATATCAATCATTATGTTTTCATCATATATGTGTATGATAGAAGTATGTGGAGGAAAAAAAAACTTTTTTTGCTTGGATTCTGTTTTGGAGAGCAAGGGAGGATTTGCTCTCACATGTTGTATGATGTTGCAGGATTAGGAGATGGAACTATCATGATGCAAAGGGGATACTCCTTGGCCTTTGATGATCAAGAATTACTCCCATTTTTGGAGGAATTCCATGTTTGCAGCAACATTATTGGAGGAGTCTTTGACAATCATCATGTCAAAGAATTGAGCTATGGGTTGGCAGGAGCCTTTTTGCATAGACCAACAACGTTTTTATTTTGGAGCATGGACTTATTCATGCATTCATGCATCAATTTACTTTCAACACATGGTGAGAGTGTTTTTTTGCATTTATTGATTATATAACACAATATTTTCATCTTCTTACCATTATCATACACTGCATTGTTCCACAAGAGGGAAACTTTATTGTTGAGCTATATATATATATTTTTTTTGCCAACTATTATGATGGAGGCAGCCATCCTTTGTATCACCATGGACAAGTGTTTGATTATTTCTTTTATTCTCAGTTGACACATTCACTCATTTTCTATCCACTAGTAGATGTGATGATTCACAAAACTAGCAATTTGTCAAAACACCACTTGCCATGCTATTTTCTGAAGTTGCAGTGGGAGAGACTGCGCTATGTCCACTTGAGACGTTGTTTGTATCATGCAGCATCATGTAAAACATTCATCAAACTTCTCATATGGATACCCTATGATGATCATGTCCTATTAATCATGGATGAGATGTTTTGGGCCAACTTGTTCTTCAATGTTGGAGGATTGTTCATTTTTCCAATTGAGGGCAATAATTTTGTAGCCCAAGATTAGAACATACTCTACACTTATCATGAGTGAAGAGAAGGACATTGTGGGGTAGACTACCTTGTCTACCATGATCATATTTTCAGCCTACCTACTTTTCATGAGCCAAAGGTGGAGGAAGACTTTCAGGAGTTGCCATATTGGAGGGTAACTCATTTTGTATGGATGATTTCTTGGGGATGGGAGATTCATATGGGGATGGAAGATCCCAATTAATTTCAGCCCACATGCCTCAAGAAGGCCCTTCAGTTCTATCCTTGCAGTTTCTTGAGGAAAAGCAACATTTGGGAGGGGAGGACTGTGATGTTCCCAAAATTAGCATGAAGCTAATTGGAACATTAATTTTGCTTGTATCATCTAAGAGATGAATAAAATGGGTAAGGATGCTCATGAATAGAAATAAAATCCCTCATAGTGTGAAAGGGATCATCAGAGTAGCTACATTTTGCACCCTCATGTGTGAAAAGGAGCAAATGCATGAGGACAAGGTCAAGTTTGACCAAGTCAACAGCGTTGCCATGGAGGGAGTGGATCACTTTGAAAGATAGCGCAGTGTGAAAAGGGAAGATATAATTTGGTGGAGGAAACCATAATGTGTGGGGCCAAGGAAATAAGGCTTTCATTTTTATAAAGGGAGGACAAGGCAACCATAGGAGGATATGTTATTGATTATAGAATTTGGTCTGCATGACTATTTTCTATCTTCAGTTGTTTAGCTGAGATTGCTGTGCTTCGTAGCACAAGGTATTTCCTATTTATGAATCCTTCTCCCTTCTTGAGAGGCCTCTTGAAGGATTTTACTTCATTCCCCACATTTCAGGCTCAAGGGCAAGCCACCTCCTTCAACTACAACGTTATTCTTGTAGCAAGAAACGTTGTGTTGCAGGGTGTTGCAGTGGAGGGTCCCACAACACCATTTACTTGGCTCATCTTTCAGAGAAGGGAGCTTATATTCCTTTGGGAGATTAGTGCAGATGATTCCACATATTTGGCATCAGGCCAAGCACTTCCCATCTCCTACAGTGTAGTCCATGTCCTTGACTGCGTTATTTATGAGTATATTTGCAGTAGGTGTTTGTACCACTATTTTAGAGGGTGAGATATTTAGTGATTGGATCAGCCTTTCACTTGAGAGATCCATTGAATGAGACTCAGTCATCATATGCAGCATCTTCAATTGTCTTCATCCATTTCCAGATCATGAGTTGCAGCTGCTACCCTGCAACTTCGACATTTTGATATTTTTCATATTTCAGCCAATCCTTCCAGGATTGTCTATAAATTTTCTTTGGGAGTGGTTATATTTGCTCCACATGTTGTATGAGCTATTTATTGATATATCTATATATTTAAATATGCTACTAGCAATTTCTCCTTATAAAAGTGCGCTGTCATAGTCTTGGATTTCCATTTGTAGTAGTGTATTTTATATTTCATGTATGTGTTCCTTGAAGGTTGGTTTGCCTAAGCTTGAGTGATCATTTCCTCAAGATATTGTACACATTATGCTGCTATAACATTAATAAGATGGCTATGAGATCTTATTTCATTTTTTAAAGTTGATGCACACTGCTCTTTCATAGTTGTGTTTACATATTGCTGATCTTGAACTTTAGAATATCTTAATATATTCTTATTGTTGTAGAAATTCCCTATTTTGGGATAATACGCTGGATCAAACTTGACCAAATCTATAGCGTCATCATGGAGGAATGGCCATCAATGAGGCACAATGCAGTTTTAGATAGATATTAATTGTGGTAAAGAGGTGATTTCATTGAAGTTGGTTTAGGGTTTACAAGCTCTTGTCTTATAAAAGGAAGGGGATGGCAGCATTAGAAGGTGGTTGATGATATGATATTTTTCTGAGTATATGGTCTGCTTAGACATATATCATTCTGTGGATGTTTAGCTGTGAATAATTCTATTTAACTTTGGGTTTTCCTGATCGGGAATCCCACCTCTTCCATTGAATAGCTCTTGGGAGAGTTTGTACTACATTGTCCACTATCTGGTTAAAGGCCAAGCTACTTCTTTCAACTACAATGCAGATCATGTTGAGGGTTTGACTATTTTTTCAAGCTGAAGCAAGTGGAGATTAGATCTGTCAGATCTAGTCCATTTCAGTGCTTCTTTTCAGTGGAGGAGGGTTTTACTCCATTGGGAGGATAGTATTGGAGACATTGAGCATCATTTTCATATCCTGGCATGTGCCCAACTGTATTTTGATCCCTACAACACAGTATAGAACCAAATCTATGTTATTTCTATAGGTGTATTTGCAGGGTGTTTCAGCTCACCAATTGGAGGGTGATCTTCTAGGTGTTTTGGATCTACCCTTCACTTTGGAGATCTTTTGGAGGAGATCATTTTATTATTTATATTAGATAAAATCCACTTTCCAGATCTGAATACTTCCAAATATCTTCAGACTTATATCTTAGATCCAGATCTTGTACTTGGTATTTTGCTGAAAACCCCAAGGGGGATTGATATAGGAGCTTGCACTGTGTATAGATCTGGTATAGATCTAAATTTTTGTCCACATACTTGCTCTAGATCTGATGTGTAATCTACAGTTATTGCAGAGCCAATAAAATAACATTTTAAGGCATTTTTAGTCTTTATACATGGTTGTAGCACCTCATTGAGGATTTATTTCATTGGAGACTTGTATTTTCTTGTCATGCATCTTATGGGCCACTTTTAACTTATATTTTATTGTTGTAATGACTCAAGAAAGGTCTGAATTTTGGCCTCCTACTTAATAAAAGATGAATTGCATTATTTTTCTGTAGATCTGCATTCTATTGTTGCATTTCCAATTTGGGAATATAACAAATACAAAGTTTGGAAATTTTTTGAAGTGTTTGGATTTTTGACTGTTTTTGAGGGCCAAGGGCGCAACGCACTTGGTGCTGCGCTTTTTCTTGGGGAATCCATTGAATGAAATGCTTACATTTTTGGGTTCCTTAGGCCAAGGAAATCACACTCACCAATTTTTAGCTCATTTGGAGCAAAAATGGTCCTCCAAAAGGGCCAAAAACATGCAGAATTTTACCTTCTTGCCTTGTTTTCAGGGATGGCATTGCGCCCTTAGCAGCCTTGGGAGATTTGGTTTTTGAATAGGTAACTGAAGTCCAATAAGAAAAAAAAGGGAATTTTTAGAAATTTGACTCGACAAGATTTCCAACGAGCTATCCCAAAGCTCATTCTGACATAGGGAAGGCCTTCAAAACTTAGTTGCAAGATGACCCATTTTTCCAGTGCAGGTGTTGCGCCCTTGGACCTCACTGCTATGCCCTTACATGAGAAATCTTGGGAGAATGAATTTTTTGGCAGGTAAATGAATTCCATTCTGAAAACTAAAGGTATTTTTGGAAACGATACTGTATAAGCTTTCCAATGATCTATCATGGAGCTCATTTGGACACCGGGAAGGCCTCCATAACTCAGCTACAAAACATGTAATTTTTCCTAGTGTAGGTGCTGAAAATTTTCTTGAGGCATCCATTGGAGGAAAACTTTATGTTTTTGGATTCCTTAGGCCAAGAGCATCATTCACACAAAATTTCATATCATTTGTAGCAAATTTGGTCCTCAAAAAGGGTCAAAAACATGCAAACATTCACCATTCTGCCCCATTGTCAGGGCTAGCGCTACACCCTGAGCAGTCTTGGGAGATTTAGTTTTTTGGAAATTAAATGGACACTAAATGAAAAAATTAAGGAATTTTTAGAAATTATACTTGACATGCTTTCCAACTCGCTATAATGGAGCTCATTTCGACACCGAGAAGGCCTTCAAAACTTTGCTGCAAGTTGACCATTTTTCCTGTGTAGGCGCTGTGCCCTTGGACCTCAAAGTTGTGTCCTTGCAAAAAAGTTAAAAAAACATACTGAGATATTTTTGGAAGTTATTGAAGGCATAAAAGTCATATTATTTGCTAAGTTAGGTGTTAGGAGATATTTTTCATTTATTAGAATAGGATATTTGTGCCTTGGGCCTTGCGTGGTCTCAAAGGAAAAAATTGATATTCATGAGCAATTAATGGCCTCTAAAACCCTAGTTAGGGTTTTGACTCTCCTTTGCATGATAAATGTTGGATGAGGGCCTCATTTTTCATGTTGGATTATGTTGGTTGATTCCTTTCTTGAACTGAGCATAGGCTTTGAGTTGTAAAGAGTTTTTGGCCTTGGATCCTTGTAATCCTTTTAGACTGAATGATAATGGAGCCAAGCACTTTGCAGGATTCATGAACATGGATAATGGTGATGTCTTATCTTTTTTTTATCATTTTCTTATGTTTTACATATTTTTTCATCCTTCTCTTGCACTAGAACAGAAGTTTTAGCTTAAGGTATGCTGTCAAAGGTTCACTAAGTATATCTACTTCTCTTGCTTTCATGTTTTCCTCTACTAGGTTAGTTTAGAGAATTCTTAGTTTCTCTCTAGACCCACTTATTCTTGTTTATCTTAAATATGATTCAATGAAGCAAATGTCAAAGTATTTTTATGGTTAGCCCTGCTTTTTTCCATTGCTTAAATTTTTTTTTAAAGGTAATTTACTTTGAAGTATTGCTGATTAGGTTTAGCTAAAGAGGTCTATGATTTTCCATGTCCTCTTGTTTATCCTAAACAATTGATTTGGATTTATTTATAGCTTGATTAATGAAGTTAGGAGTTCCATCTTCTTTTATCTCTGATATGTGTTTATCTTTCATCTTTTATTTCTCTGAAGGTAGATAGCTAGCGAGGTTAGGATTTCCCTACTCTCTAGGTTTTACTAGATTGTTGCCCTGATGTTTGCTTGCTAAGGTTAGGTCAAAGAAATATGGTATGTCCTATATTTGGTTTTTTCTTCATGCATAGTAGTCTAAAAGGAATTTCATGTTGCAGTATTTGACAAAGGATTCTTAGCTTCCCTTTGCACCTACTCTGTTCCCAATTTAATGTCACCTCACTCACCTCAGCCTTGAAGATCCATTCAACCCTGTTAACTTGCACTCTGAAGTATCCTTGACCTATTGTTGTGCCTTTCTAGACCTATTTCTAACTCCATAGCCCAATGATCTAAGCCTCTCATACTCAATCTGTTTTTCTTGACAACCTACCCAACCAATCAAAACAAACAAACAAACCCTAAACCTAATAACTAGCCTAAAATCAAAACCCTAAAAGCTATCAAGTTACACTTTTCATACAAAAATAGAGATATCCCTATCTGAGTCTAGCAAGGCGAGGTCCTAGGACTCCAAATACTAGTTTGATGTTACCCTTAATAGTTTCCCTTGAAAATATGACAAATTACGGTGACCTAACACATTCTACAACTCCAACGTTTGCAAGGGAAGGCAAAATTTTTACGTTATTTCACAGTAAACTATGCCGAGATGACGAAAGGCTTTATGAATTTACTGAGGAAAGGAACACTATATTTCTGGGATGATCAAGCTCAACTGTCATTTGATGCCTTGAAACGAGCACTTGTTTCTGCCCCACTTCTTAGTGCCCACAACTACTCACGCGACTTTCTCCTCTACTTGACAGCCTCACCATCCTTGCTAGGAATGGTTTTGGTTCAAGTTCACGATGACGATAGTGAAAATGTGATATATTATTTTTCAAAAGGTCTCATTGGACCTGACCTACGATATTCACATGTGGAGAAACTATCTCTCATGGTGGTCTTCGCTGTCACCTAACTCCAACACTATATGTTGTTGCAACAGGCTACCATCATTGATTTGGAGAATCCCATGCGACACATTATTTATTGACAAGTTATTAGAGGAAAATATTCCAAATGGATTGTAATGATCCCACAGTTCGATTTGGTTTTCACTACTACCAAAGCAAAGAAATCTCTAGTCTTTGTTGAATTACTGTTGAACCTTCCCAGAATTGAACCAGAAGATGTAGCTAATAATCCATTTCCTAATGAATCTATATACCTAGTTGATTCTTCTAATCCTTGGTATGGAGACATTTTGGTCTACCTACAAACTCAACGTTTGTGCCCAACTCTCACGTCAGACGAACACTGTTGTATTCATCACTAAGCAAAACACTACCTCGTGCTCAATGATACTTTATATTGTCATGGTGTCGATACTATTCTTTAGCATTGTCTCAATCTTAACAAGGAAGAACACATTTTAAATGACTATCATGTGGGGGCGTGTCGAGGTCATCGTTCTAGCATAGCTACTGCCTAGAAAATCTTGCGCGTAGGATAATATTGGCCCACTTTGTTTAAAGATTGCGTCATAGTAGCCCAGAAGTTCCATCTGTGTCATATTTTCACGAAGAAAATATGCGCCCATCTTGCCCCTTTTCATCCATTTATCTCCATTGGTCCTTTTTCTAAATGGGGAATAGACTTCGTTAAATGCAATCCTACTTATGTGGATGGAGATAATTACATTGTAGTTGTGGTCGACTATTTCACGAAATGGACAGAAGCCATTCCCACTTTTAAGGTCGATGGAGAAATCGCCGCTATATTTCTGTTCAATCAGTTCATTTGTCATTTTGGCGTGCCCCTCTCAATCGTCACAGATATTGGGTCACATTTTCAGAACCATATGATGACCGAATTGACTTCCACGCTAGGTTTTTGACAAGATCAGTCTTCGTCCAACTATCTGCAAGCGAATGGTCAAGTTGAAGCCGTAAATGGCGCCCTCAAAACCATGATTCATTGGTTAGTCGGCAACCATAAAATCACATGGCATCAGAAGTTATATTCCGAGTTATGGGCATATCGAACGTCAGTAAAAAATGCTACATGCTTCACGCCATTCCAACTTGCATTCGGCCTGAAGTAAATACTCCCAATCGAGTGTGAGATTCCATCACTCAAGACCGCTGTTGAACACCTACCCAACACCATTGCCACAAAACAATGCTTTCTATCACTCGATCAATTGGACGAAACTCGTCAATATACCATGTTGGCACTCGCAGATCACAAGCACCGAGTAAAAGCTCAATACGACAAATCTGTCAAGCCTCATTTTTTCTAAGAGGGTGATCTTGTTCTACTCTATGATTAGAGACACGACCTCTTGGGTGCAGGAACACTCCAACCATTATGGCTTGGTCCTTACGTCGTCACATATGTCCTGTCAAAAGGTGCTTATGAAATTTAGGATTGTAATGGAATTCCGCTCGCGGAGCCTCGCAATCGGCTCTATTTGAAGAAGTATTTCACCTAGTGGACTCCAACCATTATGGCTTGGTAATTACGTCGTCACATAATTCTTGTCAAAAGGTGCTTATGAAATTTAGGATTGTAATGGAATTCCGCTCGTAGAGCCTCCCAACCGGCTCTATCTGAAGAAGTATTTCGCCTAGTGTTCCAGTAGGCATATGCTTTGTAATTTTATGTATATCGGTTTTGTCTTTGTTTGGTGTGTTTGGATATTTTCGGTTTTTGATTGTTTTTCTCATAAACACTTTTTCTTTTACACAGATGCCTTCGTTATCCTTCTCATATGTTGGATACATGGACGGTGTCAGTCGTCATACTCGTCACATTGCGTCAGCTGCTTGGGTCCTATACACACTTGAGGCAGAGCTCCTTGGTTCCAGGGGTATCTTCTTGGGAAATTCCACCAACAATATTGTTGAATACATGTCGATGATACAACTCCTCACGGAAGCTACATCTTGTGACATCTCCAATTTGGTGGTCAGGTTAGAGTCCTAACTCGTTGTTATGTAGTTAAACAATTGTTATCGCGTCTATCATCTAGTATTATTACGTTATTACTTAAGGGTACGACTTCTAGAATGTCAATTTCAAACCATCGTGTTTGAGAATGTTGGCTCGAGGGGTCCTGACCCATGTTCGGAGGTTAAGGTTTGCTAGAAAACCTCTATACTAATGGCCCTTTCGGCAGTGACTTGCTTGCACAGGCCAAAGTCTCACCCGAAGCAGTATGGGAGGGTGTTAGAACCATGTTTCTGCACCTTGGGAGAGGGCAAGTAAGTCAGGCGGAGCTGCGTTCGACTTCGGAAATATCAGATCACATATTACAGAACCTAGATCTATTAGTCCCTTCGCATCCATGTGTGCAATACTACATATAATCAAAATAATTAATAGATACGGGACAATAAAGCAACTATCGCAACTATTCTTGCATAAGTCTAAAAAGCAGATTCAGATCAATTGTCAATGTAGCATAAGTAATTGACACAGTTACTTGCAGAGCTCAACATAGAATCATGCATAACATAACAAATATCATAGAATTCAACAACCTTATGCTTTCATTAATCCTTTAGATCCTTTTACAATACCCAAAACCCAACCTATGCACACATTAGTAGGGTCCGCACACAGTAGGACTAAGGATCTCCGCACACACAGCCAACAGGAGTCATTTCCCCAAAAACCCAAAAAAAATATACTATTCACAATTCACACCAATATTAGTTCATTTTTTTCCTTACAACTCAAAAAAGGTTCAATTAATTATACTACTTTAGCCTATGCATCCAATGGTCCGCAAACCATGGTTTGCTGACTCTTGGTCTACCCTTGACCCACTTACAATGCATTAGGGGCTTTGACCCACCCCAAAACCCCTGCATTAGAATAAATATAATAAAAAATATACAAAATGGACTAGATTTGTAGCTTTTGTAGGAGACTATGTTCCAACAGTCCCCCAACACAATCTTGTGACTTGTCCCGAGTCATTGTGGTGGTGGGGTCTCCACCTGCACGTGCAGTGAAATTACAACTGCGACCAATAGGGGAAACACTTCTTGACAATGAGCAATATTGCTATGTGCAATATCTACAAGCTTCTATGATGTCGGTTCCTTTGTCAGAACTATGACACTCTCTAGTGTCTGGTTTAGTCGCTTCACAACACCATGAACATCCTATGAGAGTTGGAGGGTTACAGTAGCCCAAGGCTTCAAGCATTCTCTAATAACATGATTCTTATGGGAGAGTACCTCGATCTCATCTTGAAGGGTGTTTTTGGTACACAATTACACAAAATGTTGTGTAGGGACCAAGGGAGGTAATGTAGCCTCGATCTGCTCAAAAGCTTCCTCCTTTTGTCGCAAGTCCTGATTGATTTTTCGGAGGACCGTATCGCGCTGGACCTTGGTCCAAAGCTGCATGGCGTCCTCAAGTAACTGGGAACCCTAAGAAATATGTCTTGTAATGGTGTTTGTAACCTCGGTCACTAGCGCAACATGCTGGGCTCATACCTACGGGGGTGTTTCGGCTTCAGTTTTTCCTATAAGTTAGAGATTTGCTGCTCCAAATGTGTCTTAATGACCTGTATTTCCACCCTCGAAGCCTTCAATGCTACGACCAATCATTCCACTTTAGCCCAGGGGTGGCTATGGCCAGGATTTCTTCTATAACCTTTGTGTAAAGTTGGTGGATCAAATTTTCAAGATTTTCTTGCTGTGCGACAACAAAGAGTACTTCTGTGTTCTGGTGTGCAATGGTATGTTCGGCCATACCAAGTTGTTGGTGTACTTGTTGGTCCTGATGGTGAATCTCCTGAAACACCATGGTGTGGAGACCCTATAATGCTACGTGGGGTAGCTTGGCAAGATTCAATTGCACCCTTGCACCTTCTTGGAGTTGGATCTCCTAGTCCGGCGAACTGATCACAAGGGCAGCGCTAGGTAAGGGATAGACATGGTTTTCTTTTGTGGCTAGCGCTGTACTGCTAGATGCCAAGAAAATTCATCCCTGAACCACGTTGGTATATACTGTGTCTTTCTTTAGCTACAAGGTTTGAAACTCTTCTTAGATGGTGTTGATCGTAGCCTTCTGGTGTTCCTCTAAAGCTACCCATTTTTCTTCTGTGGCCAGTGTGATGGAATTTGCGATTTGTTCAAAATCTCCGTCTATCAATGTAATTGTCTCATCTTGTTTCTTTCGTTGGGTGTGCTGCTTCTTTTGTGGTCCTTTGACATGCTTTCTTGTTCACTTCGTACCTCCTGTTGATCATATGGTAAACATTCACTTTTTTTCCCCAGTTTTGAAAACTCCCTGTTTGCAGAGAAGAATGCCCAAAAGGCCTTCTTTTACCTCTTATTTCATTCCCACCTAACTTCTATTTTTTCACCTTTTTTCCCCTCTCTTATTTCCTCATTAACCCCTTAAAATCACCCAAATCCCATTTTAGACCTTTCTAGTACCTTTGTTTGGCTTAAAATCCCTTCATTCCCCTTACCATTACCCCTTTTTTTTGTCCTCAAAATGAACCAAAAATAGGCCAAAAAATCACCTTTTTCATATGAGGCTTTAGCCCCTTTTCGGCCATCCCCTTAACCACTTCCCCTCCATGCAAACAAGTGCCGAGAGCAGGAGCTAAGCCCGTAGGTGCTTATCACAATCAGAAGTCTCGCGGTGAGCGCAGTTCCTTGTTAAAACTTCAAAACCCTAATGCGATTGGGCCTCGTTCTATGAACTCCCGTGAAGATATCCACCGTTGATCTTAATAGATTTAACGGTCTAGCGTGAATCACATCGTGCTAATCACAACACCATCCCAATCGTGATCGCAAGTTCTATAATGTGCTTCCGACCGCACTCCCCCGATTGCGATCCTCCGATCGTAATCTCCACCGTCGATCTGTCACTCTAATCCAACGGCCATCGCAATGCCGCTCCAATCGAAATCAAAAAAGTCTTGAGGAGCCACCCCCTGCACCCTCCAATTGCGATCCCCCGATCTGATCATGACCGTCGATCGCGCCTTGATCTCACAGTCCAGCGCTAATCGCAACTCAAACCATCAAAGTTCGGCCCTAGCTTTGCTCTGGTGCAATTAGATCGCAGCCAGTCATTCAACTCTAATTCAACGGTCTGAATCTCATTGCCCCTCACTCATCACCCTGCCTATCCTTCCTTCCGATTTTATCTTCGCTGTCGATCTTATTCTAGATCGAACGGCTGGCGCTCAATCGCGACGTTGCTCCAATTGCAATCGCAAGTTCCCAAATGCCTCTCCTGCTATCTCTCTCGATTGTGATCCGCCGATCCAATCATAGCCATTCATTCAAACCAGATCCAACAGCTCTCAGTTAGTCACTCTCCACCCACACCGGGTCCAAACATCCAAAGTCCTCGCTTTCACTCATTTTTCATCATTTCCCTTTGTAAATCCCCCGAGTGTTAAACTTTGGGTTTTGCACTAAATGTTATTCCTTTTGCCCAGCTTACTATTGACACCTCCGTCATTAATCCTTGCCATTGAGTCACCATATCCATATCTGATCGGATGGCTCACGACTCATCTTTACACCAAGACTTCATCAGCTCCATTTTCTGCCATTATTTCGCAGTTTTACTGTTGCGCCACCATTTCTCTGAGCCTCCACAACATTCCTTCTGCCACCCACTGGATTTCTTAATGAGTTTATCGTATTGTGCAGGGTTATTATAGAGTGATGAATTCACTCTAGGTTCCACAATTATGGTCACTATGATTCGGAACGCAAAGAGGTTATTGTAGTAGCAGTCAGAGTATCAGCGTCGAAAACCTGCCACGACAGACACAGAAGAATTAAGACAATTTGGGGATTTTGGCTAAGATTGATTATCAAAATCCCCTCCTCCAAATTAAATAAGAACTAGAGAAAATCGTGAAGATCTACAAGCAGAAAAGCCTCTACTGTCACATTAGGGGAAAATTGATTCCTCTCCGCCAACCTTTCACCATCTGTGATAGCGACTTCCTCAACTCCACCTCGTTAGTGAACAATTTATGATTCAGCCCTATTGGTATTTTACTTCCATTTGGGTTTGTTAATTTTAAATTTTGTGTGGAATTCACATCCCACTCCCACAGTTTTCCTTCTGTTAGAAACTGTTATTTGATATTTTTGTTTAAAGCGGCCACGAGCCTAACTGTCAATGATGAGATGCCCCAATTCCTCATCATGAGTTTTGGTTATTGTTTATGGATACCTCAAACAGATTTCCGACACGTGAGGAAGATATTTTTCCCAAAAATATCTTCTCACTCATGTTTCTGAGGCTTCTATATAAGCAAGAATTAAAGAGGAAAACTGGTTCTAGATTTTTTGAAGAATTGGCTGTGAAAGAGGTTTTTTTTTTTGCATGCATTTTGTTGAAGCTTTAATACAAACGTGAAGAGCCCTTTTGGTCTCAATGAAAGGAGTTGTATCTTCCATGAGGATTCTGTTCTTGGTGCTTTACAGTGTGTAATTCTCTCCTATGTGTTATAGCTTAGCCTGTTCATTTCATTTACATCCATTCAGCTTGTATCATGTTTTCAAAACTAGGGAAAAATAGTGAATGTCAACCATATGATCAAAATTGGCTCCACCGGGGATGAAACATTCATCCTTGGGCGTGTCAATAATTTTGCAGACCGCCTATTAATCTTCTGTGTGGACACCACTCTTCAACACTTTTTATTTTTCTCTTCATGATTCATCACGACACACACATCATTCAAACAAAGATGAAAGCAGAGAACCAATATATAGTATAGTAAATCAGGCTCTCTCAGCCTGAATTAGAACTGGAAGTAAGGTTTGAGGAACTGACCGTTTACAGGGGCATCGAGCAAGTCTCCCTGTAATTTTTCCAACCTGAAGGTGTTGTTGCCCCCTTGTTCCACAATTTTAAAAGGGCCGAACCAGAGTGGGTCAAACTTACCATGTTTTCCCTTTTCAGCTCTTCGAATATCCCATCTAAGCAATAAATCCCCAACCTGCAACTTCCTGTCCTTGGCATGCTGATCAAAAAGGTCCTTCATCTTCTCTTGATCTTCAGTTAGCTTCTGACTTACCTAGTTTCGTGTTTCTTCTAACTCCACCGGCTGATTGATTCTCCTAGTCACATCATCAGGTTCTTCTTGAATTTATTGCATGAATTTGGTTACTGGTAAGGCTAACTGTATGGGGAATACTGCTGCCCTCCCATATAATAATTCATACGGGGACTTCCCGGTTTCTCTCTTGCTGGTAATCCTGTTGGCCCACAGAGCAAATTTCAATTGGGAATCCCAATTTTTCTGATTTTCATTGATAGCCTTCTTCAGTGCCCTCACCAGGGTTTTATTTGAAGACTCTGGCAGGCCATTACCTTGTGGGTAATAAGCTTTAGAGTGACCTAGTGCAATTTTATACTGCTGGAAGAAGTTGACAAACTTTGTAAACTTAAAGGCCTGTGCATTGTCGGTCGCTATCTTAGCAGGGCAGCCAAATCTGGATATGATATTTTCTTCCATGAATTTCATTACCACAACATTTTTTTCATTCCTTGCAGGTATAGCTTCCACCCACTTCGTGAAATAATCTGTGGAAGTTAATATCCACTTATGCTAACCACTTGATGGAGGATTTATGTCACCGATAAAGTCAATTCCCCATTGCTGGAATGGTTCATCCACGTGAACAGGGATCATGGGCAGAGATGCCAACTTCTGTCTTTCAGCAAACCTTTGACATTTCTCAGAAGCTCTAACCCGGGCAAACACATCTCCAAAGAGTTTGGGCCAAAAGAAACCAGCCTTCAGGATTTTGTGAGCATTAGCCCTCCAACTATAATGACCCCCACAGATTCCTTAATGAAATTCAGCCATTATACTCTCAACCTCGTCTTCTATGAGACACAGGAGCAGAATGCCTGAGGGATCTTGCCAGTACAGCCGACCATTGGCAACCACGTACTTCTGTGATCTCAACCTTAGTGTTCTATATTTAGCTTTATCACAAATAGGAGGGCAGCTGAGCATTAGAATATATTCCACTATATCTTTGTACCGCAGGATGATGAGGTACTTCATATGTGTCTTCTATGTAGCTATCTCTACCCCTATTTCTCTTCTTTCTTCTAAGACTCCTCATTTGCTATCATGGATAGATTTATGCCCAGAGCCTGACAGTTTGACTCAGACAAGATTTTGGCTAGGCCTTGTCCCTTGATCATTTTGGTAAGGTGGATGTCTAGATCATACTCTTGCAATTTGGCAATCCATTTCTCTCTTTTCCCTTCGCTATCTCCTTGGATAAGAATATATTTTACCGCTGCTATAGGCACAAACACAGTGATATGGGACTGCAAGACATACATGAGAAATTCTTTAAGAGACTTCACCAGAGCATATGCCTATTTTTCCAATATGTTATATTTTAGCTCTGCATCACGGAGGACCTGACTGAAAAAAGCGATGGGCTACTCATACCCTTCTTCATTTTTCTAGAATAAAACTCCTGCCATTGTATGAGGTGATGCAAATGAAAAGATCATGAAAGGTTTGGCATAGTCTGGTCCAGCTAGCATAGGGGATTCAACAAAGGCATTTTTTATCCTGGAAAAGGCCTCTCATGATTCCTGGGACCATTTCAGCTCATTATTCTTCTTAAGCATGTCTGTTATATGTCTAACTATCTCTGCATAGTTAGGGGTAAACCTCCTTAGAAAATTAATACACCCAAGGAACACCTGCACCTCCTTTTTATTTCTGGGGAGAGAGATGCCATTAATGACTTCGACTCTCTTAGGATCAATTTTTACCCCCTTTTGTGGTTACAATATGTCCCAAAAGATTACCCTCTTCTAATGAAAACAATGACTTCTATGGATTGAGAGAGAGACCATACCTTCCGCACTTCTCAATAGTTCTACGCAAGTGTTCAATGTGCTCTACATCATATTTCGAGAACACAGTGATATCATCCAGATATACTACCACGAACTTATCTTTCTCCCCAAAAAAGGCAATTTCCATGGCCCTTTGAAAAGTGGCCCCTACGTTGATCAACCCGAAAGGAATCCTGGCATACATAAACGTATGCCATGGTGTGGTGAAGGCAGATTTCTTCTGATCTTCTGGTAGTATTGCCACCTGATTGTAACCAGAGAATCCATCCATCATCGACATCTGAGAGGCTCCTACCACTTTTTGTAGGATGTGATTCATCTTCGGCAGTGGATAATTATCCTTTAAGGATGCTTGGCTCAAACTTCGGAAATCAACACATAACCTTATTTCTCCATTCTTCTTTCAGACAGGGACTAGGTTTGCCACCCATTCAAAGTACCTCAATGGCACAATTATTTTGGCCTTTAACAACTTCTTAATTTCTTTCGCAATGGAAGGAAGCAGCAGGGGATTTATCTGTCTAAGCTTCTGCTTATGGGGTTTCACATCTCCCTGTAGTGGAATTTTATGCTGCATGATACTGATGTCAAAGGTTTTTAGGTCCTAATAAGACCATGCAAACACATATTTATATGACTGGAATAATTTTTGGTAGAGCTCTTTATATTCTACTGGGACCTTCTTGGATAGCTTCACAATTTTGGGGTCAGCATCAGTACCGAGGTTCAAGTCTTCTACCGGATTTTATTCTACCACTTTGTTTGGCTGCAATGGGATATCATTCTTGTCAAACAATATTTATAGAGGCACCAACCCTCTAGGTATAATGTTTCCTTTCAATTGCAACACTTTATGACCTGCCACCTTTTCCTCCCATTTGTTTTCTGAAAAGTCCTTTGTTTCTTCTTCTTCACAAACGTAAATCTCCATGTTTGAGAATTATCCGATTGTTTCCATAAATCTCTTCACTTTCTCTTCATCCTCGAACACCTGCCAGTGATTGATGTTATTTGGGATTGATGGCTGATAACACACCTCAATTTCATATCTTAAGAGAGGGTTCTGAGGTGGATGGAATGTACTAGCAGCCACTGCAAGGGAGTCTTCCATCCTATTATGCTCCTGGGGCATGAACTGAATATTAAATGCCAAGAAATTTTTTTCCACCAAGTCCCAGAATTCGTTCCTATAAGCCCTCAGCCTAGGATGTTTGGTTTGGAACTGATTCTTCACTTGTCTAACCACCATTTCCAAATCTCCCAGAACCTTTAAACTCTGTATGTTCATGCTCCTGGCTATCTGTAACCCTAACAGAAGTGCTTGATACTCAGACACATTAGTAGTGGCTTCATATTATAGCTTGAACGACAGTGGGACCCATTGGCCTGTAGGAGAAATCAATAATACTCCAGCCCCATTACCTTCTTTGGAGTTTGCTCCATCAAAATGAAGTATCCAGATTCCTGTTTCATGGCTCTCTATGGACTGCTCAGTCTTGATCTGGAAAAATGATGGTTCATGAGTGTAATCTTGATCTTCTTCTAGCATCAAACATGAGAAATATCCCTATTTACTATAGACTGGGGAATTAACCGAGTTGTCAGCTTTGGTAACTATCTTGACAAATCTAGTTTCCCTGTACAATCTCCTCTCCTGGCCACTAAAAACTGGGATAGTAGCATCTGTTAAGTCCAACTTGATTGAACCACCGATTTTTTCCCCCAGGAACTTGACAGCAACATGCCGAAGCGAGCTGGGATTTCATCCACCACGATTTCCATGACCACACTTTTTGTGGGAATCTGGGCCAAATTGACCACCAAATCCTTGATCATACCCAGGAACTTAACTCTTTTGGAATCAAATGAATAGAGATCCTTGTATGGATGGGTGATTTGTAGTCCTAGTTGTTCCGTGATTGACAGAGGCAAAAAATTATGGTAAGCTCCCGAATCTAACATACAGTTATGTAATAGAAGGTCATGAATCACTAGAGACACATAAAAAGGAGGAGTAGAAGCATCTAATTCCTCAACGTGGGGGCAAAACACAACCATGGGTCTTTCTTCTTGAAGGTTGAGACTATCTGGGATATGTGCTCCTTTTGGAGGGAGCATGAAAGAAGTGACCTGGGACTGATATGCAGGATGCTTCAACAATTTAGTCAAGCGAACTGGGATTTTGACCTTCTCAAGCTCCTTTTGTAGACTAAAGGTGGGAGAGGAATTTTCTATTGCGACTTCCTTTGACTCCTTATTTTCGGCCAAGGGTTTTAATTCTTTTGACACAGACTTGGTATTAGGAGGAGAGACTACTTTTGAAGAGGAAGTAATTTGATCATTAGATTGCAAAGATTCATTTAGAGGCCTCTTACCTTTGTCTGTGACCTTTTGAACTGTTGTCTCCTTCTGAGCGGGTGCTTCCTTCTGGGGTGGCTCTTCTTCTTGATCTTGAGTACGAGTCCTTTTCCTGGAAGATCTAAGGTCATATCTTCTATTGAATTGTGCTTGCATGAAATCAACGAACTGCTTGCAATAGTCATCAATCTCTAGGTCTTCTTCACCTTTAGCCTTCTCTTCTTCTTGTAATGGAATCTCTATTTCATTACTTCCTTGCAAGGGAAATTCTACCTAATCACTATTCAAAAAAGAAAGATATGCATCTTCTTGTTCATAAGCAGTGTCTTCAGTAGGACCATCTACTTGACCTTCCAAATATAGTGGGTGTGGTACCTGATATTTTTGCTCTTTCCGTTCCCTTCGCAGTATTTTCAGAGGTGGTTTCCTATACTGAGGATTGTAACCCCTATTTGGAGCATTCTGGAAATTCTTGGAGGATGAGTTCTTGGCCTCTAGTTCAAGTTTGACCAACTTACTTGAAAGTTTCTTAATCATTTTGTTCATTTCTTCAATTCTGTTATCAGCTGAGTCTCTATCTTGGCTAGAAGTAGACACCTCCTCTTTGACCTTCCTTCTATCATCTTGGTCTGGTTTTCCCTTTGATTTACCAGTGGAGGTGAAATTTGCCTCAAACTCTAGTGCATCTATTTTAGCATCATCCAGAGTGGCAGGCTTTATTTCTCTCAGAGAGAAGCCAAATTCTGAATCAAAAGCTGCTATGAAAACAACTTTTGTAGCAGTTTGATGAGGTTTAATATCAGCAGGGAGGCTCAAATACAATTTATTAAACCTCTTGATGAACTCTGACACTCCTTCGTTATGTCTTTTCTTGAGTGTTTTAAACTCAGTAAGACAATGTCCATGATCTTTCTTCTCCCCCCATTTTCTAAGAAAAGTATCCTCCATTCCTTCCCAAGTGGTGATGGAATGGTCTCCCAATGTCTTAAACCATTTTCGAGCTTCACCATCAAGAGATTGAAAAAATAGTCTTAAGATTATGTCTAGATGTTCCACATTAAATTTCTCTGCAAAGGAGCAGAAAACCTCAAGATGATTTTGAGCTTCAATCTCATTTTCCCCATTGAATTGGGGCAAGATCTTCAGATAGTCCTGTGGCATATCATTTAGCACTTGAGGTAATGCTAGGGGGGCATACTTATTCAACAAGAAACCAGGAACATTTTCCATTGGAGGAGGAGGTGGGGGTAGTAGAAGGGTTTGATGTGTAAGAGGAGGAGGAGGTGCAAGTGAAGTGTGAATGACAATAGGAATGTATTGAACAACAACTTGGGATGATTATGGAAAAGACAGAATATTAACATCAGATACTTGAGTTACTTCTTTGACCTCTCCGGCCTCTGGAGAGGGATGGAATGTGTAATGAGTGGTATCTATCTATTCAGCCTCGTATTTGACTTGGATGTTTCCCAGGGGTGGACTATCTGAGTAGTAATCAGTATCTCCCACAGTGGAGTCGGGACCTTACACTTGGGAAACTTGAGAGGAGGAGGACGAAAAGTATTCTAAAGAGAATTGAGCGATCTCAGTATGGACTGATGGGCTTTCTCTCCAACCCCTTCTATGTAGAATCTTCTATGGGTTAGACACATAAGGTGTCTTTGGCTGAGACATATCTGACCTCAGGTGTGGCTTACGAGGAGCCAGGAATGTAAGTAATTTTTTCTGATAAATGAATGTGGAGTCGGCAAGGTGAGGGATCTACAACTCTCAAATCTCCATGCTCACCTATTTGAAGAGTGAATAAGGTTTTGTCAAGGCCCATGGATTCAACTTATCTCAACTTAGATTCCCCGGCAAAGGTGCCAAAAATATGTTGTCGTTCCTAGAGACAACCTTGAGTTGTGAAAGACCAGTGCCTAGGACATCTTATATAGCAAGGAGAAATATGATATAACAAGGATAATTAGCAGAACAAGGCTCTCATGCTATCCCTTGTAAATAGAAAGATTAATTAGAATGGGACCAAAAATTCAGAATCTTGACATAGGGAAAGCAATACTGCAGAGGCAAGATGTGAAACTCTAACACGACTGTATCAGACAATTCAAAGGCAGCTTGCTGCGAAGAGGGCTAGATTATAAATACTTCACAGAGATGAATAATCAAAAATTATCTACTGTGTATGTAGAATAAAGAGAATACTAACTGGTGTTGAGACAATATCCAAAAACATATATCAACATGCGGTGGGCTTACGAAATTAAGAATCCACACGTGATAACAACATTAGTAAATAAAATCTCATAGAAACTAATATAGAAGAAGTACGGGTGAAGTGAAAATGGAACAACATATCATGCCTGAGCCATATTTAAAGTTCTAGACAGGTTATGGCATATGTATCAGCTAGGATAAATTCATACCAAAACCAGTGGGCTACTCGCATTCCAGAACATGATACAAGATGAATGGATGTAAATGAAATGAATAGGCTAAGCTATAACACATAGGAGAAAATTACACACTATAAAGCACCAAGACCAGAATCCTCATGGAAGATAGAACTCCTTTTCATTGAGACCCAACGAGCTCTTCACGTTTGTATTAAATCTTCAACCAAATGCATACAAAAAAAAAAAAAACTCTTTCAAAGCCAATTCTTTAAAAAATCTGGAACCAGTTTTCCTCTTTAGTTATTGCTTATATAGAAGCCTCAGAAACATGAGTGAGAAGATATTTTTAGGAAAAATATCTTCCTTGCGTGCTGGAAATCGGTTTGAGGTCTCCATAAAAAATAACCAAAATTCATGATGAGGAATTGGGGCATCTCATCATTGACAGTTAGGCTCGCGACCATTTAAAAAAAAAAAGATCAAATAACAGTTTTTGACAGAAGGTAAACTGCAGGAGTGGGATGTGAATTCCACTCAAAATTTAAAAGTAACAAACCCAAATGGATGTAAAAGGCCACTAGGGCTGAATCATGAATTGTTCACTGACGAGGTGGATTTGAGGTGATCGCTGTCACAGATGGCGGAAGGTTGGCGGAGAGGAATCAATTTTCCCCTAATGTGACAGTAGAGGCTTTTCTACCTGTAGATATTCATGATTTTCTCTAGTCCTGATTTAATTTGGAGGAGGGGCTTTTGATAATCAATCTTAGCTGAAATCCCCAAATTGTCTTCAATCTTTTGTGTCTGCCGTGGCAGGTCTTCGGCGCTGGTACTCTGACTGCTGCTACAATAACCTCTCTGCGTTTCGAATCATAGTGACCATGATTGTGGAACCTGGAGTGAATTCATCACTTTTTGATAAACCTACACAATATGATAAAATCATAAAGAAATCTAGGGAGTGGTGGAAGGAATGCTGTGGAGGCCTGGAGAAATGGTGGCACAACAGTAAAACTGCGAAAGAATGGTGGAAAATGGAGTTGATGAAGTCTTGGTGTAAATATGAGTTGTGAGCCATCCGATCAGATATGGAGATGGTGACTCAACGACCAGGATTAATGACGAAGGTGTCAATAGTAAGCTGGGCGAAAGGAATAACATTTAGTGCAAAACCCAAAGTTTAACGCTCGGGGGATTTACAAAGGGAAATGATGAAAAGTGAGTGAAAGTGGGGAATTTGGATGGTGGGACCCGGCACGGGTGGAGGGAAATTAACTGAGAGCCGTTGGATCTAGTTTGAATGAACGACTATGATTGGATCGGCGGATCGCAATCGGGAGAGACAGCGGGAGACACATTTGGAAACTTGCGATTGCGATTGGAGCGACGTCGCGATTGAGCGCCAGCCATCCAATCTAGAATAAGATCGATGGCGAATATCAAATCGGAAGGGAGGACAGGCCGGGCAATGATATTTGGACCGTTGGATTAGAGCTGAATGACCGGCTATGATCTAATTTCACCGGAGCAAAGTGGGAGCCAAACTCCGATGGTTTGAGTTGTAATTAGCGCTGGACTATTAGATTGAGGCGTGATCGACGGTCACGATCAGATCGAGGGATCAAAATCAGAGGGCGCAGGGGGTGGCACCTCAAGAATTTTGCGATTGTGATTGGAGCGACATTGCGATGGCCGTTGGATTAGAGTGACAGATCGACATTGGAGATTACGATCGAAGGATCGCAATCGGGGGAGTGCGCCGGGTGGCACATTGTAGAACTTGCGATCACGTTTGGGGTGGTGTTGCGATTAGCGCGATGCGACTCGCGTTGGACCATTAGATCTATTAAGATCAATGGTAAAGATCTCCGTGGGAGTTCATATAATGAGGCCCAATCGCATCGAGGTTTTGAAGTTTTAACAAAGAACTGCACTCGCCGCGAGACTTCCGATTGCTATAAGCACCTACGAGATTAGCTCCTGGTCTCGGAACCTAGTTGCATGGAAGGGAAGTGGCTAAGGGGCTGGCCGAAAAGGGGCTAAAGCCTCATATGCAAAAGGTGATTTTTTGGCCTATTTTTGGTGCATTTTGAGGCCAAAAAAAAGGGGTAACGGTAATGGGAATGAAGGGATTTTAAGCCAAACAAAGGTATTGGAAAGGTCTAAAATGGGATTTTGGTTATTTTAAGGGGTTAATGAGGAAATAAGAGAGGGGAAAAAAGGTGAAGAACAGAGGTTAAGTGGGAATGAAATAAGAGGCAAAAGGAGGCCTTTTGAGAATTCTTCTCTGCAAACAGAGAGTTTTCAAAATTGGGGAAAAATAGTGAATATTAACCATATGATCAACACCTCCAACGTTTACTTCCTCTATGCCCAGATGTGAATCGACCTGGGTTTCAGCCTCGATGTTCTTCGTGGTGGTCAGCTTTGGTTGCATGTCATTTTTTGGGGTTGTTCCTGAGTCTTTCCTTGTGCTTCCAGTCTCCTTGGTGATAACATGTGGGTGTACCTGTGCCATGCTAGTACTAGCGATGCTCCTTGCACCAGTTTTGAAGCATATCTTCCAGGTGGGAGGCCATAGTGCAATCACATTGTCAATTTCCTCGTCTGAGACCATATAAGGAAGTGACATCCAAGTTTTATCCTTGTGGTTGCAGATCTGAATGTTGTTCATGGTAACCTGGAATGTGGCGATAATATTTTATTTGTCATATACTGTGGGGGATAACCGAGGTCTAGAATTAATGGTTGCAACCATGCTACTATAGAAGAAGACCCAGAAGACTTGGTTATATTCTATGCATTGCATGTCCTTGGAATCCCACAAATGGGCATATTGAGCCCCTTCGCACATATCTGGAGGGAGCTCGAGGGGGACAGACTTCGCAGGGGTTTCCCAAGCAATGAAGGCTATAAGAAATAGTAGCCAGGCATAACAAAAGGATTTTCCTTGCTCCTGTGATTCGCGAACATTGGCTAAGAACTCGTTGCATAAGTATTGGGCCCAATTGAGGCAGACCCCCTTCGCACACTGACCGACTAGTCAAATGACATAGGCAAGGATGGTTGTGACCTGGCACTTTCTTGTTAGCTTGCAAGCTAGTAATATGGTACCCATCTGCATAGCTGGGTCGCTGATAGATTTTATGACGAAGCCCCGCGTATTCCTTTCCACATGGTAGGTCTTACGCACAATAATTAGCGGTGTCCCCTTCATATTTCTTGCCCACACACTCCAGAGGGTGTGGCTTGTTCATGGGAAGACTCGTGATTCTATATATCGATGTAGCATCTATAGGGACCCTATCTCGAATCCATAGGTAGCCATTGTGAATTAGGATGAGCAGCTGTTGGGCTAGCTGATGTGTAATGTTGTAATGGCCAAAGTGGGGCATATGCAACAGGTTCAAGAGCGTAGATCCGGTGAATTCACTTACCCAGCACTAAGGAACAAATATGACCCCATCGTCCGTGTAAATTGTGTTGAAGTATAGTGCGGGATTGAGCTCAGGGAAGGCTTCATAATTCACCAAGTAGTGATCATTTAAATTAACCTCATGGAGCTTCCTGCAAGGGTCACTCAGGATAGGGACTTCTCCCTGGGTTAGCAGCGTCTACAGATAGGTAACCATGCCATCAAGGTTCTTTGCTATGCACGCCGAGGGCTTGTGCGTGCAGATGAAGGGAGGTAACCAGTTGATCGGATTGGCAGGAAGGGCTTCCTCCTGTGTAGCCTGAGCCTGAGGTGTTGCTTGTGGGGACTTTGCATGCCTTGGGGAGGTCCTAGGCTTCCTTGAAGCCCATTTTGAAGCTTTCAAGGGCTTCCCTGAGCCATGTGCCTACTCTTTTCCCTTCCTTGTGACCGACGTTGAGGGCACTTATTCATCCTCAGACCCGATAACCATTACTTAACTTCTAGTGTTGTAGGTGCCGAGGGCTCAGCTGGGTTAGTGGCTGTCATCCTAGTGCAGAAAATGAATCCTGACTCTGGGTGGCTACTATCAGAAGCAGGAGGTTGATCCGACATGAGGGGGACAGTGTAGACCCGAAAAATCTTACAACTCAAGCTCATGCGAGATAAAGAGACGAAACCCTTGTTTGATCTATCCGACCCTTTTTATAGTGCATACAGGCATCTAACGGTAGGGTAAAATTTACATGGAACTTACCATAAGGTAAACAATAAAAAATCCTCAAAATATTCCCCATTAAATGCTAGAGGCCCACTCCTTTTAATGGTAAATTTTTATTTTTACCAGATGTTATTGTGCCAATAGCTAGTTTTCATACCTCCTATGCGCTTGGCATACCTGCTACGCTTGGGTTAAACACCTGTGCCTCCTGCACATCTTCCCCCAACATAGGCTTAATCCCTAAGTAATTCAAACCCAAAGATATGTTCGCTCGGCATGTGTCATCCCAATAGAACCGGGCCGCCTTCATAAGAAAATATTTCAGAGGTGCTATGATCACTACATACCTCCGAACGAACTTTTTGTAATAACCCACATAGTCGAGAAGTGAGCGCAACTCTTCCCTTGTTGTTGGAGCTGCCAGATATATAATATTCGCATCCCCAATTTTATCCAATGTGGGGTGCATCTCCATGCTAGATGTTTGCAGCTCGAGTAGACAGGTAACCATGCACACCTTGTTCAATTATAACTTAGCACACTCTCATGGATCATTCTTACGTTCTTTTGGGGCTAGATTGTAGTATTTGATCATTCTTGGTGTCTGTGGTTCCCAATTGGGCATTTCAGGTGTGACACACAGGTGAGATTCACCCCATGCTATAGTGTCAATGTCTTGTAGAGCCGCGTCAAGCACCTTTGTCCTGCCCATTAATCCAAATGTTCCCAGAAATTCATCCTTCAAAGTTACCCAGTGGCAGGTGCACTGATGGAGCTCCGCATCTAAGTACCTTGTAGTGGGAAGTGGTCCCAAGGCATGAATAAGCAGATGAACCCACTCCTGGGCAGTTCTATCACACCATTGTTCTATCCAAGAAAATAGATATTCACGTGGATATTTGGATCCAAGGAACGTTTTGATTCACACGTCGGCTAGGGCCTCAAATCATATGTAATGTTCCAAATATGGAACTTGCTGTTCCATCAGGAATATCTTCAGATATTCCAATTTTCTTCTTCAGTGAGCTATCACAAGTCCATTTCAGAGATTGACTGTTGAGGCATTTACATGATATGTCTCCTTCCAAAGAAGGGAGAGATCCTGAGGCTAGCTGGCCCTTCACAGAATCTGTCTATGGATATGCAATATTCCACCTCAGGAATTTCTACTACAGGGTCCTTAAGGATGCTGTATAAGGAAGCCTATGCGAAAATAAGACAAACCACCATTGGAATGCCCTAGAAAATATCTGATACAACTCCCTGCAGAAAATGAGCTCAAATAAATAACTCTAGATGGGTTATTCAGATCTCCCCAATCTAGGTCTCTAAAACAATGCTCAATGAGAGAGGTTACAACAACATAAGAACATAAACATGAAATCTGCAACTCTGAATACATCATAAGAAGGAAAATTCTACAACCATCATTTTATTAAGATATCAGCAGTGAAATACAAGAAGTATCATGAGGAATGAACCCCTTTTTCAATAGGAATCAAACTCCCATGATTACACCCTAAAATACCAATGTTGCTGCAACTACACAAAATGCCCGAGGACAATGCCTGTGCAGTATTTATGATAGTAGTAGCTGCTAAATATGAATAAATGTACATATGGTTGAAGGAATACAAGAAATAACCCAATAACAAAGAGATGGGCTAAAATACAAGATTTATAGCCAATCTATGAGAGATTGCTAGAAATGCCAGAGAATACCAAAATGCGACAACTGAGTTGTCACTGTAACTGAACCAAAAGAAGAATGATGCTATGGCTGATCTAAAATATGATTGCCCTCCTTTGATAATGTCTCCAATACTAAGGGCTGATCCCTTTGTCTCAAAAACATCCTCCTGATGAGCTCATGAACCCCTCTCTCATTGCCTCCTTTGAAATAATGCAGTTTTAACATGGATTGCATAGTGGGAGATGATGGAATGTTGGCCCATGCCAAAAAATCTGATATGAAGCCCAAGAATCCTCCTTGCAGCTCCTCCAGTGAATAGACAACTACTTCACTAAGGAAAACAAAAAATAATGACTCCATGAGTTCCTCCTTGCTGCCCCCAGCAACACAATGTCCTCTCTGTTGCAGAGCTAATGCTGTAGATGATGGTAGTAGCTGTGGCCAATTCTGAATTGATGAAAATCAGCTCATTCCTCATCCTTCCTTGAGGAAGATGTATGGGTTCCCGACCGGGAACACCCTAGTGCCCGAGGGCACCATCACCCTGCTAAACAGCCTGGGGATGCAAGCCTTTGCAGACCCAAGTATGAAAATACAAAACATGAATGAAAATGGGCTGCCATATCCTCCATATAAATAAAGGGAACTAGTCTCCAACAAGGTCCCACCAATTATGGTTTCCACCCTCATGTGAATGTCTTCCCTCCAAAACTGTGCAGTTTCTCTAGGAGTCCTCTCCTCCTTGGGCATCACTATTGAATTTAGTCAAATATGACTAATCCAAGTGAGCTAGGTTCCATTCAAACCCTTAGGTGTTTATTACATTTGCTTATTTGCCTCCTTTTCACATAAGGAGTGTTATTTCTTCATTAAAAGAGGGCTAAGGTGTCTCCTTACCCATTTTATTAAGCAAAAATAGAATATGCAATTATAATGTTTCATTTTAGCTTGACGCTAAAATTGGGAACATTATAGTCATCCCCTCCCACATGTTACTTTCCCTCAAGCAACTGCATAGAGACAACAAAATATTCTCCCCCTTCTTCTCTTGTGGCCTCCTCATCAATGGTCCCACCACTGCTCAAATATGCTGCAATAAATCTATCCTCCATTGCTCTCTCCCAAGTATGCAAGCTGAAAATGATGCTCCTCATGGAAAGGTAGAAGGTGTAGTGGAATAATTCTTGCTGGAATGTGGCCTCCTTAAGGTAGGAGTGATGATATGCATGGGAAAATCTATCTCCCAATGATGATCCTCTCATCCATGCAATCATCCAAATAAATATCTCAACCCCCAGTTTCTGCAATGTGTTGGGGCTGAATGGAGAGTTGTTTTGATCTCCCATAATGGCCCTCTCTTCATTTGAAGTGTCCATGGGGCTGCCTCTATCCTTGGGCTGAAATGGTATGGCCTCCAAGAATGGCCCAAGCTACCCCATCAAGAAAATCAGTCTTGAAATGCCTCTGCATATTCTCCAAGTGGTCCCTCCCATACGAAGGTACAAGTAGCAATGTGGCAATCATGGTTTGCCCATGGTATCCCTTGCACGATAAAACATATACAATGGGGAGACTCATGCCCCAAATGGGCTGTACATACAATACTCTCCAACAATGATCCTCATAAGTGTACAAATATCAGAAATACAATGGAGCAATATGCAATAAAAACAAGTTGTCAAATGACAACCGGAGAGTGGATCCAAATCCCACTCATTGAACCTGTGCAATGCCTCCTTGGCCTGCCTCAAAACCAAAGTAACAAGTGTTGAACTAGCCACTTGTTTTCTGCCACAACATCTCCTCATAAGATGAAAGCACGAAATCACAGTTTGGTGCCAATGGTTCACACCAAGAAACATGTGGCTTCCCCCACAAACCATCATAAGAATAGAAAAAATCAAGGCTACAAGTAACTGCAAGTACATTATACCAAGTACAGGAAGGGGTGAACCTCCTTGAGAAAATAGGCTACTCATGTGAAGTAAAGAGGTACAAAATGGAAAATGATACCTTCTCTACCATGTACTTGAGACCTTGAGATGAAATGGCTCATCTGAATACTCTCCCTCTCCTCCAAAGAGTAAGGGAATGGTTGTGCCAACCTCTCCAAAATCATCTGGGCTATGCATCTATCCATATGATAATATAGATCACGCTGAATTCCATCCCAAGTGAACTCCTCTAGAAAAGCTAAGTATGCATCCAAATGCACAGCTAGGAAGTCCTCATGTGCTGCATGCAATAGTTTCTCCTTGAAACTAGAAATTCTAGTCAAGAAGAGTCTGCTATGATGATAGATGATCACATTATCCGCTAAGTGTCTACCATCTCCATCTGGGCCATCCAAGATCATGTAATGCACCAAGACCCCAGGGAATACTCAACCAAAGATGAGTCCTCCATCCTAGATCAATCCTCCACATAGACAACACTAGTGTTCTGCAATATGGTGCTCCATCACGCTACTTCCTGCTACCTTGACATCCCCTTATGCCAAATTCATCCCCCAAGTTGCTACCATGCCATCATACAACTAATCATGCTCAAATAGAAATGATTCTCTCTAGAAATGAGCCTCCCATGAGAGACTATCACCTCCAAAGAATCTCCCGATCTTGGGCAATGTAAGCATGAGTGGCCTCCATCTACTCCAATGCATGAAAGAGTCCTTCCTAAAAAGGAAGTATCATCTCTCTCACTAAATCTACGAAGCCGCCATCCTGCATCATGAAGATGCTATCCTCCATCTCTGCAGCAACTCTATCTGCGCAGTGTAGTCCCTCTCCTACGTGAAAAGAATCTTTGAAATAGATAAGGGTGAATGTCCATCATCCCTTCATGTTGATCCTTTTGCTCTTCTTCTTCTTCTGATGGTGCAGTGATGTAGGTTCTTCTATGCACCTCCTCTCTACTAGCATGTGAGTGTGTCTCCTCCTTAATGAGAGGACTTGGATCTTGGCCTTCCTTTGAGAGAAACATCTCCACACCCTCACAAATGGAAGAGTGCCCTTCATACAATGGGGTCTTGCCTCTAGCAATCCATCCTCCTGATTTACTCTCCCTCTAGAAAGATGGAATGATTTTGTTTCATGGTCCCCTTCCATGCATGCAAAGTGTTTGAAGTTTTATCACACCATGTTTCACATTGGTTTTCATCAACCCCCTTTGCAAAACTCTTTGTAACTTCAACATATGATCTCTCATTTATAGGAGAACATGAAATAAAACTCTGAAATCAATTATCATGAATCATACCTTTGAGTTGAAACGCTGCTCCTCCAAAGGCCTCAAATTTTTCCCTCCATCCTTCTTGCAGTAGTTATGGGAAATGTATTGCGCTGTGGATCTGCATGTGTGGATGAATTCTCACACCATTCATGAGAATATCTAGGGCTTGCTTCATCCACAAACCCTTTCAGAAAATTTCTCCAAATTTTCCCTTTCATCAGATCTTCAATAATCTCCTCATTGGTCTGGAAAAGAAGAAGGGAAACCTCCTCTTCCATCATTCCTTTTTCCTTGATTCCTCTATCAATATCCTCTCCTTGGAGAGAAGCTCCTCTTGTTGATGGCAATATGTGCAAAGACTGAACCAAGATTGATGCTCTGATACCACTGTAATGTTCCAAATCTGGGAATGCTCCATCAGGAATATCTTCAGATATTCCAATTTCCTTCTTCAGTGAGCTATCACAAGTCCATTTCAGTGATTTAATATTGGTGAATTTACAGGATATGTCTCATTCCAAAGAATGGAGAGATCCTGAGGCTATTTGGCCCTTCACAGACTCTGTCTATGGATATGCAATATTCCACCTCGGGAATTTCTGCTACAGGGTACTTGAGGACGCTATATAAGGAAGCATTTGAAAAAATAAGGAAAAAAACCACTGGGATGCCCTAGAACATATATGATACAAATCCCCTGCAGAAAATGAGCTCAAAGAAATAAATCTAGATGGGTTATTCAGATCTCCCCAATCTAGGTCTCCAAAACAATGCTCAATGAGAGAGCTTACAACAACATAAGAACATAAACATGATATTTGCAACTCTGAATACATCATAAGAGAGAAAATTCTACAGAAATAATTGTATTAATATATCAGAAATGAAATACAAGAAGTATCATGAGGAATGAACTTCTTTTGCAATAGGAATCAACTTCCCATGATTACACCCTAAAATACCAATGTTGTTGCAACTACACAAAATACTGGAGGACAATTTCTGCATAGTCTCTATGATAGTAGCAGCTGCTGAATATGAATAAATTTACATATGGCTGAAGGAATACAAGAAATAGCCCAATAACAAAGAGATGGGCTGAACTAAAATATTTCTAGCCAATCTATGAGAGATTGCTAGAAATGCAGGAGAATACCAATATGTGACAACTGAGTTGTCACTACAACTGAAACAAAAGAAGAATGAGGCTGTGTCTGATCTAAAATATGATTTCCTTCCTCTAATCATGTCTCAAATACAAAGGGCTGATCCCTTTATCTCAAAAACATCCTCCTGATGAGCTGATGAACCCCTCTCTCACAACCTCCTTTGAAATAATGCAGTTTTACCATGGACTGCGCAGTGGGAGATGATGGAATGTTGGCCCATGCCAAAAGATCTGATATGAAGCCTAGGAATCCTCCTTGAATCTCCTACAATGAATATACCACTCCTCCACTAAATAAAACCAATAATAATGACTCCATGAGTTCCTCCTTTGCTGCCCCCAGCAACACAACGTCCTCTCTGCTACAGAGCTAATGTTGTAGATGATGGTAGTAGCTATGGCTAATGCCAGATTGAGGAAAATCATCTAATTTATCATCCTTCCTTGAGGAAGAGGTAGGGATTCCCAACCGGGAACACCCTAGTGCCCGAGGGCACCATCACCCTGCTAAATAGCTCGGGGATGCAAGCCTTTGTAGACCTAAGTCTGAAACTCCAAATCATGAATGAAAATGGGCTACCATCTCCTCTGTATAAATAAAGGGAACTCTTCTCCACCAAGGTCCCACCAATTAGGGTTTCCACCCTCATGTGAGTGTCTTCCCTCCAAAAGTGTGCAACTTCTCTAGGAAGCCTCTCCTCCTTCGGCAACTGTTGACTTTAGTCAAAGATGACTAATCCAAGTGAGCTGGGTTCCATTCATACCGTTAGGTGTTTATTACAGCTGCTTATTTGCCTCCTTTTCACATAAGGAGTTTTATTTCTTCATTAAATGAGGGCTAAGGTGTCTCCTTACCCATTTTATTAAGAAAAAATAAAATATGCAACTATAATGTTCCATTTTAGCTTGAGGCTAAAATTGGGAACATTACATCATAGGATCATCATATTCCGATACTCCTCCCAATCCTGGAATGCCTCCTCATGTGTCACCCACCATTGCTCAAGTGATCCACGCACGGCCAACTTACAGGCCCATAGTCATCATTCTTGGGGAACCTTGGCTTCAAATGCTCGCAAAAAGTCCCTAACATTATTAGGACCTTCGAAATAAGGTAGATCTCTTACCTCTGAGAAGATGCAACAGAATTTCTTTGTGATCCAAAGACATTGTAGTGCAGAGACTTCATGTAACTAGTTTTTCTAATTCTCTATCTCCCAATCAGAGTCAAAGAAAAATTCACTATCCTTTTCCCGGAAGAGTACCCTCTCTGCCGTGGGGTTGATCCAATATTCATCTCGTGCAGTCAACTTATAAATGTGATCCACATCTTCTTCATCATGCATTGGTTTTGTGTATTGTTCACCTTCCACAAGATCTAATGGTACTATTACCCTTGTACCATTATTATCGAATACCATGCTTCTCTTCTTTAGGTTAATGATGCCGCCCATATTGATGGCCCAATCCAAGCCTAGGAGTGTAGGGTAGGGGTCCTCATCTTCGACAATCTAAACTACTTCAAAATTAGCCTGAACCTTAGCCCCTGCGATATCCACCACAATCTTCGATAGCCTTCCCAAGGGTATGATATTCTATTGATTGGCCATATGCAACTGGATAGTGGACCATTCCAACTTAGATTCCCCCATTCATTGCCAATATTGTTTAGGTAATACATTCGCATCTGAACCTAGGTACAAAATGACCTGATCCATCTCATAATCACCGATCTGCATAGTCAACCGCATCTCCCTACCAGTGCGTTTCTTATATCTACAGATTTTGTGTACATCCTTGACTTTCGAAGGGAGGATAGGTCATGTTGCGCAGCTATCTATTAATGCCTGAAGACTTTCCACAGCCTTAGGGTTGCACAACAGCTTCATACATGCCTATAAAAAGGGTTTGACCTCCTCATCTGCCTTGAGGTCTTCAGGCTGCTGCAAAGTAGATGCCTCTGCCTAAGCAAAGTATTTGTGGGCTGTGAAAAATGTTTCTTTCTCCTTTTTTAGATCCAAACCTTGCTGTTTGATATCTTCTGGTCGGATTAGAGGCTCTGTTGCAGTTTTGTCCCCAGGCCCCCTAGTGGCCATCCCACTGCGTGTTAGGACATTCACGCTTGGATCTTTGTCTCGTATTTCGGCTTTAACCCTCTGCACATTCTGCGTAGGTGTGGGCTTCTTTTGCTGAATCTTTGCTATCAAGACTGGATAGTCTTCAATCAAATGGTTTAGCTACCTGTAATACCAGTAGGACTGTCTTGTAGTGTTTGGATAGTCCCTAGAAAAGTGTCCTACCTCCCCACATTTATAAGAGATTAGTTGCCCTCATCCCCAACCTGCACTTCCACCTCTTCCGCGTCCCCTGCCACTTTCTAGGGAGACCCCTGCACTCAAGAGGGATCTTGGTGAGGATGGATCCGACTGCACCCTATAGAGATTCCCTCGATCGATCATCAACTCATACGTCTGACAGTTCTGTTCATCATGTCCTACCGACCTTCAGAACCTACACCATTGATGTTTTACTTATTGGATGTACACAGCAAGGTGGGCACAATGGTTTGTGTCATGCAGCCCTGCAACGCGGCAATCATCGTACCATAGTGCTAGCCTACTTGGTCCTTCAACTTCCCTAGGGTGCAATGGATTAGGTCCCCCAACCTGTATGTAGTCTGTTAATAGAGGGAAATTATCCTTGGTGTTACCATTCGTCCTACATCATATGCACCATATTTCAGGGCTAGCTTCTGCTCCTCACTCCTTTCAAATATTCTGGATCTCTGTGTGCATCGCCTCCAGTTATCCTTGGATTCGTTGGAAACCTAGCTGGGTATCATCTCTGGGCATAGCTTCTAACTTCATAGTGACCTCCAGGGTTTTTTCTGGTGGTTCGAAATTTTGGTGACCCATAGGTACGCGTAGGTGAGGCAACAACATAGAAATGAACCATTCCATGTGATGTAATTCATCGTACTAAAATCCCCCTTCTTTGATCACCTTCTTCAGTCGTTGATCGGCCTCCCACACAGAATTAGAAGGCCCTTGCTTGAAATCCTTTAGATCAACCACTATTTGAGAATAGGACTTAGGCTTCTTGAACTGTTGTTTCAAGGCGTTCTTGATCTCTTCAATGGTTGAGTTTGCATGCTATCCAATGTACCCCATGTACCAATCCAAAGCTCTTCCTTCGAAGGAAAGGGATAGTTGTGTCCTCTTCACTGCATCAGTAGCTACGTTCTGCGCAGTCCATACCGATTCTGCAACAAACTAGAACTGATCCATGTCTTCGTCTCCCACACCCTTAAAGGTAGGAAACTTCATGTGCGTAGCCATGTGGTCTTCTAGTGGTGGAGGTGTAGGTGAATTATTACCCCTATGCTGGTTCGAAAGTGGTGTGGCTGGAGGACTTTGCATAGCTGCTTCTCTTACCGGGCTGTAGATAGATCTACCTCCTTCTTGGTTGGTCCGATAGTATTTTCCACTTTGCTTCATACTCTTATTTAGATTAGAGGTCATTAATTCGGTGTGGCTACACAAAATACTTTTTTCACACAGTAATATCTTAATAAAAAATGGTAATTTTTTCAGAAACTTACCCCTAAATCCTTTGAAGAATATTCACTCTGCTTCAGAGTAGGAGATGAACTGATCAATGGAAAATTCTATCACAAATCCTCCTAGCACGCTGTCCACCCAGTGGTCTACTATGTGAGTGATGGTGTTATTAGCCTTCTCTAACTATTGGATCAATTCTGGGATCCACTAAGTGGCTCGTTCGTCTTTCCAACACTTTTGAAATTTGACCAACCTTGTGAGCCACTCCTGGAGCTTAATCGTAATGGTTACAAAGAATATCTCATAGATCTCCATGAAAATATACTTATTTTTCCACTCTTTGTTAGTCAACCTCTTACTGTGGTTTTCTTTTACTAAAAATTCCTGAAATTTTTGTTCCAACAATTCATCAATTTATTTTCTTTCAGGTTTCCAGTATGGCCTTGGAATTACCCAATCCCTCTCTCAAAATGCGCCCGGTCCCATCAACGGAACCATTCGTTGGCTCGAGGGGTCTTGACCCAGGTTCAGAGGTTAAGGTTTGCCAACAAACCCCTATACTACTGACCCTTTCGGTAGTGACCTGCTTGCGCAAGCCAAAATATCACCTGACTCAGTATGGGAGGGTGATATAACCAGGTTTTCGCACCCTTGGAGAGGGTAGGTAAGTTAGGTAGAGCTATGTTCGACTTCGAAAATATCAGATCGCATATTACAGAGCCTGGATCTATCAGTCCCTTCGCATTCACAGGCGCAATATCACATATAATCACAAGAATTAACAGATAGAGGACAATAAAGAAAATATCACAACTATTCTTGCATAAAGTCTAACAAGCAGATTCAGATCAATTGTCAATGCAGCATAAGTACTTGACACAATTAATCATGGATCTCAACATATAATCATGCATAACATAACGGATATCATAGAGTTCAACAAATTTCTGCTTTCATTAATCCTTTAGATCCTTTTACAATACCCAAAACCCACCTTGCACACACAAAAATAGGGTCTGCACACAACAGGACTAAGGATCTCCACGCACACAGCCAGTAGGAGTCCATTCCCCAAAAACCCAAAATAGATCTACTAATTCACAATTTGCACCAATATTAGTTCATTTTCTGCCTTACAACTCGAAAAATGTTCAATTAATTATACTACTTTAGCCTACTCATCCAATGGTCCGCAAACCATGGTTTCCAGATTCTTCGTCTACCCTTGACCCACTTACAATGCATCAGGGGCTTTGACCCACCCCAAAACCCCTGCGTTAGAATAAATATAATAAAAATTATACAAACTGGACCAGATTTGCAGCTTTTTTAGGAGACCCTATTCCAACAGAGCACATTCCTAGAGAGTTTAATACATTAGCTGATATCATTGGAAAATTATGTGTTAGATTGGCATTTGGCACATTTATTATAGGAAGAGTCATACATGAGTGTATATTTTTTACCATAAAAATAACATAAAAATTAAAAACACATGCATCAAAATCACCAAAATATGTATATGTATATATATATTTTGTGTCCAGTCAAGTTACATAAAAAACTTCCCAAAAATTGTGTGTTTTACAAACACAAATTTGGCTCTTTTAAGCCTCACTCTCATATTTACAAATCTATCCACTATTATTCCTGAGCCTGCTACTCAAAATAGAAGATAAATACTCTGGATAACCTCCTAAGAGGCACCAAGAACCTCTCTGGCACACCCACTGTGTGTCGCTGTAGGTGAACTGGGATCTCCCTCATGGGAAGAGGCGACACACCCATGCTTAGACCCTCAAAGTTCATAGCAAGCTCGTGCAAACTACCTGCGTCATCACCCTCTTTGGCGGTTGTTGCAGCCTCTACTGCTGCGCTAGTCCCAAGTAGCTACATTCCTCAACTTGCATAGTGAGGGGCTCCAGCTGGACGGACAGGTGCCACATCTATGTAAAGCAATAAGCTTCATGTAAAAAAAAAATTCACCCATTAAATTTTTTTTTGTATAAACATTGAAAAGATAAAAAGTACTTCAAAATAACTGATCAAGTTCTCTCTTATCATTTGGACCTCACTGAGTGCCCGGTGGCAATATCAACCCCGAATATCCTATGTAGTTCATCACTGCATAGGGATAATCTTCAATCATCAGGATCTAGTCATCTAACCACTCATCATATTTGACGGTGTTTGACTCGGTTACGAGATTTGTTTTTAGGGAATTTTTCTAGCTCGTAAAACTGAAAAAATCCCAAGTTGCCTTCATCAGGCTCGTTAAACTACTACGATGAAGAAATATGAGCCATTCTTTTGTCTCTTTTTCAAAGCTTATTAAACATAAAAAGTAACCGAGCTTTCTTTTTAGGGACTCTTTCTAGCTCATAGAACTGAAAAAACCTCGAGTTGCCTTTGTTGGGCTCGTTAAACTACTACGATGAAGAAATATGAGCCATTATTTTCTCTCTTTTTCAAAGCTCATTAAACATAAAAAGTAACAGAGTTTTTCTCTATGGGACTCATTAAAACTTCATAGAGAGAATTGAGTTTTTCTTCGTTGGAATCATTAAAATTTCACAAAGAACATTGAGTTTAGGTCATCTCCTTGTACTCATAAAAAATGAGGCAGATGTCTGTTGAACATATGTTTCTCACTTTTCCAGATTCCATGGACTAACTCACGGAAAATGAATTGTTTCGGGCTTACTATTCTCCCTTCGTCGTGCCCGATTATCAAACATGACAAAGGTACCCCCCAGAGTTTTATTTTACGATGTTTTTTAGACTCGTTACTACCTTGACTCATTAAAATTAATCAGATGGGGAAAATTTTTGGACAAAGTGGATACTTATTCTGTTGCATTTTAAAGGTTGATTTGGCAACAAAAAATCTTGAACATGGCCCTTCCCAGAAAACTCTCTCACATTTAGCTGAACCCTACCATATATGATTTTAGCCTTCATATGCCAATGTTCCTGCATTGGTGAATCCTTATACTCTTTGGTGTTCGTTAAGCCTAAGCTACTTGGTACCCTGTTAGAGTGCCTTCTATTGTTCAAGAGGATTCCACTATCTACTACTCCTTGTATAAAAAACGCCATCATATACCAGAAATTATTTGTCGTCAGTTATTCCAATTTGCTCTTGATTATTTCCATAAATAAAATCATCTTTTCCCATTTCGTGTTGATTGATGCAGGACACCTAAATGCCTACCTTTCGACAGATCTCTTCCTATCGACTTCAAAATCTTATCTAGGAAGTTGATCTAAAAACACATCAGTACTCGGGTAGTTCCAGACATCAGTGGTAGGTCACCTTGTGTTTGGTTGCAGGTTCTCATTATTGTCTCCTGATCAAATGATTCTACGAGTGTTCTACATCCACTCCTTTTATTCACACTCGCTAAATTGTATTGTGCATCTTGGGGACCATCATCCTTATCGGTGGCCATCCTTATGTATGTTAACAATTTTTTTTATTTACTGGTATTCAAATGATTTTTCACATTTTCGACCACAACTCATTTATTCACATGTTCAGAAATATGTAGTTTAGTGAAGCGGTGACCAAGACCTTGGGTTGAGGCTTACACCATTACAACTATGTTTCCTCTCCCAAGTTGCGATATTGTTTTTGGAGACAATTTATTAGTTTGATCCTATTATGACAGACACTTCCACGTTATGTTTATCAGTGGACACACTGTTCATATCTCTACTCTAGAGAAATCATTTTGATTAGCTACTGAGCATGGAAATTCCTGACTCAGGACAGATACTATATTTTCTGACATATCTTGTTGTTTCAGGTTTTCCTAAGTCCTCCAATTCCTCTCATTCTACGACACTTGTTATAAAGTATTTAGGACATCATCTTCATCTTTGACCTCACACTTTAGGGGGCATCTGTTACAGGACAAATGACCTCCTCATCAGCTCAGAGGAGAAGGTAACATGGAAGGAAGAAAATGACCTAGACAAGATCGATTTTTGCCGAGGTAACGCACCCTAGAAACAGTTAGGCAGAGTTATAACACACATGATCCATGCAAATGGAGTGTTAATGCATAGGGTAATGCTTTGTCTTGCCCAAGGGACAACATTATCCATGTTTGAATGTGAAAATGGAAATATCATGTAGAAAACTGACTGGCATTTCCAACTTTTTCTCAAAAGGAATCAGCTCAAAATAGAAACTAAATGGCACAAACCTTTTATTAGGCATTGCGAAACAAAACTAAAATCCTATGGAAGGAAAAACCAAGGAAAAGAGAGGGCACATATAGATATTTCCCGATTTGAACAGATTGAAAGAGTTGGCATGGGTTTTCCTCTCCATCTCCTATAAATTGGAGTTGTGGGCTCTTGGTCTAAGGTTGAAGGTTTGATTATATGTGGAGTGGAATTTCATTTTTGTAGTGTGAGGCTTGAAGATTGACAAAGTTCATTGAGAGCTTTATGCCTTGAGCATCATCACACTCGAAAATAGAGAAAGAGAGAGAGAGGAATTGGAAGATTGAGGAGGGCTTGGTGCAACTGACAGTTGTAATCCTCCTTTTCATAAATCAATAGAACTGTATCTATTTTTTCCATTCGATGCATCAATGTCACAATTTTTGTTTAATAATCTATGTAGCATGATATGAGTGGCTTAGATCTTCATTATTTTATGTTTCTTATATGATAGTTTAATTTATATAAAGCTATATTGTTGTAGAGATTACATGGGTGCTTTGATTGGTTGCAGGATCTAGACTTGGAGCCGATGAAGAAGGACTTATACTTCGCTGCTTAGTGTTATCCATAGGATATGTTGTCCACAAAGAGGGAATATTTTCCATCTTTCTTTTTCAATTATATATATTAGTATGAATAGGTATGCGGTACCTTTGGAACTTTACAATGAATTTGACACTTTTCCTCAGACACTGGAAAGCCCTGAGAGGGATACCCAATAACCACCACCCAAGCATATTACCCCATAGCAGTTATCTTGCAATAGGTCCAAATAAAACAACTAAATTAAGTATTATCATTTGGTTTTCAATGCATTTATGTAATTAAATAGAGCTAGGAAATTTTGAAGACTACTTCATTGAAAATTAGAAGCATCTTCAGTCATGGTTTTCCAAGTTGGCCGTGAATACATCTCCGGATCACTTGGATAAGCGCTGCATTTATTTCACCATTACCTAGAAATATTGAGACAAAATAATTAAGCATTTACTAAAAGGCTTAGTTAACAAATAAAAAAATAACTTGTCATCAACATAAACTGAAATGATTAGAAATATCATTACAGACATGGTTACAATTTTTCATTGATAACCAGTTTTTAATGGATTAGGTATATGTATCAACAAGAAAGGATATTAAATTTTTTTATAAGTAATGAAACTCCTACAAGAACTATTCATAATCCTTAATGATATACTCAAAGTTATTCCACAATACTAATCAAGTGTCTAAAGAAGTCATCATCACTTCTAAAATCACATATTTTAAAATTGAATTTGTTTCATAAATTTTAATAGAATCATGTGCTTAGATCTAAGATATAGTTCTTAAACTTTGAATCCTCTTCTTGATTGATAACATACTAAACTGATAAGATATAGCCGAAGAGAAAGAATTTAAAAACTTCTTGGCACAACTTGTATAACATTAAATTATATATATATATTAAAATTAAAATTAATTTATTTTAATAAATTAAATCAATAATTATTAATTTAACAAATAATTATATCAAGAGAAGGCAAGTACCATGTTACAGTGAAATGTTATGGCAATACTTCTTCCTTGAGCCTTACAAATCATGAGTCCTATGTTGAAGTTAAGTTAAATACCTTGTCTGATCATGGCAACATGAATGCCTCGTGAATTAAGAAATAGATCGTAATTTTCTACCTTAAAAATCAAAGGTTTTTTTCGTGCATTTCCTCCATATTTAATCTTGATCACTTCCTATTGAGTCACCTATGTATTATTTTCTTCATGATCTTTGAAATTATTCAAAATATCACATTGTTCTTTACCAATGATTTCCCTGGTGTCTGCCATGTTCTTGTTTTTTCGGTATTGCTGATATGAAGTTGGTTTCTTTTGTTCTTTGTGCATTGAGTAAAAAATGTATGGGTAAAAATAAAACTATAATATAAAAGTCTCACTTGTTATAGGTTTGGTGTAAGGATAGAGTATCTAAATTCCCTTACCCTTTAAGAAGTATTCTCAATTATTGTACCTCCCACCTTGGCATCCAATCTAGACATCTTAGCTTATTCTAAATTTATCAAGAGTATATAATTTCTAGGGTGGTGTCCTATGTGCACTAAAATTCCCATGATGTCCATCACTATGTATTGGGTTCATTGTAGCCTTGGATATATTCTGCGAGTTGTTGTGACTTTTTTCTTGTGGCTAAAATGTAGTTTTGGTTGTCACCAAGTTATCATGATTCAAAACTTTTTTATCATCTCGGATCCTTATAGCACTAGATACATTCTGTGAGCTAATGTGATGCTTTTTTTGTCACAATGATTCAAAAATCAATTATTATACCACAATATTGACTTTCTCCTTGTCTGTTTTGTTTATGAACCCTTTAAAAAAGCCACAACAACATTTTATTTTACACAGTGATCTCCCCAGCATGGGTGGCAGTTTAAAAAATTGGAGTGTAAATTGAGTGGTTATTGTTAGAAATTATTGTATAATATGGGAAATTTGGATGGTTTGTAGAAAATATGGATGCCATAACATATATCTATTTTGAAATATTTAGTGTCTGTGGAAACCATGCATCTAATAGGATCCATTTCAACTGAGAATGTCAATAGATTGTTATGTGAATGATAAATTGTGACATCCCTAGCCATTTTCTTTGATTTTGGATCAGGTTATAAACTATAATACACTCTCTCTTCAGAATACTTTACAATATATATTGGATGGAGGGAAAATTTATGATAAAGCTTGTACAAAATACCTCTTAGGGTTGTCTCAAATTACTCTATTGTTAATCACATAGAGTCAATTTTATAAAACTATAATCTACAATAAGGAATTAGTGGGTTTTTTGTTTTGTAAGTTTTGTTTGGAATTAAATAATACAAAATTTATAAAAGATAAATTTATGAAGTGAAAAACTTTGTTTAAAATTTCAGAATAAAAAGTTGAGTAAGCTTGACATCATATAATATGAAAATTGTTTATGATTATAAAGTAAAAAACATGTAAATTTTTTTAGCTACAAATAGGTAATTAAAAAATTACAAAAGCTAAATTTATGAAGTGAAAAGCTTTGTTTAAAATTTCAAAATAAAAATTTGAGTAAGTATTATTAGCCACCTATGAAATTTTGGTCAAGCAAACAGGCGCCTAAATATTTTTCTGAGCCTTCAAGAAATACATTTCCTCTGAAAATATATCATTCTTGAAGCCTATGTGTGTCCTTTTCCTATGAAAAGATCTTCACTATTGTTTCCAGCCAAAAATCCTCATTGCATGTGAAAAAATTATGCTCAGAAAAGCCTCCATTTTCCCCTTTTTATCCCTGCAAAATTCCCCATTTTAACCCTTTTTTACCTTCTATAATTTTTCCCTTTGACCCCCAAAAAATCCCTTCCTAAGCCCACTAAATCATCCCATCTCCCCTTTAAACCTTACAAACACCCTTTGTTTGGCTTAAAAATCCATTTTTTCCTTCTACCGAAAACCCTTTTAAGCCTAAAAAACCCTCTTTTTGGCTTAAAAATCATCCATTTTACATATAACAGGATTAGCCCCTTTTCGGCCAGCCCCTTAACCATTTCCCCTCCATGAGCCCAAGCACTAAGACCAAGTGCTAAACCGTAAAGAGCTTATCGCAATCAGAAGTTGGAATGGAGCGCTTTTTCTTTATTAAACGAAAGTTTCGTTGCGAGAAACATTTTTGTTCTATGGGTCTCAGAAGCAATATCCACCGTTGATCTGAATAGATCTAACAGTTTCATGCATGTTTCACCATGCCCCGCATGCTCCCTTTGTTACCCCTCCAATGGCCATCTCCACCGTTGATTCCCCTTTGATCCAACGGCTATCGCATCGCCGCGCTCATCGGCAATAAGAAATTTTAAAATGTACACTTTCTGTCTCCCCTATTGGCTGATCCCTGATTGAATCTTGGCCATTGAATCCACAAGAACCAACGGCCAGGATTTGATCTCACTCTGCCCCATTTCCCCGATTTTCCACCCTCCGATCCAATCGCAACCGTCGATCTTCCATTGATCCAACGATCTAGATGCAGTCACTTCATGAGCCCATCAGATATTTGGCCCCTGCCTCCTCTGTTTTCGATTGAATCACAGCCGTCCATCTTATATGTTCCGATGGTCCACCTTTTCCCACACATTAATACGACCCTTTTACCTTTACTTCCTCTTTAAATCTCCACCATCGATCCCAAGGATCCAACGGTCAGGAACCCTCCTGACCACTAACCAACTCCTCTGCCTTTGCTTTCCCTCTGCAGATCTTGACTGTCCATCGCACTGATCGGACGGCTCACAGTCGAACCACCTTTGATCGGCCCCACCTTACCGAATGAGCATCTCCTCGTATCGCACTCCATCTACCACCACCAGATCTCATGGTCCTAGATCTAACGACCATCATCAATATCGTGTGACTTTGGCATCGAACGTTAACAGTTCAAATTCACGCGATATGGGTGATTTTATTTCGCCATGTGTCGAGCGGCAAGCGATATTGCTTGATTTTTGGAAAAATTTAAAACCACCCTTTTGCTGCGTGAAAACAGCTATTTTCCCTTGGAAAACCACTTCCCCACTTCTGCTCCTGGACTTTCTCCCACGCATTCCCGACTTCGCATTACATTCATATTTTTCCATCGGGTGATCAAAGAACTTCATCGTGGCATCTCGACCGTTGATCTCCTCCTGAGATCTAATGGTCCATATTCTATCGCCCTCTGCCCATGCCAGGTCGCACCATTCAAGCCCATTTCATATGTTTTTCATGCATTTCCTTTGTATTCCGTCCAAAGGTCGAAAGTGAAGGTTTTACATTGAAAATCATTTCTTTCGCCCAAACATTAGAACTTTAATGTTTTACATTAAAAGTCATATTCCTCTGTCTTACCTTCATAAGCCATTCCATCAGTTAATCATAACCGTCGATCACCACTACTAGACTTGATCAGACGGTCCATAACCATCCCTCCACCAAACCTCCATCAGATCAGATTTTCACCATTACACTGCATTTTTCAGCCGTTTTCCATTTCATCCACTGCATTCATCTCTGTTGCGCTGCCATCCTCACAGCCTTCCACTACATCCATCCTCCAATCCCACAATGATTTCTTAACATTTTTGTGCGTTTTTGTAGGGAATATAGACGGTGAAAATCATTATGTTATACACAGTCACTGGTAGTGACACAATAGCGCCGATGAAGTGTTATTAGAGCCATAGACTGCAGGAAGACTCCTGAGATGGTTTTAATCACACATGTTATGAAAATCAGGTGTATGAACTCCGTTTAAACCTATAGAACCATAAGCCCTGCAAAATTCACAGACAGAGACAGTTAATGAAATGACAAAGAGTATCAGTTAAGAATTAAAGAGGCTTAAAGCATGTTATTGAAGATCTTAAGCTCTAATTCAATGATCAAAGGGTGAATGTACCAAAATTAAGACCTTGTGATTAACACAGAGGGTCTAATGAGGCCTAAAGCACAAAAAGCAATATTATCAGTGATCACATCAGAAGAAAGTTCCCTCCCGAGAAAGGACAAAGTACCCATACTATTTTTTATTTTATATCGTGTTCCTGAGAATATTTCCACCCTAACAAAAATTCCTAATGCTACAAGAGCATTTTTTATGTAGTATGGCAGACCTAAAGTCATTTATCTGACTTTTTTCTTATCACCAGAAGTACCAAAGAGTACTCCAGCCGAAATTACATCAAAGAACATACCTATGAGTTACTATCAGCCTGTTGAAGACCACTCTTTCATCCAAAGAGTACTGAAAATCAATGCATATATATTAAGATAGAATGGGCCTCGATCCCTTTTCTTCTCATTTTGTTTTAATGTTTCATCTACCTCCTCTTCCTCTCTTTCAGCTATAAGAACTCAAGAAAAGAACATTGTAAAGGTTGTTGTTGGTTGTTGATCGAATATCTGTGAATTGTAAGTTGTTTCCCTTGAGATATAGTTATGTGTATAAAGTTGTAATATAGGCTGAGGAAGATTTTTTTAGACTGAATATCAAGCTGTTGGACAATGTTGTACATGAATGGTGTTTCTCTTTAATATGAAAAGCACATTTCTTTGGACCCTGATTTAAAGCAGCGGTGATGTTTTCTGCTTTTGTCTATGTTTTCCTTCTGTAATTCATTACATTTCATTTCTATGGTAAGTATCAGAAATATGGCTTAGGATATACCCTTGCAAGTACCCTAATTCTCCTGCTCTTCTTATCTCTGATGTTTTCTACTGATTGTGCTATCTGAGAAGTAATTCAAGATAATTTAACTAGTGTAGTAGCTGTTATTCACTGCTAACTAATGTATAAATTTATGAGTCCGTTCTTAGATGTTATTGTTAAGTTTTAATTGAAAGAATTGGGATACTGGGAGTTTAGAATGGTTATTCTGTCTCACTAAGGTCTCTTTCAATCAATTGAACTTTTCTAATTTCCCTTAAGTTGAATGTCAAAGAATTTAAAGTTCAAAGCCTTTCTCTGGTCTCAGGCTTCACCTTTGTGTTTAAATCTTAAGTGTTTCTAGTTGTCTGAAGAGTTAGACTTTTAGGGGTTGGATTATAGGTGTTTAATGGCATGTCATGTCCCTAGATCTAATTCCTAAGTGGTCACCTTGGAGGTTTCCTTGTCATTCATCTTCATTCCTTATCATTTCATACCACACTATCATTTTTAAGATCCTCTGTTTTAGATGACTAGCCCAATTGAAAGCCTTGGATACTGAATAACAAGTAAACCATTTTATGACTCCATTGCCTAATGGTCTCGAGTGTTCTTTGAAGTATCTCTCCTTTTCCTAGAACCTTCCTTTGCTCACCTTTGTCTTATACTGAATCCTTCTTTCCTGTTTTCCAACAACCAAACAAGCAAGCAAACAAAACAAAACAAACCTTGTGCCTTATAACTAGCCTAATACCTTCAAATCAAGTTTCAAAGACATATACCTTTGCCTTTATAGAGAGATCCCTCTCTGGACCCAGGAGGGCTAGATCTTGAGGTCCCAAAGTGGTTTTGATGTTGTCTTATCTTTTGGTATTGCCAAACTTTCCAAAACATAGGAACCCCAACATAATGGTGACTCCACTAGGGACTTTCTGAGTGTTTTCCATCTATACATCAATAGAACCTCGGAAAACCAAAATCTCTAGTTAGATTGGCAGTTAATCACTGTGGTGGACAGTAAACCTCTTGAAATACTTTAAACCCTCCACTTCGTGACTCCATAGTTCCTTAATGATTAAAGACTCCACTGGTGATCAGTAGCCCTGTTGATTATCTTGGTTTCACAAGACTCCACTAGGAGACCATACCTTATTACAACATCAACCATATTAGAAGAAAAAAGTAGGATTAAGCTTCTTGATTAAGAGACAGACATACTAGATCCAAGAACAGTCTATATGAGAGCTTATCCTAACCCAAACCCACCTGAAATAGTTGAAAACCCTGAGAGAATTCTTAGGAAATCTCCCACCCCTAGAAAGCCAACTATTTCCAAACACATCCATAGAGCTAACTCTGCATCAGAAGACTGTACAGCTCTATCAGACACTCGTTTTGACTTAGAGTCACAAATTAGTTTACCTAAAACTAAGTCATTCAGTGCTTGAGACCAGTCAGACCTTGAGCTTCCTGGTTCACCATCTCACAGTGGTCAACATATTAGGGATAGAGCTACCCCTTCCTCCACACCTTCGGATATTCATTTCATTCAAAACTTGGGGCTCTATCACCCTAAATTAGATCAACAGAGTGTTTTTGGTCATAGTATTCCTATCATCCACATACCTACTACTCAGGCCAATCCTTTACCTCCTCAGAACATCACCATGGTAGCCTAGTATGCACCACTGGTGTTACCACAACCTCTAGTTCCTTTACCCAATGATTATCAGTCAAAAATCCCACATTTCACTACAAAAGAGTCTACCACAACTCAACACCATGTAGATAGGATGGAAGATTCCTTTGACTATATGGAGATAGATGATGAGACAGTCAAGATGAGAATCTTTTCCCAAAGTTTAGGAGGTGATGTGAAGAAGTGGTTTAAAGGCCTACCTCCTAATAGTATCCATGATCTTCCCTCTTTATATCAATCCTTCATTAACAAATGGGAAGTCAAGACCAACCCTCTCCAAATCTTAGCAAAATACAAGAGTTTTAAAAGAAATGTAGGAGAGAGTGTCCATGACTATTCTACAAGGTTTAATAGTGTTTACCATGCTCTTCCTCCACACATGAAACCTCCCTAAGGTATGGCTTTAGTGAAATATCCTGAAGGCTTTGATGCTAACATGGCCTATCATCTTAGGGAGAGATATTACAACACATTGGAAGATATGAAAAAATGAGCAGTGAGTGTAGAAGCTAACTTGATTGAAAAGAGAGCCAGAATGAGGTCTGAGAAAAAAGTAACATATAGGGATGACACATCAGCTTCCACATCTGATCCAAAATATGACAGTCTAGCCAAAACCATGGAGAGAGTAGGAAAAATGGTGGAAAATTTGACTGTCCAAATCAGCAACCAGAATAGAAACCAAAATCATAACCAGAACCAGAACTTTAGGAGAAACAATCCACCAAACAGATAGAGAGACTTTGTTCAACAAGTCATACCCCCATTCCAAGAGAAATTTCTTGATGAGGATGAGGGGATAATAGAAGAGTCTGAGGGAACCACCATAAACATGTTGGAAATATACATCTCAATCCACAACTGTTCCACAGAAGACGATCAAACCTCACACTCACATTGGGATGAGGAAAGGTTAGAATCCAAGGATTACAGGTTAGGATTTGAAAATTCCATCATGCAGGTCAAAGAATAGTATGAAATTAGAAGCAAAAAGATCTTAGACACTTCCAAACCAAAAGCTTTTGAGATCACCATTAAGAAAAGGCCTGAGAAAACTCCTAAGTCACTGTTGAAAGAAAAAAATCAGAAACTCAGAGTTCTGGGAAGAACAAAGAAAAAATACAGCCAAAATACTGATACAAAAATTCAACAAACTAGCAGCACTAGCATTGCACCTAATGCTCCTAACAAAATAGCTACAAGCACTGTGCATAGTGAGAATCAGCACCCTGATTCTACCACTAAAGTAGTGGCTAACAAAATAAAGTTGAGACTTACAAAGAGTAAATATCCCTTCAATTTGGAAAGTGAGATTGCTAAAATTAAAATCTCTGTCCCACTCTCTACGCTGGCTACTCAGGATGTATATAAAGGAAAAATTTTGAAACCTTTAAATCTAGGTGAAAACAGTTTCACGATCAATCTAAGTGATTATCAACCAGCCCTTCTGTTTGGTCCAAAGATACAAGGGAAGTTTTAGGAAGGGGTAGTACCTCATTTTTATATCAGCCTCAATATCCATGACAAGATCCTTCACAACGCAATGCATGAATCTGGGGCATCACACAACCTAATGCCTAAGGTAGTTATGGAGAGGTTAGGCCTAGAGATAACCCATCCTTATAAAGATTTATATTCATTTGACTCTAGCAGAGTGAAGTGCCTTGGCTTAATCAAAGATCTGTGTGTTAACTTGACCAAGATTCCAGCCAAATGTATGGTTATGGATGTTGTAGTGGAAGACGTGCCACCTAAGTGTGGCATGCTGTTGTCCAGGTCATGGGGAGCCAAGATTCAAGGTACAATGCAGATGGATGGGTCATATGCTACAATCCATGTCTTTAGCTAGCTTAGGATATTGTATAGAGAGGCACAAATGAAGTTCATGGTTAGTAGCCCTGAAAAGCCTGAAAATTCACCTCTGTACTGTGTACAAACAGATCTGGACTCCTTTATCCTTTGCAACGACGAATCCATAGACAAGCCAGAGCCAGAAGACAAGGATGCAAACAATAGGGTAGAGCCCATAGATTTTAACATAATGGCCACTCTAGATATAGAGGGAAATGAAGAAGAAACCATTGTACAGTGCACTGAAACAAAAACTCAGAGTGAACAAGAACAAGACTACAAACAGCTAACTAGTCATCTATCTGAACTCCATACACATCATGAAGAACAAAACACTCCACACCATGATGCAGACCCCATATTACAACATAACAATGAAACCAAAGTTAGGGAGGAAAATGACGATAAACCTAAAAACGATCCCTTATGGAGAATGAATTTCGATGGTTCTTGCACTAGAAAGAATGTAGGAGCCGGACTGTGGTTAAATAACACTAAGAGTGACTATGCTGAGAGTCATGCCTTCAACCTGAACTTCAAATGCACAAAAAATATTGCAGAGTATGAGGCTCTCATCCTAGGCTTGAATCTATTGAAAAAATTAGGAGCCCGAAGGATATCTGTACACAATGACTCTGAGTTAATCATAAAAAAAGTGAATGGAGAGTATACAACTAAACACCCTAGATTGAGAGCATATAGAAATTATGCTATGGATTTACTGAAAACCTTTGTAGAGTATGAACTAGTGTTTCTTCCTAGGAGTAAGAACATTGTGGCAAATTGATTAGCCTGCATAGCTAGTTCATATCATAAGTCTCATAGTGACAAACAAATCATCATTCAGACAAAATATAGACCTGCAATGCCTGATAATGAGAAATATTGGTAGGTCTGTGAGGGCGACAAGAAGATAGAGCATTTCCTGATTGGCAGGAATGAGTTTGAATTCTCTGATTCAGACTCTAAATCGGATGAAAGCTACCTGAGTGAAGAACCCCCCGATGAAGAAAAATCAACCCATAATGTAGAAATAAACACGTTGAATAAACAACTTGGAAATCAAACCAAAGAATATAAGAATGCCAGAAAGAGGAAATAGAGGTGCTGCAGTCGAAAGATAAGAATATACCCTGAGGACTAGCACCTTTAGAGGACCTTTTTGATTTTGACAACGTAGCGAAGAAACCCACTATAGAACACTCAGACCCCGATGTCAAGGAATGCAACATAGGCACCAAGGATAAGCCTAAGATGATAAAGTTGGCTAAGTCCTTGCTTGCAGACATGAAAAATAAATATATTGACTTATTTAAAGAGTTCATTGATGTGATTGCCTAGAGCTACGAGGACTTAAAGGCCTACAATACAGACATTATACAACAAAAAATCCCTTTGAAAGAAAACCAAAAACCCTTTAGACAAAAACTTTGTAGAGTTAACCCGAAACAACTTCCTCTAGTCGAAAAGGAAATAAAGAAGATGTATGAGGCAGGAATTATAGTTCCTGCGAGGTTCTCCAATTGGGCTTCCAACCTTGTGGCTATGAGAAAGAAGACATGTGAGATTAGAATGTGCATCGATTTTTGGAATCTTAACTGAGCTTCACTTAAAAACAATTACCCCTTACCAAAGATAGAACACATCCTACAGAGGGTAGTTGGCTCAAAAAGGATCTCCCTGTTAGATGATTTTTCAGGCTATAAAGAAGTTTTAGTACTCCCATAAGACCAACTCAAGACAGCTTTCACCACTCCATGGGGCACTTTTATGTACGCACAAATGCCTTTTGGACTAATGAATGCTGGTGCGACCTTTCAACAAGCAATGAACATAACATTTTTAGAAGAGATAGGGCACTTCATTGTCATTTATCTGGATGACATAACAGTCTATTCCAAGACTGATGAGGAGCACCTAAAACATCTTAGAAGAGTTTTTGAAAAATGTAGAAGGTTCGGTCTGTATTTAAATCCCAAGAAGGCTGTATTCGGGCTTCAAGATGGTAAGCTTATTGGCCATATTATATCAGAGAAGGGAATTAAAATAGACCTGCAAAGATTTGAGGGAATACTACAGATTACCCACCCAAGAAATATAAAAGATTTGCAGTCCTTTATTGGGAAAATTAACTTCTTAAGGAGGTTTATTCCCAACTTAGCTGAGCACCTCAGAGATATGACAAACATGCTGAAGAAAGGTGTAGGGGTTAAGTGGACTGTAGAGGCTAAAAAATATTTTGAATTAGTTAAGCTTGCACTCACCCAGGCACCTGTCCTGATTAGCCTAGATTTCTCAAAATATTTCCGGATATTTTCCTTTGCCATCGAGCATACAGTGGCTGTAGTTCTGCTGCAGAAAAATCCAGAGGGAATGGAATAGCCTATTGCTTTCTTCAGCAAGGCTCTAAGAGATGCACCCTTAAAATATAACATACTAGAAAAACAGGCCTATGCCTTGGTAAAGGCCCTGAAATACTTTAGGGTGTATATTTTGCATTCTCACATCATTGTCTACGTGCCTAACATAGTGGTGAAAGACATTTTGTCCGAAGATCCAGATGGAAAGAGGGGCAAATGGATTGCTGTAATATTAGAATATGACTTGGAAATAAAACCCTCAAAACTGATCAAAGGTCAGGGCTTAGCTCAACTAATGGCTGAATCTAACTTGCGGGCCCTTGACATAAACATGGTAAATGCCCTGGATGAACATGAAGGATTGTCTGATCCTACAGTTGAAGAACAATTTCAAAACTCTCCTTGGTATTTTGATATCCTGTATGTGCTCACAAACCTCAATGCCCCTCTTGATTTATCAAAGACTAAGGCCAGATTCCTAAAGTTAAAAGCCAAAAACTATTGCATACTGAATGAATGCTTATAGTGGAAAAATGCAAATGGTCTATTGCTTAAATTTTTGCCTGAAAATGAAGTAGAGAGGATTAAACAGGAGTTCCATGCAGGAGAGTGTGGAGGCCATTTAAAATGGAAATTCGCTGCTAACAAAATACACAGAGCTAGCTATTATTGGCCTACACTTTTCAATGACATCCATAAAATGATAATTGCCTGCCATAAGTGCCAGATTTTTTAGGGCAAAAGAAAGCTCCTCCCTTTACCATTACAATCCATTACTGTTGAGGCTCCCTTTCAACAATGGGGCCTATATTTCATAGGGGAAATACACCCTATTTATTCTGCACAACACAAGTGGATCCTTACAGCCACAAACTACTTCACAAAATGGATAGATGCCATACCTTCTAGGAATGCCACAGATTCTGTTATCATTAAGTTCCTAGAAGACCACATCCTCTCTAGATTTGGCTACCCTAGAAAGATAATCATTGATAACGCTGCTGCTTTTGGATGCTAGAAAATGATTGATTTTTGTCACAGGTATAAGATAGCATTCGATCATTCAACAGCTTATTAACCACAAGGTAATGGGTTAGCTGAATCATCAAACAAGAGCTTGGTGACCATCATCAAAAAACTGCTTGAAGATAATAAGAAATCATGGCATAACAAGTTAGTGCATGCTTTGTGGGCTAACAGGATAACAACAAAGAAATCCATTGGAATGTCACCATATCAGCTTGTTTATGGAACATAAGTAGTGTTTCCTACCCACCTATGGGTACCAGTGATTAAACTAGTCCAAGAGATTCAGACAGAAGAGGATAGTATGGTAAGGAGGATAAATCAAACAATTCATCTCCAACAAACAAGAGAAGAAGTCTACAACAGAGCTCTGAAAGTGCATGAAAACATAAAGAAGTTGTTTGACAAAAGAACAAAAGCTTGTGACTTCAAAATTGGAGATAATGTTCTAAAATGGGACTCTAGGAGAGAAGACAAAGGAAAGCGTGGCAAATTTGATAGTTTGTGGCAGGGTCCTTACATCATCCAATCCACCATTGGTCCAAATGCCTTTTTTCTACAAGAGCTAGATAGTACAGATTTTTTTGGGGGTCCTATCAATGGCAGGATGCTCAAGCATTACTATTGCTGATTTCCAAGTTTACAGTTTTCATTCCCATTGTAAATAACATTCTTGTGTTTTATTTTCAAAGAAAAAGAGAAAATGCTTCAAAAAAGAGAGAAAGAGAGGTTTAGACATGCTTAAAACATGAACCTATGAAGTGCAAAAGATGGGCTCTAACATGATAAAAACCTGAGCCAAAGGAAGTGAAGAAGTTGGTTCTAATATGCTCAAAATATGAACCAGCAAAAGAAGAAAGAAAGATCAGCTCTAACAGGCCCAAAACCAGAGCTGAAGTGAAGAAGAATGTGACTCTAACAAGCTCAAAAATTGAGTCATAAAGAAAATAAGGATGCTTCAAAGTTTCAAGATTTCAAGCCTTCAAGATTTTGTTTTCAAGTTTCTGCAATTTCAGTTCATGTGCAACTGTCTTTATGCCATGGATCCACAACAAACCAGACTGTCTAATCCTAGTTTGGCTGCTTTTAAATTTCTGTTGTAGAATGTAGAGAAGAAATATGCTAGACACTTTAATCCTAGCAGATATTAGTGTAGGTAGAGAAACTATGAGACCAATTGTTTAATATGGTCTCATGGAGGAATAAGGGTAGAATTAGACTAGTTTTTTTTTTGTTTTCAATAATAAAAAAATGATGAAGAGGGTCTGCAAATTCAAATGCAACTCGAAGAAAAAATGTTTGGACTGTAGGATGGGTAGGTAGATTGTTTGGGGAATGTTTTCTGCTGATTAATATCCATCATGATTATAGTAGCTGAATCAAAGAAGAGAAGATGGTTCAAAGATCAGGCATCTAGCTTGCTTCCCAAAGAATATTTCTGAAGTTCTTGACACCTTCAAGAAGATGCCAACCCCATGTGGAGCCACTATTAGCCACCTATGAAATTTTGGTCAAGCAAACAGGTGGCTAAATATTTTTCTGAGCCTTCAAGAAATACATTTCCTCTGAAAACATATCATTCTTGAAGCCTCTGTGTGTCCTTTTCCTATGAAAATATATTCACTACTGTTTCCAGCCAAAAATCCTCACTATCTGTGAAAAAATTATGCTCAGAAAAGCCTCCATTTACCCCTTTTTATCCCTGTAAAATTCCCCATTTTAACCCTTTTTTCCTTTCTACAATTTTCCTCTTTGACCCCCTAAAAATCCCTTCCTAACCCTACTAAATCATCCCATATCCCCTTTCAACCTTAAAAACATCCTTTGTTTGGCTTAAAATTCCCTTTTTTCCTTCTACCGAAAACCCTTTTAATGCCTCAAAAACCCTCTTTTTGGCTTAAAAATCATCCATTTTACCTATAACAGGTTTAGCCCCTTTTCGGCCAGCCGCTTAACCACTTCCACTCCATGAACCCAAGTGCTAAGACCAAGTGCTAAATTGTAAAGAGCTTATCATAATCAAAAGTTGGAATGGAGTGCTTTTCCTTTGTTAAACGAAAGTTCAGATGCGAGAAAGGATTTTGTTCTGTGGGTCTCAGAAGCAATATCTGCCGTTGATCTAAATAGATCTAATGGTTCCACGCATGTTTCACCATACCCCGCCTACTCCCTTTGTAACCCATCCAATGGCCATCTCCACCGTTGATTCCCCTTTGATCCAACAACCATCGTATCGCTGCGCTCATCGCCAATTGGAAATTTTAAAATGTGCACTTTCTGTCTCCCCGATTGGCCGATCTTCGATTGGATTCTAGCCGTTGAATCCACAAGAACCAATGGCCAGGATTTGATCTCACTCCACCCCATTTCCCTGATTGGCCACCCTCCAATCCAATTGTGACCGTCGATCTTCAGCTGATCCAACGGTCTAGATGCAGTCGCCTCATGAGCCCATCAGAGATTTGGCCCCTGCCTCCTCTTCTTCTGATTGAATCACAGCCGTCCATATTATATGATCCGACGGTCCACCTTTCTCTCACGCATTCATATAGCCCTTTTACCTCCATTTACTATTTAAATCTCCACCGTCGATCCCAATGATCCAACGGTCAGGAACCCTCCCTACCACTAACAGACTCCTCTGCCTTTGCTTTCCCTCTGCAGATCTCGACCGTCCATCGCGCTGATCAGACGGTTCACAGTAAAACCACCTTTGATCGACCCCACCTTACCAACCGAGCATCTCCACGTATCACACTTCATCGACCACTGTCAGATCTCATGGTCCCAGATCCAATGGCCAACATCCATATCGCGTAACTTTGGCATCCGAATGTTAACAGTTCAAATTCACGCGATATGGGCGGTTTTATTTAGCCACGTGTTGAGCGGCAAGTGATATCGTGTGATTTTGGGAAAAATTTAAAACCACCCTTTTTCTGCATGAAAATAGTTGTTTTCCCTTGGAAAACCACTTCCCTACTTCCGCTCCTGGACTTTCTCCCACGCAATCCTGATCGTCGATCTGTGCAGATCAATGGCCCTCATCACATCTCGCATTACATTCATATCTTTCCATCGGGCAATAAAAGAACTTCATCGTGGCATCTCGACCATTAATATCCTCTTGAGATCTAATAGTCCATATTCTATCACCCTCTTCCCTTACCAGGTCCCGCCATTCAGGCCCATTTCATATGTTTTTCATTCATTTCCTTTGTATTCCGTCCGAAGGTCGAAACTGAAGGTTTTACGTTGAAAATCATTTCTTCCGCCCAAACATTAGAACTTTAATGTTTTACAATAAAAGTCATATTTCTCCTTATGAACTTCATAATCCATTCCATCAATTAATCATAACCGTCGATCACCACTACCAGACCTGATCAGACGGTCCACAACTGTCCCGCCACCAAACCTCCATCAGATTAGATTTTCACCATTACACTGCATTTTTCAGCCATTTTCCATTGCATCCACTGCATTCATCTCTACTGCGCTGCCATCCTCATAGCCTTCCACTGCATACATCCTCCAATCCTGCATGTATTTCTTAACATTTTTGTGTGTTTTTGTATGAAATATAGATGGTGAAAACTGTTCTCTTCTACACAGTCACTGTTAGTGACATCGTAGCACCGATGAAGTTTTATCAGAGCCAGAGATTGCAGGAAGACTCCTGAGAGGGCTTTAAAAACATATGTTATCCAAATCAGGTGTATTAACTCCATTTAAACCTCCAACACCATAAGCCCTGCAAAATTCATAGACAGAGACAGTTAATGAAACGGAAAAGAGTATCAACGAAGAATTAAAGAGGCTTAAAGCATGTTATTGAAGATCTTAAGCTCTAATTCAATGATCAAAGGGAGAATGTACCATAATGAAGACCTTGTGATTAAAAAAAAAGGTCTAATGAGGCCTAAAGCATAGAAAGCAATATTATTAGTGATCACATCAGAAGAAAGTTCCCTCCTGAGAAAGGACAAAGTACCCATACTATTTTTTATTCTATATCGTGTTCCTGAGAAGATTTCCACCCTGACAGAAATTCATAATGCTACCAGAGAATTTGTTATGCAATATGGCAGACCTAAAGTCATTTATCTGACTTTTTTCTTATCACCAGAAGTACCACAGAGTACTGCAGCCGAAAGTACATCAAAGAACATACCTATGAGTTACTATCAGCCTGTCGAAGACCACTATTTCATCCAAAGAGTACTGAAAATTAATGCATAGATACTAAGATAGAATGGGCCTCGAGCCCTATTCTTCTACTTCTATTTTATTTTTTCATTTAGTGTTTCATCTACCTCCTCTACCTCTCTTTCAGCTATAATAACTCAATAAAAACACATTGTAAAGGTTGTTTTTGGTTGTTGATCGGATATCTGTGAATTGTAAGTTGTTTCCCTTGAGATATAGTTCTGTGTATGAAGTTGTAAGATAGGATGAGGAAGATGTTTTCAGAGACAATATCAAGCTATTGGACAATGTTGTACATGACTGGTGTTTCTCTTTAATATGACAAGCACATTTCTTTGGATCCTGATTTAAAGCAGGGGTGATGTTTTTTGCCTTTGTCTCTGTTTTCCTTCTGTAATTCATTACATTTAATTTCTCTTGTAAGAATCAGAAATTTGGCTTAGGATATACCCTTGCATGGTACCCTAATGCTCCTGCTCTTCTTATCTCTGATTTTTTCTACTGATTGTGCTATCTGAGAAGTAATTCAAGATAATTTAACTAGTATAGTAGCTGTTATTCACTCCTAATTGATGTATGAATTTACGAGTCTTTTCTTAGATGTTCTTGTTAAGTTTTAATTGAAAGAATTAGGATACAGGGAGTTTAGAATGTTGATTCTATCTCACTAGGGTCTCTTTCAATCAATTGAACTTTTCTAAGTTCCCTTAAGTTGAATGTCGAAGCATTGAAAGTTCAAAGCCTTTCTCTAGTCTTAGGCTTCACCTTTGTGTTTAAATCTTAAGTGTTTCTTGTTGTCTAAAGAGTTAGCCTTTTAGGGGTTGGATCATAGGTGTTTAATGGCATGTCTTGTCCCTAAATCTGATTCCTAAGTGGTCACCTTGGAGGTTTCCTTGTCATTCACCTTCATTCCTTATCATTTCATACCACACTATCATCTTTAAGATCCTCTGTTTTAGATGACTAGCCCAATTGAAAGCCTTGGATACTGAATAGCAAGTAAACCCTTTTATGACTCCATTGCCCAATGGTCTTGAGTGTTCTTTAAAATATCTCTCCTTTTCTCACCTTTGTATTATAATAAACCCTTCTTTCCTATTTCCCAACAACCAAACAAACAAACAAACAAAACAAAACAAATCTTGTGCCTTATAACTAGCCTAATACCTTCAAATAAAGCTTCAAAGACATATAACTTTGCGTTTATAGAGAGATCCCTCTCTGTACCCAGGAGGGCTAGATCCTGAGGTCCCAAAGTGGTTTTGATGTTGTCTTATCTTTTGTATTGCGAAAATTTCCAAAACATAGGATCCCCAACAAGTTTGACATCATATAATATGAAAATTGTTTATGATTATAAAGTAAAAAACATGTAAAAATTTTTAGCTACAATTAGGTAATTAAATATATGTATATATATCTTTTTTGAATGGAAGAAATTTGATATTCATTAAAAAAAAATTGATATTCATGAAAAAAATAAATCCTAAAGAGTATGTATGTAGTTACAAACGATTATGTAGTTACAAACCAGCCTAGATCCATCTTAACTCCGGATCGATCAAGTGCCGAGAGGGATCAAATATCTCGAGGTGCAAACCTCCTTTTTGAGTGCAAAAATTGAGGAAAGGTTTGCAACTTGAGAGATTTGATCCCTCTTGGCGCATGATAGATCCAGAGTTAAGATGGATCTAGGCAGGTTTCAGTGGTGTGCGGTCATACAAAATTTGTTGAACATCTAATTATTTTGATCATTTTAAATATGCTAAAAATGTCTAAGATTAATGATGAATAATGAGACAGTTAATAACTTGAATGATGAAAAATGATGAAATAAAAAATTTAAGGGAAAAGGGACAATGTAAAAATGTTCAATGATAGAAAATGTGAGTAATAAGAATGAAGTCTATTACAAATAATCTTCATAGCGATCAATCTGAAAGTATTTTATTTTATTTTTCTTATTGTCACACATTTAGTTATTCTCTATTACAGTGTTTGAATGAAAAGTGATTAACAATTTTGAATGATGGAAAATGGGAATAATAATGATGCATCCAATTACAAATGGTTTATAGTTTCAAGAAGAAGACGTTTCAGGTAAGCTAAAATTTTATTTTGGATGAAAATTCAAGTTTTGTATTTATGGTTGAATTATTGCAACACATAAATAAACTTGTCTCATGAATAATGTTTATGTACTCACACTATGAGTGTGTGTGTATGTTTTGGGGGTGAGATAGAGATATAGATGGAGGGGAGAAGGGAGATGCAAAGATAGGGTGGGGAGGAAGAGATATAGAAATGGAGAGAGAAGTGTTAGAGAGAGAGAGAGAGAGTATGTTTGGGGGGTGAGATAGTGAAATAGAGAGATAAAGAAGGAGAGATAATGGGAGATAGAGATATAGATGGAGGGGGTAGAGATGTGCTTACACTGAAATCAATGTGCACTCTTAATCTAATTAATTTGAAATTAATGTACATCATACATCTAATTGCATCAAATCATAAATCAAAATATACAATGAAATCAATGCATCAAGTGAAAACAATCAAAGAAATCAACTTCTACACTACAATCAATGCATCTTGTGCAAACAATCAGATAGAATTAGAAATAAAAATCTACACTAAATTCAATTCGTATATTGCAAGTAATCAAATAGGATTAGAAATCAATATCTACATTGAAACCAATGCATAGAGGGGAGAAGAGAGATGCAAATACAGGGTGGGGTGGAGGAGATATAGATATGAAGAGAGAAGTGTTAAAAAGAGAGAAGGAGAAGAGAGAGAGAGGGAGTAGAAAATGAAGGGAGAGAGAGGGAGAGAGATAGATATATATGGAGAGAGCGTGTGTATGTTTGGTGGGTGAGATGGAGAGGTAAAGAAGGAGATACAATGGGAGATAGAGATATAGATGGAGGGGTAGAGATGTGCTTAAACTGAAATCAATGCACATTATTAATCTAGTCACTTTGAAATTAATGCACATCATACATCTAGTTGCATCAAATCTAAAATTAACATCTACACTAAAATCAATGCATCTACTGCAAATAATCAAATAGGATTAGAAAGAAAAATCTACACTAAATTCAATGCATCTATTGCAAGAAATAAAATAGGATTATAAATCAATATCTATACTAAAACCAATGGATCCCGTGAAAGCAATCAAATAGGATTAGAAATCAACATTTGCAGTAGAATCAACACATCTAGTGTAAGGTATTAAATAGGATTAGAAATCGACATCTACACTGAAATCAATGTGTCTAGTGCAAGTGATCAAATATGATTAGAAATAAATATCTACACTGAAACCAATGCATCTAGTGCAAGCAATCAAATAGGATTAAAAATTAACATCTAAATAAAATAAATGCATCTAGTGTAAGGTATTAAATAGGATTAAAAATCGACATCTACATTGAAATCAATGCATCTAGTGAAAGTGATCAATTTGTATTAGAAATAAACTACTACACTCAAATCAATACATATAGTTTAGTGAAAAACCAAAATATTCTTGACTTTCTAGATATAACTTCTATATTTGTATGTGTTTTTGTGTCCACCTTCCATTCTGTGTCTATCTCCCTCCCTCTCTCCTTCTCTCTCCCCATCGCCCCCCTCTCTCACTAGTCTCTCTCTCACCACCTCTCCGTCCATTTCTGTATCTTTATATTCTTCCCTCTCCCCCCTGCCATCTATATATATACCTCCCTCCATCATTCCTTATTTTTTTCTCTATCCCATCCCCTGAAAGACATGGAATGATCTCTCTCTCTCTCTCTCTCTCTCACACACACACACATTTTATTTTTCTCTCTTTTCTTCCCTCTTTCCCCTAAGTCTCTCTCTCTCTCTCTCTCTCTCGCCCTCTTCCTCTCCCACTTTCTCTCTCCCTCCCTCTTCCTCTCTCTCTCTCTCTCTCTCTTTCTCTTCCTCTTCTCCCTCTATATCTATCTCTCTTCCTCCGTCCCTCTCTTTTCCTATTTCTTATTCCCTCTCTCCCCCCTCCATCTATATATCTATCTCCCATTTTCTCTTCTTATCACCCCAAAAAAATACACACTCTCTCTCCATATCTATATATATCTCTCTCCCTCCCTCTTCCTCTTCCTCTCCCTCTTCTCTCTCTCTCTTCCCATTCTCCCTTGTCACTCTCTCTCCCTCTCTACCTTTCTATCTTTGTCTTTCTTCCCCTTCCAACTCCATCTATCTTCCCCTCTCTCTCTCCTCTCTCTCGAGTCCTCTCTCCGACTTTCTCACCCACCGTCCTCTATCTCTCCCTCCCATCACACAACAATGATAGAATATAATGTGCAGATGTTTCCACCATTTAGATTGAGAGATATATTTATATTTTGTTTTATTTATGTGAAGCCTATGGGTCAAATATGGTATTTGACCCATGGTATTAATAATAATTTGTTCCATGATATTTGGCCCATGGGATTCATCTAAATAAAAAAATATATAAGTATATCTCTCAATCTTATTTGATTTCCAGAATCAATAGTTTTTCAACTTTAGCTTTCCATTACAAATATATTGAGCCGACATTAAAAAAGTTTACCAACTTTCTTACATTACATCTACACATTAGTATGAATATTAGATAATAATATTAATTTGGCCCATGGTATTTGTCCCATAGGCTTCACCTAAATAAAACATCCTTTTTGAGTGTCCTTAAATATAAAGATGATTATGGAGTAAATATAAAATGGGGCATTTGACCCATGGTATTTAGCCCATGGTATTTGGTCCATGGTATTAATAATAATTTGTTCCATGGTATTTGGCCCATAGGCTTCACCTAAATAAAACTTCTTTTTTGAGTTTTCTTAAATATATAAGGAGGTTTGTGGAGTAAATATAAAAAATGGGTTTTATTTATTTACAATACCTCTCGAGTAAGTATAAAGAAAGGTTTTACTTATTTACCATACCTCCGGTTATATTTTTATTTATTTACCATACCTTTTTGAGTGTTCATAAATATAACTTTGCGTTAAAAGGTAGGGATAATTATTACAAATATATTGATTACAATTAAGCTGACATTACAAAATGTTTACAAACTTTCTTACAATACATCTACAGATGTACCCCCGGGCAACTATTACAATTAAGTAATTAAAGGTAAATTTAGTGTTATTTAAGAATGAGAATTGTGAACATTCATCATTATTTCTCAATATAAATCATGTCTTGTGAAATAATTTGGAAATTTTAAAAAAATCACATATTTTAAAAATTTTCATTATTAATTTAATTTTTTATATATTAAGAAATACTACTCACAAATAATAAAACAATTGTAACATAAAAATTATATAACAAAAAAACCAGGTATTTTTGGAATAATTAAATAGTTGTAACAAAAATAATGTAGAACAAGAAAAACTATGTATATTTGGATATGAAAATTTAGATACATTTAATTAAGTAAAATTTTAAAAGAATAATGTTTATATACAATAAAAAAATAAATTTATTAAATAATTAGTTTAGATCTATATTATTTATCATAGGGATCAATTCTCTTTTCACTCTAAAATAAGTTTGCATATCAAGACATTTGATCTCTCTTGGCTCTTCGTAAATCCATAGTTAAGATTGATCTAGGCCATTTTAATTCCCCCCTTTAAATAAACTACATTCTGCATGAATACCATGGGTTGTTTTTATAGTTTATTATTATTTATTTTATTATTTTTATTTTTTATTGTATTTTTACCTAGTTAAAATGTTAATTACATTATGTCAATCTTTTTATTTAATTTACTTTTTTTTTCCTTGTGTAATTTGACATAGTGTCACCAAAACATAAATTAAATCTAACTTATTAAAAAGAAAAAAAACTAACATTATAAGAAACATATATAACTATTTAATTATGGATCTAATGGCCTAAAACATTTCAATAGTCTAACATTTGATCCAATGGCTCAGACATGGAGACATGGACACAGGTGCAACTAGGAGAGTTTTTTTCAAAGAGGATCTTTTTATTTAATTCACCAAAACCTAAATTCAATCTAACTTATTAAAAAGAAAAAAAAAACTAACATTATAAAAAACATATATAAAACTATTTACTTGAGGATTTGGCGACATAAAACATTTCAATCCTGTAACATTTGATCCAATGGCTCATACATGGACACATTGGCACCTAATGGAGTTGTTTTCAAAGAGAAACACCTTATAATAAAATAATAATATTTATTTAATTATAACTTAAATTTTATTTTAATTATAATTTAATAATGTATTTAATTTTCGTAATTTAATATTATTTTATCTTATTTTTTATTTATAATAAAATAATAATATTTATTTAATTATAACTTAAATTTTATTTAAATTATAATTTAATAATGTATTTCATTTTCGTAATTTAATATTTTTTTTATCTTATTTTTTATTTAAATAACTGATATAAGTGCAAATATTTAGCTCAATTGTGGTATGTTCTTGAAGAAGATGATGTTATATTATTATATTTAAGGATATCAAGTTAAATAATGAATTTTGGATTTAATGTAATTATTTTACATTAAAATTTTCATTGTGCGTATACTTGTTAGGGTTAAGCATTGATTTTTTTTTAAGTTAGTTGTTTTTGTTTTGTTTTGTTTTTTTTTAAGCTTTGTAGTATCTTTCTATTATCAAATATATATAGGGAAAATTGTCATACAAAATAAAACAAATACAGTGACCTCAACCTGCTCGAAGGAAACCAGGTCTATTGGCCACCGTAGCAAGTTAAATGCAAACCAAAAACGAAATTGTCTTATCCTGCTAATTACAGTATTAAGAACTGCATTATGTCCATAATATTTACAAATAAAACAAGTATTTAAACTAATGAGCTCCAAAATTATATAGAAATATACATCATTTAACCAGAAAGATCCACAGGAACTGGAGCATTAGCAGTGGTACCGAGCACCTACTCACTGCATTGTGTTATTTGAAATTTATTTTCTATCTTACCAACCCTGTCATTTAGCTAAATATGAGCTTTGAACATTGCATGCATGTCCAACTTCATTTGTTGCAGTTCAAATAGAATTGAAGAGTTGATGCTCTTTTCCTCTTGACATGCCATGGCCTTTGCAAGAAAGCATTTCATCTTCCAGTAGGTCTTCACCAATTGTTGAAAGAGGGACACCCGACCCTGAGTACTCCCTGGATCTGTTATAAAATCCATTTTAGAAATCTGAGCTTCCATGTCTTCATCCTCGCTGTCTGTTTGTATTTCCCAATCATGATTTTTTTTTTTAATTTGAGCCAAATTCCCTGATTCATATACCTGAGCAATGCCTTGCAACACTTGTTCATTCTACTTCCTACCCCTCTTCCTCCTTCCAGCCTCTTGATGAGGCTACCTACAATGATTTACCTTCCCTGTTTTCCCTTTAACCATATTGGAAGTGATATAACTTGAAAAGAAGCTTGTGGGAAGAAGTAAGTCAGAAACGTAATGCAATAAAATTGAATAAAGCTCCATTGCAGTCAACCCATCTCGCATAGCCATACCATTAATGAACAGGGTGACAAAAAATCGAAGACTATTATGGAAATTAACCAGGAAAATACCCGTAATTAAATCACAGAGAATATTATGATAATTCCTCCTCATAGTTAAAGATAATTGCCAACAAGAGATAGCAAGAGAGCCACAAACTATCCGCCTGGCAGTGACATATCCAAGAACGTTTTGAAAGACTACGACATAAACCAAGACAATAGTATAAATTGAAATAAAACTATGGTAGTGCCATCCCATCAGACCATGCCCAACAGACACTATAGGGACCTTTACACCAACATGTTATTGCCTAAATCTACCTCAGGCTGAAAGAAGGGAGAGTTCAAGGTAACATCAAATCACGCTCAGTCAGGTAGCTAGCCCTACCAGAATAGGAGAGAGCTCTCTCCGGGTCAATCTCAGCAAAAATAATCGATGGGGCTTGAGATGACTTAAAATAAAGGCTAATTTTAGGCTAGGTATGTAATTAAAGGAGTTTTATTGTGATTTTGGGGGTTTTTGTTGGAATCAAAAGGAAAGGCAAATTTGGGTCCGGGGATGAGGCCTAGTTTTTGCAGAGTTCTGAATGGAGAAAGGAAGGCAATTGTTTTGATGCTTTGAATTGAATTAATGAATGGTTCAAACTGGTGAGGAGCTCAAGAGGGCAAGAGGCTTTCAATAATCCTCTTCAAACAGATGAAAACATGGAAAATTAAACAAAACTGAAGGTAGAGCAAAGCAAGCTAATGAATTCCACCTTTATCACTCATTTGTTTAATTTAAGAAGAAAGGAGAAGGGAAATGAGACACATAAACATCAATGAACTTAAAATTACATAGAGAAAAACACCATCAAAACACAGAGCCACATGGATCCAAAAGAGTGCTGCAAACCCTGGTCTATTCCTTTGCCAAAATTGCAGAGATAAAATGTACAATGAAGTGCCAAGCAATCCCAAGTGTCCAACCTCTGAAAATGACTGAGAAAATACAATATATAGACAAGAAAAAATCATACCCATGCCTCTAGGGGTTGAGCTCATCATTCTAGGAGCTTTTTCAACCATGTCTAAACTAGGAACTAGAAAATAGGCAATGAAACAACTTGCCTCTATATGATAGGAAACTGATTCGTTCACTTACATTTCACTTTTTGGTGAATGAATCTACTAAGATGAGTAAAAATGTGCCAAAATTACATAAAAGTCATGAAATTACATCAAGTTACATAAAGAGTTACATAAAAAATTCAAACTAGCCAAAACTAGGCAAAATTCTGAGCTGCTGAGTGAAAAATAGGCCAAATTTCCCAATGCACCGCGCCTGAAATCTCTATCCATAGCACAAATTTGAGGCTGATTTTGAGGGCCTTCCTGAAGTCAAAATTGAGTTTAGGATAGCTAGTTGGAAATCTCTTCCTGTCTACTTTCCAACCCAAGTGGAATTTTTGAATTTGGTTGCCATTTTCACCTCCAAAAATCAAATCTCCCAACACTGCTTCCTATGTGTGCAAAAAGTGGCAAAAAAGTCATTTTTGAGGTTTTTTTGACCCTTTAGGAAACCTAGAACTTGATGAAATCCTTAGGTAATCCATAGGAATGCATAAATTTTGATGACAAATCCAGAAATGCAAATTTTTCCTGCAGAAGAGCTGCCAATTATAAGCGTGCGCTAAGTGGCGCTACATGTCGGGCAGGAAAATCTGTGTTTAGGCCAAAAAATTCAAAATTGACAAAATTTTTCCCAAATTTCTTGAAATATGGGCTGAAGTTCCATCATCAAGCACTATTCTGGGCCAAATAAGCTTCATCCAAAATTTGGAGTATATCATGCCTTTTGCGACGCTTTAATGCCTTCTTGGTGCATGCAATTCGGTTGTAGAGTCACTGTCTTGGTCATAAGAAGTATTCGCCTCCATGAGAATTTGCAAGGTCTGTGTTGTCTTACATGATAATGAGAACTTTGGTGTATTTGGTTTATTTCCAAATATATGGGAATATAGGAGGTAATATGAGGAGTAGGATAGTAGGAACAATGAACTTTTATCAAGTGGAATTTGCTTTTTGAAAACTTGTGATTTGATAAATTTAGGGAAAAGGGACAACCACTTGATTTTTTGGGATAAACTTGGGATTTTGTGAAATTTTACAAGTGGAATAAGGATAATGGGAATGAGAGATGGATGGAGTGACTTTAGGGATGAAAGAGGATAGGGGAATGGGCTGTAGTGATATATGAACAATGATGAGGGATGGGAGAAATAACAATGTTTTGACACCAAAACCAATTTTAAAACCCTAGAGGAGGCACCTCTCCAAAAATAAAATAGGGTTTGGATTTTTGCATTTAAATTCTCTTAATCAACATCAAACAGTTGTTATGAGTAATGGAGAAGTGACTTTTACCTACTCAAACAAGAAGAGACCGAGCAAATTTGATGTTGAAAGGAATGGTGAAAAAACTTGTGTTCCGGCCCAATGCAATGCGCAGCCAACCTAGTGCATTGTGCCCCTCCAATGCATCATGCTGGTTCAAATTTACACACAGTCAGCTGGTTCAATGCGCTGCGCTCCTCCGGTGCGTCGCGACAGTCACCCAACTCGTCGCGCTCTGCAACCTCAATACAATCTGCCCTCAAACAACTTGTTCGCTCTTCACAACTCTTCCTTGGCTCACTGCTGTCTCTTTGGCATGAAAATGGAGTTTTGAATTTGTAAAATATGTTATATGCCAAGGATTTAAATTTTTCATTTGAAAAAATGCACTTTGTAATATTGAAAACTTGACATTTTTCAAAAACTCTGTTTTGCTTCCTTTTTTCTTTTTTAACTGAATGATGAGCTTTTGCACACTAAACCACCATAAATTATGAGAAAAACTCTTCACTTGCAATGGAAAAAACTCTTAACTTACTTGCACACCACATATTTTAGCACATTTGGAAAATTTGGAGAAGTTTATGGTGAAATTGGGCTTGCAACTCTATGCGTCGCGCCACAAACCCAATGCGTAGCGCCCTTTTGCAGGAGGCTTTTGGAGGCCTCCCTGATGTCCAAATTGGGCATGGGATAGCGCGTTGGAAATATTATTGAGTTTACTTTCCAACTCAACTAGAATTGTTCAATTTGGAGTTCATTTTCCATGTCAAAAGTCAAATCTCCCAAGACTGGTCAAAATGTGCAAAATGAGGCTGCCTCAAGGCAGAGTGCTGTTGCATTCAACTTTTTAAGGTCTTACTCAGCTCAAAATTGATCTCATGATAGCTCATTGGAAATCTCGTTGTGTCTAAGTATCATTTGACCCATCAAGAAAATCATTTTTCCAACCAAGCTAGGAGAAATTTTGATTTTCCCAAGGTCACTTCAGAGGCGCATCAATTCTCCTGAGGCAACTGTATTTTTGAAATTTCTCTAAAACCATGACACCTGTGTAAAACATGAAGGAGGTTTTTCTTCCTTGGCATTTTGTGGAAAAAAACCTCTCTCAGGTTTCCAAAATCCATCTTTTCTTTCTCAGAGAATGTTGGCAATATGATGCAGAGTGTTGTCCTTGATGGCAACCCACTGAATGAAGATGAAGACATGCGACTATTGACTTGTGCTGTCCTTGATGGAAATCCACCTGATGAAGCTATTCTTGATGTAATGGGTAATGGACTTGGTAAATGATGTTTGTTAGCAATATGATGATGAGTGTTGTCCTTGAAAGGCAACCCTCTTGATGAAGATAATGGCAACTTATTGGATGAAGTTGTGCTTGATAGAATATGTCTTGATGAAGTAAATCTATTGTATCTACAGTGATTATAGAAGGCAATGAAGAAAGGAATTCAATATGTGATAGATCTATGATGAAAAGAGTATGTCTCTAGGCATACACGGATTTGCCTAAGGGAAGTCGCGTATGCACGCGGGAAAGAACGTGCCGAGTCGCGTATGGGCAAAAGCGCTCAAAAAGTGCAAAAACAGGGGTAACCACCATGGTATTGACCCATTGTATTGGGTTATGATTCGTCTAAACAACCCCGTCCAGGAATACCATCGGATGTAATGTGGTTTTGGCTCATGGTATTGAAAAAGGGTAAACCTATATAAAGAGAAGAAATTCATTGTGCAAGAGATAAGCGTGGGTGCAAGATGTCTGAGCTTGAATGAATACTTCTCTCTGGAGTATATCTGAATGGAAAGGGTTACAGTTGAATGAAAGATCTGAAAGTATGATGCACCAATGATGGAGTGATGAAGAAGGGGATCTAGATATGTATTGTACTTGTATTTGCTAGATCTGTTTATGGAATGATTAGATTTGTGATGAGGCGAACATCTAGGTGAACATCTGTCTGAGGTAAAGGGTAAAATCTGAAGTGATGTATCTATTGGGAAGAATTACTATAACATTTAAGTTTGAAGAACCATATGCTAGTTCGCCGAACCGGAAGCGCGTATATACGCGACTTCGCTGAAGAGAAAGCGCATATGCGCAATAAAATTAGCTCTGTAATTTGTACTAAAGTATATGCTAGTTTGTGTGGACGGAAGCGCGTATATACGCGACATCAAAGAAAGGAAAGCACGTATGAAAACTAGGGTTTGCTGAATTTTGTGGTAAGAAATGTCTAATCTGTTCTGTTGGTTTACCAATATCTGTCAGTAAGTTATGTGTATCTATTTCATGGTTGACTGTGCTTAAAAGTATGGAAAGGGTCTAATCTGAAAATATGATGAAATGTGGCCTACAAGTGGTGTCCTAAAGGAAGCTTTGGATCCAGTGTGAAAATTGATGAAATGTGGTCAATAGAGGTGGTGAGGGTTGTAGCCTTCAGTCAGGGGGTTGTAGCTCCCTTTCAGGTGAGGCTGGTAAGCGAGATCAGGGGGTCGTAGCTCCCTTCCAGGAGAGGCTAGTAAACGAGTGCAGGTGGGTGCCTGCGTGCTGGTAGGAGTCTGCACCAGCACATATGTTGTAAGATGTTTTCTCAAAAATAAAATATTGAAGGCTGAGCAACGGAAGCGGTGGTTTTCTCCCAACCTGGGTTTCCACCTAAAAATCCTGGTGTTCATGTGTGATGCTTTGTGTGATGGTTTACTCTGTTCTTACTATTCATGTTTACTGTTTATTAAACATCTGATGAATGAATGATGGAATGATTTAAGTGAAGAACTAATGACATAATTAGATATCTGTGTATACACGAGTTTCATAAAGGGTATCCGCGTATATACGCGAGTCTGTTTCAGGAAAGTAGCGTATGGGTTTTAGAAGCAAGAAAAAGTAAAAGTTTTGAATATGCAGTAAATACTGATTCACCCCCCCCTCTCAGTATTTTCCCAACAATTGGTATCGGTATTTGGTCATACTGCGGAAATGATCGCTGAAGGAGATCCGTCGCGATGGGAAGTCAAGAAGGAGCTAATGTCTATAAAGCCACCTCTGTTCAATGGAAACAATACGATATTAAAGAGAGAATGAAACCTGAAATCATGTCACCCGCAAAGTCTTAGTGCTTGGATACCAATACATTACGTTGTCGTGGAAGAAGGTTATCGATATCCGGCAACTATTCCTACTGATGCAGCAGAAAGGAAAAAATATGAAATCAATGCCAAAGCCATCAATGTTTTATTAGGAAGTATGTCTGAACCAAAATTTGCTAAAGTGATGCAGCAAAATTCCGCAAAATAAATATTGGACAAAATCATTCTAAGCTATGAAGGAGATACAAAGGTAAAAAGTGCAAAACTCCAAACTCTTAGAATTGAATATGAAAATTTGAAGATGCATAGTGATGAAAGTGTTGCCAATTTCTTTCTTCGTCTAGATGATATTGTAAATCGGATGAGAAATTTGGGTGAAACCATAATCGATGCTACTCTGGTGGAAAAAGTCTTAAGATCCTTGACTTCAAAATTTGACTCTAAAGTTTCAGGTATTGAAGAAAGGAAAGATATGCAAACTCTTACTGTTGTTCAATTACATGGTATTCTGACTGCTTTTGAAATGAGGCAAGGAGGTCCTTCCCAAATCAGAGAATATGCCTTTAAGGCATCTACAAAAGGAAAAGAAGTAGCAAGAAAGAATAAGAATCGATCTAGCACAAGAAAAATTTATTACACTAATGAAGACAGTGATGGATCATCTAATAGTGAGGAAGAATGTGAAGAAGACTTTAGACTTCTCATGGATTTTGAACAAAGAGACGAAAAGGATACTTTTGTGGATTCTCTAGAGGACAATGATTTTCTTGAAGAAAACAATCAACTCAAAGTAAGCCTAGAAGAAAAGAACATAATCATAGAGACTCTTGAAAATCATCTTGAAGCCAAGGAAAAATGCATTGAGGAATTGGAGTGTAAAGTAGTAAGTCTAAGGAAAGATAATGAGAAAGTGAAAACTCTCAATCTTAGATTTGCTAAAGGTTCAGAAACCTTAGATGAGATTATCAAGACACAACGATCTCCTCTTAGAAAAACAGGTCTTGGATATACTGGGGAATCTTCCCAGACTTCAGCACCAAATTATCTGAAAGTAGTCACAACTGGTTCTTTTCATTCAGCCACTCAGCAAGGGAACAAAGGATCTTTACAGGTAAAGCATGATCATCTCAAATCAAGGATCACTAACAGGGAGATCCTTCAAAGAAGCAACAACCAACAGGTAAATTGGGGTAAGTATTTCATGATCGCGAAATTTCTACTTCAATGGACAATGTTTCTCATGTCACAATTTTGGTCATAAATTTGTTCAATGTGTTGCATATAAAACCATCATGACAAGAGAAGCAAGAAAGAAAAGGATTGAAATTGAAACAGAGAGGAATACCTACAACAACTTTTCTCCTCTTCAAAATGAATTTGAATGTACTTATTGCAATAACTTTGGCCATGAAGAATCTGAATGCAGGAGCAAAGTCCAGCCAAAAGAACATGTTCCTTCCAACACCAAAGTATGGAAAAAGAAGGATGTACAGGTTGAGAATTGTGGTATAGCATTAAAACTGATAAGGTGAAGAAAATCAATGGTACATTGATAGTGGGTGCTCAAGACACATGACGATCAATAAAAACAAACTCCTTACATATAATGCTCTAGGAAAAAGTTACATTTGGAAATGATACTCCTGCTGTAATTAAAGGAAAAGGGTCAGTATTTCTAAAAGAAAAAGTGAAGGCTAAAGGTGTCATGTATGTGGATGGATTAAGGCATAACCTGTTAAGTGTTAGTCAAATGTGTGATCAAGGAGCAGAAGTGGTCTTCAGTTCCAAAGAATGTGTGGTTCGTGATCTTGATACGGGTAAAATCATTATAAAAGGAAAAAGAAATCCAAGCAACCTGTATGTACTAAACGGCATAGATCAAGTTACTTGAGAAAATCTTCAGAAAATTGGCTATGGCATAGAAGGCTGGGGCATTTGAGCTTCTCTCAAATCAACAAATCAAGCAGACTTCAAGTTGTTCATGGTCTTCCCAATATTACTCTACCAGAGAGTATCATATGCAAATCTTGCCAATTCGGTAAGCAGACCAGAGTTCAATTTAATGCCAAAGAAGGATCATCAAGTAAGCCTCTTGAACTCATTCATACTGACATATGTGGACCTATGATGAAAAATTCACCCCGTGGAGAACAATACTATATCTTATTCATTGATTATTATTCTAGAATGTGTTGGATCGGGCTCATTAAACACAAAGATGAAGCATTTGAAAATTTTCAAATCTTCAAAGCATTAGTTGAAAATGAATTAGATCTAAAAATCAAGTGTCTTAGATCTGATCGAGGAGGAGAATATACATCAAATGAGTTCCTTGAATTTTTTGAACAAAATGGTATAAAAAGACAGTTCTCTGTAGCAGGCACCCCACAACAAAATGGCGTAGCAGAAAGAATGAATAAAGCAATTCAACAAATGGCTAGATCTATGCTTGATGATTCTGGAACACCTAACATTTTCTGGGGAGAAGCAGCACATACAGCAGCAAACATTCTCAACAAAGCTCATGTTTGGGTAAATAGTGAAAAAACTCCATATGAACTCTGGTATGGTAATTCTCCCTCTATGAAGCATTTTAGAGTTTTTGGAAGTAAATGCTTTATCAAAAATAATGATGAAAATCTTGGCAAGTTTGAACCTAGATCAGATGAAGGGATACTTCTTGGTTACTCATCTTGACAAAAGCATACAAATGTAACATAAAAACCGAAAGATTGTTGAATGTTAATGTTGTGTGAGTCTGCGGCTCTAAGAAAAAAAAACAACAAAAGAAGATGATGGTGACTTATGTCCTTCTACATCAAATAGAAATGATATAGACAGTGGATCCAATGAAGAACCTGAAGATGATCTATCTGAAAAATCTCCATCCAGATATGTTCAAAATAATCATCCTGAATCTCAAATTTTGGGAGACAAGGAATCAGGTGTATGAACAAGGAGAACCCTTGTGGGATCTTATAGTCATCTGGCACTTCTATCCACAATTGAACCACACAATGTCAATCAAACTAGCAAAGATGAATGTTGGAAGCAAGCCATGAATGAAGAGCTTGATCAAACTGAAAAGAATGACACTTGGGAATTGGTACCAAGACCACATGATAAAAATGTCATTGGAACTAAATGGATTTTCAAGAACAAGCTAAATGAGAATGGGGATGTTTATAAGAACAAAGCTAGATTGGTTTTGCCAAGGGTATACTCCACAAGGGTATAGACTTTGAAGAAACTTTTACAACTCCTGGCTAGACTTGAAGCCATAAGAGTATTTCTTTATTTTCAAATTTATCAACAAATCAAAGTTTATCAAATGGATGTTAAATCTGCTTTTCTTAATGGAGATCTAGAAGAAGAAGTATATATAGAACAACTGGAAGGTTTCATTTTGGGAAATGATGCAAATCTTGTTTGTAGACTTAAAAAGGCTCTATATGGTCTCAAACAAGCTCCAAGGGCTTGGTATTATCGCCTTGACAAATATCTTCATCAATAAGGATTTTCAAAGGGGTCTGCTGATAGCAACTTATACACAAAAGTTGAAAATGGTAAACTATTGATTGTGGTTGTATATATTGACGATATCATTTTTGGGAGTAACGAAGAATCCTTGAGTCAAAAATTTGCTTCTGTCATGCAGCAAGAATTTGAAATGTCCTTACTTGGAGAACTAAAATTCTTTCTTGGCTTACAAGTGCATCAAACTGCAGATGGTATATTCCTATCACAAGCAAAATATCTTAAGAAAATTCTGAAGAAGTATGGCATGGAAGAATGCAAACCTGTAAGTACACAATGACAGCAGGATGCAATCTCAGTTCTCACTGATAGATTCTCACGGTAAATCAACGGTACGGATCAATGACAGGAAGTCTACTTTATCCTCCAACCAGGACTAGACTAGACATTATGCATATAGTTAGGATTGTTAGCGATTAAGCTAATCCAAAAGTCTCACTTCAGTACATTAAAAGAATTTTCAAATATCTTGAGAACTCAAGACCTTGGTATGGTATCCAAAGAATGATGATCTTACTCTTCATGCTTACACTGATGCAGATTGGGCTGGAAGTGTTGATGATCGGAAAAGCACTAGTGGTGGTGCATTCTATATGGGACCCTGGCTAGTATCTTGGTTCAGCAAGAAGAAAAATTCTATTGCCTTATCTACAGCAGAAGCAGAATATGTGGCTGCCGCATCTTGTTGCACTCAACTCCTTTGGACGATGCAAACCTTACAAGATTTTCAAATCAAATGTACACCTCTTGTCCCCATTAAGTGTGACAATACAAGTGCCATCAGTATTTCAAAGAATCCTGTTATGCATTCGAAGACCAAGCACATTCTCATCAAGTATCACTTCTTACGTAGTTAAGTGCTTGAAAAAAAGTGAAGTTGGAGTATGTTACCTCCAAAGAACAAGCTGCTGATATCTTTACCAAACCTCTTCCCAGGGAAGCATTCGAGTATTTAAGACAGAAGCTGGGAGTGTTCTCTGCCAGTCAAAAGAAAAATCAGCATAAATTTTAAAAGATGTCTTGGGATACGCGGGTTTCCTGAAACACAGTCGCGTATGTACGCGAGTTCCTGCACATAAACCCGCGTATGTCGGTGTGCTAACTTTTATTTGGGTGATCTCTTCAACACAGTTGCAGTCTTGTTTGGTATCTCTAATACTATACGGTATCTGCGGTGGTGTTCAGTTCATAATTCTTTTTCTAATGTTTTGATAAAGATGCCTTGATGATTTGTTGGTGAAAGTGTTCAGGATGCACAAACTAAGGGGGAGCCTTAGTTATATGAAAAAGATGCTTGGATGCACAGTTTCAGGGGGAGCATTAGCTTTGCTGAGTATAATGCATTGTTGGAATTATGATGGTTCTGAAATATGTTTTTTTTTTCTTGAAGTCTTTCTGGTGTTGGTCATATTTGTAATCTGATGAAAAGGTCTTGTTGAGACCCATGATGTAAAATTGTAATATTCAGTCGTGTAAGAACTTGTCAAATTTGTAAACCCACTTGGTTGGGTAGCTGAGTCAAATATTGTAAACCCACTTGATTGGGTAGTTGAGTCCAATTTGTAAACCCACTTGGTTGGGTAGTTGAGTCTCTTATGTAAATCCACTTGGATGGATCTTTGATGTAAGTGTGATTCATTGGTGATAGGAACTTCATAGAGTCATGTACTTCATTGGAACATATGTTTGACGATTCAGCATGAACTCAGGGGGAGCTTGGTCACTTCAGTATATATCAGATCTGCAGAATGCTTCTTCCACATGAGGAGAAAAGGGGGAGAGTATGTTGGTTCTTGATCCACCCTTTGTCCTTGATGTCAAAGGGGGAGAGTGACATGGTGTTTGAATGATGTCAAAAATGGAGAGAGTGACATGGTGTCATTGTATTCTTAATGTACCTATTTGTTGTGGTAACCAAACACCATCGTGGTTGCCATCAAGTCCAACGGGGGAGATTGTTGGCAATATGATGCAGTGTTGTCCTTGATGGCAACACGAATGAAGATGAAGACATGCGACTATTGACTTGGTGTTCGCCTTGATGGCAATCCACACGATGAAGTTATTCTTGACGTAATGGGTAATGGACTTGGTAAATGGTTTTATTACTTATTATGATGATGAGTGTTGTCCTTGAAAGGCAACCCTCTTGATGAAGATAATGGCAACTTACTGGATGAAGTTGTGCTTGATAGAATATGTCTTGTTGAACTAAATCTGATATATCTACAGTGAGTACAGAAGGCAATGAAGAAATTCAGCATGTGCTAAATATATGATGAAAAGAGTATGTTTCAAGGAATACGCGGATATGTCTAGGGGAAGTCGCGTATGCACGCGGAAAAGAACGTGCCAAGTCGCGTATGGGTAAAAGCGCTCAAAAAGTGCAAAACCAAGGGTAACCACCATGGTATTGACCCATTGTATTGGGTAATGGTTCGCCTAAATGACCCCGTCTAGAAATACCATCGGAAGTAATGTGGTTTTGGCTCATGGTATTGAAAAAGGATAAACCTATATAAAGAGATGAAATTCATTGTGCAAATCATGAACGTGGGTGCAAGATGTCTGAGCTTGAATGAATACTTCTCTCTGGAGTGTATCTGAATGGAAAGGGTTACAGTTGAATGAAAGATCTGAAAGTATGATGCACCAATGATGGAGTAATGAAGAAGGGGATCTAGATCTGTATTGTACTTGTATTTGCTAGATCTGTTTATGGAATGATTAGATTTGTGATGAGGCAAACATCAAGGCGAACATCTGTCTGAGGTAAAGGGAAAAATCAGAAGTGATGTACCTGTTGTGAATAATTGCAATAACATTTAAGTTTGAAGAACCATACGCTAGTTCGCGGAAGCGGAAGCGCGTATATACGCAGCTTCGCTGAAGAAAAAGCACGTATGCGCAATAAAATTAGCTCTGTAATTTGTATTGAAGTATACGCTGGTTTGGGTGGAAGGAAGCGCGTATATACGCGACATCAGAGAAAGGAAAGCGCGTATGCAAACTAGGGTTTTCTGAAGTTTGTGGTAAGAAATTTCTGATCTGTTTTGCTGGTTTACTTATATCTGTCAGTAAGTTATGTGTATCTATTTCATGGTTGACTATGCTTAAAAGTATGGAAAGGGTCTAATCTGAAAATATGATGAAATGTGGCCTACAAGTGGTGTCCTAAAGGAAGCTTTGGATCCAGTGTGAAAATTGATGAAACGTGGTCCATAGAGGTGCTGAGGGTTGTAGCTTCGATCGGGGGGTTGTAGCTCCCTTCCGGTGAGGCTGGTAAATGAGATGGGGGTCATAGCTCCCTTCGGGAGAAAGTGGTAAATTAGTCGAGGTTGGAGCTCCTTCCGGGGGAGAGGTGGTAAACGGTCGAGTGGGTGCTGCGTGCGTGGTGCGCACCGGCACATATGTTTATGCAGATATTTTATAATAATAAAATATTGAAGGCTGAGCAATGGCAGCGGTGGTTTTCTCCCGACTTGGGTTTCCACCTAAAAATCCTGGTGTTCATGTGTGATGCTTTGTGTGATGGTTTACTCTGTTCTTATTGTTCATGTTTACTGTTTATTAAACATCTGATGAATGAATGATGGAATGATTTAAGTGAAGAACTAATGACATAATTAGATATCTGTGTATACGCGAGTTTCATAAAGCGTATCCGCGTATATACGCGAATCTGTTTCAGGAAAGTAGCGTATGGGTTTTAGAAGCAAGAAAAAGTAAAATTTTTGAATATGCAGTAAATACTGATTCAACCCCCCTCTCAATATTTTTCCCAACAGAAAAATCATTGGAGTAAAACCTATCTCGATGTGTGGAACAAGGGGTTTCTCGAAATGAAGCGAAATGAAGGGGATAAGTGGCTTCTAAATTCTTGAGAAAATTTTGGGAAGTAGGGAGGAATGTTAGGAAGCAGGGGAAAGTGAAATTTTAGAGATCGAGTGAGGGGAAGGGGTCCAAAAGGGAAAAACACAGGCCTAGCCTAAAAAATTGCCAAGTTATAGCAAGAAAATATGGTTTGTGTGAAAATGAGGAATTCGGGGGATCTCAGTGATGGGAAGTGTTTAATAAGGTAAATTAAGGATAGGGGAAAGTATATGAACATCAGGATACAAGTTTTGCTGATGATTTGACCATCCAAGAGAAATTACCTTCAAAACCCTAGGAGATGGAAATGAACCTTACCTAGGCACAACTGAAGCATGAAAAAGGTGTAAAATGACCCTTTGAAACTTGAAATGATGATGAAAACCCTCTGAATGATGGTATACTCAGCTGAATGGTGACATGGATCGACATTTGGACAACTTTGACAGGAGTAAAAGAAAACCCTAGACCTAATACTAAGTGACCAAATTTTGCTTGAAGAATCACTGAAATGAAAAAAATTGACCTTGACACCTTAAAATCACTTTGTAAGAGCACGTTTGATCACTGGAGGAAGGCTGCAAAGACTGACACTAACACAACAGATGACCAAGGATAAGCAAGAAGCACTTTACGAAGCCAAAAAAACATGTAGTGCCGAAACAAATAGTCGATATCAAAGAAAGCCCCATGAGAAAGGTTATCAATAGCGGGTGAATAGGCAATACTTCCAACCATGAAACCATACAGAAGGAGCATGAACCGTAAATTCAATAATCCTGAAGAGACAAGAAAGCCCTGAGAACTAAACAAAGAGAAAATACCAAGACGAGGACAGAGAACAATTAAACTGGAAGGGCTTTTGAAATGAGGTTCTATATCTATAAATCCCATGCTGCCTATTCGAAACCACCTTGAAGAAACATTACAGGAACAATAATCCCAATAAAAATCCTTAGACACTGGAAGAAGGAGGGAATTATCATGCAGAGTAAACAAAGGTAGAAATAGAAAACGAAAGCAGAGCATGAAAGGCAGAATTGCCATGAAATACCACAAACAGCTTCCACCCTGTCTCCGAAGAACCTGCTTCAAATATAGATTAGTTGCCTACTGGAAAACACCAATGCAAGAACTATACCGGCAGAAAATGCTAATGAAAATGAAAAGAGCATTAAAGCTCATCACTCGCTGCGCATAACACTTCATTAACCCTTCTGACAGTAGGTGGGTGATTTCGATAGGATGTTGCATGCAAATAAATGCAAAGAGTGGAGGTCTACTGCCGAAGGACTGCCATCCAAATAATCACATAAAGGTATGTAAGGTAATCCACCAAATGGAAGCCCACTACCCTATCCATCAGTTTGGCACCCCAATCGAGGGCGAGATTGTAATGTTCCAAATTTTATGGAACATTAATTTTTATTGAGGAGATGAATAAAATGGGTAGGGGACCCATTATTTGCGTGGTTAGAGAAATAAAAAATCCTATAAATATGAAAGGGGATCATGTTGGAGCTGGATTTCACACCTCCCTGTGTGAAAGGAGGTTTTTGCATAAAGGCTTGGCTAAGTTTGACCAAGTCAAACTACGTTGGCATGATTTGGAAAGCACTATGAAGGAAAACGTAGGAGGGAAGATTATATATGGACGAAACCCTAATTTGAAGTAGGGCCCATGGAGGGAAGAATCACTTGTTTAAAAGAGGAGCAAGGCAACCATCGAGATTATCTTTGATCATTTTTACATCCAAGTCTTGGAAACTTTTTGCTGCCTCTTGTTGTTTAGCAGAGTTGCAGTGCCTTCAGGCACGATGGAGTCCTGTTTAGGATTTCCTATCCTTCTTGAGTAGCTCATGAAGTATTTCACTCATCCTCCATATTCCAGCATTCAGGCCGTAGCATAAACCATCTACATCAACGCAATTTCTACAGTAGATATTGTGCAGTGTTGCTGGATGTTGCAGTGGAGGTTTCCATCCACCATCTGGAGCTTGTATTTCAGTGGAGAGAGGTTATATTAATTTGGAGATAAGAAAAGGTGGTTCTTGAGAATATCCCACCATATTTGGCATTAGGCCAACCACATTCCATCATTGGTAGCGCAGTCCCTTTAGTAGATAGCGTTATTCAGAGAGGAGATTTGATGTGAGGGATTGACAGTCACTTGGAGGAGAAGTTTTGGGTGAAAGGATCAGCCTTTCACTTCAGATTTCTATTGGAGGAGGGTTCTTCATTTGTTGCAACTATTTCATCCTTCTCCATGTATTTCGATTTCTTGAGTTGCTACTACCCAGCAACTTTGGCATTTCTGCAAAATGCCATTTTTGTATAGATTTCAGCCAATCCTTTTAGGGGATTTATTTATTGTATTTTTAGGGGTTGAGATCATGCTCCCACTTCTTTATTTAAGCCCATATTGTTATATCTATGTATTTTCATTATTTATGGAATAGTTCATCCTTATAGCTGCGCAGTCATGGCCTGGGGATTTCTTTATGCATCAGTATTTCTCATGTTTCCGTATACAGCTTTCTTGAGGCTTATTGTGCCTTTCTTGAGTGATCATTTCCTCGAGATGATGTATATTTTATGCTGCTATCTATTAATATGATGGCCATTATATTCTTCATCATTTCATGTGTATATGATTCACTGCTATTTCCATTTGATGTATTTGTTATTATTGTAGCTGCAATGTTGGGGTTTCCCAATCTTGTTGTATTTCCCTATTTAGGGATATTGTCCTTTGACAATTAGTCTATAGACAGAGTCTGCTAGTGGGCTAGGTAGCCTTTGGAGCTCATCCTTTATTCAAAGGTGACAAATATAGAAAATTCCCCTGCAGTCTATCTCTGGAATAGATTTTCCTTCTCATTTGACAATGTTTCTGAAAAAGGAACATTACAGTGGTATTATAGCATCGAACTGGAATAGCCTATGAGTTCGATTTTAGAGGAGAATAATCAAGAAGATGAGCCTAAGCTCATCTATTTTTGGAATAAATGAGAGCCTTCCTAAGGAGGAGGATAATAAAAGGGGAGAAGAGGAAGGTCCATGTGCTTCCTATTCTCTTGAAGACCAGCATGGCGGATGCTTGGATTTCCAGATCTTAAGGAAGTACCTGGGTGACTATAAACCCCATTCTACATCATTCAGGGGAGCTACAGTGTTCCCATAGTCTATTCAACAAGTGGAGGAGAGAAGGCCCTATGGAAAAGGAGAAATCAGAGGCAATAGGCTTCTATTGTCTACATTTTATGGGGTTACTTCAGCTAGAGCATGGGAGAAGAAGCTGGAGGCATTTTTATTACTGCATCCAGTGGCAGAGAAAGAAGCAGTGGAGATGGCAGTGCTGCACTTGGAGGAGGGAACCTATGTTTGGTGGTTCAAACCCTTGGTCCATTCAAGGGTGAGTTATTTTGTAGTCTTTGTTCAAAGGTTGATCCAACCCTTTGATGGAGAAAGAACAAAGGAAGAGAAGCTCACACCACCATGGGAGGAGGATTGCACCAAAGCTGCTACAGCTTTGGAGGAGTAGCCTTCTACATCTATGGACGAGGAAGCCATTGGAGGAAAAGCTATTGCAGCCACAAAAAAAGGTCCCAAGATATACTAAGGTATGAGTAAAGTTCCACTTTCTATTTCAGCAAATAATCTTAAGGGTGGTGGAATTTCATATGAGGAGGTCCTAGGATAAAATCACATGGCCACTTTAGGGCCTCATTTTTGCACTGCACTGTGAAAAAGGTTCAAGGAGGAGAAGAACCCTCATCCTAATATATCTTTGATGATTTGAATTCAAGCTTCAAGGTGGGAGTGTAAAATTTTGGAGGATGAAATAAACCATGACACCTCCATGGAGAGTCATGAAACAATTGGTGAACTAGAGGAAGAGATAGCTGCTACATCATTGGAGGAACCAGCAGCGCTGTTAAACATGGGTGGAGAGGAGACATCACCTACATCACATTTGAATCCTAATATATCCAAGATAGTCATTTGTGAGAGGCCTTTCCTAAAAGGTCTCCAAGGAGCTGCATTTCAAACTCTCGTGAAATGCAAAGAGAAAGAACTGGTTTGGGAGGATGGTAGCCCTCATGGGAGGAGTACCAAAAGAATGGAAAAGAGATCACAGGATACTTTCATAATTGAGCAGCATAGAGTAAGGATGCATGATTTTGATGTGATACTCATATCATCCATTGTGTCTTCATCACATGAGTTGTATGATGAAAGTATGAGAAGGTAGCAAAATACTTTGTTGCTTTGCTTGGGAGAGCAAGGGAAAAATTGCTCTCATACTTTGCATGATTTTGTAGGAGGAGGAAATGGAATTCTCTCCTTGACTTTAGATGATAGAGAGGTACTTCCACCTTGGGATGGAATTCTTATATCTTGCATAATTATGAGAGATATCTTTGAAAAGAGCATGTCAAAGAATGGAGCTGGATATTGATGAGAGCCTATGTATATATGCCAACAACGTTATCTCTTTGGAGCAGTAACTGATGGATGAAATGTGCCCAGTAGAAGTGTGCTAGATCCATAACCCACATGTCCCAGGATCATTTCATTTTTTTGCACTTGATAAACAAGAGCAGGTGATATGGATGAGGTAGTAGATGGAGTCATATACTACTATGCTACATTCTTCTTGACTTGGATTCCCTAGCATGAGAAGAAGGATCTTCTTGCAGCACCTAGTTCATTTCTCTTCATGGGAACATGCCAAACAACCATGGAGGGTTCATTCATGGATCCATACATCATATTACTCCCGGTATATGGTAAGAAATATTTTTTTACATTGGCTGATTTGTATACTCTTACCATTATTTTGTAGTGCATGGCTCTACAAGAGAGCAAGTTTATCAGATTGCTCCATGGGAAAACATTGGGCCAACTTGTATGATGGAGACAACCATCCTTTATATGGCCTTGGGAAAGTGTTTTATTTCATGTATTATCAGTTTATATACTCAGCCATTTTCTATTTATCAGTAGCTATCATGACATACATAGCTATTCATGTAACACAAAACAACTTCCCATGTGTTTTTCTAAAGCATCAGTTTGGAAAACTGGGCTGTCACCTTTGGGAAAACTGTTGGTACATTCCTGCAACACATGAAACCTTCAGAATTTTCCTCATTGTATTTATGATCATGAATTCCTTGCTGATATGGATCAGATTTGTATAATAAGCATGATTATGAGAAAGGCACATGAGTTGGATGTGTCTTTGAGTGAGAAAAGCTCACATTTTCTGCAGTGCATGTTCTAAAGGGAACATGAGATGAGGCATGGCTACAACCATATATTTGCTTGATTGTGGGGTAAGCCATGGGCTTGGTGATGTTATCCATCCATTGTAAGTATATGGGAAGCTTTTTGACCTTATGTTGCTGATTCACTTATCTATTTACTATTTAGTACTAGATGTGATATTTGTTGTTGTGCAATGCTTGCCATGTTATTTTCTGCAGCTGCAGTGGATGAGGTTTCATTATAACCCCATGAGGCATTTTTTTCACTTACTGAACATGGTATAGCCTACAGAAAACATGTCATGGGGGCATTCTATGGTGATATTGTCCTATTCATCATAGATGACATGTCTTGGGCTAGCTGATTTTTCATTGATGGAGAAGAGATTCTTGGGGAATTACTCGTCATTCTGCCATTTGAGGGAAATATATTTGCAGCCCAGGATCAGCATAAAATCCACACTTGTCATAAGTGGGGGAGAGGACAGCATGGGGTAGGTTATAGTGCTTTCCATGATCATATTTTCAGCCCACCTTCATTTCCGGAGCTCAAGGTGGAGGGAGATTTTCCATGAGTTGTCTTGTTGGGAGGCAAGTTATTTTTATTATTGATGGCTTGGGGATGAGAGATTCATATGAGGAATGATAAGTATCATTATATATCAGATCTCATGCCTCAAGGAGGCCCTTAGAAAAATCTTTTTTCCTTCATGGATAGTTACTTCTACATGATAGCTGTTTGGGAATGTTCACCTAAAGGCTAGGTTGCATATGTTGGAGGGACAGTTTGAAGACTTGATTGCTGGTATGGCATCCTTTTCTTGAGGAGATCATCACATAAGGATGATACAAGAGGAAGGGCAGAAAGAAAATTAGTTCATCCTTGCAATTTCTTGAGGGCAAGAAATATTTTGAGAGGGGAGGACTGTAATGTTCCAAATTTTATGGAACATTAATTTTATTGAGGCGATGAATAAAATGGGTAGGGGACCCATTATTTGCATGGTTAGAGAATAAAAATATCCTCTAAATATGAAAGGATATCATTTTGGAATTGGATTTCACACCTCCCTGTGTGAAATGATGTTTTTGCATAAAGGCTTGGCCAAGGTTGACCAAGTCAAACTGCGTTGGCATGATTTGGAAAGCACTATGTAGGACAACGTAGGAGGGAATATTCTAGATGGAGGAAACCCTAATTCGAATTAGGGCCCATGGAGGGAAGAATAACTTGTTTAAAAGAGGAGCAAGGCAGCCATTGATATTATCTTTGATCATTTTTACATCCAAGTCTTGGAGACTTGTTGCTGCCTCTAGTTGTTCAGCAGAGTTGCAGTGCCTTCAGGCACGAGGGAGTCTTGTTTAGGATTTCCTCTCCTTCTTGAGTATCTCATGAAGGATTTCACTCATTCTCCATATTTCGGCATTCAGGCCATAGCATCAGCCATCTACATCAATGCAATTTCTGCAGTAGATATTGTGTAGTGTTGCTAGATGTTGCGGGGGAGGTTTCCATCCACCATCTGAAGCTTGTCTTTGAGTGGAGAGAGGTTATATTAATTGGGAGATAAGAAAAGGTGGTTCTTGAGCATATCCCACCATATTTGGGATCAGTCCAACCACATTCCATCATTGGAAGCGCAATCCATTCAATAGACAACATTATTCAGAGAGGAGATTTGCTTTGAGGGATTGATAGTCACTTGGAGGAGAAGTCTTGGGTGAAAGGATCAGCCTTTCACTTCAGATTTATATTGGAGTAGGGTTATTCATTTTTTGCAGCTATTTCAGCCTTCTCCATGTATTTCTAGTTCTTTAGTTGTTGCTACCCAGCAACTCTGACATTTCTGCAAAATGCCATTTTTGTATAGATTTCAGCCAATACTTTTAGGGGATTGATTTATTGTATTTTCAGGGGTTGAGATCATGCTCCCCCTTCTTTATTTGAGCCCATATTGTTATATCTATGTATTTTAATTATTTATGGAGCATTTCATCCCTATAACTACACAGTCATGGCCCGGGGCTTTCTTTATGCAGAAGTATTTCTCATGCTTCCTTATATAGCTTTCTTGAGGTTTGTTGTGCCTTTCTTGAGTGATCATTTCCTCAAGATGATGTATATTTTATGCTGATATGTCTTAATATGATGGCCATTATATTCTTTGGCATTTCATGTGTATATGATTCACTACTATTTCCATTTGATGTATTTGTTATTACTGTAGCTGCAATGTTGGGGTTTTCCAATCTTGTTGTATTTCCTTATTTGGGGATATTGTCCTTTGAAAATCACTCTATAGACAGAGTATGCTAGTGGTCCAGGTAGCCTCTGGAGCTCATCCTTTATTCAAAGGTGACAAATCTAGTAAATTCCCCTGCAGTCTATCTCTAGAATAGATTTGCCTTGTCATTTGACAATGTTTCTAAAAAAGGAACATTACAGAGATCGATCTCTAACTAAGATACACTGCAAAGGATATAATTCCACAATGCAAGCTTGGTGAGAATGCTTAATATCAAGATGCCTATTTATATTCTTACATGCCCAATTCACCAAATAATTCACTGCCTTATTCCCTTCCTGACGAGCATGAGTTGAGATTACATTTCCTATCTGGCAAAGGAGATTACCAATATCTTCGACAAGTTTGGCTATTATCCATATGCTACTAATTTTCTGCCATGGAGTTCCTTGTTTGAGTTTTTTAAGAATACCAACTACCATTGTGGAATCCCCTTCAACGACTAATCTTTGGTAACCCTGCCGGATTGCAATAACTAAACCTGTTTTAAAGCCATTAATTCAGCTTCATTATTAGTAATATAACCCATAGGATAAGAATAGATGTGACAAAACTTACTAAGAGAATCTCTGAATATTCCTCCAATCCCTACATGTCCAAGATTTCCTTTAGAGGCCCCATAAAAATTTAATTTCAGAAAACGCTACGGTAGGGGATTAAAAGTCAATGGAATTGAATTCAAATTTGATTGAACCTTCCATAAGGATGCATCTAGCATTTGAGGTTTCAGATTTAGAGCATCCAAGGTTGGTGTCTCCCTAGCTGTTACCGACCAGTCATCGTCTCCCCACCGTTCCACCAGAATTGTTTCCCTGATGTTTTGAACAATAGAAGTCCAGAGTTAAGGGACTTGCCTTTCGACACCTCTGAATATTCGATAGTTTCTTTCTTTCCATATTCCCCAAAGAAAAAATCCAATAGATAGTCGCCATGCCTGATTCACCACCTCAATCTTATAGCCTCCATTTCTCCAGTTGCAGATAGTGGTATTGACACTGCTTATATCTCTATCTGTCTCGAAAAATAACGCTTCATTTAGCTTCTAGAATTCATTACTAGAAGGGAAATTGTTGAATAAGTGTTCTATAGTCTCTTCATTCTGTCGACACATGATACAAAGGGAAGGACCCTGTATTCCTCTATTTTTAAAATGATCCCAGGTTAAGGCCCTTTTATGACTTAAGAGCCACATAAAATATTCAATCTTTGGCCAGAATTTCACATTCCATATTTAATTCCAGATTGGCGTAGCGACATCTTGATGGTTATGTGATTTAAGGAAATAAGATTCTTTAATCGTAAGAATAAATTTTGTTTGATATCCCCATCGTAAAATATCCTCTCATGTGGTTGTTATTAATGTTCTAGTTTTCAGTTCTTTGGCCAAATTACTTCATTGGACCGTTTCTGGTGCATTGAGCCATTGGTCCCTTGTTTTCCAAACACGCCATTGTCCATCCACCCGATTCTTCCAGTAATGATGAATGAGTCTTGTGGTGGGAAGGTTTGTAAATAAAAATATTTCCCCCAAATCCAATCTACTAAATAATTTCTCTCACTGCTGCCAGGAGTCTTCCCAAAAAAGTGTTGTTTTCCCTCTATGCACTTCCCAAAAACTATGTTGACGGATAAGATCCCTATTCGCCACTGCTAAGTTCTAGATGTTTGAACCTTTTGGAGTAACATCTACCTTTAATTTTCAAACAACTATTGCAAGCATTTCATATGTGATCTCCCAAATATGTTTCCAATGGTCCGACCCCCCCTATAACCACTTCCTCCAAAGCTTGGCACCCATGAATTGATTTAAGATAAAAGGATCCCGGAGCCCAAGTCCCCCTGTTATTTTTTATTTAATGAGTTTTCCCCAAGATAATAATTCCCATTTTCTGGTATTTTGTGCACCTTGCCATAGAAATTTCTTAAATACATTAACCAAAGTAGTATATAATTTTTTAGGAGCTTCTCTTCGGGAGAGTTGATAGATGGGAATTTCTTGCAGTACATATCTAAGAAAAATAACTCAACTCGGTGCATTGAGTGCTCTTAGGGCCTAGTTCTGCAGAAGATGATGGAGGCTACTAATCAAATCCTCCCAACTGGCCGAATTGAGTGATGACAAATGCATTGGAAAACCAAGATATTTCAATGGCAAGCGGCCTACTTGGAAACCCAGAGTGCGCACAATAAAGCGTTTTATGGAACCAGTGGTGTTGAAGAAATAAATATGAGATTTATCATTATTGATCATGGTTCCCAAAGCTTCCATAAAAATATTAAGGATCTGCAGAATAGATTGGGCCTCTATTAAAGAAACTAGACAAAAGAGCATTATATCATCAACAAATTGTTGATGAGAAAGGGTGAGATCATGAACCCAAAGATTCAACCCTTTGAAATGATTATTGGCTATTTGAGCTTTAATCAATCGACCAAGCCCTTCTACAACAATGATAAACAAAAAAGGAGAAATGGGATCTCCTTGGTGGAGGCCCCGAGTTGCATTAAACATTTGGCTAGGAGCTCCATTAAGGAGAATGGAATAATTAGGACTGGAAATACATGAGAACAACCATTGCAGCCACCGAGCATCAAACACAAATGAGAGTAGCACTGATTTAAAATAATCCCAATTTAAATGATCATAAGCTTTCGAGAGGTCTAAATTTATCAACATACCTTTTAGTTTCTTCACTTTTAAAGAATGTATTGCCTCTTGGACTGTTACTATTCCATCCAATATTTGCCTTCCTTTGAAAAAACCTGTTTGCTCCGGGGAAATAATATTGAGGAGATTTGGTTTCAATCAATTAACCATTATGGTAGACAAAATTTTGTAAATGAAATTACACAAAGCTATAGGACAGATTGCTTTGGAATCAAGGTTATAAAAGTTGTTTCAACCCTGAAGTTGTTTCCGTCTGAGATTGCTTTGGAATCAAGGTTATAAAAGTTGAATTCAACCCTGGGTATACCTACCGTGAGTGCCTAGATACTTCAACCAGTTCCCAAATATCCCGACCCATAAAAGACTAGCAGGCCTGATAAAATTCAGTAGTAAGACTGTCAGGGCCTGGAGCTTTATGTTTAGGAATATATATAACCACATCCTCAACCTCGTCGAAGGTAATACTTCACATTAAGGCTAGATTCTGATCCCGAGAAGCTAGAGATGGAATATGCGATGTGATTCGTCAAATGGCCACTTCTCTATTATTAAATAGTTCAGTCACCATATCGTGAAAATGTCTTACAAGAAATCCTTCCATTTCATGACGCTAAAAAAATTTATTTCCATTCACACCCTTCAACGAAAAGATTATATTATGATGCCTCCTTTGAATAAGGGATTTGTGGAATAAAGAGGTATTTTTCTTGCCTTCCTTTAACCATTGCACCCGAGATTTTTTCCTCCATAAGATCTCTTCCTATTTCTGCCGTTCTTCTAATTCACTAAGAACAATACCTTCTTGTTCTGCCAGAAGTGTCATACGTCCATTATAAATCATCTCCTGTTGGATTTGTTTCATTTTATCTTGAAGGGTGTTCAGAGAGGTCTGAATATTTCCAAAATGCATTCTATTCCAGATTTTTATTTCCTTCTTAATATGTTTCAACCTTAACTGAAAAGTGTGCATTCGATTCCTTCCTTGAATCTGTGAAGATTGCCACCAATAATTTACTTTATCAAGAAAAGTAGGGTCTCTTAACCAAAACTGTTCAAAACGGAAAGGCTTGTTTTTGGGAACTTCCTTTATATCAAAGCTTAAACTAATAGGCCAATGGTCTGAGCCTAAGGAAGGCAAAATTGATGCTTCAAAATGTATATCAAGACTGATCAGTTCCTTAGAAACTAAGAAGATATCAAGACGAGAAGTTATATGATGTGATTCTCCTCTATGATTGTTCCAAGTAAAAATAACATTCTTAGTAGGGATTTCAACCAAGTGAAGATCAATTAAAAGGTCCCTAAATGAGTCCATCTCCGGATCTTCTCTGCGAATTCCACCTTCTTTCATTAAGGTTTAATATAAAATTGAAATCGCCTCCTATTAGCCAATATTTATCCTGATGTAATAATCTCAAAGCTCTTAAACTATCCAGAAATTGTTGTTTCTCCCCCCCTGAAGATGAGGACCATACACTGTCATGATCATTAATTTTTCCTTAGTGCCTACATGCCTAAAACATCCTGAGAGACTACACTGTAAACCGAACCAATCATTAGCAATTACTTCAGCAGGATTCCAAAGAATTGCTATTACTCCTACTGTACCTCTAGCATCAATAACCATTACTTCATAATGTGGGTTAAAAGAATTTAGAATTTCATCAAATCACTGTGCTGACATCTTTGTTTCTTGAAGCAACATAATTTGCAGTTTTTCCTGTTTTTATTTTTATTTTAAATATCTCTATTTACCTTGGCTATTTAAGCCTCTAATATTCAATAAAGTACTTTCATCATTGATGTTTAGCTATTTGTTGAAATACCATTGTTAATGGCATGATCTTACCTATATTGATCAACATTTCTCCAACTAATTGAATTTATTCTTGCAGGGTTTTCCTACCTTTCTTCTTGCCTTGTTTTGTTTATTGAGTCCCTGCTTTATTCAAACTAGAATCTGAACTACTAACTTGTTTTTTAGTCTGTGTCGTTAAATAATTCTAAAAGGTTTGTTTATAGAGAGTCTTTTGATCTTCCGGAATAAACCTGTCATCTAAATTCCTCCATTCATGAAGAATCCATTTCATAACCTGTTCCTCTGCACAAAGATCATCCTTAGAGACTTCAATATCCATCGTCACGTGTTCTTCCTAAATTCTGTCCTCAGGTTCAAGATTTTCAAGAGATGCTTTTTGTTTTATTGTAGGAGTTTTGTCTATCTGTACTTCAAGGATTAGGGTTTGCACATCGACAATTTCCTTGGAAGATTCTCCTTCATCTTGCAATATCTCAAAATAATTGTTAGAGGTGCGATACTTGTGACTATTGTTGGTGACTATAACAAAACCTTCCTCCTTGTCACGGTCTACATCTTTACTAACTGAAATATTGCCTGATTGAACCTCTGAAATATTTTTGGGGTAGTTTTTATACAGATGCCCATATTCATGGCACCATCGACAGCGAAAAGGAATATGCTCACAATCCAAGGTCTGTTCCAAATCTTGCCTTCATATTCAAGTTATATCAATTCCGGAAGAGGCTCTGAAATATTCATATATACACAAATATAGGAAAAAGAAGTATATCTACCTCTACATGTCGTCTCCGCAATTTTAAAAAAACTGCCTAAAGAGTTTCCTATCATTACAAGAATGTCTGGGTCCCAAAAGTCCATTGGTAAAGCAAATAATCGAACCCAAATAGGTGCTGCCAAAAATTGTTCCTCGTTAGGATTGTAACATTCTTCACATTTCCTAATGAATAACCCTGCATTATTAAAAAAATATGGCCTGCCTTCAAATGTTCTTTCTTTATCTAACAAGTTTGTAAAAATTACTGCAAAAAAATAGCTTGGTCCAAATTTAAGGTCAAGTTGACCTTTTGGTTGCTATTTATTCTAAATCCATTTCAAAAGATCTTTCTCAATAGGCCAAATGCCTATGAACTTATTGATTAATGCATGATATTTCATATAACCTCGATATTATTTTAGTGTATTGGGAGGTATGACAAACTTGGGTTTTTTTTGTGCCCGAGGTAGACACTATCCCTTCATCTTCGACTGCCATTCAACCCCCAATATAGGGCCATTTCTTTGAGTACCACTGCCCAAATTTGATTTAAACCTAATCTGTTCGCCCGCTGCCACATCTTTGAAAGAGAGAGTCGGTCCCCCTCCCGGGGCCGCCGCCATTCACTGCAATCTCGACAAGGCTCAACGCACATTTGCCCCGCTGCCCAGATTAGCAAATCAAACCCCCGTCAAATGCTATCGTTAGGGTTATTCAACGCCCTGCAACTTTCTCAAGGAAGAAGAAAAGCACTCCCTTTTCTCGTTCAAATTAGTTTTTTTTAATAAAGATAATATAATTTAGTTATTCTTTTTACTATTTATGTATTTAATATTGCATTTGAAAAATATAGTATAAAAATAATTTGATATATTTATAACTATCTTTTAATTTTTCCACATGTACAATTCCTCATAAATAACACACTTTTGGGCTTGATGTAGTAATTTGTGCAACACACTCAATGGAATTCATAACACCTAAGTATTTATGATGTTACATTGTTGGAAATAAGTTAGATGATTCATATGGCATGCATTCTCTATCTTTCTTTTACAACTTTTCTATATTTATTTACAACTAGAAAAGATTGAAGGTATATGATTTATATGATATGCATTCCCCATCTTTGTTTACAAGTAAAAAATATTGAACTTCACTTATAGTTTTGTGAATAGTATATATTTGAAGAAGCTATAGGGCGAAAACGCGAAGTTGGGAAACACTTTTTGGCATGAGATAGAATTCGGGAGAAATTTTTAACTTCTCAGCCGAGAAAAAAAGTCAACTAAATTTCTCGGCCGAGAGTTTTCAAAACTCTCGTCCGAGAGATTTAAATATTTCGGTATTTTCTCGGACGAGAGTTTTGAAAACTCTCGGCCGAGAGTTGTGGTCACAAAATTCTCGGTCGCAAACTCTCGGCTGAGAGTTAGAAAAACTCTCGGCCGAGAGTTTGCGGCCGAGAGTTTGCGCAATAAAACTCTCGGCCGAGAGTTTTCATGACAAAGAAACTTGGCTTTTCCAAACTCTCGGCCGAGATTTTTTTAAAATCCTTTCGGCCGAGAGTTTTCCGCGTTAAATTGGTATTTAAATTTCTCGGTCGAGAGTTTTAAAAATTTTCTTACCAGAGTTTCTGGTCAACGAAAAACTCAGAAAACTCTGCAGTTTTGAGAAACCTGCAACTTTGGAGGGACAGAACACCTACAAAAACAAAATGTTATATGTCGGACCAAGTACCATTAGATTTGTCTCTAAATCTAGTTTTTGATGATGTGAGATTTATGGAGTTTCATTAAAAAATTCAATTTTTTATTAATTTTTTACTAAACTATGTCATTGTGGAATTTCATTGTTCGAAAAATTGCACTGAATGAAAATTCAATAACTTTCAAATGAGGACACCAAAAATTCAAAAAAATCATAGTGCACTTGCTCTCCCTATCTACTTCAAAAGGGTACTCTCATTTTTCTTATTGACGATCACATTGAAAAGAAAATCAAAGGATAATAAAATGTATTGAAACATCACTGTTTTTTTGTCTTCGTCCATTTCAAAAAATAATAAAAAATAGTGATTTGATCCAAAAATTACCAAAAAATAGTCTGTGCACTAGTGCAATATATGCAGATTATGATGCTATGGTTTTTTTCCAAAAAATGAATAACCTTCCCTAAAAAAAGCTAAGGATAATAAAGTGACTATTTATGTTTGCCTGAAAATTTCAAGTATATGCAGTTAGTAAACAACAAATTTACCCCTCTATATGTCAATATATTTTTTTTTTTAAATATCGGTATGGAGGTAAGACAATTCTCTACAATTCTTGTTTTTATGTCAAAGCATAATTTGCGATAAAAATATGAGTTTAGTGGAGTTGAAGTTGAAAAACATAGAAAATTACAATTTTCAATGTCAAAAAAGGGCAAAAAGTGTTTCCCAACTTCACATTTTCACCCTATATCGATAATGATTCACTTCTTAAATCACCATATTTACATTGTCATTATAATTGAGTATTTTAGAAGAAATTTTTACAATATTTGAAAGTGTTATGCAAAGGGCTTTCTTTGTTGTGGAAATATAAACTTGGGTTGACTATCATTTAGATTAAAATCAACACACATCTATTTTAACACGAGATTTATCAATCCTAGAGAGGAATCAAATCTCTCAAATTGAAAACCTAAGTTCTGCACATTAAAAAAAAATTGTACCTCAAAAGATTTGATTCTTCTCAACCCTTGATAGGTTTGGGATTACTGTAAATTATTTTCTACCTCAAGTTGATATAAAACTATTTTACTTAATCTAGGCATTGAAATATTTTTTCGCTCTATATGTATGAATTTGATATTGAAAATTAATTAACATGGATTTTCTTCCAAGGATACATTGAATTATGACAGTAAAAAATACGAAGTTGTAATGTTCCAAAATTTTGTGGAACATTAAAAACTTTTGTTTTTTCTTTAGGAGAATAATAAATGGGTACAAAAACCCATTGATAATAAAAATCTGAATAAGGAACCCTTGGAATGTGAAAAGGGGTCAATAAAGAACTAGATTTCACACCCCATATGTGAAAAGAGACAAATTGCAGGTGGATAATTCTAGAAGAGGCCAAGTTGACTGCGCAGATAGAGAAGATAAGATTCACTTGGTGGGCCAATGCAGTTTGTATGAGGAGGAGATCATTCTAGAAAGGAAACCCTAAGGTGTGGGGCCCATGGAAAAGCACCTTTCATTTTTTTAAAAGGAGAATGAAGCAACAATTCTCATTCATGCTTTTAATTATCATTTTGTTTGTCTTCTTAGACAATAGGATTCTCTAGATGTTTAGCTGAGATGCAGTACTGCTAGCACTGGGTGTTCCCTGGCGGGAATCCCATCTCTTCCATTGAGTAGCTCTTGGAAGAGATTTTTATTCATATCACCCATATTCTGTCTTGAGGCCAAAGCATTCCATTCAGCTCCAACGCAGTCTCCATTGGTGGTTGAGTTGTGTTGCTGGGTGTTGCAGGGGAGTGTTCCTCAACACTACTTCCGGCATTGTATTTCAGAGGAGGGAGTCTCCATTCCTTTGGGAGATAAGTGAGGGAGTTTTAGATCCTCAATACATCATATTTGGAATCAGGCCAATCATTTCCATCAACAGAAGAGCATCCCTCTTCCTTGACTGTGTAGTTCATAGAGAGCATTTACAGTGAGGGTTGCAGCATTTCAGTGGGTAGTGAGATCTTCAATGAAAGGATCAACCTTTAATTTGGGAGATTGATAAGAGGAGTTACATAAAAGATTTCATCATCTTTAGCAATTCTCCTCCTATTTCCAGTTTCTATTGAGTTGCAGCAGTTTCCCAGCAACTCCGGCATTTTGGTAAAAATGTCATTTTGTCTAGTTTTCATCCAATCCTTTTAGAGGATTGTTGTATTGTATTTTCAGGGGTTGAAGCCTAGCCCCCCCTTCTTTATTTGAGCTTACATTTATGTATCATTCATGTTTATGTATTTACTGCTGCAATACCTCCATAGACTGCGCAGTCTTAGTTGAGAATAAACTATGCAAGCAATGCTTTCCTCCAGTTCTATGCACATGTCTCATTGAGACTCTTTACTTGATTTGAGTAATAGATTTCTCAAGAGTTTGTCTACATTTTCTATTGCATATGTATCTGAAGGCTAATTTCATCTTCATGTGACATAGCTCCTTATAATTAATGTTTTCATTTCCTTTGTTGAGCAAAGTGTTGTTGCAGCTCTCTTCATTGGGCCCTTTTTTGAAGCTAACAGGTGAAGGAGGCTTGTCTCAAGCTCCTAGAAGGATTTGTTTTGAGTCCACTTCAGGATTTCAGCTCCAGACAGATATATTTAAAGGATCCTAGACCAAGGATCAAATCTTTTTGCATCCATTTCTGGAAAATGCATTTTCCAGGCTTGGGTTGCTAGCCATTCCTATTAGGGAATTTCACATATCTGTAGACAGAGTTTGCAAAGGGCCAGAAAGCCTCCAGATCTCACCCTTCTTTAGAAGGTGACATATCTGGTAAATGCCCCCGCATTCCATCTCTGGCACAAACTTGTGATATTTCTGAAAAAGAGTATTACAGTGGTATCAGAGCATCTTTCTTGGCTCAACCTATGGCCTTCAAAGCCCAAGAAAGAGAACATAAGATGGAGAGGATGAGATTGATCTCATTTTTTTTCGAAAAGAAGAAGAACCTCCCCAAGAAGGAAGAGCAAACAGAAAAGGAAGACCCCTGCACTTCCTATTCTCATCTAGAAGGAAATAAGGAGTTGAGCAAGAGAGAGACTCCATCTCTTGGAAGGAAGGAGAAGAAAATACTCATAAGTCTTCTTCCCAAATCTATGCAAGGCACACATAAAGATTTCAGAAAGGTTAGGAGGGATATTGATGGAGAATCTCAAAGAGGGTTCGAAACTAAAGGAAGCCTATATTTTCACATGGTGAAGGTAAGTATGCAGCCACACACCATGATGAACAGTACAGTCAAAGGCCTAGCATTCCAACGAGGGAGATGGAAGAAGGAGGAAAGGTGACTAAGGAGGAAACCCTTAGTGATTTCTTAAAGGAGTATGAGTCTCACACTCATGGACTCAGAAATCAGCCCACGTTTCCTGAGTTTTGCAAGAGTAGGGTGAAGGGGAAGGATCAGCAAGATAGTTTTCATCTATCTACTTTTGGAAGTTCACCTTCATACTCAGCCAAAGATTGGGTGGAGGAGCCAAACACCTTCCAACAGCAACACCACATTTCAGAAGATAAAATCGTCAAGGTTGCAGCGCTCCATTTGAGAGGTAAGGCTCATGCATGGTGGAAACTTGAGTCCATTTCTTTTGGGAATGTTAAAGCCTCATCTTATGTGAATTTCACTAAGTTATTGGTGAAAGGATTTGATCATAACATTCTTGGAACTCATAAGAAGGAGTTAACCTAAGGGAATCAAACAAAACCCTTGCATATAAATGCAGAACCACCTCAATAAACCATTGAAGGAGCTAAAAACTTGCATCAAGCCTTGTTGGAGGCCAAAATTTCATCACACACCTTTGAGCAACAAACTAGAGAGCTCTCTTTTTCATAGGTGGATCAGATTATTGGGATGTTGCCCAAATTTATTGTAGAGATAGAGGGAAACAGTGCTGCCAAATTTAGAGATCATCCAGTGCCTCATGCAGAGGAAGAAGGAGCTTTGGCTCCAAGTAGAGGGATTCTTGTGTCTTTGCAAGAAGGTCCCAAAGATCTCATGCAGGGAGATCAAGGCACATTTCACGATTCACATGTGTCATTAGAGAGGAGGTGTAGAACCATGAAGACTCAAGGAGAAGGTAGAGGAGAGACCCATCATCATGGGATGAGGAGGGCCCATCTCTATCCATTTTTGGAGGTCATTACACCTAGGAAGGTGATTGAGTTGCGTAGTGGAAGCATGGATAGGGTTTTTCATCCATATATACAGTCATATTCAAATGAGAATGTCTCATTGAGTGGAGACATAACACCAAGGAGGCCACTGGTTCAGATGAAGAGGCTAAATGCTTCAGACAGTGAGACATCCATCATTGATTTCAGCAGTGTGGAGGCCTTAAGACAGCTTATTGCAGTGCTGGGGGTTTTGGGTAAAAAAAAAGTAGAGGGTAGCATCCCCTTACTATCATTCTTACCCATTATCCTTTCAGTACCTGCGTCATGGCAAGGGAAGCAAGGGAAGGACAACGACCTTCTCACTTGTACAGATGGCATGGGAGTAGTATATGCACACCACTCCTTGGAGGAATGGGCACAATCACTTCTTTTCCTTGGGAGGAAGAGGAGAGATTCATCTATGAGTTGCTCCCTTTGCATGAGAAGAAAACATGGTAAGGGTATTGTTCATTTATACGATTTACATGTTGATTCCTTAACCATGTACATGCAGGATGTTGCTCCAAGAAGGAGCGTTCTTCGTCAAAGGCTCCTTGGTCTACTTGGGGCCAAGAACATAGTTGATGGTCATCCTCTTGATGGACTTGGGGGAGATTTTTATTTTTGACATTCTCACCATGCATCATACATCACTCATTTTCTCCAAATGCATGAGGAGAATGTAGCAGCAAACCGGTGGTTGAATAACCACATCTTTTGTCATTCTCTCTTGCAGTTTGTGTCCAAACTATGATGGTTGCATAAGAGGGATCAATGTCCCACTCACTTTCTATATATGGCAGCCGTCATGACTTTGAATTTGTCTCTCTATGCTACTATATATCATACTATTGTTGGGAGCATGATTGGGAGAAAGGCACATGGGATGGATGTGTCCTTTGGGGGAGACGATCCCCATATGTTTTGCAGGGCGTGCTCTAAGGGGATCATGAGAGATGATGTGGCCACCATATTTCAACACTTATTTATTCTTAAGGTGAGCCATGAGAGTGATGGGGAGTCATATGATGGTGTTGATATCTTTCCCATCACAAAGGAGAGACATTGGGCCAGATTGATTCACAATGGAGGAGGGAAGATCATTGGAGATCCAAACTTCATCTTGCCAATTGAGGGCAACATTTCTGCACCCCAAGAGAAGCCTTCACTCTACAATTTTCATGACTTGAGAGGTGAAAAGTGTGTGTATGCTATGATGCCTACCACTTTCATATTTTTAGCCCACCTTCTTTGTTGGAGCTCAAGGTGGAAGGAGATGTTCAACAGTTGCCTTATCTGCAGGTGACTAGATTCTTGTGGATGATTGCTTGGGGATGGAGGATTCACATGAGGGGAATGTTATTCCCAATTCATTTTGACACCATGCCTCAAGGGGACCTCTAGAAAACACCTTATTGCCTTCTTGAGTACACTCCATGTTCATGATGATGGCCAACTTGGCTAGTTTACATTGTTTGAGAGGAGCAGTATGGAGACTCTTTGTTGATAAAAAATCTCATTCTTCATGAGGAGTTCATCATAAGTAGATGCTACAATTGGAGGGAGAGGACATCCTTCAGTTCTATCCTTACAATTTGCTTGTGGGCAAGCAACATTTGGGAGGGGAGGACTGTAATGTTCCAAAATTTTGTGGAACATTAAAAACTTTTGTTTTTGCTTTAGGAGAAGAATAAATGGGTAGGAAAACCCATTGATAATAAAAATCTGAATAAGGAACCCTTGTAATATGAAAAGGGGTCAATAAAGAACTAGATTTCACACCTCATATGTGAAAAGAGACAAATTGTAGGTGGATAATTCTAGAAGAGGCCAAGTTGACTGCGCAAATAGAGAAGATAAGATTCACTTGGTGGGATAGCGTAGTTTGCATGAGGAGGAGATCATTCTAGAAAGGAAACCCTAGGGTGTGGGGCCCATGGAAAAGCACCTTTAAGTTTTTTAGAAGGACAATGAAGCAGCCATTCCCATTCATGCTTTTGATTATCATTTTTCTTGTCTTCTCAACCAAGAGCATTCTCTGGTTGTTTAGCTAAGATGCAGTGCTACTAGAACTGGGTGTTCCCGGGTAGGAATCCCATCTCTTCCATTGAGTAGCTCTTGGAAGAGCTTGTTATTCATATTCCCCATATTCTAGCTTGAGGCCAAAGCATTCCATTCAGCTCCAGCGTAGTCTCCATTGGTGGTTGAGTTGTGTTGTGTTGTTGGGTGTTGCAGGGGAGGATTCCTCAACACTACTTCCGACATTTTATTTCAAAGGGGTGAGTCTCCATTCCTTTGGGATATTAGTGAGGGAGTTTCATATCTTCAATCCTTCATCTTTGGCATCAGACCAATTATTTCCATTAGTAGAAGAGCATCCCTCTTCCTTGACTGCGTAGTTCATAGAGAGCATTTGCAGTGAGGGTTGCAGCATTTCAGTGGGTAGTGAGATATTCAATGAAAGGATCAGCCTTTCATTTGGGAGATTGAGAAGAGGAGTTACATCAGAGATTGCTTCATATTCAGCAAGGCTCCTCCTATTTCCAGTTTCTATTGAGTTGCAACAGCTGCCCAGCAACTCCGACATTTTGGTAAAAATGCCATTTTGTCTAGTTTTGATCCAATCCTTTTAGAGGATTGTTGTATTGTATTTTTAGGGGTTGAAGCCTAGCTCCCCCTTCTTTATTTGAGCTTAAATTATTGTATCATTCATGTTTATGTATTTACTGCTACAGTACCTCCATAGACTGCGCAGTCTTACTTAAGAATAAACTATGCAAGCAATGTTCTCTTCCATTTCTATGCACATGTCTCATTGAGACTCTTTACTTGATTTGAGTAATAGATTTCTCAAGAGTTTGTCTAAATTTTATGCTGCATATGTATTTGAAGGCTGATTTCATCTTCATGTGACATAGCTCCTTAGAAATAATGCTATCATTTCCTTTGTTGAGAAAAGTGTTGTTGCAGCTCTCTTCATTGGTCCCTTTTTCTGAAGATAACAGGTGAAGGAGGCTTGTCTCAAGCTCCTAGAAGGATTTGTTTTGAGTCCACTTCAGGATTTCAGCTCTAGACAAATATATTTAAAGGATCCAAGACCAGGGATCAAATCTTGTTGCCTCCATTTCTGGAAAATGCGTTTTCCAGGCTTGGGTTGCTAGCCATTCCTATTAGGGAATTTCACATATCTGTAGACAGAGTCTGCAAAGGGCCAGAAAGCCTCCGGATCTCACCCTTGTTTAGAAGGTGACATATCCGATAAATTCCCCCGCAATCCATCTTTGGCAAAGACTTGTGATATTTCTGAAAAAGAATATTATAAAGGTTTTTTTTTACTTTCCATTTGTTTATCTATCTGTATAGAAAATTGCTATAAAATTATGTTACCTTTTTCCCGGAAAATTGTAATTTCCATTATTATATAATGAAAATTATATGTTGTAGATGTTGAAAGGCATATTCTAAAATAACGATATGAAACATACCAGCCAAAATTTGGTGCTCAAGTAACAAAAGTCACAAGAATAAATATCACTAATATTCTTTTGTACCATTTGTTTTCTCCACTTTCCGCCAACCATCATAGTAGGGAGTGGAACATACAATAGCCATTTGATGCTCTAATATATTTATAGATGTTTCTTTATCAGAGTTTTAAATATCCAATACATGGATTCTTGGTGCCACTTACTTCATTTTCCTGGTAAATATTCACAATATGTTGCTGGTGTGCTATAGGTGTTTTCACTTTGGAAGGATTCATCTACCTATTATTTCCCATTCTTCTCTATGATTTCCTGGAGTTATCTTCAAGTTTATTTGTAGTATTTTCCGGGGTTTCTTCTTTCTCTACCTTTTGTTCTTATGTACCTGTGAATTTCCATCTGTTTTGACTTTGGACTTGTCCCTTTTTTCTTTTGGATTCTTTATTTTCCTAGGGGCATGATTTTTGAAGATGTCTAATTTGAAGACAAATACAACATCTAAAATTGTATTTTCAAAGTATATACTCTGGGACCATTGCATGTTATTATGAATCGATATAATATGATCTAGTAATCCTTTACTGAGATATACTTTTATACATATCATGGGAAAAGTGTATATTCCCTTTGTCACTCTATCTGAGTCCACCTTTAGGAAATTCCCCAAAGAATTATTGATTCCTTATAAAACTTTGTCATGCCAAAAATACAAAGGAATATTATGTCATCTAACCTAGACCGAAATTTTGGACACCACCATGGAATTAGCATTAAAACTAGGGAATCAAGGGATCACAAATAGACCCTCACTTCTCCAATCTAAGGTCCCTTATTTAAAAATATGAAAATTCCTAAATATGGAATCCTATTGCAGCAACTAGAAAATATTCACCTAATTGTTAATCTTTACATAACAATTTATTTACATTTATTTATGGAAAACACTGAATAGATCACACTGCAACCTACACAAATATAAAAATGTTTCGAAAATAGAATACAATGCAGGAAAGAAATAACACACACATTCGACACCATTATTTTTGGACAAACCTCCCCGAAAAACCCCGATGCGGTAAAATCTATGCAACAACTAAGGGTTTGTATTATTATACAATAGTTTCTGAATACAATCTTGGATGCCTTACTGGCAATCTGATAAAAAGAATATATTGGCGATAAAGTTAGTAAGATAACCTCACACTCGTACGGGAATATCTGATATTGATTTGACTGAAGATGAGACATATGTGTTGTCTATACGTAGCTCTACATTAGACTTACACAGTTATTGTGTCACTACTACAAGGATTGCATCACACCTCCCGACTGATATTTTGTTGTCTGGAAACTTGATCATTTGACCTCCTGATCTCACACCTTGGATTTTGGTACTAGATCTCAACTGCTCCTCAGCAAAAATTTGAACTCCATCTGATGCTCTACGCTGCCTTTACATAGCTCTATGCTGCCTTTGCATGGCTATATGCTACCCAACTTAGCTTAGCACTGCCTCTTCTTCACCTCTCTCTTCCTCCTATTCAATGTATTCTCCGAATCAAGAATACTTCCACCGGAAAACTATCTCTGACCCTCGCTATAAGAAATATCTCGATCAATTCTTCAAAAACTATTGTGCTGCTCTCTTGAGAAATCGATCTCTGATCTCCAATTCGATGTTTCTTCCAAGTGCCCATTAGGCCTCTTCTTGTAATATTCTTGTTGAACATTCAACTGACCAGATTAATTCCTAATCAATGGCTTATATCAACTTGACTTGATCTATGAATTTTTCTAGAAGATTCACACCTAGTTTCATTAATACCCTTAATTATTTTAATTTCCTAAATTTCAATGTAGGAATCCATTAAAATTACTTAATTATTTTAATAAAACTGTCTCTGGGTGGAATTTATCAAAACAATTTATAGGTATTGGATTATTCATGTTTCATAGTCTCCCTACCGATTTTGATACTTAGAGAACATACGATTCTACCAGAAATCAACACTCCTTATTAGCGAGGAATTTTCTCTAGTAATGAAATCTGGTGAAGCATCACACTGACTCTATATCATCTCTCTCTGTGATGATGATGTCTTGCATCACTACCCACAAAAAACTATGCAAACAATGCATCTATGCTTTTTTTGACCCTGCTTGTTGCTATTAACTTCATCTGCACTGCAACTATGCTGTTATTGAAATGGAAAAACATCCAAAATACTGAACCAAATGTGTTCAACATGATGCATCTATCAGTGGAGTTCTGACTACCACTAGTCTCTATGTTGACCCTTTGAAGCCTCTATGCTACTGCTTAATTTAAATTGTGTCAACTGCACTGCTACCAAATCTTCTTTGCATTTCCAAATATTTGGTGCTCCTATCCACTACAATTGCCACTTTGGCATTCCTCTGCACCAACTAACACTAGTCGATCCTGCTACTTATGATATGGGCTCCTATAGCAAGGTATTGAACTGAGAGGTGGAATCCTCGAGGACCTTTCCCATCTGTAGTTTTCTGGAACTAGAGTACTAGATCACCCCACCTCTCCCCTAGAGGTATGTGGGCAATCATGGCAAACTCCTTCTCCTCAACCCCAGTGGTTACAACCTATTGAACATCTTTCTCCTCCTTGTCCTTCTTTATGAGGGGACACTTCATAGTGTAGTGACCAAGCTCAGCACACCTGAAACATTTGATCTTCGAGACATTCTTCTTCTTCCTCCAATGCTCTTGTTTTCCATTTGATGCAAGGGCCACATTCTCCCCCTCCTCGTTAGGATTTTTCCCACTATTGTTGATGCCATCAAGTTTTCACTTTACTAAGTCCCTCCTCATCTCTTCTATTTGTTGAAAAGAAACCCACATCCTTTCCTAATCTGACAATCTTTCTTTGTCGAAGATACTCTAGATGAATACTTTCCATTCTTCTATGACATAATTCAAGGCCAACCTCACAATATCTATAGCATCAGTTTCTAACCATACAACTACTAGTTAATCTCATATTCCCTGGAGCTTCGAAAGGAATGGATCTATGTACTACCCCTTTTGCATCTTTTTGGATCTCATTTTCTCCTGCAAGAACATCTTTTGCTGCTTGGAAGATCCCTGATACAACGTAGCCAAGGCATCCCACATATCTTTCGCAATCCTATCCATATATGTGATAAAAAATGTGATCCCTCACTCCATCGAGGATCAGCCTCTTGGATTTTTTCATATCCTTCTTGTGGGCCTTCAATGGATCTGGATTTGCGGGGACAACTACCACATTGTCGATGAAGGATTTGAGAACATGCTCATCCATAAGGAATGAGATCCTTGCCTTCCAGATCACATAGTTGGAGGCACCTTCCAATCGATCCCAATCTCTCAGTCTGGTTGCTGACATCACACCCAAAAAATGTCAAAGTCTGTCTCTAACCCTTTGCGCAACTACTAACTAGCTTTATACACCCCTTGCTAGAGAGAGAAACAATTCACTCGGCTACTATTGATTCTACATGGGAAATTAGAATTTATGGGTAATAAATTGTTTGAGGTCAGTATTCACTCAATTCTCTTCTACCCTTCTGACGCTTTTTTGCACTAGCAACTACTGCAGAAAATATGTGTACCAGCTGAAGATATGCTCTGTGCTAAAAATGTTGCACTGCTCCCTTTGCCACTAAAAAATATTATATAGAAAATATTCCTCTCTGTCCACTCACTCACAAAGATATTTTTCCACGAATATATGGCTCTCATGGAATGGATTGTGCAAGCCTTCAGGGGATTCAATCTGCTTCCTACGTAGCTCTTCAAGCTCCCTTTTCAGCTATGCTTCTGAGCTCCACTCTGCTTCACTTACACTCTGATACCATGTGAATATTCCTAAATCTAGAATCCTATTGTAGCAACTAGAAAATATTCACACAATTTTTTATATTTACTTAAAAATTTATTTGCAATTATCTACGGAAAACAATGAATACATCACAGTGCAACCTACACAAATATAAAAATGTTACAGAAACAAAAATAAAATGCAAGAAATAAACAACACACACGTTCAAAAATGATATTTTTGGACAAACGTCCTCGGAAAAACCCAATGTGGGAAAACCGGTGCAACAAATCAGGGTTTGTATTAGTATGCAGTAGTTTTTGAATACAATCTTGGATTCCTTAATAGAAATTTGATATAGAGAATATAATGGAAATAAAGTTAGTGATATAAACTCACACTGGTATGGGAAGATCTGGTATTGATCTAACTAAATATGAGAACTCTACCCATTCTATGTGCATATATGTGTCACACCTATGCAGTTATTGCATTAGTGCTGCAAGGACTACGTCACACCTCCCGGCTGATATTTTTCTGACTGGAAACTCAATCCTTGGACCTCCTCATCTCACACCCCGACTTTAGCTACTAGATCTCAAATTCTCCTCAAGAAGACTTTGAACTCCCACTGAGGCTATGAATTTCCTTTGTGTGGCTCTAGGTTATCTAGCGTAGCTCAATACTATCTCTTTTGCGCCTCTCTTTGCATCCTCTGCAATGTATCCACCGGATCAAGAATACTTCCACTGGAAAAATATCTCTGTCCCTCACTGAAAGAAATATCTCGATCACGTATGTAACAAATTTTCCACTTCTGTCTTGAGAAATCGACCTCTGATCCCCAATTTAATGTTTCTTCCAAATGCCCATCGAGCCTCTTCTTATAATCTTCTCTTTGAACATTCAACGACCTAGATTAATTCCTAATCAATGGCTTATATCATCTTGACTCAATATCCATATTTTTCTATAATTTTCATGCCCAGTTTCATTAATACCCTTTAATTATTTTAATTTCCTAAGTTTAGACTTAGTCATCCATTAAAAATAATTAATTATTTTATTAAAACTATCTCCAGGTGGAATTGCACAAAATAGTTTCTGGGTATCGGTGGATGCATGTGTCCTAGCCTCCCTAGATATTTTGAGGCTTATAGCACATCTGATGCTACCATAAATCAACAAAATAAAAGTCTATATCTTTTGTTTTATCAAATTTTACTATAAAATGACCTCGAGAGCATAGGTGTATATTGCAAGTTTCTGTCCAAATGGATTAAATATATTGATACAGGTCCTCCATCTTGTGAGAAAAACCATTAAATATGCGTATTATTTCTTTTGAATGGAAATCATAATAGAATTCATTTCTCTCTAGAAAATTTAATTTCAGTGCTCTCATCTCATTCATTTGTTCAACAATATAGGGACTTGGGATAGTGGAAATTGGGAGAGTGTTGTTATGCGCATCATTCTTTCCTTTTACAATATCCTTGAAAGAAGCTGGACCTTTCGATGTATTGGAAGGCCCTCCTACTCCTGGAAATCCACCCCACATTCTCATATTTATAATAATGGTTCAACTACAGATAATGCATATTCCTACAAGGGTAAGTCATCTAGTAATATGTTTCCTTCATGAATCAAACTCAGAAGGGTTGCCAGATAACCTATGTAATTCTGCACTTTCAATTTTAGATCCTTTACTATGGTCGCAATCCAAAATTCAATGAGAAGAAATTTTACATATGGCGGATGTGAAAAAATTTAAAAGGGCATAGTCAGCATTTGATGTGGCTCCAAATATGACAGGAAGCTTTTGAGATTTGGTTTTCCATTTTGTTCCACAGCTGAATCTGCAAATATAAATGGTCACGGGGACTCTGGGAGTGTGAAAATGGTCTAACCTATGTTTGAGAGGAGCAGAATTGGGAGAAATTCATATACGAATTACAAATCCCATACCCCATCCAAAATTGTACATGATCCAACTAGATCTGTGGAAAAAGAACACAAATCCACCAACCAACCAACCGGATCCATCTCATTATCGACATCAAGTTTTGTGGGGGCATACTCAAACCCTACTACAATGTACTGAAGTGAATTTCTAACGTGAACCCTAGCCATCTCCAACGAGAGCCTAGTGGTAAAAAATTTGGGCTTTATAGGAAAGGATTCATCATGGAAGAGAGCACATCATAAAAAAATTCACAGGAGCCATGACATTCTTATCCTTGTAAGTGAAAGACCTTCCTAGCCTTGCATGATTGACCTCAATGGTACCCGCACTAAAAAAAGGAGGGAGGTGTAGATAGAATCGCACTAGATGAATATCTACTAGATGTATAAAATAAAATACCATATCAGCATTTGGAAGGAGTTCGTCGGGGAAGAGTTTTGATAGACAATTGTGTATGGGAAATAAGGAAACCACACTTCTGAAAACTTTGGTGACACTGAATTCATAGAGTCAAGGAACCCTACCATAGCCCTCCATTCTCACCTCTCTCTATGATCCATTAAGAGTTTCTTTCATAAGAATTTAGTGTTCAATTATGTTACTTAATGTGGGAATCAAAATATTCTACATATGGCTTACAATGAAATATTTTTTTGGTTATTAATATTTCCCTTTTAAATATCACATGTCGACTATATATATATATATATTTTCTAAATAATTCTAATTCTATTTATAAACATATCAGTACAAAACTACCACAGCCTCAGCTGAGAAAACCTAGGAGCTGGGTTTGATGCTTGAAAATTCATGTTTTTGGACTTCCCCAGAAGGGAAAACTAGTCTCTTAAGCTCGTGTCTTACCGCCCTCACAGGGGAAACCGGCCATAAGTTAAACAAGTGAAACCATAGAAACGGAATATGCCTAAAAGAGTTAAACACAGGAGAATTATTCTCCTTCAGCATTGTATAATTAAACAAAACCACACAGAATAACCCATTGAAACTGGTTTGTAGTGCCATGTTCCAGCTGGGGAGTTCGTGGTCACTTATCATGGGCTGGAGAGGGAGGTTCCTCCACGATGAGGAAATGATACTCCGCGCTACTATCCTCTTCCTTTTCGGTGGGATCACCGTTGGTTGTAGTGATGTTATTCCCTTTATCTTGAGCTTTAGCATCTCTGTCCAGTCCAGGTGCTATATTCTTGTCTTCAGCCTTATCTGGGTCCAGAGGAGGCTGATGGGCGATGATTTCAGTGGGAGTAGAACTAGAAGCTTCCTCCCAGAGGGTGACAATTAAGAATGCAGTGACTGTTGGTTGGTCGATGGTACAGACAAACTGAAACTCATCTCTTTGCGAGGCTTGATGAAGGGTGATAGGGGAAACGAAGGGCTGAGGGATAGGTTGTGAGGGGGACGCGGCATGGAGAGGCTGTGAAGGAGACATAGCGTGGGAGGGATGCACCTACCTAGAGCTACTAGCTCTTCCTATACCATTGCGCTTTTCCGGATAGCGCCCGTGAGAAAAGTCTTCAGACGAGGGTTCAGGGTTGGAGGAAGAATGGGCGCGAACCACCCGGCCCCTAAAAATTCCTCATCGAATTCGCATACGATGCCTAAGCCGAGGCATTCTACCTGTGGAGCTGAGGTTATAGGGGTGGAATTGCCGACAAGAGGCACATTGGGTAGCAGAGAAAGACTGAGTGTGCTTCAAACTAGATTGAGAATTCTTAGGGCAGAAAGCAATCTTAGAAGAATGGAATTCGGGCAGCGTTTCAGGACAACAAAGCAATACACATCGCCTCCCGGTCTATGTGTGAGCACTTGTATCACCGCAAGCAGGAGGATAGAAGTAGCTCTGCAATGCATGAGACCAAAAGTTAGAATGGGTATGAGCAGAGGGGCGGAGAGACGGCACCATTAAAAACCAAATGCAGAGCAAGCTGGACCAAATGCGGTGAGGCAAGGTGATGGAACTAATGCGCAGTAGGTTGGCGAAGTAAAAGTGGAGTTTAATGCGCAAGTGGGAGGGTATATGGCCACCCCACATGCCATGCCTCAGGACGTGCGTCCCATTACGATCATGTACCATCCGCATCTGGAACTACAATATCTTTGTGCACTAGAGTGGTGCAATCCTGTAGAAGAGGATTCGCATGGAGGATGTTGAGGAGGCCATGTTTGAGAGTATATGTCCCTTCCACTTCCACATTGGCTAGGAAATCAGCCACCTTGTTATGATTTCTTTTAATATGAATAAACAAGACAGCCTTATGGATCTTGAGCCATTATTCCAACTTTTCGAGCCACGCTGCTAGTCTCCAACTAGTGACAACTTTGGCCGTAGTGGTTCCCCATAGAATTTTATTTGCCATATTGATTAACACCTGTGATTCTCCTTCAAGGAAAATGGGAAGGTAGTTATTTTGCTGAGCAAGACACAATACCTACCACAAAACTTCCAACTTAGCTGAGTTATTGGTGTCCTAGTAAATAGAGCCGAAGTAGATTTCTAGAGGAGTGCTTCTTGAATCCCTGAAAATGCCCCCAAATCCATCTTTTCCTGGATTCCTCTTAGAAGTGCCATCAAAATTTAGTTTGATAAGCCCAGATGAGGGAGGAGACCATTGATTTGGAATCTTCAAATTTCTCGTAGCTTTATTGGCAGGGCTATGAGTAACCGTGAGTTGTCAGTTCTCCCATATGGCTTTTTCCTGAGACTTTGAGGGGAGGTCTTCTTCCTTCTAGGCATGGAGAGCTAGGGATTCCTAGAGAATATTGTTGAGGATGTGCCATATTACTTCCATCGTTGTTCTCTGACTCCTAAAGATTCTTTTGTTTCTCTCTTTCCAGATAGACCAAAGGAAGAGACCAGGAATGAGTCACCATAATGTGTTGAGAAGAACACTGCTGTATGGAGACTCAGGCCAATTTCGAATGGTGTTAAGAATGTCCCCAGTAGGCTTACTTCTTTGGCATCAAAATCTTATCTTTTCCCAAAGAGTATTTGCAAGAGTTCAAGAGACCATTAGGTGCTGAATTGTCTCATTACTTTCGTTACAGTTGGGACATCAAGAGGGTCCTATGAAGCCCCATTTGATCAAGTTGTCCCAGGTGAGGATCCTATTGTGGATGAGGAGCCATAGAAAAGTGGATACTTTGGGCTAAATTCCTCGAGACCAAATGAGTTGCCACAGAGTATCAGGAGGATCAGGAGTAGGGTGCATCAGAGTGTATGCCTCTTTTGTGGAAAACATACCTTTGGGAGTGTATCCCCATCTTAGGATGTCTAAGTGCTCCGAGCATCTGATCTTCCTTTGCTAGAGTTCTGTATTGAGTGTATTCTAAGTCTTGACCTGTGCTCGGGGGGCAGCTTGGTCAATGTGCCTCCATTTCCTGAACCCATTGTCATTTCTAGGGAGCCAATGCTGATTTACCTTGTCTTCAGGATTTATCTTCAAATCTCAATATTGTGAGGATTGAGAATGTCAGTCATCTTGGGCTTTTGTTGCCATGATTCTACCAAAAAACGAGCTATGCCTCCATTGCGAACCTCCCAAAAACTGTGTTGTTGAATCAATGCACTGTGTTGTTTGGCAGCGTTCCAAATCAACGAACCTAGGTCTTCTGGGGAAAGCCTGATCAGGTCCTCTGGAGGTATATTGTTGGCATATTTTTCAATCTACAGTTTGGCCCAAGGGGTGTGAGGAGCTGACATCCATTTCCACTTGATTTGTGCTCCCATGAGTTCATTGTTGTGAGAAGGATCTCTGAGTCCAAGGCCTCCTGCAACTTTTGGGGTATAGACTGTGCTCGATTTGACTAGAGCCCATTTGCGATATTGACTTGAAGAGCCCTAAAGGAATTTGCGTTGCAAGCATTTTATCTATTTGAGAACCATTTTGGTGCGGAAAGAATCGAGAAAAGGTAAAGAGGCATAGATTGCAGAGTTTCTTTGATGAGGATTAAATGGCTTTCCATATTGAGGGCTCTGTAGGTCCAAGAGGAAAGGCAGGCTTCCAATTTTTCGAGGAGAAGATTCCAGGAAGAGTGCTTAATGGCAGAATCTATGAAGGGAGCTCCCAAATATTTATCCAGGAGAGAGGCTATGGAGAAGCCTAGGATGCGAGCAATATTAGCTTGCGTTCGAATAGGGGTATTGAAGAAGTATATCTGGGATTTGGCATTATTAACGGAGGTTCCAGAGGCTTCAGAGAAGAGGCTAAGGATGGATTTGAAAGACTGGGCTTCTTGCATAGAGGGATGGCTGAATAGCATGTTATCATCCATGAATTGCTGATGGGAGGTGGTCGTGGATTCGTGGAGAGAGATACCTTTCAATTTATGAGTTTGAAGAGCATTTTGGATTAAATGTCCAAGCCCTTCAACCATTAGGAAAAAGAGGAAGGGTGATAGAGTGTCACCCTGCCTAATGCCTCTTGATGGAGTGAATGGGTGAGAGGGAATCCCATTGACTAAGATGGAGGAGAAGGTGGAAGAGAGGAGGCTCATAACCCACCTTAACCACATATGACTAAAGCCGAAGGCGACCAAGATCTGTTGAATATAATTCAAACTTAATTTATCAAAGGCCTTAGATAAATCAATTTTGAGAAGCATACCTTCCTTCTTGTTGATATTTAGTGAGTGAATAACTTCATGATTTAGGATGATCCCATCCAGAATTTTGCGACCCTTCACATAGCTGGTTTGTTCAGGCGATATGAGTAATGGGAGCAGTGGCTTGAGACGATTAGTAATAAATTTTGAGATAACTTTGTAGATAACATTACACAGAGATATGGGGCCGAATTTTTCCATTGTGCTTGGCTGGTATTCTTTTGGTACTAGAGCTATGAAGGTAGCATTGAGAGAGGGTAGCAACCAGTGCATAGATCTTGATTCCTCCACTAGTTGCCAAACTTATAGCTTGACAAGATCCCAGAAATGGTGGAATAAATTTGAGGTGAAGCCATCCAGACCTGGGGCTTTTCCTTCCTTGGATTGGGCCATGGCTGTTTCAACCTCCTGAAGTGTGATTGGTCTCAATAGAATTTGATTATGCTCCTCCATTATGAGTTTAGGAATATGCTAGATGATCTTGCTGATTGCGGGTTGTCGATTGATTGGAGGTTCATGATGGAAATTCTTAAAGTACTCAAGGAGCACTTGTTCTGTGTCTTCATGGTTTTCCAATCAATCTCCTTGCTGATTTGTGATATGGGCTATGTGATTTTTTATTCTTCTTTGGATGGTGGAGCGGTGGAAGAACTTTGTGTTTCTTTCACCTTCCTTTAGCCAGCAGATTCTAGAATTTTGCGGCCATAACAATTCTTCTTGTTTGCTTCTCTCATCAAGCTTCTCCTGTAGTTTCTTTTCTTGAGCTATAAGGGGTTCTATTCTTCCATTGTTGATGATTTCTTGTTGAATACAGCCATACTTTTTTCTAGTCCTTTTTTCTCCTGGAGAATGTTCCAAAATATGGAATGGTTCCAAGCTTTGATTTGCGATTTGAGATATCAAAGTTTTTGCTAAAACCGATACATTTCGGAGCCCGCTGGAGGAACAAAGATTTTCCAGGCTGTGTGGAATAGAGTTTTGAAGGTGGGATGGTCAAGCCAAAAAGCTTCAAACCTGAAGGGCCACTTCTATATATTACAGGGTCGCTGCCAGTGAAGAGAGATAGGCCAATGATCAGAGCCTGCAATGGGTAGGATAGAAGCGAAGATGTCTCCCCCCATGTGTATGGCGTTATCTGATATTAGGAATAGATCCAGATTGGACGCTATTTGCTGCTGCCCATCTCTCTTGTTGTTCCAAGTATACATACCATTAGAGAAAGGAAGATCTATAAGCCAGCTTCTGTTGATGAAATATTTGAAGTGAGCACTTTCAGGCTCCAGTCTTGGTCGTCCTCCTGTTTTTTCTTCAAGCTTAGTGATCATGTTGAAGTCCCCTCCTATTATCCATAGAGGGCGAGTTCTGTTGGAGTTCAAAGCTTCCATCATATCCAAGAGTGCCTTCTTGCTTGTTGTATCTTGAGGAAAGTAGACATTTGATAGGTGCCCATGAGTATCCGTTCCCACCAGGTGGAAGGTTTCCTGGATGAGGTTATGTGAGGCATGATAGTTTGTAAGCGAGATTGTTTGCTTCTCCCACACTATAGCTAAGCCTCCCTAGAAGCCTGAGGCATCAACCACTATTGAGTGGCTCCCTGGCCATGCTTTAGTTAGGATAGCGCCGAGAGCTGAACTATTGCATTTAGTTTCTTGAAGAAAGAGAATTTGTGGTCTTTCTTGCTGAATCATGTTTTTAAGCATCTTGTATTTCCCAAGGCCATTTAGCCCTATTACGTTCCATGAGATGAGCTTCATGAGGAACTATTGGGGAGTGGCTTGAAAAACCTTGTCAACTTGGGGTATTTGCCTGACTGCACCAACATCTCCCCTAAGTTGATGGTGTGTTTCCAATCTGGTTTTCTTCCTCTCTTTTTTGACTCCTTGATGATCTTTAGACCATCCCAATGGCTACTTGGTTGTATACCCAGTTTCTTTTGTTGTTGGGCACAGGAGAGGACCAATTATAGGGTTTCAATCTGGCTAGGGTTGATTTTATCAAATTCCTTTCATCTGCATGTGTCCTCCATTCCCAAAAGATCAAGCTCACCTAGGTCAAAGCTCTCAGGGTCTTCATCCATGTGGCTCGACTGACTGCTTTCTAGGTTATCTTTGTTGGAAAGGTTAGGGCCAAGAAAAATACTGTCTATATCTATGTTGTTTGGCTTCCAAATGACAAGTTCAGGTTTTGGAGGAGGTTGAAGTCCCATGAATGCCTTATATTGCGGATCTTGAGGGCTAGATTTGGGGACCGAGATATCAGGGATGGAAGAGGAGGATGAAGGCTTGGATGAGGGGTCGAAGGGGGCTGAAGGATTAATGGCTGAGAGTTCAGGCTGTGACAATAGTTCAAAGCTATTGCTGGTAGAGGGGGTATTGGACTAAGGATTGGGTTTTTTTCCAGCTAAATAAGGCTTCTTATTGTGCCTTTTCCAATTAGTGACTTTGGTGAACCCATCAACGTCAGGCTTGTATTCAGCCTCTTTGTTCTTGGGAGCATTATTTAGTGGGAAGTATCTGAAGAGATGCCCATGGGCATGAAAACTATGGCATTGAAAAGGAACATGTTCATAATCAATGGGCTGGATCCATTCAAAGTCATCGTGGAACAAACTTACTGCATCTAGAAGAGCTTTTTCTAGGTGCATGTATACACATATTCAAGCATAGGATATCTCTCTTCGGAGCTTTGTCTCTTCTGCTATCTTGATGAACTCGCCCAACCCTTTGCCTATTGCAGTGAGAGATTCTTCATCCCAGTATTCGAGTGGCAGCAAATACAAGCGTATCCAAACCAGAGCCCAATTGAAGTGTTCCCTGTCTGGGTTGAAACATTCAATCCAATCTCTTAGGTATAAACCAACACATTTGAAAAAATAAGGACCCCCATCCAACACTTTGTTTCGATCCTCTATGCAGTTAAAGACGACATTGAAGAAATCCTTTGGCCCTAGCTACAGGGTAACATTACCCTTGGGCTTCCATTTCGTGGCAATCTAGCCCTGTAGGGATTTTTTAGTTGGCCAGAAGCCAGTGAACTTCCTTATAAGAGCATGATATTTTATATATTTAATTTGGGCATTTATGCAGTGACTGGGCAAGTAAATCTTGGGTCTTTCAGCTACAATAGGTTTGCATGTAGATGAGGTCACAGCTGGTGATTCTGCTATACCTGCTGAGGCGTGCGCCTGTGGTACTTCACCCTGCTTTTCTATGCCTCCATTGTCCGAGGGCATCCTCTTTTGTTTGTTAAGTCCCTATATTAATAGTATAGCCCCTTATTATGTTAGTGTAGCCCCCCTTATTGTTATTATTGTACCCCTGTAACCCCCATATTGTTATTATTGTGCCCTTACATTATTATTGTTAGGTAGGCTAGGATTACATTGTGGCCCACTAGGATTACATTATGGCCCCATGGACTCCTATATATAGAAAGGAGGTTTTGTAAATTGTATCATCCAAGAATTGTTCATTCATGTAATGTATTGGAGGTTGCCCCCTCGAAGTGGCTCATTTCTAAGGCATGAATATCTCTTTTCTTCTCTCTTTAGAGCTGGTTACACAACATTTGGTATCAGAGGTTTGGGATTCTAGGGTTTCGCTGCTCCAAACAGGTCATCGTGGCATTTTCGCTATAAATTTGTTTCTACGAAGCTTCAGAAGCTGAAATTTTTAGGGTGCGCAGCTGAAATCGTGAGGAACGTTGTCTAAAAATTTCAGATCTTGGTTCGCAATAGTTGAGGAGATATCATCTGTGGAAGTTAGGTATTTTTTCAGGCTCATAAACAGGTCATCGTGGCATTTGCGCTATAAATTTTTTTTTACGAAGGGTAAAAGTCTGAAATTCATATGGTGCGAAGCTGAAATCCTGAGGAAATTCGTCAAAAAATTTCAGAACTTGGTTCGCAATATTTTTTGAGATATGATCTGTGGAAGGTAGTGCTTTTTCAGGCTCCTGAATTGCATCTCAAAGAGGTGATCATGGAAAAACTTCAATAACTCTCTCTCTGGGCCTCAGATTGAAGTGCCGTAAAAAGTGGTCGCAAGTACACAGACTGAAGTTTTTGGGCTATCAATTTCAGAGACAAAGGACAAAAAAGTGACACGTGGCAAGTCGTACAAATTCGCTCTACTGAACTAGTCCAGAATTAGGTCATTGTGGGAGATTGGACACAAATTTGTCTTGGAGAATCCAAATCAGGTCATACCTGTGGCATTCAAAAGATAATTCAGAGGGCTACTTCAGTGCTGAATTTCAGATATTGAAAATCTGAAATAACAGAGATAATTCAATTTCAATATCGAGCTCCTCAAAGCTAGTAAAAGGTGTGTATTTTTTTCCGAATTGCATAAATCTTGCTTGAAAAATCAGTTTGAAGTGATTCCAAGGGCCTATTGAGCATAAATTTCAGTGTTGCATTCTGAAATGCCTCCTAAAAATAATTCAACAACCATTAAGCCCTCAGAAATATATACTATGATGCATGAAGTGGAAGAATTGCAGTATGAGATATCAAAATTACGGTACCAAGTGCAACAAATTTCGATATTACGAAGAGCAACCGAAGATGACATAGATTGTTTAAAAGCAGAAATGGAGGCTAAGTTGGATGGTTTGAAGGATCAAATAATAGCAAATATGGATGATAAATTAGTGGAAGATCACATCGAGCATCAACAACAAGTTCTCCAACTCTCAAAGGATAACCCAACTTTGGTGCAGAATCTAATGAAACAACAGGAAGATCAACATCACATCGAAAGAAGTTATGAAGTAGTCATAGAAACAAGAAATCGACAAGTACGATCAATTTCAGAGTATCTCAGCAAGCGGAAGAAATTTCCTGTAAAATACTTCACATGGGAGGATGAGAATTTTATACAGAAGCATCAAGAAATAATCAAGCGTTGACGACAACACTTGTTCGAAGGAGAGGGACATGTTAATTCCCTATATTAATAGTATAGCCCCTTATTATGTTAGTGTAGCCCCCCTTATTGTTATTATTGTACCCCTGTAACCCCCATATTGTTATTATTGTGCCCTTAAATTATTATTGTTAGGTCGGCTAGGATTACATTGTGGCCCACTAAGATTATATTATGGCCCCATGGACTCCTATATATAGAAAGGAGGTTTTGTAAATTGTATCATCCAAGAATTGTTCATTCATGTAATGTATTGGAGGTTGCCCCCTCGAAGTGGCTTATTTCTAAGGCGTGAATATATCTTTTCTTCTCTTTTTGAAGCTGGTTACACAACATTGTTCCATTGTAACGTCATTCCATTCCCCATTCATAGGGGGAGGCTCGATGCCTCCCCTCAGAGTGTCTGCCATGGCCTGAGCGCAGGACTCCGTAGAATCACTTTGCTAGATGCATGCAGCCTAGCCCGATTTCTTTTTTTGATTGGTGCAACACTGTTGCAAAGGAGTTCAAAACCCTATCAGAGCGCAAAAATGCGTTCCCCTTCCCTGATTAACCGATACATTCATCATATACATGTCAACTATGTTAAGGATGGAAGGATTTTCACATTTTTTTTTTATAGTGGACTATAATATAAAAATTATTTTAGATGTCACTTATAAACACCACAATGATTAATGGAGGAATCACACATGTCCCTCATTCAAAAATGAAAAAAAAATACTTAAGCACAAAATTAGAAAAAAATCATTATCAATTACTTTTGTGTAATTATGTTATTTACAATTGAAATTGAAGCATTTTATTTATGGACTACATTAAAATATTTTTTTTAATAACATTTATGTTAGAAATTAAAATATTTTCTTTTAATATAGTTATTATTTTATTTATTTTAATGTAATGTTACTAGAGAGCATCTCTCTTTGTAATATTCCAAAATTGGAACAACTACACTATTAGGAATATCTCAAGATATTACCAATGTGGAGATCAACAATTCATAAACATGAGCTGGAGATAGTAGTGAATAAAATTAATACTAAGAATGCCAAAAGATCCACATAACCATTACATTATATTATAGCACAACAATGAATACAAGATATTGAGGAAATGATCTCTCAAGCTAGGAAATGTAGCCTCAATGAAACATATACCTGATAAATGGAGGAATACTGATATATAAAAGAAGCCACGGCTATGACTGCGTAGTCTATAAAGGAGGACTGCTGAAAAATAGTGTCAATGCAAAAATATGACAATATACAGCTCCAATAAAAGATGGGGAGCAATATCTCAACCCATGGAAACAACAATACACAATCCTTAAAAGGATTGGCTGAAATAAGAACAAAATGGAAAATCTGCAGAAATGCCAGAGTTGTTGGGTAGCAGCTGCAAATTAGAAACTTGAAATGGATGTAGATAGATGATGATGCTGCAAATGATGGCTGAATATCATCCAAAGGATATCTCAGGTGAAAGGTTGATCCAATCCCTGAAGATCTCACCCTCCAAAATAGTGGAGCAACTCCCCACTACAGTTGCACTCAGAAATAACACAATCTAGAGAAGGGAATACATTGTTGGTGAAGGGAAGTGCTTGGCATGATGCCAATGATCTGCAATATTCTCATGAATCTCCATAACTAACCTCCCATAGGAATAGAAGCTCCCTCCTATGAAAGATGAGCCAAGGAAATGGTTTTGTGGAGTCCCCCACTGCAACACCCTGCAACACAAAGTTATCCTGCTTCAGGAATAACACTGTGACTAAAGGAGGTGGCTTTGGCCTTGAGCCAAGATATGTGGATAATGAAGAAAAATCCCTCAAGAGGCCTCTCAAGAAGGTTAAGGTAATCCTAAACAGGAATTCCCCTAGCAACTTTGCTAAAAAACAAAAGAATGGACAATGTCTGTATAGACAATGAAATCAATAATCCAATTCATGAATAACAATGGCTGCCTTGCCTTCAGTTGGAAACACTAAGAGGGGGGGGGGGTTGAATAAGTATTCCTTTCAATTAGAGCATTAGTTTATATTAAATTATTATCAGTGTTTGTACAATGATAGCAACAAACAAGAGGAACACAAATGCACAATGTTTTTAAGGTGGAAACCCACTCCCAGACAAAAACCACCTAATTATTTTCTAATAATTTTTTAATATTCAACTCCAATTGAAAATAAAGCTCCAACTTCCTAGAATCTAGAAAATCATTCTTCTCTAGCTCCCACTGGATGGATGCTCCAATGCCCAAGATTCTTCAGTAGTCAACTGAACGGATGCCCCAACACCCAATGAGCTACAACTCACCCTAGGACCACCCTACAACCCTATAGAAGAATAAAAGAAGAATGGACTCCCATAAGAGGGAAAATGGTCCACTTTACAATGATATGGAATGATGCAGAAGAAGACGATATACTAGACCATAGCCCAACTTTGACACAACCAACTAATGATGATCCTAGACCTCCCAACACTTCCTCTTCAACCCTTGGCATATAGACACTAGTACAATTTGTACAATAATGTATTTATAATGGCTAAGTACAATGATACCTTTACAATAATTGTATGTAGTGCTACCCACTTGAAGACTTCATATGATGAACTTCTTTCTACTGTTATGCACCTTGGTTGCTACTCTTGTCATGCTACCCTCTTCTGCACCTTTCTTTTCTTTTCTGCTGTAGAAAGTCTAGTCCTTTGCAACCCTTGAAAACACACGATCTAGCTTTTTCTTGCCTTCGAGGAGCTCAATATTGAATCTGGTGTATCTCTGTTATTTTAGATCCTCAATATCTGATTTTCAATCTTGTAGTAGTCCTCTGAGTCGTCTTCCAATGCCATAGGTCTGACCCAATTTGGATTCTTCAAGAGAGAGTTATACCCAATCTCTCAAAATGCCTTAATTATGGAGTAATTCAGTAGAGCACACTTGTATGGCATGCCACGTGTCACTATTTTTTGTTTGGATCTGAAATTGATATAGAGAAACATACAAACTGTGCACTATCTGCCACTTTATATGGAATTCCAATCTGATACTCAGAGAGAGAGTTATGAAGATTTTACCAAGGTCACTTCTTTGAGATGAATTTCAAGAGCCTGTAAAAACCCTAACTTCCATAGTAATTATCTCCAAAATATTGTGCAGCTTGATCTGCAACTTTTACAGTAGCTTCCTCTAGATTTTGGCTTCACCTCATAAAAATTTCAGCTTCTGAACCTTCATAGAAAACAAGTTAGAGCGAAAATTCCACGATGACCTGTTTCAGACGACTGAATCCCTTCCATAAGGAGGAAATGAGGATCACAATTTATATAAATTCTTAAGTTGAGAGGGGTTTCAAAAAGTGAACATGGGAGGAATTTTAGGAGCTTAAAAAATATTAATTATGACTTTTCAATGACCCATGCCCCAACCCCATGGTGTTTTAGCCTACTAACTGGGGGTACAAACTTCAAACATGAATATATCTCAAACCATGAAGAATTACATGGCGTGCCAGATATCAACGGAAACATCTCGATAATTAGAAACCATCAAAAGCATTACTGACCTAGAATATATTAATTTGGTAGGTCAAAATTTCCATGCAATATTGGGTTAGCCCCTGGTGCTGCTTCGGTTGACATCAATGACAACCGCTGATCAACAATCTCCCCCTTTGGCATTGATGGCAACACAAGTCCTCCCCCTACGATCATGACACCTCTTCCTACAACATTCTCTCCCCCTTTGACATCAATGGAAACTCCCCCTGAAACACAACCATCCTACGGACCTATACACACTTCCACTCCCCCTAACAGACAACCATCCTGCAGACCTATAATCTACTTCCACTCCCCCTTTATATTCTGAAAAAGAAAAATCTAATGAAAACTGCTTGGAATCTTGCTACTTGTCCAACTGCTTGCATAACATCTGGTCGGGAGGCTGTTACATATAGAAGACTACTAATCATAGATCTGTATAACCTTTGATCCACATCCTTAGATGAGTCATCTATGCTCAATTTTCAACCTGTTACCATTGGAGTAAGGATGGGTTTGCAATATTCTATTTTAAATTTCTTGAGAATTTCCTTGATGTACTTGTCTTGACATATAAATATTACTTTCTCTTGCTGAGATATTTGAATCCCTAAGAAGTATGTCAGCTCACCATGTAAAGACATCTCGAAATCACTTTGCACCTTTGTAGCAAAATTCTTACTTAGTCGATCATTATTGCTACCAATTATTGTATCATCCTCTTTAGCTGTTAGACATGCTTTAGTTGCTTCATCCAGAACATATATGTCGTTTGAAGCTCAACTTGCTGTAGCCATAATTTCACCATACATGCCTTTCCTGATTTCACATTTCATGGAGTTGAATAATACTGTGTGTCCTTGATCACACATTTTTCCAACACTGAGAAGATTGTGATTCATGTTTTCAACCAATAGAACATTCTTGGCTAGAGCATATTTGCTTCCGAGAGTGACAGTACCAGATCCTATAACATTTGAAGATCCATCATTTCCAAAGGACACGGTTCCATCCTTATTCTCTTTCAGAGATACAAATTTATTTATATCTCCAATCATATGCATTGAGCAACCGCTATCAACATACCACACATCTTTGTTATTTTGAGCCTCGAGAGGGAGAGCACAATTATCATTCTTCTTCTTTTTCCATGTTCATTTGTTCTGTGGCTTCGAAGATTCTTCTGGAGGATTTTTAAGTCTGTAATCTTTGGCTATGTGTCCAAATTTTCGACATTTGTAACATTCAATATTATTTCTTAAATGTTCAAATCTATTGATGTTTTACTGAGCCCTGGGAGGTTCATATTTGACAGATCTCCTGGAATTGTAATCGTTCCTAGGGTACGTGCAACATTCTATAGCTTTATGACCAAATTTTCCACATGAATAATAGTAGGCATAAAAAATATGTTGGTAACTGGATGGAAATTTTCATCGAGGAATTGTCTTCCAAGGCTGTTCTTGCGAATCTTGTCCAATTAAGTCTACATGCATGTCATATCTCATAGGTTCAATGTATTTTGTTGTAGAAGGTCCTGCTTCTTCTTGTTTGTAACCGATGCCAGTTTTTTCGTTGTAAGATCATTGATTGTTGATGAGTTCTTCCAATGCCCTTGAGCTGTTGGTATAGTTTTGGATAGTTTTTCCTTTCTTCGCTTCCTCATGCAACGAGACTTCTTCAACTTCTAATTCTTCCCTTTATTGGTTGCTTTCTTCCAACTTCTTTTGAAGTTACTCTTCAATGCATTTGCGTTATTCAACTTCAATTTTGAGACCTTGAACTTGTTTTTCAAGAGTATTGGAACGGGTCTTCTCTACCTTGAGATATTTTATAAGCTTGATTTCTTCCTCATAAAATTCTTCTATGGTCCATCCTTCTTCTTTGTTTTTTGATACCTCTTGTTTATTGTGCTTGGCCATAAAAAATAATCTCTCATTCGCTTCTTCTTCACTATAATTGTCTTCATTGGACGATGAGCTATCTTCCTTAGAGAGAAAGTTCCTTTTGGATCCTTGCTTGTTGAATTTATTGAAGCCTTTCTTTCCTTTTGAGTTTTCATTACTTCTGTTTGGACATTTTGCTGCAAAATGCCCAACCTCATTACAGTTGAAACATATCAAAGGAATTTTACCTTTGAATTTTCCCTTACCAATTTTTAGTTTTCTCGTGAAGTAAGCATATTCTTCATATGAAAGACCTTCTTCATCATCTCCCTTTTCTTCACACTTGCAGGTGCATGTCTTTTCAATTGAAGGTTGTTTATCCTTATTGGTTTTCTTAGATGCAACAAACACAATTTCTAGATGTGAAGTATCCTCTTCCTCATCAAGTCTCATTTCATATGCTATGAGAACTCCATGTAATTCCTCTTTGCTAAGTTTGTACAGATTTGCAATGTATTCTAAGACTGATACCTTTGGGTTGAATCTCCTTGGTAACGTTCTAAGAATATTTCGTATAATAGTATTCTCGTGAACTAGCTCTCCCAATCGTTCCAGAGTATTGGTTACTTCATCAACGTATTGGAAGTATGCATCGATGCTGCAATCTTCTTTCATTCTGATTTGCTCAAATTTTTCTCTATAGATTTGAAGCTTTGCTTCTTTGACATTTGAGTCGCCTACATATATATTCTCAAGCTTGTCCCATACATTTTTCATAGTTTTACAACCCAACACCTTATGATAAGTAGATTCAATAATTCCCCTGATAATAATATTCTTTTCTTTTGCATCATTTACCAAATTCTTCTTACCTTGTTCATCTGTAGTTGATGTAAATCCATTTTGAACAATGTCCCATACTTCATAACCTTGTGCCAAGAGATAGACCTCCATTCTTTCTTTCCAGAGTGCATAATTATTTTCATTGAATAAAGGTACACAATTCTTGGTATGCTCCATGACCTCCTTCCAGCTATTAAACTGGTATTGAAGGAATGAAGCTTTGATACCAATTGTTGGAAATACAGAGGGAGGGGTGTTGAATCAATATTCCTTTCAATTAGAGAACTATTTAATCTTCAATTATTATAATTGTTTGTACAATCATAGCAGCAAGAAAGAGGAACACAAATGCACATATTTTTAAAGGTGGAAACCCACTCTGGGACAAAAACCACCTAATGCTTTTGTAATAATTCTTTAATATTCAACTCCAATTGAAAATAAAGCTTCAACTTCCTAGAATCTAGAAAAGCATTCTTCTCCAGCTCCCACTGGATGGATGCTATAATGCCCGAGATTCTTCAGTAATCAACTGAACGGATGCCCCAACACGTAATGAGCTACAACTCACCCTAGCACCACCCTACCACCCTATAGAAGAATAAAAGAAGAATAGACTCCCGTACCAGGGAAAATGGTCCACTTTACAATGATATAGAATGATGCAGGAGAAGAAGATATACTAGACCATAACCCCAACTTTGACACAACCACCTAATGATGATCCTAGACCTCCCAACACCGCCTCTTCAACCCTTGGCAGATAGACACTAGTACAATTTGTACAATAATGTATTTAAAATGACTAAGTACAATGATATCTTTACAATGATTGTATGTAGTGTTGCCCACTTGAAGACTTCATATGATGAAATTCTTGCTGATGTTATGCACCTTGGTTGTTGCTCTTGTCATGCTACCCTATGTTGCACCTTTCTTTGCTTTTCTGTCGTATAAATTCTGGTCCTTCGCAACCATTGACAACACATGATCTAGCTTTTGCTTTCCTTCTAGGAGCTCGATATTGAATCTGGTGTATCTATGTTATTTCAGATCCTAAATATCTGATTTTTTGTCCTGTAGTATTCCTCTGAGTCATCTTTCCAATGCCATAGTTCTGACCCAATTTGGATTCTTCAAGAGAGATTTATACCCAATCTCTCACAATGACCTAGTTATGGACTGTTTAAGCAGAGTGCACTTGTACGACGTGCCACATGTCACTATTTCTTCATTGGACTTTGAAATTGATAGAGAAAAAATTACAGACTGTGCACTATCTGCCAATTTTTACAAAATTCCAATCTGATACTTAGAGAGAGATTTATGTTGATTTTACCAAGGTCACTTCTTTGAGATGAATTTCAGGAGCCTACAAAAACCCTGACTTCCACAGATCATATCTCCGAAAAAATTTCGCACCTTGATCTAATTTTTTTTAAGACGCTTCCTTAGTATTTCGAATTTTCCTCATAAATATTTCAGCTTCTGACGCTTTGTAGAAAAAAAATTAGAGCAAAAATTCCATGATGACCTATTTCAGATGGCCGAATCCCTTGCATAAGGAGGAAATGAGGATCACAATTTATATAAATTCTTAAGTTTAGAGGGGCTTCAAAAAGTGAACGTGGGAGGGATTTTAGGAGCTTAAAAAATATTAATTATGACTTTTCAATGACCCATGCCCCAACCCCATGGGGTTTTAGTCCACTAACTCGGGGTACAAATTTCAAACATGCATATCTCTCAAACCATGAAGAATTACATGGCGTGCCATATATCAATGGAAACATATCGACAATTAGAAACCATCAAAATCATTATTGACCCAGAATATATTAATTTTATAGGTCAAAATTTCCATGCAATATTGGATTAGCCCCTGGTGCTACTTGGTTTGACATCAATGACAACAGCTGATCAACACCCTCCTTTTAAACAAGTGAAAGCTCTCTCTCCATAGGTCCCAATCATTAGGGTTTCCTCCACCAAATATCCTCTTTCGCATTCACATTGTGCTTTCTTCTAAAGTGATCCACTCCTCCTATGGCAGTGTTGTTTACTTGGTCAAACTTGACCTTGTCTTCATGCATTTGCCCATTTTCTTACTTGAGGGTGCAAAATAAGGCTACTCTGATGATCCCTTTCAAATTATGAAGAATTTTATTCATGTATTCAATAATAATGGGTTCTCTTACCCATTTATTAAGCTTCTAGGTGATAAAAACAAAATTTTAATATTCCATTTATTTGTGTGCTAAAATGGGAATATTGCAATCCTCCCCTCCCAAATGTTGCTTGTCCTCAAGCAACTGCAAGGATAGAATTGGAAAATCTCCACTCAAGGCATGGAGTCTGAAATGTGTTGAGGAATATCTTTCCCATGTGGATCCTCCATCCCCAAGCAATCATCCATACAAAATGAGTTACCTCCCAACATGGCAACTCCTGAAAATCACCTTCCACCTTTTTCTCTTGCAATATAGGTGGGCTGAAAATCTGATCTTGGTAGACAAAATAGCCTACCCCACGTTTTCCTCCTCTCCAATTAGGATAAGTGTAGAGTATATGCTGATCTTGGGCTACAATAATGTTTCCCTAAAGTGGCAATATGAAGAATAGACCTCCAAGGATCTCTTCTCCAACGTTATGAAACATGTTGTCCCAAATCATCTCATATCTGAAGAGTTGGAAGTCACCATCATATGACATCCAATCAATCATATGGCTCACCTCAAATGGAAACAAATGTTTTGCTGTAGTGACCACATGTGCTCTCATGCTCCCATTAGAACATGAAATACAAATAATGTGGGAGATCTCTGCCCCAAGGGACACATCCAACCAATGTGCCATTCCCCCAATCATGCTCTCAATAAATATAAATACAACAACAACATAATGAACCATAATGAGAACCATGCTTGCTGTCATGTGTGGCAAGGGATAAGAACAATGGTCCCTCAATTGTAACCAATGCAATTTGACCCTCAACTGCAAAAGAGTGTGACAAAAAGTGTGGCCTCTGAACCACTTGCTTGCTGTCCCACTCTCCTCAAATGTATGGAGAAGGTGAATGTGTATGGTGCAAGGTGAGTAGGTCCTCCAAAATACATTTCCTCCCCAAGTACTCCTAGGGAGTGGTCACCAATAGTGCTCATGGCCTCAAGTAGACCATGGGGTCTAGAAAAAAGAATGCTCCTCCTCGGAACAACATCCTATACATATATGTTTAAGGGATGAATATACAAATCATCATGCAAATAAATAATACCCTTACCATAAGTTTTGCATATGCAAATGGAGTGGCTCAAAAATAAGTCTCCTCTCATCCTCAAAGAGAAAAGAGGTGGTTGTGCTAGCTCCTCCAAAGAGTTATGTATCTCCTCCATCTGCACATGATCTATACATCTCCTCATATGTTGATCTCTCAATATCATGTAAGCAAGATGATCTTGGGAATACTCCACCAACAACTGGGAGCTCCAACATGGATCTATTATCCATAGTGATAGCACTGATGATTCCTCATGAAGGACATCTATCATATGGTCATCTCCTTCTTTGACATATCCTATCCCAAAGATGCAAGTTGGAAGGCTTCTATCCTTCCCCTGTTGCTTCTCCCACGATGCAAAATCTGAAATGGGAGTGGGTGAAAATGATGTTGAGAGAATTGCTCTCTCCTCCTTGATTCTACCCAAGACTCTTAGTGCTGTGAAGTTATCTCCCAAGGTCTCCACTCCTCCGAAATCACTGATTGGTGCCTCAACTAGTGAAGCATCCATCGTCCTCTGCTGATCCAGCGGTCTCCCCGACAAAATGTCTCCATGCAATGAGACATCATCATCAAGAGGTGACTACATATATGAATGAACAAGTCTGTCCATGCTTCCACTGCGCAATCCAATCACCTTATTAGGTGCATAAACATTGTAAAATAGATAGAGATGTGTGCTCATCATCACATCATGATGGTCATCCTCCCTATCTTCTCCTTGTGTCCCCATGGTTCCACACCTCCTCAACAATGGCACATGAATTGTGCCTTGATCTCCATACATGAGATCCTGGGGACTTCCTTGCAAGGATTCAAGAATCAATCTACTTGGAGCAAGAGCTCCTCCTTATTCTTCATGAGGCACTGGATAATCTCTAGATGGCACAATGTTGTTGCCTTCAACTTCCTCAACATAGATGCGCAACCCTCCAATAATGTTGCTGCAAATATGGAATCTCTCCCAAGGTGGAAGTAATTCCTAATCATCAAAGGCCAAGGAGTCTCCCATTTTCACTATGATAGTGCCATATCCTACTCCTGAAACACCATACAAGAAATGAGAGAAAATATGCCTTTTCTCTCCAAAGAATAACCCAAGAAACAAAATTTTCCGTTGCTTCTCCATGCTCTCATCATACAAGCATGTGATGAAGACATAGTGAATGGTATAAATGTTGCATCATCACCATGAATCCATAATATTTTTTTCTCCATGATGCCAGCATCCTGCCACATCTTCTCCATCCTCATACCTTTATAAAGAGTGTATGTCAAGTGATGGCTAAACTCCTTCAAGAGTAACCAGCGCATCCAAGCCTCCTACTACCCGGAATCATAAATATGCAAGTACCTTACCAGCTTATTTCTCACCATCCACATCCACTCAATCAATTGTGGATGTCTCCTTCCATCCTTCATCTTGGTACTCCTCCCATGAGGGCTACCATCATCCCAAATCAAATTCCTGCATTTCATGGGATCTTGAAATGCAATCTTCCCAAGGATCAATTTGACCCTATAAGGACCCAAATAGGTGGTAGGAAAAAACCTCCCATCATGATGTGCATGGCTAAAGAAATTTCCAACACATTCATGAGATATTTTATCCAACCGAAGATGTCCTCCATCTTCTATCTGCTCCTGTGAGAAGGGAAGCACCTCCTCAAATTGTTGAAGAATATTGCACTCCATGATGTGTGGGAGTGCACCTCCATTTAAATCTCTCCTTGAGATCTCCTCCTCATGCATGGTCCTCCAAAACCCAAGTGACCTTGGATATACTGCCAGTGGAGGTCTCTCTTTGACCTATGGCATGCTCATTGAGAGAGAGTCATCTAGAGAGGAGAAAGAGTTTCTTATCTCTAGATGTATACTCCTTCTCACTGCTTCGTCCATGGCTTCCTGAATGAAGTTATCCCTTGAGTGCTCACATGAGGGTTGGCTCCTCTTTTCTCCATCATTGCTTTTGTACAATGCAGTGCTATTATTCTACTCTATTTCAACTGCAAGAAATGATGTAGACTCATTCAAAGTGTTTTCTGAAATGACAAGAGATGGATTTTTAATCATACTTTGGTGAAATTTGGAAGCTCCTAGTAGTGCTACAAGAGTTTCCTCCTCATAGGTGTTGGCCTCCCAAACTGATGAAGATGAAGGCTGCTCCTCCATGGTCTCAATAGTGCTAGTACATGCCTCATCAACTTGTGGTGAGGGCTCCTCCCTCCTCTTGCCAAATATTCTGATCATTCTTTAAGAAAACTCAGCAAGAGTCGAAACCCTTGCATGGCTTAGATGGTTGATCCACCAAATATTTGATTCACCTCCAAGGTGCAACACTGCAAATTCTACAACCTATCTATCTACTACAGGATGTAGCAGGAAGAAAGCCTCTATCTTCTTCACCAAAACCTCTACTACACATGTGAGTGATCCATCAAATCTGGACAATAGAAATCTATTTCCTCTCATCATCCCATAGCTGTGGGGTCTTCTTTCTTCTTTCTACTGAATAAATTGTGGTAAAGCTAGAGTCTATTGGAAGGATATAGGTTTAGCTCAGTATTCAGAAATATAATCACTTATAATTTCGAATTCCAAGTGTTCTTCATGATTCTGGTATTCTTCTTTGTGAGATTAGGAAGTTCCTGCTCCTTCCTCTTCTCTTTCTTCAATATTCTTGACCTCCTTGGAGAGGTCTCCTCTGGATCTGAAAATAGATGACAGTAAAGTCATATTCTTCATCATCTTGATCTTCTTTGGCTGAGGCTCATAGGATAATTCAGAGATCATGCTTTGATACCACTGTAATATTCCAAAATTGGAACAACTACACTATTGGGAATATCTCAAGATATTACCAATGTGGAGATCAACAATTCATAAACATGAGCTAGAAATAACAGTGAATAACGTTAATACCAAGAATTATGGAAGATACACATAACCATTACATTAGATCATAGCAGCAACAATGTATAGAAGATCTTGAGGAAATGATCTCTCAAGCTAGGTAATGCAGCCTTAATGAAACATATACATGATAGATGGAGAAATACTACTACATAAAAGAAGCCATGGCTATGACTGTGCAGTCTATAAAGGAGGATTGTTGAAAAATAGTTTCAATACAAAAATATGACAATATACAACTCAAATAAAATAGGGAGAGCAAGATCTCAACCCTTGGAAACAACAATACACAATCCTTAAAAGGATTGGCTGAAATAAGTACAAAATGGCAAATCTGCAGAAATGCCAGAGTTTCTGGGTAGCAGCTGTAACTCAGAAACTGGAAATGGATGTAGATAGCTGATGATGCTAAAAATGATGGCTAAATCTCATCCAAAGGATCTCTCAGGTGAAAGGCTGATCCGATCCCTGAAAATCTCACCCTCCAAAATAATGGAGCAAGTCCCCACTACAGTTGCACTAAGAAATAACTCAGTCTAGAGAAGGGACTACACTGTTGGTGAAGGGAAGTGCTTGGCCTAATGCCAATGATCTGAAATATGCTCATGAATCTCCCTCACTAACCTCCCATAGGAATAGAAGCTCCCTCCTCTGAAAGATGAGCCAAGGAAATGGTGTCGTGGATTCCCCCACTGCAACACCCTGCAACACAAAGTTATCCTTCTTCAGGAATAATACTGTTATTGAAGGAGGTGGCTTTGGCCTTGAGCCAATATATGTGGATAATGAATAAAAATCCCTCAAGAGGCCTCTAAATAAGGTGAAGGTAATCCTAAAAAAGAATTCCCCTAGCAACTTTTCTAAACAACAAAAGAATGCACAATGTCTGCATTGACAATGAAATCAATAATCCAATTCATGAATAACAATGACTGCCTTGCCCTCCTTTTAAACAAGTGAAAGCTCTCTCTCCATAGGTTCCACTCCTTAGGGTTTCCCTCACTAAATATCCTCTTCCTCATTCACATTGCGTTGTCTTCTAAAGTGATCCACTCCTCCTATGGCAGCACTGTTGACTTGGTCAAACTTGACCTTGTCTTCATGCATTTGCCCCTTTTCACACTTGAGGGTGAAAAATAAGGCTACTCTGATGATCCATTTCACATTATGAGGGATTTTATTCATTTCCTCAATAAGAATGGGTTCTCTTACCCATTTATTAAGCTGCTAGGTGATACAAACAAAATTTTAATATTCCATTTAGCTGTGTGCTAAAATTGGAATATTACACTCTTATACTGGGTTTGTGGAGCACCTCTCATCACAATAAGAATGATATTAATAGATTTTAATAATGATTTAATGTATCATGTTTTTTATTTTAAGTACGAAATTGTGGTGTTATTTAAGTATTATAAGTTTTGGAGTATTTGGCAAACCGAAGAAATAATTTTTGGTACAATTTTTATATTTTGTTACTTAAAATGTATTTTTGAATTTATATATCGATTAATACATTGAAAAAATCATGTTGGATTGTGGAGAGTTCACAACTCAAACCTATGATTTTAACAAATTTACTTAAAATGTGTTTTTGACTGTATATATAGATTCAACACCTTGAAAAACGCCTAGAGCTATTCAGATTATTGATATTTCACAACTTAAGCCTGTCATTCCAACAAAATTCTGCATTGTAACAGAAAATATGCCCAAAAATGCTCCAAAACTTATAATAGACAGACTATGAATACTATTTTTTTTGGTAACCAAATGGATTAACAACTAGGTCGATCTCGTACTTGGGTGACATGGAGGCAATTGCAATCACCACCACTATAACCTCTAGGTGAACCATACTAAGGAGTTCACAACTCAAATGCATTATTCTAACAAATTTACTTAAAATGTGTTTTTGAGTGTATATATGGATTCAACGCCGTCAGAACCCTTAGATTTCTAGGATTGTGGCAAGTTTACAACTCAGACATATGATTCCAACAAATTCATGAAGTCTACTAGAAAATATGCCAAGTACACCCCAAAACTTATAATAGATAGATTATAAATAATATATTTCTTTTTGTAACTAGAGGAATCAACAATTACATGTACTCATGTGACATAGGGTCGATTCCAACTGCAAAAACTATAACCTCTAGGTGAACCACACCGCCCCTAACACACAGCCCATGGGTAAACTCGAGAGATTTGAGCTTGGAAATTTTTGGAAATACTTCATTTTCACCATCATCACTAATTGAACTACATCAAAAGGCTATATACCCTATCAATAATATTAATAATAAATCATAACAACATTTAGAAAAATATTTTAATGTCATATATTTCCTATAAAGAAGATTTATCTATCATAGGTTTTTTTATATGTTTTACTTGATAAACTATAACACGTTTTAAATAAACTGTAATAATGATTCATATGCTTTAATATAATAGAGATGTTTCAATATTTTAAATGAATTTAACTAATAAACCATTAGATTTTTTTAAAAATAAGTTATAACAATTCCTTAATGTATATCGTAATATGCCATATAATGAGGGCATTTTATGTATTATGAATTTATTTATTTATTTATATTATGTATAGATTATACAAACATATGTATATCAATGGATTGAATCTGATCAAGTAATGTACTAAATCTAGATACTGAATCCTTCTACAAATCAATTGCGGAAAATAAACAAGATCGCCAATCACAACAAGTGCAGAAAGAAACAAATCAAAGCACAACACAAATAATTTCCCGGGGAAATCTTGCTGCTCAAAACCCCTCTATATTCTATTGTATATTCACCATGGAAAACATGAAACAATTACAATTCATTCTTCTCACAAAAGTCTCCTGCACTCTCACAACTGTCTGACACTGACCCAGACAGAATATACCAGCACTTAGCCAATTCTTAGCCTCTAATCAGCCTGCCTTGCTTGCACAATTCATGAGGAATGCAATCCATATTCCTTAGGAATTTAAACCTTCCAAAATTGCGCAAGGATCATAGGCAATTTAATGGATGTCTGGATGCATGCGGGCAACCTAATAATCACACAACTGATAGTTAACATCCCTTTAACCTTTTTATCAACTGAGTCTCCACTGGAACTGACATGCATGCAAATATTAATATTAAATCATCAGTTGCATGGAATATCACTAATTGTGAATTAAATATGATTTAATTTACTTTATCTCTCACTAGTGCAAAAAATAGTTACAACTAGTTCAACTGACTTGAACTCACCTAACTGGGTTAATTTATTAGCCATGCATTAAACTAATGCACCAGCTGCAATTTGAACTCCATAACTAATAGAATTACTCTGCATGCTTACCAACAACCCTCAACTCGAAATACATGAGATAACTAAGTTTATCACACTGAGGTAACTATTACAAGTGATTATGAGATAATATTACATTTTATTGTCCAATTTAATTAAGGGAAAATTAAATTAGAAACTGCACGGATTTAATAAATTAAACTGGCCTTCACACTAATGTATCGCTAGGACCTGTGGTCCCACACTAGTGTGTGTGTTGCAATTTCTTATTGGACATTCAACACTCTCTCTCAACAAGAAATGGATTATTTGCCACCTCGATCCTGTATCTATCGTATTCGAATTTGCTCCTGGTGAGCACCTTCGTCAAAATATCTACATCCTGATCTTCCATGGGAATGTAATTTTGTAACATAATTCACCTTTGAACACAATATATGAGATTGTTGTACCAGATGTCCTTGTGCTTGGACCTATAATGGAATACCAGATTAACCGAGAGTTTAATGTAACTTTGGTTATCACAATGTATTACCGTCAGATCCATCTGAGAACCAAAAAAATGAACCAGGATTTTTCCCATCCATATGGTCTCACATGTAGCCTAACTCATTGCCATGTACTTTTCCTTAGCTGAACTGAGTGCCACAGATTGCTGCTTCCTGCTGTACCAAGAAATTGTTGTCAATCTTATGTTGAAGATCCCTCTTGATGTGCTCTTTCTATCTGATGGAGGGCCTAACCAATCTGCATCCGTGAATCCTTGAAGCATCACTCAATATATCCATATGTACCATAATCTATACTCTTTAGTGCCCATGATATATCTCAAGACATGCTTCCTCGCCTTCCAAAAGACCTTGGTCGACTTTACCATAGCTTGAATTAGCTGGTTAACTACGTAGTAAATGTCTGGTTTATTGTTCACCAAGTACATCAGTGAACCCACTAGCTGCTTATAGACAATAGCGTCCACTACTTCTCCTAAAGTAGAATCCTCTTTCCTCCAATTTCATGGAAGAGGAGTATCCATGGGTTAACAACTCTCCATTTGAAACTTACCCATAATCTCTTTGGCATACTTTCCTTGAGAAACAAATAGTTCACCATCCCACTGCCATATTTCCAAACCAAGGAAATAGTGAATGAGTCCCATGTCCTTCATTTTAAACTCCCTTGCAAGATCCTTCTTGCAAGAAGTTATCATCTGCTCATCACTTGTCAAAATTAGATCATCAACATAAAGTGCGATAATCAAGAGCTTACCATCAAACACAATCTGGTACAAGTTTGCATCTACTTCACTTTTGGTGAAGCCCAACCCGTTGAAATAGCTGTCAATCAAAGTGTAGCAAGAATGAGGTGCTTGCCTCATCCCATACAGAGCTCTCTTGAGTCGACACACATGCGACTCACTGTCAAAGATCTTGAAACTTTGTGGATGCTCTATGTACACTTCCTCATCAATAAATCTATTGAGAAACGTAGTTTTCACATCCATCCGATGAATGTGCCACCCCATCTGTGCTGAGAGTGCAAGGATATATCTAATGGAAGAGTATCTCACAAATGGTGTGAGAGTCTCCTCATAGTCAATCCCCTCAAATTGTGAGAATCTCGAGGCCACAAATCTGGCTTTTTACTTCTCCACACTCCCATCTGCCGCTTGCTTCACCTTATAGATCCATCTAGATCCAACCACTTATTTTACAACCGGTCTTGGGACAAATTCCCATGCACTATTCTTGATGACGGATTCATACTCCTCAACCATAGCGTCAGCCCAAATTGGTTGCTACACTTCTTCCTCAAAGGAAAATGGTTTTTTCACAATAAAATTTCACATAAGAGCCATGTATCCAATAAACCCATATAGAGATTATTTGTGTCTGCGCAGTGAAATAAGTGCTCCTACATTCTCTACCACATCAAGTCTCAATCTATCAGCTTCTGTGGTGCACCTTCTACCAAGTCTGATGGATGTATCTACATGAGTGTTTTTTGCCACTCCATGATCCTCCAGATGTGGCTGCTCCACATCTTGAGGTTCATTCTTTGGAACCAAGAGTTCCTCATCTACATGCAAATCCATCTCCCTCTCAAGGGACAATCATATGGCTTTGTCCTCATAAAGTTTTATATCTTATCTCACAAAAGTCATCCTCTTGTTTGGAAAATACACTTGATAGTTGTGGGTAGTATCAGGTACCCCACAAATATACCAATCTCAAAAAAAAATTCAAGCTTCTTCCTAGCGTCTTTGGTCACATGCATATAAAAGATGAGCCAAAAATCTTAAAATATGAAACATGAGGTTTCTTACTAGTAAAATCCTCCTCTAGTGTACTCATGCCAATTATCCGATGAGGACTATGATTTTGCACAAATACAGATGTGTTGCATGCCTCCTCACATAGATGCAATAGTAGGCCTTGATCATGCAACATCGCTCATGATGCACCCATAATTGTCCTATTATTTCTTTCTACGACCCCATTATGTTGTGGGTTATGAGGCGCAATCAACTCTCTTCGAATTCCTTCTTTGATACAGAAGTTATTGAATTCATTGGAGATGTACTCACCACAATTGTCGCTCCTAAAAGCCTTCACATGCTTCCCATTATCTTTCTCAACCATTTCTTTGAACTCAAGAAAATTTGAGAATGTCTGATCTTTCTTCTGCATGAAGTAGATCCAACAATTTCTTGAAAAATCATCAACAAAGATCACATAATACTTATGCTTTGTTGTCGAAGCAGTAGAGAATGGTCCACACATGTTTGTGTGAACTCTATCAAGGATTTCCAAAGCTCGGTTCTCCTTCTCGTGAAAATTGGCCTTTGCATACTTCCCCATGGTACATCCCTTGCATGTGTCTAACTACACAAGAGTACCCTAGGGAAGATCCGTAGAAATCTACTGCATGAACTTCAAGGTTCTATGGTGTAGATGGGCCAATCTCTTGTGCCAAAACTCACCCTCATCTCGGCTTACCACTTTGTCTGCCTTACCCATCAATGCTGCACAGCCATCTACATAGGGTTTATAGAGATTTTTCACATGAATCCATATCTTCTTGGCTTGTCCTGTGGTTTTATATCGAAGGAAAGCCTTTCCTTCACTGAAAACAACATCATAGCCTCTATCCTCCAACATTTTGACTAGAACTAAATGTTTCTTCAAGCTTGGTACATGCATTACAAATTTTAATAAGAAGGGTTTACCTAACTATCTTTGGAAGGTAACTCTACCAATCCCGGTAGAATTGTATGGCCCATCATCACCCATTTCTATATACATCTGGAGGTCCTTCTCCTCTAAGACATGAAAATTTATTTGTCTCCTGTCATGTGAAAGGATGCACCAATATCCAAGTACCACACCGATCCAATTGCACTTGAAACCATACATGCAATGAGCGAGAAGTCAAGCTCAAATTGAAAGGCCAAAGCCTCACCAGCTTCAGATCTTGAAGCCTTCTTGTTCTTCTTATTTTGTGGACAACTAGTGACATAATGTCCATGCTTGTGACAGTGAAAAAAATTCACTCTGGACATGTCATGCTTCTTGCCATATTTTCCAGACTCATATTTGGAATAGGATTTCTTTCCTTTCCCCTTGCCTTAGCAGCCAAAGTGCAATTTTCTTCATCTTCATTATTATATGAATATCCATCCTTGGTATTCTGCCTAAATTCTTCTTGCATCAAATTCGACCAAAGTCGTTCCCAATCTAGCAGCTTCTCCCTGCCATTGATAGATTCCTGATTACTATGCCAACTCTTGGGAAGCCCTAGAAGATCTAGGCTCACCAATCCATCATCACAATAGTAATTCTGATGCTCCCAAGCTCATCCCAAAATTGGACAAACTTTGTTAAATATTTCGGAATGGTGTTTCCTTTCTCCATTTTGATTTTCCTAAGCTTGTCCTTCAGTGCATATTTTCTATGATCATTGATGCTCTAAAACAGATATGTCAAAGCTTTCCACATTGCATATAGTATCGCTTTGCAGTGGAGACTTGAGACAATATGGTCTCTTACTCCCTGCAGTAAGATGCTCCTTACCTTTGCAACCTTATTTTTCCAAGCATCAAGATCTATGTCATCTGTTGCAACGGGTTTCGGAATGTCATTATCAATGAATTATTTCAACCCATTGTCCTCCAATACTTCCTCCATAATGTCTTTCGATGAAATATAATTGGAAATACCCTTGAGTTCATACTCCAATCTCAAGCCATTGAAAGACATTTCGATCTTGATATGCCGGTTGAACCAATAATACTTTTTCAAATTTGAAATTTATTTAGTTACAAACTCATCTTCTCCTCCACTATAGTGATTTCATGTGCTCTGATACCATGTAGAAATTATAAAAACATATGTATATCAATGGATTCAATTCGATCAAGCAATGTACTAAAGCTAGATATTGAATCCTTCTACAAATCAATTGCAAAAAATAAACATATTCACCAATCAAAACAAGTGCAGAAAGAAAAAAATCAAACCAAAACACATATAATTTCTTGGGGAAATCTTGATGCTCAAAACCCCTCTATCTTCTATTGTATATTCACCATGGAAATCATGAAACAATTACAATGCACTCTTATCACAAGAGTCTCCTACAATCTCACAATTGTCTCACACTGACCCAGAAACAATTGACCAACACTTAGCCAATTCTCACCGTCTAATCAGCATGCCTTGCTTGTGCAATTGATTAGGAATGAAATCCCTATTCCTTAGGAATTTCAGCCTTCCAAAACTGTGCAAGGATCATGGGCAATCCAATGGATGTTTGGTTGCATGCGGACAACCTACTAATCACACAACTGATAGTTAGAATCCCTTTAACCTTTGTCTCAATTGGGTCTTCACTGGAACTGACATGCATGCATCTATTAATAGTAAATCATCAGTTTCATGGCAGATCACTGATTGTGACTTAAATATGATTTAATTCACTTAATCTCTGACTAGTGCAACAAACAGTTACAAATAGTTCAACTGACTTTAACTCACCTAACTGAGTTAACTGATTACTCATGCATTAAACTAATGCACCAACTACAATTGAACTCCATAACTAATAGAATTACTCTGCATGCCTCACCAACCACCGTCAACTTGAAATACATGAGCTAACTGAGTTTATCACATTGAGTTAAGTATTACAAGTGATTATGAAATAAGATTACATTTTATTGTCCAATTTAATTAAGGGAAAATTAAATTAGACATTGCACCAATTTAATAAATTAAATTGGCCTTCACACTAATGTATCGCTAGGACCTGTGGTCCCACACTAGTGTGTGTGCTACAATTTCTTGTTGGAATTTCAACGTATTAGAGGATTTGTTTATAATATATTATATAAATGTTTAATTTTAGATATAAAAGATTGAAATTTTAAAAATATAAATAGGAGAAATCTAACAAAAGATTGTATATTAAGAGATTTGATTTCTTTATTTTTGAAAAATTTGATGTTAATATGAATCTATTAGTTTTTAATAATATTATTTACATTTTTATCACTTTCACATTTCTATATATTAAAAAAAAAAATTTCTTATTGATGATGATTAACGTCCACTAAGGCTAATGTGGCTTCTTGAACTTCAAGAAATGAAAATGAATCTAGATGCTATTCTTCAAAATCTTGTTTCTATGATCAAAGAGAAGGGAAAAAAGCACTCCAAAATCGCTATAGGTGGGTTGGGTTAATAAGTCGAGAAGATTGGAAGTGTTGTAGATGTTAGGGAATTGAAAGCGGATGTGAGTAAGAGCCGGGCAGTCTAAAAAAAAGTGCTTTTCATCTTCCACCTCCTTAGTATAGCAAATTTGGCAGATTCTATCATTCGAGGGAGTCTTGGGAATAAACCACCGCCCAGTCTCACTTCGAAGTTCATGAGAATTAGTTTTAAATAGAAGTGAAAGAAGCATTTCCTTTTAGACTGCCCGACTCTTACTCACATCTGCTCTCAATTCACTAGCCTTTTTCACACTTCCAATATTCTTGACTTATTAAGCAAACCCAACTATAGCGATCTTGGAGTGCTTCTTTCTCTTGTTTTTTATCACAGAAACAAGATTTTGGAGGATCACAATTAGATTATTTTTCTTTTCTTGAGATCCGATAGACTACATTGATCTTAGTGGAAGTTAATCATCATCATCAATTTTATGATTCATTTTTTTAATGTAATAGGCATAGTGGTAATATATATATACATAAATAGATAGATATATAATTTAGAAAAAAAATTAAAATAAATATTGAATTTCTATATACCTATTAATTAAATTTAAATTTGAATAATTATTTTAATTGATATGGTTAAATAAATCTTAATTTATATTTATATATGTTAGAAATATTCTTAAATGTATGTCTATTATTTAAATTTATTAATTTTTTATATATTTATTAATTATATATTTTGAAAATATTATTTTTATGTGATAAGTATATTATGAATTTTTTTTTTAATGTTTTGTAATTTTATTAGTAAAAACAAAAATTAAAATAAAGAAATGAAATTACTTTATTATTTTTACCACGTTTATTTTTAAGATTGTATTATACATGTGAATTACCCCAAACATGATCAACGTAGCACTTAAATGTTGACTAAAACATGTTGACATCGCTTGCGGCTCAGAAAATAGAAGGGCTGCAACTTTCCACAATGCAAAAATGTGTCAATACAAGAGGAATTCCTTGCAATTGAAGGTATTACTTTTAAGATTTTTTAAGATTATGAAATACAGTGAATTACCCCAAACATGATCAACTTAGCACTAAAATGTTCCCAAAAAAAATGTTGACAACGCTTGCGGCTGCAACTTTCCACAATGCAAGACTGTGTCAAGAGAGGAGGGATTCCTTGCAATTGAAGGAAGGTATTACAATTTCCAAAAATCTTGGAGGGACGAGGAAAGCAACTTCAACCAAAGATAGAGATGGTTCATTGGATCCTTTAATTATCTTCTTTTACATTGTACATATCACTCACTTTATTTGAAAGCACATGTAAACTCGTTAAATCCATGCTTTTAGTAATTGAGTGAAAACAAACCTCGATTTGGTTTTTTTTATCGACGAAGACAATAATATTCTTAATAATCAGTCAATGAACTAAGATGTTACATTGTTATATTTAAAGACATTAGTTAAGTAACGCATTTTAGATTTAATATAATTATTATACATTGAAATTTTCATTGTGAGTATACTTGTTATGGTTTAACATTGGATTTTATTGCAATTAAATTATATATATATATATATATATATATATATGATTATTCTATAATTTTTATGATTATGCAATGTTTTAATCTTGCACAACATTACACTGGTAACTAATTGTTTATGATGTGTAACCCTTTTGTATTTATTGCATGATTTAGTTATGCCACAACATTGTTTCCACTTGTTTTCATATGGAGCAATATAGAAAAATGTGGGTTTTTGAACTTGATGATCATAATGGAGTTTAGGTTGATCTATGAGTCTCGTTTCTACGACTTTCATTTAAGACAATGTACTTCCAAAGGTCATGATGGAGTCTAGGTTTATTGATGACTCTAGTTGCTAGGGTTTTCATTTAAGACATACTGTACTTGTCTTGATAGTTCATTTGCTATTGTTTTCACTTAGGTTTGCTCCAGAGTTTAGTTGTTCTCCAATACCCAACTTACTTTATCATTTGAAATGATTATGAAGTAACTAAAACCATAACTTTGCTTCAAATTGCACATATGAACATGAATTTATAGGGTTTCTACTAAATTTGTTTTTTCAAACCTAATTTTTTTTTTTTTAATATGTTTATTGGTTTTAATTGATCGTTCCTGTTCGTATAAGGTATTCTTTCTACGGTTACTGGAACATCTCGATTTCTATCTTTCATTAATGTAATCTTAGTTACATAGCCCTCCTTCTCATTTTAACGAGTTACACAAAGGTTATTTATCCCCGTCCCTTTTGCATGCATACCATTAAGCATATATATACATATATTGTTTTCGATTTCTCGGTACAAGTTCTCTATCTAACTATTTGACTTGGGTTTAAAACTTGTCCCTTATTTTGTTTTGCATACAACTATGCTTGTGGATTCTTATTATATTTTTGGTATTTCTTGTCTAAAATGGCTTTAGACATAAACCTGAATTAACTTGTAAGTTAACATTTTATGTAATTTCACATAGTTTACCTTATTTCTAGGTCAAATTTTCATGTTGGGGTTATTAACTAAAACCATAGGAGTAATGTTTCTATCCTATTGAACTTGGAATGCAAATTTAGTTTTTAATTTATCTTCGGGCATGTTCACTTGTGAATAGACCAAGCCATAGTTCTTATGTAGTCTTATATATTTATGTTACCTCTCGGTAACCTATTTCAACCAAACTTAACATTTTGTTTGCAATTTGCCTTATTGAAGTTCTTGTTTAAGTCTTTCTTGACTCAAGTAATATTATTCTTACATTTTTTTTGATTACTTATGAAGAATGTTTTTCCTTCCTTGATATTTGCCTTACATTTTATTCTTAATTGGAATTTCCACATACATTATTGTTTTTTGTTTGAATTTCTAAATGGTTTTAGACTTGGGATCAAAACCTCTTAAAGAGTTCAACCTCCTTCTTATACAGGTAGGCTCACCCTATGGTCCCTTCTTCTATAGAAAAATAAATCTTTGTTGCATATTGAAAAATGGAAGTCGTGTTAGACTGTTTAACTTGAGGGAAAAGATATTGTCAAAGGAAAATTTTTCTTTGTATTTTTTTTGTTAAAAGACTAGGCGTGTAAGCCTTCCGTCTAATTACAATTGTTTTTGTAAAATACTACGAGTCTCTCCAACCAAATAATTTGAATTTTTTTTGTAATTTGTACTATATATTTAACTTCGATTATTACTTCTAAATGGGTCAAAATTTTATTTTTATTTGAATATACTCATTAGTTTTCTTCACACCATTATTTTGTAATAGAAATTTCTGAGTATTCTTTGCAGAATATCATTGCCACTATTAATTCATTTCCTTTTTAATTTAAGCCATAAAAATGTGGCTTCCTTTTTCCTTTTATGTACTCTATTTTTATAGAATATTTTCCTTAGTTTTAGTAGTTTTAAAAGTTTCCTATTAAATTCTAAACTCTTCATTTTAGCCTTTAAGGATTATGGTCTAACCTAGGACTACAACATAGAAAATAGGTTCTCCTTATTTGATGTTGTAGTAAATTATCCTTGGCCATAACTTTGATTTTATTAATAATATTGTGGTTATTTTATAGTCAAGCTTTCTCTTTAATGGCTAAACATTATTTACATGCACTATGTTAGGATATTTCGACACATAAGAAATAATAAAGAATAACCTAGCCTAGTGTAGAGTTAGGTAAAGTGTGTTTCTTTACTATGTAACTTTGTAACTTATAATCCTATGGTCACAATTTGTAGTGATCTGATGGTTCACTCTCTCCTCGGTATTAATGACACTTGATCTGTGGCTTAACACTCGATTGGTCCATGATCTCTATTTAAAGAGCATGGAGGCTCATTTGTCTCATAACCATTTATGAGAGAAACATATGTAAATTTTTTTTTTATATTAATAAATTTCCTGAAGTGGCCACGTTGGCTCAGGCCGTGGACTGTTTCCCTCTTCGAGGGTTTTAACCACGTGATAATACTGGTGTACTAATTTGTGATATGTTTGTGAGCGATGAAATTTGGTTTTTGATCTAAGGAACTTACCTTGTAAATTCCTACATGATATCAGAGCTATTTTGAGGGCCGCATCCGTTGTTGATCCAAAGCCGAAGCTGGTTTGACTGCATGTGACTGCCATTTTCTAGATCTATTATTTCTAAACATTTTCGGGTTAGGAGAACTGCTTTGTTGTGTCTTGAGCGTCAGTTACAGTGAGGAACACCTTTCGTTTCATGCAAAAAGGTTTATGGTTGCCCAAGTTATGTCAGTTTAGTTATGGAGGTATACAGTATTTGTTTTGTAGTTATTTTGTTAATAGTTTTTCTTATTTCAGTTTTTAGGTTTTATTTATTTGCTAGATATATACCCTCTTCTCTATGTATGCTCTTTTCTCTGCACTGTGTGCAATCTCGGCAAATCATAAACGAGGGGAAGGGATTTTGTTTTCTACGTATGCTCTTTCCCCGTGTCTTTGTGCGATCTTAGGAAATCAAATTTAGTAAAAAATAGATAGCTGTCGGTATACCTAACCGAAAATCCAACGTTATTCCGTAAGGCTTGCATTTATTTATTTTTTCTTGGAAAAAGCACACACACCAAAGACTACCAAAAAAAAAAACTCCTTCCTCCTTTCAAACAATCACAAAATCCTTTTACTATCTCACTTGGTGAGAAGTTAGTTTATGAGAATAGAGGTCTTGGGTTCAAGTCCTTCTCAAGCTTATTTTATAAAAAAAAATTTGTTAAAGGGGCAGAATTTTTTTATTTTTTTTTTCAAGTTTAACTTCATCATCAAATTTCAAATCGTTCCTGTAACTATTTGGCATCTACAACTTAGGTTTTTCAGAAAGGCATAACTTCTTCATCTGGAAGCCATTTTTCAAGATTTTTTTTTAATCAGCCTAATTTTTCGATATCTTTCCATTGGAGCAGTTAATTTCAGCTTTTTTCAGCTTCAGTTTTTTTAAAAATGGAAAGTGCATGCCTGATTATTCTTAACAACATCAATTATTTCCAATGGCTACCTCACATGGTAGATATACTAAGAAGTAAAGGGCTTTATAGAATAGCCACAGGACAAGAAACTAAACCTTCCGACGATAATAACGTCGCTAAATGGAAAATAAACAAGATCAAGCACAAGAGTTGATAGGAATGTCCATTTCTCAAGATCTTCGAGTTCATATCCTTGACACTGACACCCATCATGAAGTCTTGGAAAAGCGAAATATTGTCTTTGGAATTCAAAATCAAATCAAGGCCCACCAACTTGAAAATGAGTTGCTTACTTTGGACCCCAATAATTTCTCCTCTATTGAAGAATTTTTGTCCAAATTCAAGACCCTTGGACTTCTTTTAGAAGGTTGTAAGGTCAAAAAGGAATATGGTAGCCTCATCTACTCCATTCTTGCTAAGCTTGGCCCTACATAATTTTTATTTGTTTCCACCTTCCATTCCACGAGAGAAGCCATCATTTCTTTAGGAACCACCTACCAGAACCCCTCTTTTGATGCCTTTCGCGATTCTTTGATAAGAGAACAAGAAAAACTCTTACACCTTGGTCTTATCACTTCTGGAAATGCTTCTAAGAAAGCCTTAGTAGCCCAACAACAATCATATCAAAATAATCCCAAGAAGCAGTATCCTAAAAAGTATAGCTTGAAACCAAACAAGGGTCCTAAGCAATTTCAGCTGCAAACTGAGAAAGTAACTCACCAAAATGACAAGGCAAATAAAAACAAAGGGAAGAAGACAGATAGACATTGCAAATTTTGTAATCATGATGGCCATATAGAGTCCAGATGTTTTAAGAATATGGAAGCCTTAGAAGTAGCAATGAAGAAGCACAACATCAATTTGGAGCAATCTTCACCTTCATCTTCAAGAATGACACTTTCCTCTTGTGGTTGTCAAGCATCAAGATCTATTTAATCATTAAATGTATATTCTTATTCTCATTCTCATGAGTGGCTCATTGATTATGGAGCTTCTTACCACATGGCAAAAAATAAAGCCATGTTTTCTTCTTTAAATGATTGTAACACCAAACATATTTATGTTGGTCATCATAGATTTCTTAGTGTTGCAGGATCTAGCACCATTCATCTAGATAATGGACAGTTTAATGATGTACTATGTGTTTCTACCTTGTCATGCAACCTTCTATATGTTTATCAAATAACTCATTCAGGTGAAGGGAAAATAATAGAATACTCACCTCATGAAGTTGTAATCAAGGACCTCAAAGATCCTAGACATAGTTTAGCTACTAGAATTGTTGATGATTCCGCAAGGTTGTATAAGTTTGAAAACTTTGGGTCATCATGTATTCCCTCGATTTTTGTTGCTCATAATGATGAAGTGAGCAAACTTTGGCATGAGTGATTTGGCCACTTAAACTATCGCTTTCTTCAAACTCTAAGTAAATAAAATATGGTGATAGGTCTTCCTATGGTATCTTGCAAAGATGGTGTTTTCTCAGGATGTGTACTCGGAAAAAATCATCGGGATTAGCACGCTTTAGCCCCTCTTGGCACGCTTTAGCCCTTTGCAGCTTGTGCACAGTGATTTAGGTGGTCCACTTCTTGTTGTTTCTTTCTCTGGTTGCAAGTACTTCTTAACTTTCATTGATGATTTTTCCAGACGCACTTCGGTATACTTATTAAAACTCAAGAGTGATGTTTTTAACATATTCTTTTCCTTTAAGGCCTTTGTTGACAAACAATTTGGACATCAAATTCTCAAGTTAAGATCAAACAATGGAGGAGAATATGTTAACAAAAAATTTATCAACTTTTGCACTGAGCATGGCATTCAATTGCAACATACTGTTTGATATAATCCATTAAAAAATGGTGTAGCTAAAAGGAATAATCGCACCTTGAAAGAAATGGCTAATTATATGCTTCAATCTAAAGGACTTAGTCTCAATTTTTGGGCAAAAGCAATTAAGTGTGCAAATTACATAGTAAATCACACTCCTACTAAGGTTTTAAAGAATATAACTCCAGAAGAATATTGGAGCTCAATCAAACCAGATGTAAGTCACTTTCATGTTTTTGGAAGTGATGCTTGGGCCCATATTCCAGATGCGAAACATAAAGCCTTAGAACCTAAGATTGAAAAATGAATTTTGGTTGGATATTTTGAAGATGTCAAAGGATATAGACTTCTTCAACCAAAATCCAAAAATATAATAATTATAATAGATGTAAAATTTGATGAAAATATATTGGCCTGCGAGCCTAGTTCGGCAGGTATGCCATGTTTGGCCTGCGAGCCTAGTTCGGCGGGTATGTCACCTCTCTCTCTCTCTTATATTTTTTATAAAATTCCTTCTAGTTCAGATGATGATAGTGAGGATGAAAATCCTCCTCCACCTCTTCAAGTTATTCCTTTTACTCCATAGCTTCCAAGATGGGTCTGCTCTACTCGGGAGGCAACAGGTTCTCTTGCAGGTGACCGTGCAGATCGACGACGTACACATTCTCAATTCGAAAGAGCCTCTTCCTTATTGGCTCAATTTCCAAAAAATCCTGATCTAGAAACCTTTGAAGAAGCCTATGGTCATCCAGATTGGGATGAAGCTATGAATGAAAAATATTGTTCCTTATTAGAAAACGATACTTGGGATCTTGTTCCTCTTCCAAAAGGAAGAAAAATTGTCAGATGCAGATGGGTTTACAAAACCAATTTTGGACCAGATGTAAAAGTGGATAGACATAAAGCTCATCTTGTCTCTAAAGGATTTTCACAAGTTGAAGGCATTGAATATACTGAAACCTTCTCCCCTATGAAAAAATGAATTCTATCTACCTTGTTCATTCCCTTGTTGCCTCCTTTAAATGGGAAGTCCATCAGATGGATGTTAAATCTACCTTCTTACATGGAGATTTGCATGAAGAAATCTAGATGGAACAACCCCCTAGCTTTATCCAAAACAACTCCAGCTTTGTTTGTCACCTTAGGAAGTCTCTCTATGGTCTCAAACAGGATCCTCAAGTTTGGTATGCCAAAATGGATAGATTTATATTAGATAATGGCTTTTCTAGGTGTCATTATGACAACACTATCTACACCAAGAAAGTGCGTAAATACTTCACCATCCTTGTTCTTTATGTTGATGATCTTATCCTTACTAGTAGTGATCCCAACCATATAAACCATGTGAAGTATAGCCTCAGAAATAATTTTGAAATGAAAGACTTAGGAAACTTGCATTATTTCATTGGTCTTCAAGTATTGAAATCTGAAGAAGGTATTACCCTCTCTCAATCCAAGTATGCCTATGATCTTCTACACCACTATCACATGGAAGACTGTAAGCCAACCCCTTCTCCCTTTCAGTTTGGAGTCAAGCTTTCAATCACTTATACTACCCTAAAGTTGATGCTACCTTATACCATCAACTTGTTGGTAAACTTATGTATCTAACCCATACCCATCTTGAACTTTCCTTTGCCATTGGTCTTGTCGCTCAGTTTATGCACCAACCTCATGAAAGTCATTGGAAAGCAGCTAAAAGAATTATTCGACATATTTGAGGTACGGTTCAGTTCGGGATTCAATACAGTGTAGGGAATCTTCATTGTTGATTGGTTTCACTGATTCTGATTAGGTTGGTGACCCCAATGATCGAAATTCTACTGCAGGATATGTATTCACTCTTGGTTCAGGACCTATTACTTGGTCTTGTAAGAAGAAAAGTTCCATCTCTCTTTCTTCAACAGAAGCAGAGTATCGTGGTGAAGTTGAAGCCAACAAAGAAGCCATGTGGCTTCATCATATCCTCTCTGAATTTGGTCTTCATCAGTAGCATCCAACTAGTCTTTGGTGTGATAATCAGATTTCCATTCAACTATGTAAAGATCTAGTTCAGCATCAACATATGAAACACATTGAACTTCACATACACTTCATGAGAAAGCTCATTCATGATCGTGTTCTTGAAGTGCATTATTGTCCAACCAATGATCAAGTAGCTTATATCTTTGCAAAGGCTCTCACAGAAGCGAAGTTTACCAAACTTCGATCCATTCTTGGAGTTCAGGAAAGTTATCATTAAGGGGGGATAGACTCTAATGCCTCCTTCCTTCTCCTATTGTGTCACCTTTTTAAATCCTTCAATCATATCCCAAGTTTTTATTATGGGGTATGTTAGGATATTTCAACACATTGGAAATAGGCTCCTTTTTTGTCACCTTTTTAAATCCTTCAATCCTATCACAACTTGTTCTTAAGGGGGGATGTTAGGATATTCCGACACATAGGAAATAGTTGAGAATAACTTAGTCTAGTGTAGATTTCGGTAAAGTGTATTTCTTTAATATGTACATTTGTAACTTATAATCTGACGGTCACGAATTGTAGTGATCCAAAAGTTTTCTCTCTCCTCGATATTAACGACACTTGATTCGTGGCTTAGCACCCGATTGGTCCATGATCTCTATTTAAAGAGCATGGAGGGTCATTTGTCTCGTAACCATTTATGAGAGAAACACATGTAACTTTTATTTTTATATTAATAAATTGCCTGAAGTGGCCGTGTTGGTGTAGGTAGTGGACTGTTTTGCTCTTTGAGGGTTTTAACCACGTGATAATACTAGTGTACTGATTTTTGATCTGTTTGTGAGCGGTGACCTTTGGTTTTTGATCTAAGGAACTTACCCTCTAAATTCCTACCCACTATGCTAACTATATTTTATGATAATTTCATATCATTAGTCTCTATTTCTTTTAACATGTTTACTAATATACCAAGCTTTTTAATTGGATTATAATCTACATATAAAATAATAAAACTGTATACAAAAAATACTTTGTAAAATGTTTCCGCAGTCAAAAAAATATTACCTCAATGCATATAGAAATATATATCATAGTTCACTATTTTGAATATGAAAATTGATCAACCACATTTAGGACTCAAGGAAGAAATTATAATTATATTTCTTTTCACTATGATGCATACTTTGAATAGCTTTCATCTACACAATACTTATAAATATAAAACAATTAGGAAATATTAAATATTCAATTTTAGTCATGGTATTAACTTTATCAATCTGTGCCGGAAAATAATACTATAGCTAATAGTATCCACCTAAATGTGACTCTTTTTTCCTCAAAAGAGTCCCCCTGAGCTCCAAAATGGTCCTCAAATTCCTTTATTTTTAAATTATTATTATTATTTTTTTTCCTAAGCAACTCTCCAAATTTGTCATTGTGAGATTCATAGCCAAAAAAGGGAAAAAAAAACACCCCTATTTACCAAAAATAGTTGATAGTTAGTAACTATGTCCACCTCATCCACCATGTCGTAGGTGGTTGCTTTATCATTAATGAGATCCACTGCCCCAACTCTAAATACAAAAGATAGGATGGTATTTATCAATACCATTCCATCATCATTAATAATCTAATCCGAAGATTATATGCCTAGGTTTTATTTATCATTTAGATTAAAACCAACATACATCAATTTTAAAGAAATATTCATCAACCCTAGAGAGGGATCAAATCTCTCAAGTTGCAAACCTTTCTTTAAGTTTTTCACACTAAAAAAGGTTTTCGCCTCAAAAGATTTGATCCCTCTCAACACTTGATAGGTTTGGGATTACTTTAAATTATTTTTTACCTCAAGTTGATATAAAATTATTTTACTTAATCTAGGCATTGAAATATTTTTTCTCTATATATATATGAGTTGATATTGAAAATTAATTAACATGGATATTCTTCGAAGGCTACATTGAATTATGAAAGTAAAAAAATAACAATTTTTTTTTTTTTTTACATTCATTTTATTTATCTATCTGTATAGAAAATCATTGTAAGTTATGTTACTTTTTTCCCTGGAAAAATCCTAATTTCCATTTAGATAATGAAAATTACATGTTGTATATGTTGAAAGGCATATGCTAAAATAACGATCTGAAACATACAAGCCAACATTTGGTACTCAAGTAAGAAAAATCACAAGAATAAATATCACTAATATTCTTTTCTACCCTTTTTCTCCACTTTCCACCAACCACCATAGTTGGGAGTGGAAGATACAATAGCTATTTGATGCTATTTTATATTTATAGATGTTTCCTTATCAAAGTATGAACTCTCTAATACATATATTATTTTGGTTCCACTTACTTCATTTTCCTGGGAAATCTTCACAATATGTTGTTGGGGTGTTGTTGCAGCGAGGTCCCCTGCATGCAATTTTGATATATTTTTGTAATAGTTTAGTCTGACACATGGGCTTTGGTGTGGGTCAAAGCCCCTAATTAATTTTAATTGGTCAAAGGTTAGACCAAGGGTACGCAAACCATATTTTGTGGGCCATAGAGTAGTATAGGGTAAAATAGTATAAATAGATGAATTAGATCAAGTATAGAGGAAAGTTTTGGGATTAAGTCTGAAGAAGAATATTGGATCTCTGTATGTTTGTGTGGAATCTGTCTGGGTAAGGGATCCTACTGGCTATGTGCGTGGATTCCCTAATTCCTACAATGTGCAAACTTCGTTGGCTATGTGCGTGGGTTGGTAAAGAGTCTGTAAGTGGAATATGAAGTATTAATGAATGAGAAAAAAAATTTCTGATATTGGAATATCTTTGTGTTTTGTTATTACATTATATGTTTATTTTAGAGTTATATCTATGTGTTGAATACTGTTAGTTAATTTATGCACACATGGGTGCGATCCTTTAGAGTGTAATGAATGTAGAGATCTGGTTATGTTTTTTCACATTTCTTTTGTTAACTATTTATCTTATGGTCTACAGGCTTCTAATGAGTTATTTAGACAAGTATATTGTTAAGGGTTTCCAGTTAAGGCTTCCTCAGTGCATGCCTATTCTATATCTAAAGGCACCTGCTTCATTTAACTCTCTCTCTCTCTCTCTCTCTCTCTCTCTCTCTCTCTCTCTCAGGGCGCGAAAACCTAGTTCCAGCACACTTCCATACTAATTTGGGTGAGACCTTGACTTGCGTAAGCAGGTCATTGACGAAAGGGCTAGTAGTACAGGGGTTTGTTGGTAAAACTCAAATTTGAACCTCGGTCAAGACTCGTTAAACCAAAAAATGGTTCTTTTGTCGAGACCAAGAGCATTTTGAGAGAGAGATTTGGTAATGCCACGGGGTCATTGGAAGCCATTAAAACCTAAACTTGCTGACTGGTTTGAAAATAAGATCGAGGAGTTTTCCCTAAAAGAAAACAAAAGTAAGGAGCTAGCTCCTAAGGAGTGGAAGAATAAGTATGTTTCTACAGAAGTACACAAGATCTCTTTGTAACCTTCGCACACAAGCTACAGGAGTGGTTGGAAAGGTTAGAGAAATTCCAAACTTGTTGGAAGGACAATCAGGTCATGCAGTGGACCACTGAATTAATCCAAGAATTGGAAAAGGTAGATAACTTTATTACCCAAACTGTAGGCCATTGGGTTGATAATTTTTTGGGTGGATTTGTAATTGAGTTTGCAGTTGATCAATTTGTATCCTATTCTGAAGCTGAGTGGAGGTTTTTCAAAGGATTTAGGGGTATGTTATTGCAAACATTGCCGCTATTGATTAAGATTCTATTGTGTGAAAAGGGTGTCCTATGCAGTCATACCAAGTGAATGACCTCTGATCAAAGCATAATCATGACGCGAAGCGGTAAATACTACTGAGTTATTTAAGAAGGGGATCGATCAGTGTACAGTCCTCTAAGGGTCCCACCTAATCTAAAAAAAGGCGGGGTTGCGAACAAGGAAACCAGTCCCCCGACTACGCCACCATCAAACTCGCGCAAGGGTAACAATCCTCCTACCCCACCTCCACCGCCACCTGTAGATGATATGACTACTCAGATGAAGCTACCTACTTCTAAGGGTGCAGGGGATGAGGATATGGATCGATTTTGGTTCATGGAAAACACGATGTGGGCTACGCAGAATGTTAATAATGATGCTGTAAAAAGAGCACAACTATCAATAGCCTTGTAAGGGAAGGCTCTAGATTGGTTCATGGGATACATTATTCAACATGTGAATCCTACAATACAGGATATCAGGGATGCCCTGAAGCAACAGTTCCAAAGCCTAAGTCATATTTTCAATGCGTAGTAGAGTTGAAGATATTAAGCAAGTACCTATGGAGTTTGTCTGGGAAGCTAACCAGTGGTTGAAGAAAGTCATCGGTGACAAAGGATTTGTTTACGATGACAAAAAACATGAGGAATGGTTCATCACCATATTATTACCACATCTGCGTGGATCTATGGGTCAGGAGATGATTGATTCACAGGAAGAAGCCCTGGATATTTCCATGAAGTTAGAAGTTGCACTAAGGGACGATGCTCAATTTGGGGCACTATAGATCCAGAGCCAGCTAGAGGCAATGCACTTAGAAATTCATAATTTAAGGAGGGGATCGGGGCAAAGAAGCTAGCACAGATGTCGGGTGCATATGCTGTAGGGTATTAAGCCACACTAAGGATCAATGTCCTCTTCTGTCAGATTATATGTAGGGTGGGGGACCAAGTCCATTACACTCAAGAGACATTGCTGGACCAAGCACCCCCACACTATGGTGCAATGATTACCGGGTACCAGGAAGGAATGATACATACAACTGCCCATGATTAGGTGTCTATGTCCCAAAACTAAAGAAAAATTGGTGTAGATTATGCTCGTTGATGGGTCACAATGAACACAACTGTTGAACATACGACCTAATGATAGATAGGGGGAACCTATACAGGGTGCAATCTGACCCTTTGTTGCCAACATCTCCCTCTAGATGAGGAGTATCCTGTGCAAGAGGGTGGGGAGGAGGGAGAGGCATAGGCGGAGTTCGAGGAAGAGGGAAAATAATTTTCTACAACTGTGGGGACACTAGACATTATGTAAGAGACTAACTCAACCCTGCACACCAATCCTGTAGGTATTTCATACAATTCGATCATGTAATTGAATATTTTCTTGTGCTGATAACTAAAATGCAGGAGAAACAAAATACACCAATGAAAAATGTACAATGGGTTAAGGTTGGACAGCGCGATGATGGGCCCAGTCTCAATGTAATTACACACAGTGGCATTGCCACTAGAGGAGATGAGGAAAAATATGTGACCAAACCGCTAATTAGGAAGGCCTCTAACAAAAATGAAAGCCTAGACTTGCAGAAAGAGAAAGAGAAATTCATCAAAGCTAGGAAGGATTTTTCTATGGATGAAGCATCCACCTCAAGGAATTCTCTGGATCCGAAAGAGGATGAAGCAGTTAATATATTCCTTCAAGAATGTATGAAATTACTATGCAATCAGAAGGTGATGGAGAATATCCAAGTATTAATATAGAGTTGCACAAAAAAGGAATCCCCCCGAACAGAGATTAAGGTTGTGAATAAGATTTATAAGAACAAGAAAAGGACTAGTCAAGAGATGTGTATGACTGCGCATATTGGAGAATTTGATATGGACCTAGTCATCTTAGATCTGGGATCTGATGCCAACGTCCTGCCAAAACAAACCTGGAAAAGGATGGGAGAACACAAACTTGAGTGGTCCACCATTCAATTACATATGGCTAACTAGCAGAAGATCATTCCATTAGGCAGGCTGCCGAAGGTTGTGGTAGACATTGCAGGAGTTAAAGTCTATGCATATTTCAAAGTAATCCAGATTGTGGATGATGTAGACCCATACCCTATGCTCTTAGGACTGGATTGGGCTATTCACATGTGAGGTACTATCAATATGAAAAGGAGGAGCACGGTCTTCAAGAATGATGGTATATAGGTAATAGACCCCCTGCATCCAATGGAAGGTGAACAATATATAGAGCCAGTGCGCGATGAGGAGGATGTTGACCATATTTACAAACTGACTGCCTAGGATGATGATTAGGTCAACCTTACAGCTAATGGCATGTTGTGTTGGGAGAAAGAAAACTCATGTCTCTCAGACTCGAATGGCATGATAGAAAACTGGTAGAAATGGCTGCATGATGTGTCTTTTCTATGTTGCCTCAAGATCACAAAGAGCTTCCAGTGCATTTACTTAGAGGTAAGAGAATTTCCTTACTTCAATGGTTCTGGTAGTGTTAAGGAATTTATTAAAGCATTAGAAACAGATGTCCTTGAGGAACAGAGGTTTTGGGAACTTTATTTGGCTATGTGCATGACCCCTGTGCGGTGGTGGAAAACCTAGAAGGGGGCTTTTTAGGACTGGGAGGAATGCCGAAAAATGATGATCCTGCAATTTGAACCTCCAGTCAACCCACCTATGGAGCTATTTTCCAGCCGTGGGGACCAATGCAAACACTTGGCTATCTGGATGGAGGTATGGAATGAAAGGATGTGGAATGAATGGGTCCATATGTTTATTCATGCCTTAGGACCAATCCCCACCACCTGGTATTTAGATGCGGAGATACACCAGTGTATTTGCCACTGGGGTACAATGACAGAGGATTTCATGGTGACATTTGGTTTAGTTGGAGGTGTTAGACTCCTATACCAATAGGTGTCATATATAGTGATTGACATGATGGGCTATGTAATATTTTCATACCTTTCCTTGTTGCAAAGATTTTCCATATTGTCAAAAAAATCAAAAAATTTAAAAAAATGTAAAGAGGGTATACCCTAAAAGAAAAATCAAAGGGTAAAAAAATAAAAATGGCCAAAAAATGAAAGAAAATGAACCCCACCAAAAGAAAGGCAAAGAAAGTGTGCAAGTCTAAGTGCCACTAATTTTTACTCCTATATGAATAAACAAATTGTGTGCAACTTGTATCTTATGCCACAATTTATGAACAGTCAAACAATTTAAGCTTGTCTAGTTCATATTTCAATTTTATGTTTTAGATAGAGAATAAAATCTAATCAAACTATTTAATCTTGGCAGATAAGTAGATAGGTAGAGTAAATAAAAGGAGCTCAACAATTTAATCTGAGCCCTTGGATGTAATAAGGTTAGAATTAGATAGATTTATACATGTAAAAGAAAAAATGTGATAAGGGTTTGCCAGTCTAAGTGCACCCTAATAAAGAAGAAAAAATGCTAGGTTAAAGTAGGTAGGGTAGGTAGATGATGTTGCAGAATTACATGTGATGGATAATGACTCTAGATGTGTTAAATCTTTAATTTCATCACAAGTGCAAAGTCAGACACTACACTGGAAGAATTTCAAGCAAATCAAAGTCAAATTATTAAATTCCTTTCTCATTTTTCCCTAAAAATTTCACTAATTTCCCCTAAGTACTAAGGCAATTGAAAATTAGAGGGGCTCAAGGCATTTCCTTGACTTTTGGAGGGACCGGGCCCTCGGCCCAATAATTGGAAAAGCCTAAGTACTTAAAAACATTCATAAATCATTCATTCACTTCCACAAGACAATCTTTGAAATTTCACAATATTTCATAGAAACCCTTTTCATTTAAGCATAAGTTAATTACATGAACCTAATGTTTTTATACTTAGCGCTTTTATTTCATTTTCATATTAATTTCTAACTTTATTATTTAATTCCCTATATGACTCAACCCTTTCCCATATTATTTTAATTATTAAAATTCCCAATTATTATTATCCCGCCGCTTTGGTTGAAAAATAACCATATAAATCTAATTAATTTTGATTAATTAGTTGAATTACCAGCTGATTAAAAGCCCAATCATAGGGCCTGCCTCCAACACATTCTCAAAATAAGAAAACAACACAACATCGGTTATCCTTTCTCTTATCTACAAGACCATCTGTCTCTATTTTCTTGTAATATATCCATGAGTCATCCTACATTATATCTCATTTTGTTAGGAGATATTTTTTATAATTCTTTGTATAAATACTCCCTCAATTGGATTATTGGAGGGTGGATTCTTAGACTTTGCTATAATACTGATTATTTTGGAAGAAAGTGTTGTTGGAATAATTTCGCATGGCTAGCTGGATAAAGAATTGACGCAAAAGACTTTTCACAGGATTCTTGAGTCTGACAATGGATCAATAAGTCATCTATCTCTTATGTTTTAGAGTTTTATACTTGTTTATTATACCATCTATGTTTCATATCTGAATGATAAACGAAAAGGAATAATTCAGAAAGTGCTTAAGTGCAATATGTTTTCAATCATTGTTATTCTTAATGTTTTCTTCTGAATTAGTTTAAACAGTGAATTCTTAATTGCTCCTATTTTCTAGTTTATCCATTTTGATTATTTGATAAATAACTCTTAATTTCTCTTTGTTAATAATCATTCAGGTTCCCTCTTTCAAAAATATTGAAGGATTCTTAATTTCCCTTCACCCACTTTGAGTCCATTCCATTTATTTTAGATCTTTAATTTTTCCCTATTTGATTACCTTGCCCTGTGAAACCATCTCTTGTTAAGAAACTACATCCAGTTAAGCCATATTATTTGACTCCATTAGCCCAATGGAATAAAACTACTCAGTCATACCTCTATGCTAATGAATTTCATCACCCAAACAAACAAAACCAAAATCCCTGAACTTTTATAACTAGCCTAATATATTTTAAAAACAAAGCTAAATCTTACAGAAAGAGCCCTCTGTGGGTATAGATTGGCTAGATTCTGTACCTAAAAGTTTGTTTGTGGTTACCTCAGACTCCTTTCCTCTTCCAACAACTTCAAGGAAAATCTGCGTATAGTGGCGACTCCATTAGGGAACTGAATAATTTTATTTTTACTATTGTTTACTTTATAAAATACAGACGAAGCCTAAAGTTAGCCAGGTAGCCTTTCAACTGCTTTTTCTTTGCAATTGCATAAGTAAATAAATGCTTCTTTAGTCTATCTCTGGTCTAGCTTATGAATTGAACATTCGGTTTAAAACATTTGATTAGTTCCTCTAGTCAAATAAATCTTTAAGAAAATTTAAATCCAAAATCTTAAACCTCTTAAAGAGATTGTAGAAGTTGTATTATTCATTCCATTTAGACAAAAAACCAAAAAAGAGAATCATCTAGAAACCTGGCTTTAGAAAGGACTCATTACAGCAGGTCTAATCCTGATCCAAATCCCCCGCCTGTGTTTGAAAATCCGAATCTGATCTCTAGGATTCTTAGGAGACAGGAAAGCCAAGAAAGTTTTGCTAGTTCTCGGCCTCTCTATAGATCAATATCCTATGCTGTGAAGTGGATTTACCTTGAGGACGAACCTTTTGATGAGCAATTTGAAACCTCTTTATTTGTAAATTTTTCTGAATCTGAGTTGTCCAATTTGGTTCCAGACCCAGTATTTACTGAAGATTTACAATTTGAATTTGTTACTTCACATCTTGATAAACATTTGAGAAATTCCATACAATTTGAGCTTACCTCTGAAGGAACATCAAATATTTCTGTGATCACTTCAGCCTCTCCAAGTTCATCAACATTTCCTCAAGCATCTCAGCCTCAAATTATCCCTTCTACTCCTCCACCCACCACTCACAGACCAACCTCACCTGTTATTTCATCACTACCTCCTGCAATGGAAAATAGATATTCTCCTTTGGTATTACCAGCCAATCTAGGGGCTATGCCCCAAGAATACCAAAGTAAAATCACTCCTTTCGATGGTTCTGGTACCTACACTGCACAACAACATGCTAAAAACATGACCGATTATTTTGAAATTTATGAAATAGATGTTGACGATGTAAGAATGAGAATATTTTTCCAAAGTCTTACTGGAGAAGTCAGAACCTTGTTTAGAGCCCTTCCCGCAAACAATGTTACTGACTTACAAGCTCTTTATAGAACATTTTTAAACAGATGGGAAAAGAAGAAAGATCATCTTCAAATCTTATCAGACTTTGGAAATTTAAAGAGAGGACCAAAAGAGACTGTGCAAGATTACTGCACCAGGTTCAATGATGTTTACTATGCTATTCCTGAAAACCTTAGACCTCCTCCAGATTCAATATTAATTAAATTTCCTGATGGATTTGATTATGATATGGTGTATCAGCTTAGGGAAAGAGCTCCTCAAACTTTAGAAGATATGCAAAGTATAGCTGTTAGTGTTGAAGCCAACCTGATAGAGAAATGAGCTAGAGCCAGAGCTGAAAAGAGAATGCCTTTAAATGAAGAACCCTTAGATTTTGAAAAGAAACTGGATGCTATTATTAAAGGGATGGAAAGGCTAGGAGATAGAGTAGAAACAATTGAAAATAAATCTCCTTGGGATGGTCAACCAAGCAATACTGTGAGAAATCCCAATTTCAGAAAGAACCAAAACCAAAATACTAGAAAAACTGGTCCTGACCAAAATATTAGGCCCCCATTCCAGGAAAATTATATTGAAGCCTCAACTTCTAATGAACCAACAGAAGATGCTCAAATAAATAACTTGACTAAACACAAGAACGAACTAGAAGTTTTTTTTGACCCAAGAGGATCACGAAGCTCACATTCTTGAACCTTTTCAAACTCATTCAGGAGAATCATTTTACTTCAAGGAGGGATATGACACAGCCATTTACGAATTCCACAAGCAATATAATTTGAGGAGCAGAAGAATTGATATCCTGGAAACAAGTAAACAAAAAGCTACAAAAAAGCCCCTCAAAGGTAAAACCAATACTACCCCTTTACATATTCTTTCTAGATCAGATCCTAATCCTTCCAACCCAATAATTGAAGTTGTATCTGATAGTCAACTGAATAACAAACAACTTTCCAATACTCTTCATCCCAAAGGAAATGTAGAGGAACCTCCAGAAGTTGACTCGGAAACAACTTCAGCCCACAACCTCACTCCTGAGAAGGAGAAAAATACCAAAAACATAGAAGAAAAAGAGAATCCATCTTTTCAAAATACAAGAAATCAGACTGAAATTTTTTTTAATCTAGAGGCTGAAGTAGGCAACATAAAAATAGTTGTTCCATTGTTTGAATTAGCTAAACATGATGTCTACCGAAGCCAAATCAATAGATCACTTAAGATCACTGAAAGTGATGACTCAATAAACGTTTTTGATGATCAGCCTAGATTACTCTTTGGCCCTAAAGTAAATGGAAAACCAAGAAGTGGAGGAACTCCTCCATTCTATGTGAGTTTAAATATACATGATAAAATACTTCATAATGCCATGCTTGATTCTGGGGCATATCACAATCTAATGCCCAAGTCTATAATGGAGAAATTGAACCTAGATATCACTAGACCTTAAAAAGATCTCTTTTTTTTTTATTCAAGTCAGGTAAGATGTTTAGGATTAATCAAATACTTGTGTGTTTCACTGGTTCAATACCCTGCAAAAACAATTTTGATGGACATAGTAGTAGCAGATATTCCTCCAAAATATGGTATGTTATTATCTAGATATTGGAGTGCAAAACTTCAAGGATCTCTTCAATTGGACATGTCATATGCTACTATTTTAGTGTTTGGTCAACCTAAGAGACTATACAGAGAAACTTTAATGAAATATGTAGTCAGTAGTCAGGAGAAACCTAAAAATTTCCCCATCTACTCAGTACACTTTGATATGGACTCATTTATTCTTTACAACGCTGAAATTGATCCTCCTACTGAATTAGAAGCTCCAGCAGCAGAACCAAAACAAACTACAAATGGAAAATACAATTTTCAAATCCACGAAATCTCTGAGGACAATGAAACATTAGATACCCAAGAAAAACAACAAGAAAGTAAGAAACCAGATCTCATTGCTAAGAAATTTCGTGAAACTCCCGATACCAATTACAAGCATGAAATTATTTGGCATTTAGAATTTGATGGTTCCATTAATAAATTAGGAGCAGGAGTTGGAGTTTGGGTGCATAATCTTGAAAATGATCATGTCGAAGGCCATGCCTACAGATTAAATTTTAACTACACCAATAATATGGCAGAATATGAAGCTCTTTTGCTAGGTATTAAACTGGTCAAAAGATTAGGAGCAATTAGAGTATTTGTCATAGGGGATTCTAATTTAATCATTCAACAGATCAAAGGACACTTTCTGACAAATGATCCCAGATTGAGAGAATATAGAGGAACAGTTGTAGAGATTCTCAATACTTTTCTACAAACTCAGCTTGCGAAAATCCCAAGAAAACAGAATTTGCATGCCCATAGCTTAGCAATGTTTTCCAGCACTTGTAAATTACCATTCAAATGTAATCATCAGTTCACAGCTGATATTAGACATATACCAGCCATACTAGACAATTTTAAGAACTGGCAAGTGTTTGCAAGCAATGAGCAGATTAACAATTTCCTGACTTTAGAGAACGAATTTTCTAACAGTAACATAGATGAAGATATAGTCATTGAATTTGATCAAACAAATGAACAAGAAATAGACATTTTAGAAGAAATTGCAATTCAAATGCTTCATCCAACAAAGTTCACCAAAAATGAAATGCAGGACCTCAAACAAATGGAGGTTGATGATATTATAGAAGAAGAATTTGAGATCATTAATTTAAAAGATAATCATTTTCCTAAGGGATTAACTCCTCTAGAAGATCTTTTCGATTCTAATGATATTTCAAAGAAACCCAAAATGGAACAATTGAAACATGATATTGAGGAATATAATTTGGGAACTGAAGAAAATCCTAAAATGATAAAGTTATCTAAATCTTTGTCTCCTGATAAAAAACTAAAATATGTTGAACTAATAAGAGAATTCCAGAATGTCTTTTCCTGGAGTTATGAAGACTTGAAATCATATGATACCTCTATATTTCAGCATACAATACCTCTGAAAGAAAATAAGAAACCATTTAATCAGAAACTCAGAAGAATCAACCCTGTACTGCTACCTTTAATTGAAAAAGAAATCAGACGAATGTATGAAGCAGGGATAATTGCTCCTATTAGATTTTCAGAGTGGGTGTCTAATTTAGTCCCTACTAGGAAGAAAACTGGAGAGATCATATTATGTGTTGATTTAAGAAATGTAAATAAGGTTTCTTTGAAGGATAATTACCCTTTGCCCAAAATGGATCACATTTTACAAAGGGTAGTAGGTGCTTCTATATGGGTTCTCAGGATACAACCAGATTCTGGTTCATCCTGATGACCAGGAAAAAACAAGTTTTACAACACCATGGGGCACATTCAAGTACGTTAAAATGCCATTTGGACTTAAAAATGCAGGAGCAACCTTCCAAAGAGCAATGGATATCGCATTTGCAAAAGAAATTCATGATTTTCTGGTCATATATCTAGATGATTTAACTATTTTCTCTAAATCAAATCAGCAACATTTGGACCATCTCAGACAAGCATTCATAAAATGTAGAAAATATGGTATCTCTTTGAATCAAAAAAAGTCCTTATTTGGTCTTGAAGAAGGAAAAATTTTGGGCCATATCATCTCCAAAGATGGTATTAGAATTGATCCTGCTCGAATAGAAGCTATACTATAGATACCTCATCCAAGAAATGTCAAAAAACTTCAAGCTTTCCTAGGAAAAATCAATTTTTTTGAGAAGATTCATATCTAGTTTAGCTGAACAAATTAGATTGCTTAATAACATGTTAAGAAAGGATTCAAGTATTAAATGGAAAGTGGAAGCCAAACAAGCATTTGAAGAAATTAAAATGGCTTTGACTAGACCACCAGTTCTTACCATTCCACAATTTGATAGAGACTTCATAATATTTTCATTTGCATCAGAACACACTGTAGCAGTTGTTTTATTACAAAAAGATGATCAAGGATGTCAAAAACCTATAGCCTTTTTTAGTAAAGCACTAAGGGATGCATCTTTAAAATACAACATCATGAAAAAAAAAGCTTTTGCACTTGTAAAAACCATTAAAGATTTTAGAATCTACATATTGTATTCCCATGTGATAGTGATGCAAGCCTGAAGCTTGCAAATAACCAGGATCTTAATCATCTGTGCATATCAACTTGCATCTCAACATTTTCCCAATCAAAATCCTTAATGCCCGGCAAATTCACCCACTACTATTATCATGCGGAAACTATCTTCATCATACGATTCAAAATCAGAACCCAAAAATCATCACACAAAGGAAACTTATCATCATTCAATCCAAAATCAAACATTTAATGCTTCCATAAGCAATCTCAATAACTCTCATTCACATATGGCTTGATTCAAGAATGCGCCCTTACTTTTGCAAATTCGACCAGAATTCAATATGCCAAATAACAACAATATGGCCACTCTTCTCTCAACATATGGCCAATCAATCCATATTCAGTTTGCTCAAATAATACATGGTCTTTAATTCAACATCAAATCTTTGACTTGGTAGAAATATACCTGCGCCCTTTAAAACTTTCCAAGTTTGATATTTATTATCTAAATCAACACATTTGTGCATTTATTTCCAGCTATGGTAAATTACAATACTCAGTCTTTGTTACAAATCGAATGTCAACAATAACTACCCACACTTTAACTTACCTTCACAATTCAGAACGCGCCTCAGATTCTGGATCTCAACAATCGAACCATTTGATTCATGAGATTTATCTTATTTCAAAAGACCATTATTATTTAGCTGTAATAAAACATACATGGGTTATGCAGCTTTAAACCAATGGCATCAACTATCGTATTGACTGCACGTTTAATGTAATTTTTAATGATTCCCCCTCCTAACTGCGCCTTGGAACGCGTTTACAGTCCATTCATGACATAGGATTCCGCCAATTCTTCCACCTCGAATTGTATACCTTGTGTCTTCAACAGGGTCACGACCAAATCTGGTTATTTCACGGATTCTACAATCTGATTTCACCATAAAACCACTGTGCTATTCTTATGACAAACTCATACTTCCGCAATCCAATTTACTCACAGATCGACTGAATATGAATGCATACCTTTAAATTCTTTTACTGTTGTATAGTACTTCCATTGTCTCTTGCTAAAATTTATAATCGCGCTCCTAAATACAACAAACGTTAACACATTATTAATATCAGCACATACAACAGTTCGTTTAGATTTTCAAAAATGATTTCACCATTCCGGAAAGTGAATTGCTAAAACCGTGGGATTAATCTCCTCTTGATTGATATTCGAACCAATCCTTTCTCTGAGATGATCGATTTTTCTACGTCCTCTGTTCAAATGTCGACTTGGACTCTGCGCCATCCTATTTTGTTCAACGCTGGAAGTCGATCACATCTAAGCCTGCAGCATAGACTTCAATCATAATTTCAACACAGCAAACACCCAATTGCTCCAATCGGTTTTTATATGCATCGATTTTTTCAACAATCAATCCAAATTAATTACTGCAATATCCAACATTCAATGTCATTCAACCAACAACGCCATGCACCCATACCATGACCTGTAACTTTAGGGGAAACCGCTGTTCTATTTCCATTCTGGTGTTGGCTATAAACTACAGATCGATTTAAAATAGCCATTCAGAAATAAGCTCACACAGTAACAATTGTTATATAAATATCGATCTGTTCATTGCACACTTCCTTTAATCGAATCTCCCATAGTAGATACCTCAATTCAAGCATATGCATTTAACCAAAATCCACACACAACTTTTCTTGTTATTCTTCACAAAATTGGCATATCACTTTTCACAATTCACATACATAATTTATTCCAAAATCTCACTTCAGAAATCGAATATAAAGTTCCTCAATCCATCAGTAAAATATATAATATGCAGCAATGTTCATATAAATAAATGAGGGCTGCCCACAGATTTGTACTTTGCTTTGATATCCAATACTCTTGGCCCTTTACAAATGCGAAGGCTTCTGACCTTGCTGGCTAAACACCACTCTCCAATCTCACAATCAAAATGTCTTTTCTCACAAATCCCTTTCCTATTTATACAATTTTAAAAATCATTTAAATTAAATGCTTAATCCCTTAAAATCCTCAACAAACCCCTAAATTTCTCAACATCCCTAAAGGATAGGTTTTTATCCCTAAAATCCTTCAATTTATTAAATTTCCTTATATCCTTTTATTAATAAAAAGATATTTACATAAATCCTCACCTTCTCCTATTTAATTCAAATTAATTAAGAAAATATTAGAAATCATCACACCCCATATTTACAATTTAATATTATCACACCCCATGGATAAAAAGGTCTTGATGCTCCTGCATCAGACTCCCCATGTAAGAAAATTCATGACCACCTGGTCATAAGTCTGGATATCTCCTCCTGGATCCCAAATTTTATTTTGTAATCCTTCCGTGCTTGTCGATTGCTTCATTACTGTTGCTATCTGCTGTTGTCTTCTAGGATTCCATATTTTGTGCTGTAGGACTCCACTTGCTTTGCTCTTGCAATCTTTCACTGTCATTCTCTGGTTGTCGCTCCTTTTCTTTCTTTCGGCTGTCTTTCTCTAGGATGTTTTTGTCATTAACCTCCTTATCAACTCAATTTCTCTGTCCAGTATGTCCTCTGTCTGTTGATTGTTTCCATCCCTTGATTGCTGATCTCTCATTCTTGCTTGTTCTTCACTTGTTTTGATCGCTTCCTTTTCACCCTTACTGCTGTTTTGCACCTTTTCTGCTGCTGCTACTATAAATGTCGCCTCACATGTTTCTCTAGCTGTCACTATGAATGTTGCGGCTTTCCAATATTCCTTTCCCTCTGCAACATTCCTTTGCTCACCATCTGCAATTTCTTCCTGATTATCATTTATGACATGCTTTGTCATCCTTCATCAGCAATCTATCCTGGACATTCATCCTCTGTTCTTCCAATTTCCTCCTTTGAAAGTCTAATTCTCTATATAACTCAATGATTTTACTTGGAGTAGACTTTGGAAATTTTACACGATCTTCCATTTCTTCACATGGTCTTTCTTCTGCTAAATCTTCCTTAACATCCTTCAGTAGATGTTCTTCCTCTTCTTTCAAACCTGCAATCACACACAAATCATTAGTTTTAAAATCACAAGACCTTACGGTCTTATTTGATGCTTCAGTCATCAAGTCTTCGGGCTGCTTCGAATCATTCATATGATTCAACTCCTCTAGCTCTTCATCACTTTCAAAAAGTAATGGTCCACTCTCTGGGTAACATATCGAAACTTCAACATCTTCTTCAGCATCTTTATTTTGCTGTAGCTCAACTCTTTCGAGCTTCTCTATCCTCTGTCTGGCATCTATGACCTGTTCAAGTTCCCTTAGTTCCTTTATCAACTGCATATTCATCTGATGATTCCACTTCTCTTGTAGCCTCTGCCATCTCAACTTCTTTCTCATGACATAACCATGCTTCTGGTCTTCCTCATTTCTCTGTAACATCTCCATTAACACCTCAAGCTGAACTGTTATCTCAGCCTTCTCCCTCTCATATTCTTCTTTGCTTAACTGTCTCTGTATGCCAATTGCCTTGGCATCCTTCTTCTTTTGTCCTCTGCTGTGGTTGATTTCAGAACCTTTGTTACGACTGTCATTAGTCATCATCCTTTCCATCTCTATGAGTCCCTCACTCACTTTAATATGAGTTTCACTAAAGCCTCTTCAGCAGCAAGTCCTGTCCTGCCGCCACTTACCTCACCAAGCTCTCCTCACTCAGTCTTTTGGCAAGCAATTGGTTCTATCTCTGGAACCTCCTTTGAGCACTTCTCTTTGCTCTTCCTGGCTGCCTGTTCACAACTGTCTTCCTTATCCAATCTCTATTGGATTTCCTCAAGGTTCTGCCACCTCTATGTTTTCACCTAGAAACTTTCACCAGCTTCCTTTATCTGTTAGCAATTGCCTTTTGGGAGTTGCAATAATATTTCAATGCAAAGACTACAATACTCTATTCTTCAAAAACATATCATCTTACCTCCAAGATCTCGGCTGATCTTGTCCTTCCATTCACCTGTACTTCAATCACCTTCAGAATCTCATCCCTCCTGCAAATTTGTTCCAGCAAATATTTATGCTTCCTCTGCAAAAATTCACTGTCAATCAGATTTTAAAATCTGATTCTCTCTTCCAATCTTCTGGCTTGATCTGGCAAACTTTAACTGTCAGCAACAATTCCTTCTTTGCTGAGTTTCTTCTTTGCTGCAACCATCAATTCTCATTCCATTTCTTTGTCAGTAAAATTCAAATCAAAATTAACCAAACACAATACCTGCATGATCTTTCATTCCTTCAGCTGTACTCTGGTTGCTTGACTTTCAATTAGAATCTGATCTTCTTTACCTGCATTCTGTTCACTTGCAATTGTATATGCTGCATATCAGATTTAAAATCTGATCTTCATCATTCATCACACATTCAGAAATACATTTCAATTCAACAAACCTTTTGTCTTCAGACAAACATTCTTCATTTCAACAGAGCCAAGCTCTGATACCAAAAATGATGCAAGCCTGAAGCTTGCAAATAACCAGGATCTTAATCATCTGTGCATATCAACTTGCATCACACCTTTTTACCCAAATCAAATCCTCAATACTTGGCAAATTCACACTTTCCCATTATCATGTGGAAACTATCTTCATTTTATGATTTAAAATCAGGACCCAACACAAAGAAAAATTATCATCATTCAAACCAAATCAAACATTCAATGCTTCCATAAGCAATCTTAATACTTTTCATTCTCATATGGCTTGATTCAAGAATGCGCCCCTACTTTTTTTATTCGACCAGAATTCAAAATACCAAATAACACAATATGGTCACTCTTCTTTCGGCATATGGCAAATCGATCCACATTCAGTTTTCTCAATAATACATGGTCTTCAGTTCTGAAATCAAACATTTGACTTGGTAAAAATATACCGATCCCCTTTAAAACTTTCCAAGTTTGATTTATTAAACCCAACACATTTGTGCCTTTATTATCAGCTATGGTAAATTACAATATTCAGGTTTTATTACATATCGAATGTCAACAACAACTGCCACACAATTCAGAACGCGCCTTATATTATGGATCTCAGCATTCGATTCATTATATTATTTTAAAAGACCATTAATTGTAATAAACCATACCTGGGCTATGCAGCGTTAAGCCAATTGCATCAACTATCATATTGACTGTAATTTTTTTTATGATTCCTTTTCCTAACTGCGCCTTGGAACGCCTTTACAGTCCATTCATGCCCTAGAATTCCGCCATCTCGAATTGTATACCTTGTGTCTTTAATAAATCATGACCAAATCTGACTATATCATGAATTCTACAACCCGATTTAACCATAAAAGCACTGTGACAAACTCATACTTCCGCAATCCAATTTATTCACAGATCGACTGAATATGAATGTATACCTTTAAGTTCTTTTGCTGTTGTATAGTACTTCCGCTGTCTCTGCTAAGGACTGCAATCGCTCTATTCTATAAAACGTTAACACATTATTAATATCAGCAAATACAACAGTTGTTTAGATTTTCAAAAATTATTTCACCATTCCGAAAAGTGAAATTGCCAAAGCCGTGGATCAATTTCCTCTTAATTGATATCCGAATCCATCCTTTCTCTGAGATGTTCGATTTCTGTTCAAATGTCGACTTGGACTCTGCGCTATCCTATTTTGTTCAACTCTATAAATCGATCACATCTGAGTCTGCAGCATAGACTTCAATCTTAATTTCAATATAACAAATACCCAAATTGCTCCAATCGGTCTTCTTCATGCATCGATTTTTTTCAACAATCAATCCAAATTAATTTCTGCAATATCCAACATTCAATATCATTCAACCAACAGCGCCATGCACCCATATCATTACTGGTAACTTCAGGGGAAAACTGCTGTTCTTTTTCCATTCGGGTGTTGGCTACAAACTACAGATCGATTTAAAATAGCCATTCAGAAATAAGCTCATACAGTAACAATTGTTAGATAAATATCGATCTATTCATTGCACACTTCTTTTAATCGAATCTCCAATAGTAGATATGCATTTAACCAGAATCCACACGCAACTTTCCTTGTTATTTTTCACAAAATTTCCATATTACTTTTCACAATTCACATACATAATTTACTCCAAAATCTCACTTCAGAAATCGAATATAAAGTTCCTCAATCCATCAATCAAAATATATAATATGAAGCAATATTTCATATAAACAAAATGAGGCTACTTACAAATTTATCTTTGGCCTGATATCCAATACTCTTGGCCCTTTACAAATACTGAAGGCTTACAGCCTTGCTGTTCAAGCCTGCTCTCAATCTCACAATCTCAATGTCTTTTTCTCACAAAACCCTTTCTTACTTATACAATTTTAAAAATCATTTAATTAAATGCTCAATCCCTTAAAATCCTCAACAAACCCCTAAATTTCTCAACATCCCTAAAGGATAGATTTTTATCCCTAAAATCCTTCAATTTATTAAATTTCCTCATATCCTTTTATTAATAAAAAGATATTTACATAAATCCTCACCTTCTCCTATTTAATTCAAATTAATTAATAAAATATTAAAAATCATCACACCCCATATTTACAAATTAATATTATCACACCCCATATTTACAAATGGAGAAAAAGGTCTTGATGCTCCTGCATCAGATAGCCTATGTACCAAATGTTGTTGTCAAATACATCTTAACTGAAGATGGAATTGAGGGCAAAATATGTAAATGGATTGCTACCATATTAGAGTATGATATTGAAACAAAACCTACAAAGCTTATAAAGGGACAAGGATTGGCTCAACTCATGATAGAAACAAATTGTCAAGCCCTGGCTATTAATGAACTGGATGACGAACCGGAGATGGCGACTCCGCAAATCAGCCAGGCCTTCTTAGATTCACCTTGGTATGCTGATATAATTTATGTACTGTTAAACCTGCAAGCTCCTCCAGGGTTATCCAGAACAAAGAAAAGGTTTTTAAAGATGACATCTTCAAAGTTTTGTATTTTAGATAATGTTCCTTTTTGGAAAAATCATGAAGGCATTCTATTGAATTGTTTATTAAAGGACAAAGCTAACAAGGATCTCCATGAATTTAATGCAGGAGACTGTGGTGGACACCTTTATTGGAAATCAACCACAGACAAGATCATAAGGGATGGATTTTATTGGCCAACCTTTTTTTTTGATGTAAAGAAATTTGTCACTGCTTGCCATAAATGTCAAATCTTTGAAGGCAAAAGAAAACTATTACCCTTACCCCTGAAACCAATTTCCACTGAAAAAGCATTCCAACAATGGGGCCTAGATTTCATTGGAAAAATCCACCCTCCTTCTTCTGGCCAACACAAACGGATCCTCACTACTGCAGATTATTTCACCAAATGGATAGAAACAATTCCTTCCAAACAAGCTAATGACACTGTGATTATAAGATTCCTAGAAACCAATATATTATCAAGATTTGGTTGTTCTGAGAAAATTATAACTGATAATGCTGCTACCTTCAAATATAAGAAGATGATAAGTTTCTGTAACAAATATCATATCACCTTAAGTCATTCCATAGCTTATTACCCTCAAGGTAATGGACCAGCCGAGTCCTCCAACAAGAGTCTCATCAATATTATTAAAAAATTATTGGAGGAAAACAAGAAAAATTGGCACAAGAAACTTACAAATGCATTATGGGCAGACAGACTCACCACCAAAAAATATATTGGAACCAGTCCTTATGAATTAGTCTATGGCATTAAGGTTATATTTCCTTCATATTTAGGAGTTCCTGTAATGATATTACTTCAAGAAGCTCAGGTTGAACCTAATGATATTCAAAGGAGAATAAACTAGACTATCAATTTGCAGCAGACCCAAGAGGAAGTATATTAGAGATCCCAAGTATTGCAGGAGAAACTAAAGAATATATTTGATAAAAGGAATAATGCAGAAGATTTCCAAATTGGAAACAAAGTTTTAAGATGGGATTCCAGAAGAGAAGATAAGGGAAAACATGGGAAGTTTGATTTCTTATGGAAACGACCTTATATTATCCATGCTTTACAAGGAAACAATACATATTTTCTAAAAAAATTGGATGGTACAGAAAATGAATATGGGCCAGTTAATGGTCGAATGTTGAAACATTAATTTGATCCTATTTTTTAGGATATCGTGATTTTAACATGTACATATTATATCCTTTGTAATGTCACAGTTTTGAGTGGATAGTAACTTGTTAGAGTTGAAGCCCGAAGATAAGGCCCTAAGCTTCAAAAGTATTACTGTCATATATACAATAAAGCAACAAGCAGAAGAAGATTCCATAGTTCAGTTGAAATCATTTTGAGGGCAATTGACCTGCTATTCTTGACTTTTCACCAGGAAAAGCCATCCCCAAGTAGAGCCAGTGTTAGACTCCTATACCAATAGGTGTCATATATCATGATTGACTTGATGGGCTATGTAATATGTTCATACCTTTCCTTGTTGAAAATATTTTCCATATTGTCAAAAAAATCAAAAAATTTTAAAAAATGTAAAGAGGGTATACCCTAAAAGAAAAATCAAAGGGTAAAAAAATAAAATGGCCAAAAAATGAAAGAAAATGAACCCCACCAAAAGAAAGGCCAAGAAAGTGTGCAAGTCTAAGTGCCACTACTTTTTACTGTTATATAAATAAACAAATTGTGTGCAACTTGTATCTTATGCCACAATTTATGAACAGTCAAACAGTTTAAGGTTGGCTATTTCATGTTTCAATTTCATGTTTTAGATAGAGAATAAAATCTGACCAAACTATTTAATCTTGGCAGATAAGTAGATAGGTAGAGTAAATAAAAGGAGCTCAACAGTTTAATCTGAGCCCTTGGATGTAATAAGGTTAGAATTAGATATATTTCTACATGTAAAAGAAAAAATGTGATAAAGGTTTGCCAGTCTAAGTGCACCCTAATAAAGAAGAAAAAATGCTAGGGTAAATTAGGTAGGGTAGGTAGATGTTGTTGCAGAATTACATGTGATGGATGATGACTCTAGATGTGTTAAATATTTACTTTCATCACAAGTGCAAAGGAAGACACTACACTGGAAGAATTTCAAGAAAAGCAAAGTCAAATTATTAACTTCCTTTCTCATTCCCCCCTAATAATTTCACTAATTTCCCCTAAGTACTAATGCATTTGAAAATTAGAGGGGCTCAAGGCATTTCCTTGACTTTTGGAGGGACCAGACCCTCAGCCCAATAATTGGAAAAGCCTAAGTACTTAAAAACATTCATAAATCATTCATTCACTTCCACAAGACAATCTTTTCCTAAGTAAAATCCTATTTTACTTAGGGAAATTTCACAATATTTCATAAAAACCCTTTTAATTCAAGCATAAGTTAATTACATGAACCTAATGTTTTTATACTTAGCGCTTTTATTTCATTTTCATATTAATTTCTAACTTTATTATTTAATTCCCTATATGACTCAACCCTTTCCCATATTAATTTAATTATTAAAATTCCCAATTATTACTATCCCACCCCTTTGGTTGAATAATAACCTTATAAATATGATTAATTTTGATTAATTAGTTGAATTACCAACTGATTAAAGGCCCAATCATAGGACCTGCCTCCAGCACATTCTCAAAATAAGGAAACAGCACAACATCGGTTATCCTTCTCTTATCTACGAGACCATCTGTCTCTATTTTCTTGTAATATATCCATGAGTCATCTTAGATTATATCTCATTTTGTTAGGAGATATTTTTTATAATTATTTGTATAAATACTCCCTCAATTGGAGTATTGGAGGATGGATTCTTAAACTTTGTTGTAATACTGATTATTTTGGAATAAAGTGTTGTTGGACCAATTTCGCATGGCTCGCTGGATAAAGAATTGACGCAAAAGACTTTTCACAGGATTCTTGAGTCAGACAACGGATCAATAAGTCATCTATCTCTTATGTTTTAGAGTTTTATACTTGTTTATTATACCATCTATGTTTCATATCTAAATGATAAACGAAAAGGAATAATTCAGAAAGTTCTTAAGTGCAATCTGTTTTCAATCATTGTTATCCTTAATGTTTTCTTCTGAACTAATTTAAACAGTGAATTCTTAATTGCTCCTGTTTTCTATTTTATCCATTTTGATTATTTGATAAAGAACTCTTAATTTCTCTTTGTTAATAATCATTCAGGTTCCCTCTTTAAAAAATATTGAAGGATTCTTAATTTACCTTCACCCACTTTAAGTCCATTCCATTTATTTTAGATCTTTAATTGTTCCCTATTTGATTACCTTGCCCTGTGAAACCATCCCTTGTTAAGAAACTACATCCAGTTAAGCCATATTCTTTGAATCCATTAGCCCAATGGACTAAAACTACTCAGTCATACCTCTCTGCTAATGAATTTCATCACCTAAACAAACAAAACCAAAATCCCTGAACTTTTATAACTAGCGTAATATATTTTAAAAACAAAGCTAAATATTACAGAGAGAGCCCTCTTTGGGTATAGATTGGCTAGATTCTATACCTAAAAGCTGGTTTGTGGTTACCTTATACCCCTTTCCTCTTCCAACAACTTCAAGGAAAATCTGAGTGATAACAGGAGGGATGAAGAAATTGGATGAAGCCCTGAAAGATATAGATGCTCTTGCCTTTGATGAGTCTTTGCCTCAGAAATAATTTGTTGCACCAAATTGGGATGCGCAGATGCAGGATATTGTCAAATATCAAAATTTGTCAACGAAGGACTGTGACGAGGATCCTAGGAATATCACCATCGCAGAGTTGGAAGGAGATCATGTAGTTTCAATACCCATATTACGGATAGTTGATGTTACCAAACCATTAAAGTTGAATGAAGTAAATATTGGGACAGAGGAGCAGCCCAAGTTGGCCAAAATTGGGGATTATTGGGACGATGATACTGTCGGGATGATTATAGAGCTGCTGACCGAATATCGGAACCTATTCCTTACAAAGTTCTCTAAGCTCAAGGGAATTTTAGGAGATCTGGGTGTCATGAAAATCACCTTGAACCTAGATACACGCCTTTTCAAACAGCGACCCTATCGGCTAAACCCTAAGTACAAGCAGAAATTCAAGGAGGATATAGATAAGATGGTGGTTGCAGGTATCATTGAGGTATTCGAACATTCTGATTGGGTAACCCTAATGGTGGCCCAAGAAAATAAAACCAAAGGCGAGATAAGGATCTACGTAGATCTACACAAGATGAATGATGCCTTCATGCATGATCCCCTTTTCTGCGACCGTTGAGGCACTCGAGCTCAAAATGAAGACCCCACTACCACTATGACTCAAGATGAGTCACAATATTGTGTTGGGGGTCTGTTGGAGTGGGGTCCCCTGCATGCAATAGTGATGTATTTTTGTAATATTTTGTAATATTTTAGTATGGCACAGGGGATTTGGGGTGGGTCAAATCCCCTAATGAATTCTAATGGGTCAAAGGGTATACCAAGGGTCTACAAACCATGATTTTTGGAACATAGAGTAGCGCATGCTAAAATAGTATAAATAGATGAATAAGATTGATTCTAGATGACAGTTTTGGGATTAAGTCTAAAGAAGAATATTGGATCTATGTACGTTTGTGTGGAAACTGTCTGGGTAAGGCTTCTTCTGGATGTGTCCACAGAGACCCTAAGTCATGTTGTGTGTGGATCCCGCTGGTTGTGTGTGCGAGCTGGTAAATATCCTGTAAGTGGAATATGAAGTATTAATGAATGAGAAGAGTTTTTTCTGATATTGGAATATGTTTGTGTTCTGTTATGGGTTGCGCTATATGTTGATTTCCAAGTTATATTTGTGTGTTGAATACTGTTAGTTAATTGATGCACATGTGGATACGTGCTTTAGAGAGTAATGAATGCATATATATGGTTATTTTTTGTCACATTGTTTCTATTAACTAGTTATCTTATAGTCTACGGTCTTCGCACGAGTTATTTAGTAAAGTAAATAGTTAAGGGTTTCCGGTTAGGGCTTCCCCACCACAGGCCTATTCTAGATCTAAAGTCACCTGCTTCATTAAACTCTCTCTCTCTTTCTCTTAGGGTGCGGAAACCTGGTTCCAACACCCTCCCACACTACTTCGGGTGAGACCTTGACTTGCGCAAGCATGTCATTACCAAAAGGGCCAGTAGTATAAGGGTTTCTTGGTAAAAATAAAATCTAAAATTGGGTCAAGACCCCTTAAACCAACATGTGCTATAGGTGTTTTCACTTTGTAAGGATTCATCTACCTATTTTGCCCCATTCTTCTGTATTATTTGTTGGGAGTTATCTTCAAGTTTATTTGTAGTATTTTCTGGGGTTTCTTCTTCCTCTACCTCGTCTTCCTAGGTACTTGTGGATTTCCATATATTTGTATTGTGGACTTTTCTCTGCTTTATTTTGGGGTCTTTATTTTCCTAGGGGCATGATTTTTTAAGATGTCTAGTTTGAAGACAAATACAACATCTAAAAATCGTATTTTCAAAGTATAGATTCTGGGGCCACTGCATGTTATTATGAATAAATATAATATGATTGAGTAAGCATTTACTGAGATCTACTTCTACACATACCCTTGTAAAAGTGAATATTCCCTTTGTTACTCTATATGTTTCAACCTTTAATAATTTCCCCAAAGAATTATCGATTCCTTCAAAAACTTTGTGATTTTAAAAATGCAAAGGAAGATTATGTAATCTGACCCATACCGACATTTTGGACACCACAATGGAATTAGCATCAAAACTATGGAATCAAGGGATCACAAATAGACCCACACTTCCGCAAAACCAAGGTACCCCATTTAAAACTTTGAATATTCCTAAATCTGGAATCCTATTACAGCGAATGGAAAATATTCACCTAATTGTTAATCTTTTCTTAACAATTTTTTTGCAGTTATCTATGGAAAATGCTGAATACATCACACTATGACCTTCAAACTAGAAAAATGTTGCGGAAATAAAATATAGAGCAGGAAAGAAATAACACATACATTCGACACCATTATTTTTGGACAAACGTCCCAGCAAAAACCCAATGCGGGAAAATTGATGCAACAACTGAGGGTTTGTATTATTATGCAACAGTTTCTAAAATAATCTTTGATGTCTTATTGGCAATATGATACAGAGAATAGACTGGGAAGAAATTTAGTGAGATAACCCCACACTAGTATGGGTAGATCCGGTATTGATCTCACTAAAGATGAGACCTTTGCATTGTCTCTATGCATTCTCTGTGTAACTCTGCATCACTCCTACGTAGATACTACGTCACTAATGCAAGGACTACGTCACACCTCATAGGCGATCTTTTCCTGTCTAGAAACGTGATCCTCTAACCTCCAGGTCTCATATTCTGACTTCTGGTACTAGATCTCAGCTTCTCCTCAACAAAAAATTGAACTCCCTTTGAAGCTCTATGCTGCCTTTGTATGGCTCTGTGTTGCACAACGTAGTTGAGTGTTTCCTCTTATTCACCTCTCTCTTCCACCTCAGCAATGTATTCATCGGATCAAGAATACTTCCACTGAAAAACTATCTCTGCCCCCCACTACAATAAATCTCTCGATTACTTCTTCGGCAACTGTTGTGCTGTGCTCTTAAAAAATCGATCTCTAATCTCTAATTTTATGTTTCTTTGAAGTTCCCATATAGCTGTTGGAAATATTGAGAGGGGGGGTGAATCAATATTCCTTTCAATTAGAGCATTAGTTAATCTTCAATTATGATCAGTGTTTGTACAATGATAGCAGTAAAAAAAAGGAACACAAATGCACACAGTTTTCTAAAGTGGACACCCTCTCCAGGAAAAAAACCATTTGAAAGTTTTTCTAATAATTCTTTAATATTCAAATCCAATTGAAAATAAAGCTCCAACTTCCTAGAATCTAGAAAAACATTCTTGTCCAGCTCCCACTGGATGGACGCTCCAACGTCTGAGATTCTTTAGTAGTCAACTGAACGGATGCCCCAACACCCAATGAGCTACAAATCACCCTAGCACCACCCTAGCACCCTAAATTTTTCATAGGATTGAACCTGTTGGTGACTTCATGCACCAGCCTAGCACCATCCTACCACCCTATAGAAGAATAAAACAAGAATGGACTCCCGTAATAGGGAAAATGGTCCACTTTAAAATGATATAGAATGATGTAGAAGAAGAAGACACATATATCATAACCCAAACTATGACACACCCACCTAATGATGATCCTAGACCTCCTGACACCACCTCTTCAACTCTTGGTAGATAGACACTTGTACATTTTTTTACAATGATGCATTTACAATGACTTAGTACAATGATACCTTTACAATGACTATATGTAGTGTTGCCCACTTGAAGACTTCATGTGCTGAACTTCTTGCTGTTTTTTTTCACCTTGATTGTTGCTCTTGTCATGCTACCCTCTACTGCACCTTGTTTTTCTTTTTTGCCCTAAAAATTCTGTTCCTTTGCAGCCCATTACAACACATGATCTAGCTTTTTCTTGCCTTCGAGGATCTCAATATTGAATATAGTGTATCTCTATTATTTCAGATCCAAAATATGTTATTTTTGGTTTTGTAGTAGTACTTTGAGCCTTCTTTCCGATGCCACAAGTCTAATCAAATTTAGATTCTTCAAGCGAGATTTATGCCTAATCTCTCACAATGACCTAATTATGACCTATTTCAATAGAGTGAAATTGTATGGCATGTCACGTGTCATTGTTTCTTCATTAGGCTCTATGATTGATATAGAGAAAACAAAATTCCGTGCAATATCTTCCACTTTTTACAGAATTCCAATATGATACTCAGGGAGAGAGTTATGACGATTTTCCCAAGGTCACTTCTTTGAGATGAAGTTCAGAAGCCTGATGAAAATATTGCGCACGCTGATCTGAAATTTTTATAGGAGCTTCCTTAGGATTTCGGCTTTTCCTCATAAAAATTTCAACTTTTGAACCTTTGTAGAAACAATGTTAGAGTGAAAATTCCACGATGACTTGTTTCAGGTAGCGAAATCCATACATAAGGAGGATATGAGGATAAAAATTTATATAAATTATTAGGATGAGAAGAGCTTCAAAAACTAAGCATGAGAGGGGTTTTAGGATCTTAAAAACTATTACTTATTGAATTTTCAATGACCCATGCCACAACCCCATGGGGTTTTAGCCCACTAACTAGGGTTACAAATTTTCAACATGAATATCTCTCAAACCGTGAAGAATTACGTGGCGTGCCATATATCAATAGAAACATCTCGACAAGTAGAAACCATAAAAAGAATTATTGACCCAAAATATAGTAATTTTGTAGGCAAACATTCCCATGCAATATTGGGGTAGCCCCTGGTACTTCTTGGGTTGACATCAATGACAACCGCTGATCAAAAATCTCTCCCTTTCGCATTAATGGTAACAAACGTACTCCCCCTACTATCATGAAACCTATTCCTAAAACATTCTCTCCCCCTTTAACATCAATGGCAAAGGGTAACTCTCCCTGACACACAACCATCCTGCGGAGCCATACACACTTCCACTCCCCCTTTATATTCTGAATAAGGAAAATATGATGAGAACGTGGGAGAATCCCAAGCTTCTGGCGAAGATATTCAAATGCTTCACTAGGTAAAGGTTTAGTTAAGATATCAAATATTTGTTCTGTTATCACTTAGATTGAACCTCAGGCTGAAGAAGGCAATTCTGAGGTAACCACAAACCATGCTTAGCCAAGTAGCTAGCCATACTATGAAAGGAGAGGGCTCTCTTCGTAAGGATCACAAATAATATGACTGTGGAAGGAAGATATTAGGCTAGGTATAGTAGCTCAAGTTTTTGATTGTTTTGATTTGGTTGTGCTGGATCAGAAGGAGTCAAACAATCAGGACAAGGAAATTAGGTCAAAATTTGCAGGGTATTCTATGGGGAAAGGTAGATACAATGTTTATAGCTTTAGGATTTTAATGGGTGGGATGATCAAGATAGGTGAGGATCTAGAAATAGCATGGTGAAATCATGGTTTCTTTCTAATCTAAATAAATTTAACAAACTGTGAATTTCTACCCAAAACAGAGCATATGAGAATGGATTTTTCTTATCTAACTTGCAAATATTCACTTAATAGAAATTAAATGATGGATTAAATAAAATAAAAAAACATTATAACAACTGAACACAAAAGGATAAACTGAAACTAAACACCATACCACATGGATCCCATAAAAATAGTTGCGAATTTGATTAATTTTCCTACTCAGAACAGATACAAAAGTGTGTCTCTTCAAAAGCCAAACATCCAACTGAGTCCAACTCTTACAAATGAGAAATAAAAATAATATATATACCTAAAAACCACTCTCCCTAGCCTCATGGATTCAAATCCATGAGATTATAATCAGTTTCCACCAAATTCCTAACAAGAATCTGAAGACTAGGAATACCCAACAACTTGCCTATAAAAGAGAGGAAACTGATTCATTTGATCTCTAGAGGGCTTAAGCTAATGAATTTACCCATAGTAAAATAATCCTCATCATAATTACATTCATATTGAACATTTACATTAGTAAAATTACAATTCTCAAATTGAAAAGTCAAACTGGAGAACATTTGCTGAAGAATGTGAAAATTTGCAATTTTATGGCAAACGTGCAACAACGAAGCTGAAAAAATAGCCTATTTTTAAAGCTAGTTTTGAGTGCCTTCCCTGTGTCCAAATAATCTCCATGATAGCTCATCAAAAATCTCTCTGAGTCTAGTTTCTAAATATACCTTCAGTTACCAAAATTATTCTCATTTTCCCTATCAAAAACATGATCTCCCAAGTTATAGAAACATGATTTCTAGGTGGTTTTTTGCATGTGTGAGGGACAAGTTCTCCTCCAAATATTATGAAACTTGCTAGGGTTTGTGTCCTCATAATTATAAACCTATAGGTAGTGGCAATTTTTCAATTGGAGGCCCCAAAAAAGAGCCCAAAATCCACGTCGTTGCGCCTTTAGAAAAATTTCTGCCTGCAAATGTACTAAAAAAACAAAAAAATGACCAAAAGTACAAAATGTTTCAAAATTTACCAAAATTTTTGAGTGTACATGCCTATGAAGTACTCGAGGCATGAAGAGACACCTCAGAAAGAATATCTAACCTCAAAAAGTATATCTAACCTCAGAAAGTATTTAGCATTGGCTCTTTTGAGCTTGGCCAATGCAATTCTCTCTTTTCATTCATGAACTGTGACTCTTGTCCTTGACAAGTCATTATCCTTGTTGGCCTCCTCTAGCAACCTTTCCAAATGTATATTGGTTCTATCAAGCCATGATTCCATGTCTTTGCTAATCTATAGGGTAATCAACTCACTTGGTGTGAGCTGCTCCGCCAACTCAACTTCTCTCTGTCTTTCCCAAGCTAAAGCTCTCTTCAGCCCTATAGTCTTTGGTTTTTGTCTTGGAGGCTGATCCTCCACATCAATTTCACCAAATCTTTCAAAGGTCTCCTCAAGCAAGGCCTTAGACTTTTCTGCCTCTATTTTTTCTTTAATGGTCTTTACCTCATTGATGATTTGCTTAGTTTTCAGCTGTTGATTTTCTTGCTCAAGAAATTCAATCACATATTTAGCTCTCTGAAGTTTAGCTTGAAGTTCACTAATATTTTCTTCTTTGCCTTTGATTGCTGCACTAGTGATTTTTTCCTCATCTTCCTCACCTAGGTCAATCAGCTAAAATTCATGCTATGTTTCATGTTTGTTCTCCTCATCAATGATCGGCTCTTTATCCTTTTCCTTGCCTTTCTCCACTTGTTTTGTTGATGAAGAAGGCATGGTCCCTTTCACTCCAATTGAAACAAACACATGCCTATAGACTCTCTGATAAGTATTGGGAAATGGCTCAACATCAGTGAAATTAGCTTACGTTGCCTCAATATCCTTCTCACTTCTTGATGACTCATAATCATGATTTGATGATGATGAAGCATTATAGAAAGGTGAAGAAGAAGGATCAACATGAGGTGAATGAAACTGACTTGGTGATGATGTATGAACAAAACGCTGAGATGGAGGAGTGGATATGGGAGGATGAGATGATGAGGGGATATTCTGATCATGCTGACTAGTGGGGCAGTGAAAATTTCATTTGTTATGAATGTGTCCCATGGATTGTTCTTTTTATCAAGCTTATGCATGACTATCATTTTGATAAGGGAGTGGTGAAAGAGACTCTGAATTTGATGATTATAATCCCTCTTTTGTGCAATGTATGCCATCTTGTCAATGTTGTGGGAGAGGAAATAGGGTATGTGAAGCATTCTGACTCTAGTGAAAAGCATAAGAAGACAAATATGATATGAATAGAGTCGAGAAAGCCTCCCCTCATAGGTGAAGTATTGCACGATGATTTTCATCATAGGGAAACATCGGTCAAGAAGATGAGAGAAATGGAAAATGGGTTTTTTGTCATCCTTGTATCTAGGTTTTAAATATGGTTCATAGTATCTATGATCAAGGTTTCCTTGTTTAAACCATTTCCATCCCACATTAGGGAGCCCTGTAGTAGCTGCAATGGAATTAGTAGACATGGTAAAAGTAACCTCAGCAAGAGTGACCTGCCTATCATGAAGACCTAAGATGAATAACCTTGTTAACATAGGGTGATATTGGACCTTTTTCACCTTCTCACAAAATTCAAAGCAACCAACATGTTTAAAACATGACATAGTAAGTGGAGAAGCCATGAGTTCTTTTGTGTTTGCTGGTTCATATCTGATGATTTTCCATCCTTTCTTATATGCATTTTTCTTTGGTGTTTGCACCTCACTGACATTTTTGTTTTCTTCTTTAGACATTGTGGACTTAAAGGCTTTGGAAACCCTAGGGTAAATTGAATGAGATGAAGGGAATGTGGATTTGAAAGGAGAAGCTATGACAAGTGGAGGAAGTGATAATGTAAATGATAACCTAGATCTAAGAAAACCCTAGGATCTTATAGCTTTTATGACTGATATGTGTTTAGGAACATGAGTATAAGAAATATGAATGAAAATGGAAAAATGAAATGAAAACTAAGGTTTCATAGTAAACATTTTAAATTTGCATTAAATGATGAGATATTTCAGTGAGAAGGCTTGATAGGTTTAACCTATTGTTTGAATGAGCTACAAAGAAGTTTGTGCAAAAAACTGAGCTTGTAGGGAGTGATAGAACCTTAAGAAACCCTCTCCGTTCAAATGTGCAGCATCCGGGAAAATGTGCAGTGTCCATTGTTTTTTGCTCTGCGGATGATCGGTCAAACGTGCAATACTTGTGCTGAATGCACAACACCTACGGAAAACGTGTAGCAACTAGTGAAATTTTCTCAAAATGCTCAAAAACTCTAAAATTGTCTCCTCTGCTGAAAATCCCGATGGATGAATAGAGGGAAAATGATTTGTTTGAATATTTTGAATAACTTTATATCATTATGGATTGTAATTTTAGTTTGAATAACCCCTATGTTCACTTTTCCCTTTGGACTTTAGCACTGATACTCTTTAACTTTCTGACTTTTTGGGATTTTGCAGTTTGATCAAGTCATGGAGTTTGGATTTCTTTGCTCCGTTTAGGTAGGAAATTATTGCATCCATAGCTTGGGAAGAATTTATTACATATGATATTCATAAAATTACATTTGGAAAAATATAAATAAATTACATATTGAATTTTATATCAAAATAACATTTTGATATAAAAGTCATCAAACTTAAAGATTACAACTTTGAAAATATGATAATTACATCATGATGATATTCTATATAGGAAAAAAAAATTATTATTTAGTCCCTCTCATATATTTGCTGAACTCATCTGAAATGGAGGAGTGACCTTGAAAAATAAAAAAACTAATGACCTAATGTGAATTCTTTAGACCTGAATTTCATGAATAAGATTTGATTTAAAAGAATTCCTGGTGAAAAGAGAATTTTCATAGGTGTTGTTATGCTCAAGGAGACATGAGAATGAGTCAGCCAATATGAATCTCTAAGGGAGAGTGAATTTTTATTGACAAGGACAACCATTAGTGGAACAATTTTATATCATGGCCTAATGGAATGACTGAATTTTTTTTAGAGTGGGACACCTAAGATGCACATGAAAAATGTGTTTTGATCCCTATTGGAAGTATGCAAATACTGACACTAACATTGGCCTTATTGGGGATGGAAGCTCCTTGGAGCTGTCAAGAACACCATAGACCAAGTGCCTTACCTTTGGGCCAATACGGTCAAACAATTTAAAATACTGGAGACTATAAAACTGACTCAAAAACCAATCAAATTGATTGAGAACTGACTTGAAAATTGACTTTGAAAATAACTCAAAACTGACTCAAATACTCTAAAAATAACAAAAAATCAACAAGCTTTAAAACTTCACTTCAGGCCCCAAAACTAAATGGTTTTTCACTCCAAACCTTGCAGAAAATACAAATTAGTATTTACAATGAATGTGGAAAATTTTGTCAGAAGTTGCATCAGAAATAGTAATGTTTCAAGAGCCTACCATTGAATGCTCCTACTAAAAATTCTTGTCCATTCATCTCTTTCAGAAAATAGGCATTTTTTCATCGATAAGAGAAGATATTGTAGGGTCCTTTCCATATATTTCCAAACTTCTCGTGCTTTCCTTTCTCTTCATTTCTTGCATCCCATTGTAGCACTACATCTTCCAGCTGAAATTTACCTACCTTGGTTTTGCGATCATAAATATTTTTTATTTTCTCTAGAAGTTTAAAAGTATTCTGAGAAACTTCCTCCCTTGTTTGCTGAAGGTGAATCATTTGATTGATTCAACACTGAATATCATCTTCCTCACTATCGGCTTCCTACAATATTATCATAACCGAGACTACAAGTGATGTAGGAAGCACTGCATCTGTACCATAAACCATTTCAAAGGGTGAAATGCCTAAAGAATTTTTGGTGCTCACTCGGTCTGCCCAAAAAGCCTTGGTAAGCTTCCTATGCCAATTTTTCTTTTTCTCCTCCAACATTTTCTTAATGATATTAACCAAGGATTTATTAGAGAACTCAGCTAATCCATTACGCTGCGGTTAATATGCGGTTGAATGGCCCAACCTGATATTATACTTGTGAAAAAAACTAAATCATCTTCTTTGACTTGAATGCACCGCATTATCTGTAATAATATTGTGAGTACAACCAAAACAAGACAAAATATTGGATTCTAAAACCTGAATAATTCCCCTGTTCGTAGGCTGCCTTGTAGGAATAGCCTCGATCCACTTGGTGAAGTAGTTGATGGCTGTAAAAATCCATATATGATGTGATGATGATGTAGGATGAATTTATCCAATAAAATCGAGTCCCCACTGTTGAAAAGGAGCATTTACTACAATATGCTCCCTCGAAAGTGGAAGGAGTTTCCTCTTTCCCTGAAAAACTTGACATTCATGAGAGTTTTTGACTATTTTGTACAAATCTAAAAATAGAGTTGGTCAATAATACCCTTCTCTCAACACTTTATTAGCTGTTGTTTTCCAAAACAAGTGGCCTCCACAATATCCCCTATATAATTCATCCATTACCTATTTAACTTCATCTTCAACCAAACAATTTAAAAGAACACCTCTTAGATCTTTCCAATAAAGGGCACTATCAAGAATGTAGATTTTAATTTCAAATACCTACCCTTACTTTTTGACATTCGAAGAGGAGGAAATAAGTGCTAAGGAACATACACTATATCTTAATACCATGGTGAAGTGAGAAACATTTCTAATGCCTATATTAGAGCGCCATTTTCTTCATTATCTGACATTGCTGCAATAAGGTTTATGTCTAGAGAATGCAAGTTGGATTCAACCATGAGTTTGGCTAACCCATATCACTTGATCATCTTGGTGGGCTTGAACTCGAGATCATACTCTAGCATTTCTGCTATCCATTTACCTCTCCTTCCTTCCCAATCAGTCTGCGTGAGAACTTCTTTTACAACTCCATTTGGAACATAAGCTATAGTGTGTGAATGTAGAATATAGACCCGGAAATCCTTCAAGGCTGTGATTAAGGCCAAATCATGCTTCTCAATAATATTATAATGAAGAGTAGAATCTCTAATGAATCGTCTGAAGAAAGAAATGGGATGTTCAACCTGATCCTTCTTTTGCATCAAAACCATAGCCAAGGTGTGCTTAGATGCAAATGAAAATATTATAAAATCACTAGCATAATCTAGACTAACCAAAACAGGGGTTGTAGTTAAAGAAAGCTTTACCAAGTTGAAAGACTTTATAGCATCATTGGTCCATTTTACATTGCTGCCCTTTTTCAACATATTAGTTAATTCACACAAATGCTCAGGCAAATTAGGAACAAATCTGTGTAAGAAATTCATCTTACCATGGAAAGCTTGTATCTCCTTTTTATTACATGGAAAATCTATTTGTTGAATTTCTTATACTCTGGAAGGATAAATGTGAATGCCATCTTTGGAAATCATGTGACTGAAAAGTTTTCCTTCCTCCATGGAAAAAATACTCTTTTTCGGATTCAGAGAATTTTTGAACTCCCTGCGTTTTTGAAAAAAAATTCTTAGATGGTGTAAATTCTCATCATCAAAACCAGAAAACACTATCAGATCATCTAAATACACCATTAAGAAAACATCTTTCTCATTAGCAAATGCTATATCCATTGCCCGCTGAAAGGTAGCCCCTGCATTCTTGAGTCCATATGGAATTTTGACATACTAAAAGGTCCCCCACAGGGTTGTGAAAGTAGTTTTACCTTGGTATTCTTCATGTACCAAAATTTGATTATAACCTGAATAACCATCAAGCAACAATATCCATGATGCTCCAACTACCCTTTGGAGAACATGGTCCATCTTAGGAAGCGAGTAATTATCCTTTAAAGACACTTTACTCAAATTATAGAAATCAATGTACAAACTTATCGCTCTAGTATTTTTCCTTACCAGAACAAAATTTGAAATCCAATCAGAAAATATAATTGGAACAATGATACCAGATTTATACAATCGATTTTCCTCTTTCTCAAGGGATGGAAAATGTCTTGGATTTATCCTTCTCAAATTTTTTCTGAAAGGTTTTTGATCCGCCTTGATGGGAATAGTGTGTTGAATAATATTTTTGTCATAGACCTTCAAATCTACATAATCTCATGCAAAAATATCAGAAAATTCGGATAACAATTTCATGTACTTATCTTTTGCCTAAGGAGATAATGTCTTAGACAACATAACCATCTTGGGCTTATCTTCGGTTCCAATTTTTATGTCGTCCATACTCTTTTCTATAGAAGTCAATGTTGGTTTTCTCTCCACATCATCCTGATCTAAGAATTCTTCTAAAGGTATGAGACCTCTAGGAATAATTTATCTTTCAGCTGCAAAATATTCATCTGCTTGGCCTCTATGTTTTGATCATCAGAACAAAAAAAATAATCAATAAAAGCATATTTTAACTTTCCTTCATTATGCAAAAATCGATTAATTTCTTTGTCATCCCAAAAAACTTTCTAGTACCTTAAGTTATCAGGAAAACTAGGTCTATGTTTGACATGAATTTCAAATTTATTACTTGAGTTAATTGGAATTTTGAGATTACTTGCTACCATAGTAAGCGAATATACAATGATATTTTGACTTCTTGGTACCGATGTTAATGTATATTCAGGAAACATTTTTAAGATATCCAAGACTGCATTCCTATAAGCTCTCATTCACGAATTCTTTGCTTGATATTCTCCTTTCACCTGCTTTATGACAAGCTCGGAATCGCCATAAACAAAAATGATTTTTGCACCAAGTTTCTTCAAAATTTTGAGACCTGTGATCAATGCTTCATACTTCGCTTTGTTGTTACAACAGTCAAAAGATAATTTATAAGAGCATTCTATAACATTACTTGGTATTCCACCTGACTTACAAACAAGACTTCGGATCCAAATACCAATACATACACCTTCCTTACCCAAAGCACCATCGAAATCCATGCTACAAAGGCCATCTTCATCTTCTAGATGCTGAAATTTAACTATTGGTTCTGATTTACTTTTGCCAGTCACCTCATTTTTATGATCTACACTGGGTTTATTTTCTTCTAAGGGCTGTTCAGAATAAGTCACCATTTCATTTTATTTATCAAGAACTTCTCTAAAACTCTTTGAAACTTCTGGTACATCCTCTACCTCTACTAGCTGATTACTTAAATCATTCAAAATACCATCATTATACAAAATAAAATATTCTAGATTTGTATGTACTATCTATATTGGATGATTTATGGGCTTCTCCTTACTAGTTATCATGTACTTCATTTTATTTTCCCAGTACAATTTCCTCAATTTCCCGAAAGTAGGAATAGTAGCATAAGAGAAGTCTTGTTGTAAAGTACCTTTGAGTTTGGCTCCCCATGATCTAAATAAAAACATGCTAAATTGAGGTGGTATATTAGCCACCACCACATCCATTAAGAAATTATTGGTTGGGATTTGGTTTAAGGAAGCCACTAAATATTTAATGAGACGGTCGGGTAATATCCATGCCCATATTTTCCACAACAGCCTTTGGCATTAAATTGTGAGAAGCCCTAGAATCAAGTATAGCATTATGAAGTATGTACTCATGTAGTCTAAGGCTTAAATAAAAGGGGGGAACTTCACTCTCTTCTAACTGACCATCTATAGCTGGACCAAAAATGAGCTTAGGGAGGTCATCTTCAACATTAACCATATCAGACAAAGGATCAACTAGCAACATTTTAAACACCTGATGTTTATAGTGACTATTATTTACTAATTTTTTCAAAGGAATGGACACTTTCAATTTAGCTATTTCATTTTCTAAATTAAAAGTTGTGAATTTATCTACCTCTTTGGTGAAAATATCTCTTCTATCATTTTTATCCTTTGTTACACTGTCCTTTTTCTGAGTGTCTTTCTCTTTAGTAGTTGAGCTTGTTGATCGATGGTTGATGTTGCTATGATTCTGATCCGCATGCTCTTTACCCTTTCTCTGATTATTTGGAAGATCATTCTTTGGCTGGACCTCTCATTTTTTGAATAGGATTGACAGGTACACATCTGCTCCTTAAAGAATATTGTTTCTGATATGCACTCAAAGGATTCATATACCCACGTTGGTAATCATCAGATTCAATTTCCAAATAATCATCATTTGCCAAGATATAGTCCTCATCTTTTGGAATATCCAAATTTTCAGTATACTCTTCATCTTCAGTCAGAAACATGGGTAGACCATTTGCTGTAAAGAAATGATTTGTTTCGACTACCAGATCTCCATCTTCTTCCTCTTCCACTCCTTGAACATAATTCTGCTGCAACGAGGTCCGATCTGTTACTGTTGTGCTGTTTGGTCGGGTGCTTTCTTCTCTCTTTGCTTAATTCCAAACTAAGGCTGTTGATGCCCTATGAAATTTGGGTTCTGTATCTGTGGTTCAGGTTTATCTGAGATAGACAATCGATCAACCATTATTTCCATAGTTCAGAGTAATGAATCCATTTTAGCAACATAAGTAAATGTCTCCTTCTTGATGATCACTCTCTTTTCAAATCTCATCCTTGCTCTTTTGGCTAGAAAATTCGCTTCCACACTTACAACATTCTTTTGCATATCTATTAAAGTTGTAGGATCACATTCACACAACTCATATGCCATATCAGTATCAAATCCATCCAGAAATTTGACTAAAGCCAAACCTTTCGGTGGTTTTATATGTGGAGGAAGAGCATTGTACACTGCATTAAATCTCGAACAATAATCTTGCACAGTCTCACCAAAATTTCTTTTGATGTTCTCATATTCGAACATAATTTGAAGGGGATTTTTCGTTTCTTCCCATCTTTCTACAAAATATCGATGAAAAAATTCCAAAGTGACAATAGTGGCTGCTGGTAGAGCTTTGAACCATTTTCTTACTTCCCCTCCCAAACTTTGTGCAAACAACCTCATCTTCACATCCTCGATATCAATTTCATGAAGATCAAAGAAGTCATTCATCTTATCTACGTGCTTTTAGGATGTCATAGGTTGAGTATTGTTCAGCAAAGGGATTTTGGTTTTGTAATCTTGGGGCATAGCACCTGGGTTCTAAAGGAGAACAAGGGGGGCATATCTTGCAGCCATGATGATTGGAGGTGGAGGATTTATAGCAGGGATTTGGATGCTTGATGTAATCAAGGGACAATTGGTCACTGATTGAGTAGTGTGAAAAATAGATGAAGTGATGGTAGAAGATGCTAGGATCCGAGGTCTGTTTATTACCCAAGCATTTATTTGCGAAGAATAGTTCTGCAGATCATTAAGAATTTGTAAAATTTGTGACCCTGATTGTGACCCTAATTGTAAATGTGAAAACAAATCTTCAACAAGACCGTGAAAGGAAATAGAGGAATCAACAACTGTTTCATCAACCCAACTCAAATATTTTCTCCGGAATAAGCTTTGTTCAAAATTTATATCAAATTAAACATCTTGCAAGTTTTCTAACTTTCCAGGGAATGAATTAGATTTGGGAATAGAAATTTTCTTTGATTGATTTCCGGCTGAACTAGATGTCTCCATAATAGTTTTTCCTTTTATTCCTATGTTTTGAGGGTCACTAGCAATGGTGGGAGGATTCAAATCGGGATTGGATCTAGTGTATCTTCTGGAAGCCAATATGTCCAATTTCAAAAACCAACTTTCACTTTACAAATTTCAATGAAAAATTTGAATAAAATCTAAACTTATCATCCACAAGTTTAATAATTTCAATGAAAAATTATTGGCGTTGATCTGATCTTACTTTTTCTTCCCTAGCGGAGTCGCTAAAATGTTATCACTCGGATTTAACCTCAGGCTAGGCAATTCCAAGGTAACCATAAACCACGCTTAGCCAAGTAGCTAGCCCTACTAGGCATGGATAGGGCTCTCTCTGTAATGATAACAAAACAAGATGATTGTGGAAGGAAGATATTAGGCTAGGTATAGTAGCTCAGGGTTTTTATTGTTTCGATTTTGTTCTATTGGATCAGGAGGAGTCAAACAGTCAGGACAAGGAAATTAGGTCAAAATTTGTAGGGTGTTCTATGGGGCAAGGTAGATACAATGTTTAGCACTTTAGGATTTTAATGGGTGGGATGATCAAGATAGGTGAGGAGCTAGAAATAGCATGGTGAAATCATGGTTTCTTTCTAATCTGAATAAATTTAACAAACTGTGAATGTCTACCCAAAACAGAGCATATGAGAATGAATTCTGCTTATCGAACTTGCAAACATTCACTTAATAGAAATGAAATTATGGATGAAATAAAAAAAAACATTCTCAAAACTGAGCACAAAAGGATAAACTGAGACTAAACATCATATCATATGGATCCCATAAAAATAGTTGCAAATTTGATTAATTTTCCTACTTAGAACTGATACAAAAGTGTGTCTCTTCAAAAGCCAAACATCCAACTGAGTCCAACCCTTAAAAATGAGAAAGAAAGAGAAGATATATACTTCAAAAAAACTCTCCCTAGCCTTTGGGAGTTGAATCCATGAGATGATAATTACTTTCCACCAAATTCCTAACAAGAATCTGAAGACTAGGAAGACCCAACAACTTGCCTCTAAAATAGAGGAAACTGATTCATTTGACCTCTAGAGGACTCAAGCTAGTGAATTTACCCATAGAAAAATTATCCTCATCATAATTGCATTTATCTTGAACATTTACATCAGTAAAATTACATTTCCCAAAGTGAAAATTCAAATTGGAGAATATTTGCTGAAGATTGTGAAAATTTGCAATTTTCTGGCAAACGCGCAGTGACCAAGGAGAAAAAATAGCATGTTTTCAAAGTTGGTTTTGAGTGCCTTCCCGGTGTCCAAATCAACTCCATGTATCTCATTGGAAATATCTCTGAGTCTAGTTTCCAAATCAACATCCAGTGCCAAAAATGGTGCTCACTTACCTTGCAAAATACTTGATCTCCCAAGACTGGTAAATGTGCAACAACCAGGTAAAAAATGAGGCAGAAACATGATTTTGAGGTGGTTTTTTGCATGTTTGAGGGACCAGTTCTCATCCAAATATTCTAAAACTTGCTAGGGTTGATGTCCTCATCATTAGAAACCTACTGGTGGTGGTGATTTATCATTTGAAGGCCCCAAAAAAGAGCGCAGCGTCCAGGTCATTGCACCTTTGGCAAAATTTCTATCTGCAAATATACTTAAAAAATACAAAAATGACCAAAAGTGAAAAATGTGTCAAAAGTTACCAAAATTTGTGAGGGTAATTGCTTATAAAGTCCTTGAGGCATGAAGAGACACCTCAACAAGTATTTCTAACCTCTCTTTCTCCCCTTGCTTAGTCAAACTTTCAATTTTAGCATTGGCTCTTTTGAGCTTGGCTAATGAAATTATCTCTTTCCGTGCATGAATTTTGACTCTTTTCCTCAACAAGTCATTGTAATTGTTGGACTTCTCTAAAAACCTCTCCAAATGTAGATTGTCTCTATCAAGCCATTATTCCCTTTCTTTTCTAATCTCTAGGGAAAGTAGCTCACTTGGTGTGAGATGCTCTGCTAACTCGACTTCTCTCTGTCTTTCTCGAGCTGAATATCTATTCAGCCCTATGGTATTTGGTTTTTGTCTTGGAGGCTGATCCTCCTCAACATCAGCTTCACCAAATATTTCCAAGGTCTCCTCAAGCAAGGCCTTAGCCTTTTCTGCCTCTCTTTGTGCTTTGATGGTCTTTACCTCATTGATGATTTGCTTGGTTTTCAGCTGCTGATTTTCGTACTCAAGAAAGTGAATCACATATTTAGCTCTCTCAAGATTAGCTTGAAGTTCAATAATATTTTCTTCTTAGCCTTTGATTGTTGCACTGGTGATTTTATCCTCATCTTCCTCACGTAGGTAAATAAGCTAAAATTCATGCTCTATTTCATGTTTGTCCTCCTCATCGTCAATGATTGGCTCTTTAGAATTTTTCTTTCCTTTGTCCACCTTTTTTGTTGATGAAGAAGGCATGGCCTCTTTCACTCCAAGTGAAGAAAACACATGCATGTAGCCTCTTTGATAAGTCTTGGGAAATGGCTCAACATTAGTCAAATTAGCCCAAGTTGCCTCAACATCCTCCTCACTGCTTCATGACTCGGAATCATGATGTGATGATGATGAAGGGTTATAGAAAGGTGAAGAAGAAGGATCAACATGAGGTGAATGATACTGAATTGATGATGATGTATGAACAACAGGCTGAGATGGAGGAGTGGATATGGGAGGATGAGATGATGAGGGGATATTCTAATCATGCTGACTAGGTGGGGGAGTGAAAATTTCATTCACTATGAATGTGTCCCATGGAAAGTTATTTTGCTCAAGCTCATGCATGACTACCATTTTGATAAGGGAGTGGTGAAAGAGACTTTGCATTTGATGTTTATGGTATCTCTTTTATGAAATGTATGCCATCTTGTCAATGCTTTGGGAGAGGAAATAGGGTATTTGAAGTGTTGGAATGGGGTCTCCTAACATACTGCGAAACTGGTCCACTATGGATATTTTGATTATATTTAATCTAGCGGAGGGGTTTTGGGGTGGGTCAAAGCCCCGAAAGCATTGTATTGGGTAAAAGGGAAAACTAGGGGTCCAAAAACCATGGGTTACGGACCATAGAAAATTCGAGGCTAGATTGTTATAAATAGATGAATTTTGTATTGTAAAGGATAATAAATGATGAGCTATTCATGCAAACTGTGATTTAAGCTATCTGTTTGGGTTTTGGGGAACAAACTCCTGCTGGCTGTGTGCATGAAGATCCAAGTCCAGCTGTGTGTGGACCTTGCTAATGTGTGCGTAGGTTGGGAAGGGAATTGGAATTGTAATAAAGAATTGATGAATGAATGAATGCGAATGATTGTTAGAGAACTAAATCTGTGAGTACTTTTCTGTGAATTACTGATAATTTCTGTATTGTGTGTTTTTTGTCATTAAGCTGCAAAAGATTTGTATACTGCGTTCTTCGATCTAGATATATTATGTTCTATTTATGTACTGCTTTTTTGATGTTATAACAAGCATATAACTATAGATCTAGTGCACATGGATACAATTAAAGACTTAATTAACCCTGCGTAGAACAAAGTAATTGGGGATTATAGGACTTAGCGTAGCTCTGCTTGCTTTACCAATCCTTTCTCAAGGTGAAGAAACCTGGTTCCAGCACCCACCCATACTACTTCGGGTGAGAATTTGACCTGTGCAAGCAGGTCACTGCCGAAAGGGCGAGTAGTATAGGGGTTTGTTGGCAAACCTTGCACACTAAACCTGTGTCAGGACCCCTCAAGCGAACAAATGGTTCTGTTGTCGGGACCGGAAGAAGTTTGAGAGAGGAATTGGGTAATGAAAAGAGAATACTGGAAACCTGAAATAAAAGAGATCGAAGACTGGTTCGAAAGAAAGATCCAGGAGTTTGCAGTAAAAGAAAATCGCAGTGAGAAGGTAATGACGGAAAGGTGGAGAAATAGGTACATCCTTACTAAAAGCTACCAAATCTTCTCTGTAACCTTTGCGATTTAACTCTAAGAGTGGCTGGCCAGACTTTTGGAATTCAAAAAGTGTTGGAAGGATGAGCGAGTCACTCAGTGGACCCCAGAGTTGCTTGAGCAGCTGGAAAAAACTGATAATACTATCACACGCAGGGTGGATCACTGGGTGGATAGTGTGCTGGGAGGATTTGTGATGGAATTTTCCATTGATAAATTTGTATCATATTCCGAACAACAATTCTTCAAAGGGTTTCGGGGTGAATTTCTAAGGACGTTGTCGTTGCTGATCAAGAAATTACTATGTGAAAAGAGCATTTTGTGTAGTCATACTGACTGAATGACATCATATCTAGATGGGAGCACAACACGCAGTGGTAAATAATATCAGACCAACCTTGATGGAGGGAGATCTACCTACGATCTATTGCAGGTACCAGCTGTGCAAGATCCCCCAGCTACATCACCACCGAGGCCGCGCAAAGGAAAGAATTCACCTATACCACCACCCCCCTAGAGAGTGATATGGCTGCACATATGAAACTAACTACCTTAAAAGGGGTGGGAGATGAGGATATGGACCATTTTTGGTTTGTGGAAGAATCTTTATGGACTCCGTAAAATGTGGCAATTGATACGATAAAAAGGGCGCAGCTGTCGTTGGCCTTCGAGGACAGGGCCCTGGACTGGTATATGCGGTATGTGGCCCAGAATTGGAGTGCATCTATTCAAGATATCAAGGACACTTTGAAGCACTAGTTCAGAAAGCCGAAATATTATTACCAGTTGGTAGGAGAAGTGAAGGACTTCAAACAAGGTGCGTCTGAGTCAGTATGGGAGGTTGATTAGCAATTGAAGAAAGAAATTAGGGAAGGAGGATTCGAATATGATGATAGAGAGCATACGAAATGGTTCATCGCTATGTTGTTACCTCACCTGTGCACGCCAATGAGTCATTAGACCTTTGAGTCGCAGGAGAAGGCTGTGGAAGTCGCTATGAAACTAGCGGCTACCCCCCGAGAGGATACGTCAACAGGGGTACAACAAATCCAGGAACAACTTGGGGCTATGAATATGGAGATACAGAACCTATGAAAAGAGTGAGGAAAGGTAGGTTTCGTAGATATCTGGTGCATACGATGCCAGGTGTCTGGCCATACGAAGGATCAGTGCCCTCTACTGGTGGATTACATGCAAGCAGGAGGACCTAGTTCGGTACACCCAGTGGCAAGTAGGGAACCCGTCCTGTTATGACCAGGTTCAAGTGGACCTGTGCTATGGTGTGATGATTTTCAGGTAGCAGGACTACATGATATGAACCATTGCCCTTGGCTAGGTGCACATGTCCCAGAACTGAAGCAACAATGGTGCCAATTCTGCCAATCAATGGGACATGATGAAAAGAACTATCATACTTATGACTTAATGATGGATTGTGGGAACTTATATAGAGAGCAACCAGACCCCGCGTCGCTAAGACTTTCTGTGCACTTTGGAGGATCACCAGCCCGAGGCAGAGGAGGTCAGGGAGGAAGCGTAGGGTGAGGACATGGGCAGCTAATCTGTTATAACTGTGGAGAAATAGGGAACCTTGCTATAGAATGCCCAAATCCCACCAGGCCATTGTGAAAATATTGTAGGCAGTTGGACCATGAGGTAGAGGACTGCCCAATTTTAATAGCTAAGATGTAGGAAAAGCAGCCCACCCTTATGCAGAATGTACAAAGAGTTAAAAATAAGCTAAGAAAGGTGGATCCCTATGTAAAATTTGTGACACAAAGTGGGCTAGTCTCCCAGGGAGAAAAGGAGGAGCTTGCCTCCCAGGAAGGAGTGCCTTTCAAAGAACAAACACCACTGGCAGCCCCCACGCAGCCGCTGACACAACCTTAGAAAGAGGAAGGGGTTGATCCCTTTTTAAAGGCATGTCTGAAGCTACTACGAAATCGGCAGGCTATAGGAAATATCCAAGCACTACTGAATGCCTGCGCAGTTCGGTCTAATTTGATCCCTCAGACCAAGGATGTAAACAAACTATACAACTATAAGAAGCGCACCAGAAGAGAGATGTGATTGACTGCAAATATTGGTGCCTATGAGATGGATCAGGTTATCTTAGATCTGGGGTTAGATACGAATGTATTACCAAAGCATACATGGAAATGAATGGGAGAACCTAAATTGGAATGGTCCACCATCCAGCTGCGAATGGCCAATCAACAAAAGATCAACCCTCTGGGGAGGTTACCAAAAGTCATGGTTGACATCGCAAGGGTAAGGGTCCTAACTGACTTTGAAGTCATAGAAATTGTGGAAGATGCGGATCCCTACCCTGTGCTCCTTGTACTGGACTGGGAAATTAACATGGGGGGTGTCACTAATCTCAAGAAACGTAGCATGGTGTTTGAAAGAAAAGGTGCGTGTGTCATAGTACCACTAGATCCAGTAGAAGATGCGTGGTATACAAAACTCGCCTATGAGGAGGAGGAATTAGATCACATTTATAAAGTAACTACGCAGGATGAAGATCGGGTTAACCCCGCAGATGAAGGAATGCTCTGCTGGGAAAAGGACAATGAATGATTTTCTAACTCTGATGAGGAGCTAGAAAATTGGCAAGGCCAATTGCATGAGGTTTCGGCACTTTGATGTCTTCAGACCGTCAGGAATTTTCGCCGCATCTCTACCACAAAAAGAAACCTGCCCTGCCAGGAGGATGCAGATGATAGTCAGGAGATGGTTCAACCTAAGATTCCCATGGAAGGTAGGATACGGGCTCTGGCACTAACACTGCGTGGAGAACCTACACAAGGACATGTATTATTCACTTGGGAGAAGTATTGGAGAAGGGTGATCCTGCACATAGGGACCCCATTTTCCAGATGGAATCTAAGGTCAGTTGACCTATGCGGATAGTTGCTGACATACAACACTCAAGGGTGTGATCAAACCTTGCACAGACAAGCTTGCCGGGGTACTGCTGACCTAGGCATGCATTGGGTAACGGACCTGCCTGGACCCACATGTACTTTGGAGAATTTGCGGACACCTCAAGAAATAAATGGCACGAGGATGCGTGACACAACCCTATCATGCAGGGATGTCCCGACCAAGGGCCAAGCACATGGCTTGAAAATACTGATGGCCAACTTGCAGACACACCTCACGTCGACCTCCATTCAGGGTACGCGAACGACATGCAGGCATCATCTGTGGTCTGAAATTCCGCGGAAACGACCTTAGGCACAAAGAACACCCATCATCACATCTCAAGTTGATAAATAAGGAATCTTACAAGTATGCAAAATAGGCAGCAGATCATCAATGCAACCATTTATGGTAAGATTGATCCACCTGATCGATGGTCAGTCTCACGAATGGGCTACTCCACCATTAAACAGCTCCGGACGGTGTACGGTTGGTTGGATAATTGTGCACCATGCTATTTATTAACCCTACAACATGCTCCTACTATCTGCATAATTGTTTTTTGTGCTCATTAACATTTCCTGGGTTGCCCGTTTTCTTATTGCTAAGATGGACCCAACCAGAGAACCTGGGACTGCTAAGTGTAGTCCAAGGAATGATTCCCGGCTTTGTGCAGAAAAAATTGATTTCGAGCCACAAATAGAGTCGCACCTTCGCACTATAGGGATAGCCCTGAGACCTAGTTAGTTGGAATTAGAAGATATAGCAGAATAAGGTCTGCTAGTACCGCAGTCCCACGGCCGTAGCATCACAGTCAGGTCCCAACTATTTCTGCACCAAGAAGGAACGCTGAGATACAGGGACATGCTGCAACTTCTCTGCAATTCCAGAGTACCACCAAATAGAGGAAATGTGTGTTCCCTCCCTCGCATTTCCATAGTAAATGCTCCTGAACCAACTACTGGGGACATCCAAATCAATTTAGCACAGCTATCTCGCACAGAGCTATAAGTACTGAACACCAGAGTGTTGCACGAAGTTCGCCACCGTGACCGAGCCACGCAACAGAAGTATGACATACCTCAGGAAGTATGGGACCATCATATTATAGTGTTCATAGAGGCAATTCATATTCAAGAGCAGCTAACATGGGGCAAACAACTGGTCGAAACAACTACCCAACTATGGACAGTCATCCGGAACCATTCTATGCTTCAGCATTTCTAGAAGGAATTAAAGTAGGTAGAAGCTACTCTAGATCAAGTTAAAGCTTCCACCACCTTCGTGCAGTGTCTAGCCATCTTGGAAAATCTTAAGAACCTTCGCCATAACAAGCATGTGATTCGAAAACGGTTAAAACCATGGGCCGACACCGCACTCCAGCTTGCCGAATATGCTTAGTCCGCCATTGCGCGCCTCCACCGGATGTTAGAATGGGTTACTGCGACTCCAAACGACCATGCCTCCTTGAAACTTATCAAAATTGTGCAATTAGTTGTGGCCCATAGTTAGGAAGTTCTCCCTCCGCTCGTCTACCCTCTAGCTACATTGCGTGTGCAAATAGAGGCCGCACCACTGCAGTGACTCGGGATGAGTCACAAGATTATGTTGAGGGACTGTTGCAATAGGGTCTCCTAACATGATGTGAAACTGGTCCACTTTGGATATTTTGATTATATTTAATCTATCGGAGGGGTTTTGGGGCGGGTCAAAGTCCCGAAAGCATTGTATTGGGTAAAAATGAAAACTAGGGGTCCGAAAACCATGGGTTGCGGGCCATAGGAAAGTTGAGGCTATATTGTTATAAATAGATGCATTTTGTATTGTAAAGGATAAGAAATGATGAGCTATTGATGTGAATTGTCATTTAATCTATCTGTTTTGGTTTTGGGGAACGGACTCCTACTGGCTATGTGCACGGAGATCCAAGTCCAGCTGAGTGCAGACCCAGCTGTTGTGCACGCAGGTTGGGAAGGGAATTGGAATTGTAAGGAAGAATTGATGAATGAATGAATGTGAAGGATTGTTAGAGAACTGAATCTGTGAGTAATTTTATGTGAATTACTGATAAGTGCTTTATTGTGTATTTTCCGTCCTTAAGCTGCGAAATATCTGTATACTGCGTTCTTGGATCTAGATATGTTATGTTATGTTTATGTACTACTGTTTTGATGTTATAACAAGCATATAACTATATATATATTGCGCATGGATGTAATTAGAGACTTAATTAACCCTGGGTAGAACAGGGTAAGCGAGGATTACAGGACCTGGCACAGCTCTGCTTGCTTTACCCATCCTTTCTCAGGGTGCATAAACCTAGTTCTAACACCCACCCATACTACTTCGGGTGAGACTTTGACCTACACAAGTAGGTCACTACCGAAAGAGCCAGTAGTATAGGGGCTTGTTGGCAAACCTTTCACACCGAACCTGGGTCAAGAGCCCTTGAGCCAACATGTAGAATTCTGACTCTAGTGAAATGCAGAAGTAGTCGGATATGATATGAATAGAGTCAAGAAAACATCCCCTCATAGGTGAAGTATTTCATGATGATTTTCATCATAGGGACATATCGGTCAAGAAGATGAGAGAAAGGGAAAATGGTTTTTTTTAAATCCTTGTATTTAGGTTTAAGATATGGCTCATAGTAGCTATGATCAAGGTTTCCTTGTTTAAACCATTTCTATCCCACATTAAGGATCCTTTTAGTAGCTAAAATTTCATTAATAGACATGGTAAAAGTAACCTCAGTAAGAGTGACCTACCTATCATGAAGACCAGAGATGAATAGCCTTGTTAACATAGGGTGATATTGGACCTTTTGCACCTTCTCACAAAATTCAAAGCAACCAACATGTTTAAAACACGACATAGTAAGTGGAGAAGCCATGAGTTCTTCTGTGTTTGCTGGTTCATATCTGATGATTTTCCCTCCTTTCTTATATGTATTTTTCTTTGGTGTTTTCTCCCAATGACATTTCTATTTTCTTCTTTAGACATTATGTACTTGAAGGCTTTGGAAAACCTAGGGTAAATAGAATGAGATGAAGGGAATGTGGATTTGAAGGGAGAAGCTAGGACAAATGGAGGAAGTAATAATGTAAATGATAACCTAGGTCTAAAAAACCCTAGGATATTATAGATTTTATGACTGATATGTGTTTAGGGACATAAGTATAGGAAATATGAATGAAAATGGCAAAAGGGAATGAAAACTAGGGTTTCATAGTAAACACTTTAAATTTGCATTAAATGATGAGACATTTCAGTGAGAAGGCTTGATAGGGTCGATTTACTATTTGTAGGAGCTACGAAGAAGTCTATGCAAAAAAATGAGCTTTTTGGGAGTGATAGAATGTTGAGAAACCCTCTTCGTTCAAATGTGCAGCGTTTTGGAGGAACATGCCGTTTCTGGGAAAACACGCAACGTCCGGAGGTAAACGCGCAACATCCATTGTTTTTTACTCTGTGGATGATCCGTGAAATGCGAAGCACCTGGGCTGAAAGCGTAGTGTCCAGGAAAATGTGCAACGCCTAAGGAAAACATGCAACGACCAATGAAATTTTCTCAAAATGTTCAAAAGCTCTAAAATTTTCTCTTTTTCTCAAAATGTTCAAAAACTCTAAAATTTTCTCCTCTGTTGGAAACTCTTGATGGATGAATAGAGGTAAAATGATTTGTTTGAATATTTTGAATAACTTTATATCTTTAGGGATTGTAATTTCAGTGTGAATAACCCCTATTTTCACTTTTCCCTTTGGACTTTAGCACTGATTTTGGATTTATTTGGTCCATTTAGGAGTGAAATGATTGCATTGACACCTTGGGATGAATTTATTACATATGAGATTCACAAAATTACATCTGGAAAAATATAAATAAATTACATATTGAATTTTATATCAAAATAACATTTTGATATAAAAGTCATCAAACTCAAAAATTACAACTTTGAAAATATGATAATTACATCATGATGATCTTCTATATAGGAAAACAAAATTTCTTATTTAGTCCCTCTCATATATTTGCTGACCTCATCTAGAATGGAGGAGTGACCTTGAAAAATAAAAAACCTAATGACCTAATGGGACTTCTTTAGACATGACTTTCATGAATGAGATTTATTTAAAAGACTTCCTGCTGAAAAGAGCATTTTCATAGGTGTTGTTATGCTCAAGGATACATGATAATGAGTCAGCCAATATGAATCTATGAGGGAGAGTGAAGTTTTATTGTCAAGGACAACCGCCAGTGGAACAATTTTATATCATGACCTAATGGAATGATTGAAAATTTCTTTAGAGTGGGACACCTAAGATGCACATGAAAAATGTGTTTTGATCCTTGGTGGAAATATGCACATACTGACACTAACATTTTCTTTTGTACAAACATACTCAAGTTTTATATTCTTTTCAATGAATTTTTCTCTAAAAAAATGATATTTGATTAGAATGTGTTTTGTTTTTTAATGCATGATAGGATTCTTGGAGATGCTGATGGCATTGGTGTTGTCATAGAATATAGGAATGGGCTCACTGAATTGTACTTGAAGATATTGCAAAGTTTGTTTCATCCAAAGGACTTGAGTAGAACATGATACTGCTGCAATGTATTCTGCTTCCACTGTAGATAACGAGATTGAGGTTTGTTTTTTTCTCAACCATGATACGAGACAACCACCTAGATAGAATGTTGCTCCACTAGTACTCTTATGATCATCAACGCTTCCTGCCCAATCTGCATCTGTTAAGGCTTGAATAATGAGATTTTTACCCTTGGGATACCACAAGCCATATTCTTCTGTTCCATTTAGATATCGAAGAATTCTTTTGACACCAATAATATGTGATTCTTTTGGTGTTTCCTAGAATCTTGGTACTTGTCCAACTGCTTGCATAACATCTAGCCAGGAGGTTGTTACATATAGAATGTTGGAAATACTAAGGGGGGGGGGGGTGGGTGTGAAGCAGTATTCCTTTCAATTAGAGCATTACTTAATATTCAATTATTATCAGTGTTTGTACAATGACAGTAGGAAACAAGAGGAACACAAATGCACACATTTTTTAAGGTGGAAACCCACTGCGGGACAAAAACCACCTAATGCTTTTCTAATAATTATTTAATATTCAACTCCAATTGAAAATGAAGCTCCAAATTCCTAGAATCTAGAAAACCATTCTTCTCCAGCTCCTACTGGATGGATGCTCCAATGCCTGAGATTCTTCAGTAGTGAACTGAATGGATGCCCCAACACCCAATGAGCTACAGCTCACCTTAGCACCACCCTACCACCCTATAGAAGAATAAAAGAAGAATGGACTCTCATACCAGCGAAAATGGTCCACTTTATAATGATATAGAATGATGTAGAAGAAGATATAATAGACCATAACCCAAACTTTGACGCAACCACCTAATGATGATCCTAGACCTCCCAACACTTCCTCTTCAACCCTTGGTAGATAGACACTAGTACAATTTGTACAATAATGTATTTACAATGATTAAGTACAATGATACCTTTACAATGATTGTATGCACTGCTGCCCACTTGAAGACTTCATATGATGAACTTCTTGCTGCTGTTATGCACCCTAGTTGTTGGTCCTGTCATGCTACCCTCTGCTGCACCTTTCTTTTCTTTTCTTTGTCGTATAAATTCTGGTCCTTTGCAACCCTTAACAACACATGATCTAGCTTTTTCTTGCCTTCTAGGAGCTCGATATTGAATCTGGTGTATCTCTGTTATTTAAAATCCTCAACATCTAATTTTCGGTCCTGTAGTATTTCTCTGAGTCTTCTTTCCAATGCCATAGGTGTAACCCAATTTTGATTCTTCAAGAGAGAGTTATACCCAATCTCTCACAATGCCCTAATTATCAATTGTTTCAGCAGAGCACAATTGTACGACATGCCACGTCTCATTGTTTCTTCATTTGGCTCTAAAATTGATAGAGCCAAAATTACCGACTGTGCGCTATCTTCCAATTTTTACAAAATTCCAATCTGATACTCAGAGAGAGAGTTATGACGATTTTACCAAGGTCACTTCTTTGAGGTGAATTTCAGGAGCCTGCAAAAACCCTTACTTCCACATATCATATCTCCAAAAATATTGCGCATCTTGATCTGAAATTTTTACAGCAACTTCCTCAGGATTTCAGGTTTGCCTCCTAAAAATTTTCTCTTCTGATACTTCGTAGAAAAAAATTTAGAGCAAAAATTCCACGCTAACCTGTTTCAGATGGCTGAATCCCTTGCATAAGGAGGAAATGAGGATCACAATGTATGTAAGTGCTTAAGTTGAGAGGGGCTTCAACAAGTGAATGTGGGAGGGATTTTAGGAGCTTAAAAAATATTAATTATGAATTTTCAATGACCCATGCCCCAACCCCATGGGGTTTTAGCCCACTAACTGGGGTACAAAATTCAAACATGAATATCTCTCAAACCGTGAAGAATTACATGGCGTGCCATATATCAACTGAAACATCTCGACAAGTAGAGACCATAAAAATAATTATTGACCCAGAATATATTAATTTGGTGGGTCAAAATTCCCATTAAATATTGGGTTAGACCTTCGTGCTGCTTGGGTTGACATCAATGACGACCGTCGATCAATAATCTCCCCCTTTGGCATTGATGGAAACACAAGTACTCCCCCTGCGATCATGATACCTCTTCCTAAAACATTCACTCCCCCTTTAACACCAATGGAAAAGGGTAACTCCCCCTGCAGACCTGTACACACTTCCACTCCCCTTGACACACAACCGTCCTATAGACCTGTAATCTACTTCCACTCCCCCTTTATATTTTGAAAAAGGAAAATCTAATGAGAACTTGGGAGAATCCCAAGCTTCTGGCGAAGATATTCGAATGCTGGTGAATCTTTAATATGTGATTCTTTTGGTGCTTCTTGGAATCTTGCTACTTGTCCAACTGCTTGCATAACATCTGGTCGAGAGGTTGTTACATATAAAAGAATACTAATCATAGATCTGTACAAACTTTGATCCACATCCTTCGGTGAGTTGTCTATGCTCAATTTGCAACCTGTTACCATTGGAGTAAGGATGGGTTTGAAATCTTCCATTTTAAATTTCTTGAGCTTTTCCATGATGTACTTGGCTTGAAATATAAATATTCCTTTCTCTTGATGAGATATTTGAATCCCTAAGAAGTATGTCAGCTCAGCAATTAAAGACATCTCGAAATCACTTTGCACCTTTGTAGCAAACTTCTTACTTAGTTGATCATTATTGCTACCAATTATTGTATCATCCTCTTTAGCTATTAGACATGCTTTAGTTGCTTCATCCAAAACATATATGTTGTTTGGAGCTCGACTTGCTGTAGCCACAATTTCACCATACACGTCTTTCCTGATTTCACATTTCGTGGAGTTGAAGAGTATTGTGTGTCCTTGATCAGACATTTGTCCAATATTGAGAAGATTGTGAACCATGTTTTCAACCAATAGAACATTCTTGGCTAGAGCATCTTTGCTTCCGAGAGTGACAGTACCTGATCCTATAACATTTGAAGATCCATCATTTCCAAAGGACACAGTTGCATCCTTCTTCTCTTTCAGAGATACAAATTTATTTCTATCTCCAGTCATATGCATTGAGCAACCGCTATCAACATACCACACATATTTGTTCTTTTGAGCCTTGAGAGCGAGAGCATAGTTATCATTCTTCTTCTTCTACAATGTTCGTTCATTTTGTGGCTTCGAAGATTCTTCTAGAGGATTTTCAGGTCTGCAGTCTTTCGCTATGTGTCCAAAGTTTCGACATTTGTAACATTCAATATTATTTCTTAAATGTTCAAATATATTGATGTTTCACTAAGCCTTGGGAGGTTCATATTTGACAGATCTCTTGGAATTGTATTCGTTCCTATGGTACGTGCGACATTCTACAGCTTTATGACCAAATTTTCCACATGAATAACAGTAGCCATAAAATATATGTTGGTACTTGGATGGAAATTTTCGTCGAGGAATTTTCTTCCAAGGCTGTTCTTGCGAATATTGTCCAATGAAGTCTACATGCATGTCAGATCTCACAAGTTCATTGTATTTTGTTGTAGAAGGTCATGTTTCTTCTTCTTTGTAACCGATTCCAATTATGTCATTGTAAGGTCGTTGATTGTTGATGAGTTCTTCCAATGCCCTTGAGCTGTTGGCATAGTTTTGGATAGTTTTTCCTTTCTTCGCTTCCTCACGTAGCAAGACTACTTTGGCTTCTAATTCTTCCCTTTCTTGGTTGCTTTCTTCCAACTTCTTTTGAAGTGACTCTTCAATGCATTTGTGTTCTTCAAATTCAATTTTGAGACCTTTAACTTATTCTTCAAGAGTATTGGAATGGATCTTCTCTGCCTTGAGATCTTTTATAAGCTTGATTGCTTCCTCATAGAATTCTTCTATGGTCCATCCTTCTTCTTTGTTGTTTGATACCTCTTGTTTATTGTATTTGGCCATAAACAATACTCTCTCATTGGCTTCTTCTTCACTGTCATTGTCTTCATTGGATGATGAGCTATCTTCTTTAGAGAGAAAGTTCTTTTGGATCCTTTCTTGTTGAATTTCTTAAAGCCTTTCTTTCCTTTTGAGTTGCCATTACTTCTGTTTGGACATTTTGCTGCAAAATGCCCCTCATTACAGCTGAAACATAACAATGGAAGTTTACCTTTTAATTGTCACTTACCAATTTTTAGTTTTCTCGTGAAGTAAGCATATTATTCATCTGAAATACCTTCTTCATCATCTCCCTTTTCTTCACACTTGCAGGAATTGAAGGTTGTTTATCCTTATAGGTTTTCTTAGATGCAACAAACGTAGTTTCTAGATGTGAAGTACCGTATTCTTCATCAAGTCTCATTTCATATTATATGAGAACTCCATGTGATTCCTCTTTGCTGAGTTTTTACAGATTCGCACTGTATTCTAAGACCGATACCTTTGGGTTGAATATCCCTAGTAACGTTCTAAGAATCTTCCATATAATATTATTCTCGTCAACTGGCTCTCCCAATTCTTCCAGAGTATTGGTTATTTCATCAACGTATTGGAAGTATGCAACAATGCTGCAATCTTCTTTCATTCTGAGTTGCTCAAATTTTTCTCTATAGATTTAAAGCTTTACTTCTTTGACATTTGAGTCACCTGCATATATATTCTCAAGCTTGTCCCATATATTTTTGGCAGTTTTACAACCCAACACCTTATGATAAGGAGATTCAATAAGTCCATTGGTAATAATATTCTTTTCTTTTGCATCATTTACCAAATTCTTCTTACCTTGTTCATCCGTAGTTGATGTAAATCCATTTTGAACAGTGTCCCATACTTCGTAACCTTACTTCAAGAGATATACCTCAATTCTTCCTTTCCAAAGTGCATAATTATTTTCATTGAATAGAGGTACACCATTCTTGGTATGCTCCATGACCTCCTTCTAGCTGTTAAACTACTATTGAAGGAACCAAGCTCTGATACCAATTGTTGGGAATAATTTTGGGGGGGGGGGGGGTGAATCAGTATTCCTTTCAATTAGAGAATTAATTAATCTTCAATTATTATTAGTGTTTGTACTGTTATCACTCAGATTTTCCTAGAAGTTGTGTAAGAGGAAAGTATACCCAAGGTAACCACAAACCAACCTTTTAGATGCAGAATCTAGCCAATCTGCATCCAGAGAGGGCTCTCTCTTTATAATTTATCTTTGTTCTTAGAAGGTTTTAGGCTAGTTATAGATTCAAAGTTTGTTTTGGGAAAATGGTGGAATCCACAAACTAAGGGCAAGGATGAGAGGTTTCAGTCCATTGGGCTATGGAGTCAAAGGATGGATTTACTGGATTTCTATTCTAAACACAAGATGGTATTACAGGGCAAGATAGCTAGACAGAGAACAATCCTTAAAATTTAAAGTGGATGGGATGATTTTGAAGGGATGAAAGGCAGCTAAGAATCTTTCACCATGTCCAAAAGAAAGAAATGAGATGACTACAAACAAAGAGCAATGAAGAATTCTTTATTTTAGTAATCAACAGTGTTAAATTAGCAAAGCAGGAGCATTTAAGAATTCATGCTTATAACTAATTTAGAAGAAAACATTAAGAATAACCACATTTGAAAACAGAGTACAATAAAGCAAATTCTGTTTCAATCCTTTATGTAAATTATTCAGAAATGGATAAGATGGTATTATAAACTAATATAAAATTTCAGACAAAGGGTAGAAACACTTATTGAACTGTAGTCCAACACATGAATCCTGCAACAAGTCTAGTACTTTAAATCGTCATCCAGTAAGCCACAAGTAAATTTCTCCAAAAGCTTTTATTCCGAAAATCTCAATGTTACAGCAGAGTAATAGAATCCACCCTCAATACTCTCTTTGAGGGTTTATTTATACACAAAATAATCTTAAACAATCTTACACTATATTAGCCAATAACCTAGGCTGACTTAAAGCATTATTTACAAACAAACAAGAGAAAAATGGTCTCGTGGATAGAATAATGGGTAACTGCCGATGTGTTGTTCCTTTCTTCGTGGACGTGCTGGAGGTAAGTGCTTAAAATAGGGCTCTGTGCTGTCCCTTGCGTATTTCTTTGGCTTGTTGGACACTCTTTATTCTCACGGATACTCTTTAACCTTTTCACCTGATACTCTTTCACCTGTCTTCCTGTTTTTACCATTTACTTGATAGTAAAGATAAAATCTCATCCTGAAAACAACTTTTACAGAATTTCCAACATTTCCTTCCACCATTGATCATCTGGTATCATAGTTCTTCTGAGCTTTCTTAAAGTTTCATCTGCTTCAGTAAGTTTATAAAAGGTAGGCTCATTCAGAAATAGATACTTTATTTCATGTTCCAGATGAAATAAATTCCTCACTTTATCATAGATACTTTTCCCGGTTGGTAATGTCGATTCTGACGAGCTAGTAGAACAAGCAACTGTATTTTTAGCATGAGCCTTTATTCTCTTCTCATAGGTTTCCAAGTCTATTATTTGATCTTCTGTGAGCATGGGACTTGGTAACCCACTATCCAACAAAGCTTGAAATTTCTCTCTGAAAATGTTGATATCAACCAAAATGTTTGTGCACTTCCTCCCTAAATTTTGCATGAAAGTCCTCTTGGTGAAAAATCTCTTTACTTCCAAAACTGTGCCTGTCCTATCATCAATTCCTAACACTGCAAGCTGTTGCTTTGTTCTGGAATTCAAAAATTGAATGAGCTGATTGGCCTGCTCAGGCCTGCCTCTCAATTCATTTCTGGTTCTGTTTATTTCTTCTTGGGCTATTTTAACTAACTCATTTTGCTCAAAAATAGCTTGAATAGAGGGCCAAATACCCTTTATTAACTCAATGATGTTATCCCAAAGAATGTCATTTATTTCATTTAAAGGCTTCTCCAATGAAAGATCTTTTTCCAAAGCCTGAACCAATTTTTCCAACCTTTTTATCTCCCTGGTGTTATCAGCAGCTGTCTTTTTAGCTGTGTCATATTTTTCCTCCAATTTTACTAATTGCAATTTTGTTTCTTGGAGTTCTGTGACCCTCAGTTGCAAGCTCTCCATTTGTTTTATTAAATCCTCAGAACTCAAGCCAGAAGTATTCACTTGAGATGGTTGTATCTGCTGCCCTGTTGTTGTAGTACCTGTTGTTGAAGTCCGCTTGATCGTTTCCTGTTCCTGCAATGCTTTTTCCAATTCCTTCTCTGTTTCATTTAGTCGCTCAGTCATATTTAGGAGCAACTCCATCATTTCTTCCTGTGAATTCCCTTTTATAACTTCCTGGGTCTGAGGGTGCCTCAAGGCTGGTAGTTTTAGCTGTTTTCTGAGTGCAGCTATATCATCTTCTTTCTTCTTTATCAATGCCTCAATACCTTTAATGTCTTTGGGATTGTGACCCAAACCAATGATTATCTCTTCTAAAGATTTTATTCTATTATCTTTGGCCTGTGAGGAGGCCTTCTCAATTTTCAATTGTGCAGTAGTGTTATTCAAAGAATCCTGCAGCGTTATAGCTGCCATGGCCTTGTTGGTGAGAGTAGAATAGACCATTTCCCCAGTTTGTCTGTGTAGTTCTATCTGGTCCAGGGGATGAATATCCTTTGCCAAAACTTCAAAATTTGTTCTGATGTAATCTGCTACTGAAGTGGGCTTTGGCACCTTTGTTTTGAAATAGCTCATCAGCATTTTGCCTTGTGAAAGGTCAAACGCTGACATTAGCCTTTCTTGATTATGGGGAGCCAACTTCATATACTGATCATATAACTTCATTTTCAATGGATCATTCTTTGTTTTAATATTAATGAAGGTTCTTTTAATATCTCCGGTGTCTGTTTTTGGTGGTCTGAAAGAGGAGACCTCAGTGCTTAATTGCTTCTGTAAAGCCTTTCCTTTCTGTCCTGTATTTGTCTCACTAACTGTGCCAGTTAGTTGACTATCTTCCCTCCCATCATCAAATACTTCATCTATAATTTCTACATCTGGAAGAGGATCTAACTTGTGTAATTTAGTTGGATGTACCTGTGAGGCCCCTTTTGGAGGTGTGGTATCCGGAGCTTGTCTCTTCTTCCCTATTTCCACATTTAATGGAGTTTGCAACTCTAGAACTTGTGGATGTTGTGCCTGAGTAGGAGAAACCTGTGATTGTTCAGGTGTTTTGGAAGTTTGTGGTTTCTCAGCCATGACCAAAGTTTCAATGACCTGAACTACAGGTTCTTTTCCTTTACCCTTGGGTTCTGCTGCTACTGATGGACTGCTTTCCTGCAATGCTTGTTGTAGACTTGTTGCTGAGGATGTGCCAATGTAGGGTACCTGCATTTGACTACACGTTTCTAGGTCAAAGTTCTTCTCAACATCTTTCAGAATTTTATTCATTTCGTCTGCTTCACTTTCTTCTTCAACAAGCGTTCCTTCAACCCATTCATCTTGATTTGCATACTGTTCTAGATCAGGAATTTTGTGGTGTATATAAGGAGATGATTTATTTTTTAATCTCTTTTCACAAATAAAACCAAAGGGATCATAAGGAACCCAACGGAAAGATGTTTGGAACTTTCTCTATAATAGATTTTCTGCTTCTCTCTCAGCCTCCCTAGAATTGCAGATGAAAGGACCTAATTGGCTTTTGATCCTTAACTGAGCTTTCTTCTTTACATTACAAAAATGGATCACATCTGAATTGTTCATTTGCCTGAAGTATTCCAAGGAAAAAATCCTCATTGGTACATATCTGGGTAACCTGAATGGATGTAATTCACATCCATAAGTCCTGATGACTATATGGTTTTGATACAAATACCAATCCCCAACCTTATAACTCTTTGACAGTTGCAAGGTCTTTCTAATTTCATTACTGAGTCTTGGGGGAGGAATTCCTGTTAACAAAGTTGTTGCAGGATATACAAACTGATCAATGAATTCAGAGTAGGAGTAGGGAGAATCGGAGGAAGAATGAATGATGGGGGACCAAAATATGATTGACTTGGGATTTCCCCTGGCATCAAGTTTTTGAACAGGGAAAGGGAACCTTTCTGACTGATAGTAGATCATGAGATGATAGATAACTGAGGAGTACTTAAAAACTTTTTCAGTATCTAGCCTTATGAATTGATCATGGATCTTGTTGGCTATGAAGGAAGCAAAATCATATTTAATCTCAGGAGGTTGCCCAGGAGTAAAAATGGATAGTAAAGCCAAGGTTATTTCATCCACATATTCACTGGTGTTGAATCCTAAGACAAAAGATATAATATTTACAATGAGCCTTCCCAATGTATTGAAAAAGTAAAAACCATAGGGAGGAGACCCTTTTGGCTGATGCTCAGGTAACATGAAATGCTGACACATGGATTTTAGCTTTTCTGGGGTTAATTGCCTGGTTTTCTCAATCAATCCTTCTATGGATAATGGAGATAATTCTTGGTCTGTTTCAAAGTGTAACATGGCATTGATAGCCTGGGGAGTGATGGGAAACAGAATACTTTGATCAGGAGCTATTACAGCCCTCCGTGCGGGATCATAGTTTGCCTGGCAATAATGGATGATTTCTGGGAATGGAACAACTGAAGGGATGAGATACCTTGGGAGATTGGATTCCCATAACCCTATAAGATCTTGCCCCTTTGAGTATTCGTCTCTGCAGCGACAATAACTCAATAGGGGACTTTCATCAAAATGCAGGTCTTTAATTTGGAAATCTTCATCTATCAAAGGTAAATATTCCAATTCACGGTGAGGAGCATTCAATGGAGTGATATTCAGAGCTGCCGGGACCTCCATTTTGGTTCTTGTGGATTCAAAATGGAGGTTTTTAGTTTTCCTTACAAGCCGGGCGGGATTTCTAAAAATGAAGGAAATTGTTACAGCTCGCCGGTTCAGGGGACAATTGCACAGTCTTAAAACTTCTGGAAAGGGCTCAGTGACGATTTTTAACCACTATTTCAGCGAAAAACAAAGAACACTGAGTTTTATTTGCAGTCGGGGCGGAAAAGGATAAATACCTGCTTTTAGACGGAAGCTGGTTCTTTATCAGGTAACAGGTAATGGCAGGACTGTTCCTCAACACGGGCGCAGTGGAATCTTGGAGTGATTTGGTCAATTGCAGTGGAATTTTGAAAATCGCAGCGGGAGCTCTGTCGCTTTCAGAATAACGAAATAACAGGAAAAATATGGAAAAAATGGCTTTAAAAAGAGTTTTTATTTTTTCGAGGGATGACGTCATCGACGTACGGGAGTGACGTGTGCAAGGTCGGGTGGTAAGCGGTAAGCGGGAAGTCCCCACACCGCTTTTGGTCGAGGGTGGTATTGATCGCGGGGGGAGCGATTCCACAGAACGTTTGCCACGTGGATGTCTGACTTTTCAAATACCGCTCGTTCCCCGCTGATTAACATTCTCACAAAGGATGGCTAGCGGGGTTCACGTGGACCATTGATCTGCGGAGGGTTGATCCGACGGCTGAAGCGATGGGGGAATAGGCGGAGGTTTCAGATGTGGGCCCGTCGGGCTTTAAACACTTTTTAACGTTGTTTAATCGCTCCGGGGAATATTTAATAAGAGGATAAAAGGTTATTTAATTAGTCTTGATGACTAATTAATCCCGAATGTGTAAGAAATGGGTTGCGGCGGGGTTTGGTTAGGTGGAATGCCAGGTGGACAATCCACGGTGGCGCAAGACTTCTCTGAAGTTTTATTCATATTTTTTGGCGTTTTAAACATACATATCGCATGTTTAAACTTTTTATGTATAGATTTTATTATATGGTAACCAACAAACGTTATTTAATTACCATAAGGGCGGGATTATAATATAATGCTATATTTTAACCAAAGGGTTTATAGAAGTGGGTTTTAATGAATATTAGGGAGGTAAATACTTTGGTCAAAACATTATAATAAAGGGGTTTTTGGGGTATATATAAACAAAGGAATTATATACTTAGGATAGGGTATTTGACTAGGGATTTAGTAAATAAAGTTAAACATTAATATGGCAAAGGACAAGGGAACTCAAAATATTTTTGCACATCTAAGAAAGTGATGACTTGTGAAGTAAATAGCAACATTTTATCTCCAACACTTAAACTTAGAATAGCAAGTTATCTTGAGGGATTTTTATGAAATTTTGTATGAGTTTCCTAAGTAAAATGGGATTTTACTTAGGAAAAAATTGAAGGTGAATGATTATGATGATGAATTATCTTAAGTACTTAGGTCTTTTTGATCATTAGGCCGAGGGTCCGGTCCCTCCAGAAGTCAAGGAAATGCCTTGAGCCCTTTTGATCTCCAAATACCTTAATTCTTTTGGGGGGGAATTAGTAAAACTCTTGAGGGGGAAAATGATGAGGGAGGTTAATGAATTTGACTTTGCTTGCTGTGATTTTCCAGTGTATTTCCTGCTTTAGTACTTGTGATGAAAGTGAATGATCAAAAACATGTAGCAACATCATTCATCAGATAACATTTTGCAGCACCATCTACCTACCCTATCTACTTAACACTACCATTTTCTCTTCTTTATTAGGGTGCATTTAGACTTGCAAACCCTTTTCAATCTTCTTTTCTTTTACAAGGCAAATCTATCTAATTCTACACTTATTGCATCCAAGGGCTCAGATTAAACTGTTGAGCACCTTTTCTTAACTCTACCTATCTACTTATCTGCCAAGATTAAACTGTTTGGTCAGATATTTATTCTCTATTCTACAACATGAAATTGAAAAATGAACTAGCCAAGCTTAAACAGTTTGACTTATTCATGAATTGTGGCAAAGGTTTGACAAACTGCACACAATTGCTTATTTACAAAAATGAAATAGTAGTGGCATTTGGATTTGCACACTTTCCTTGGTCTATTTTTTGTTTGGGGTTCATTTCTTTCACTTTTTTGACCATTTTATTTTTCTTACCCTTTGATTTTTCTTTTAGGGTATACCCTCTTTATATTTTTTAAATTTTTTGATTTTTTGGTTTTTCAAGAATATGGAACACCTTTGCTCAAGAAAAAGGTTTGAACATATTCCATAGTTCAATCAAGACAATCATGAAAAATGACACCTATTGGTATAGGAGTCTAACACTGGCTCCACTTGGGGATGGATTTTCCTTGTGAAAAGTCAAGAACAGCAGGTCAGATGCCTCAAAATGTCTTCAAACTGAAAGTATGAAATCTTCCTTCTTCTGGTAGCTTTATTTTACATATGATAGTGAAACTTTTGGAACTTAGGGCCTTCACTTCGAGCTTCAATTCCAAGAAGTCACCATCCAATCCAAACTGCATTAACAAAAACAAAACAAACAAAAAAACAATATATTATGTACAAGTTAGAAACACTAAAACATTCTAGTAAATTGGATCAAAATAATGCTTGAGCATTCGACCATTGACTGGTCCTTCTTCAACTTCTGAATTGTCCAACTCCTTCAAAAAGTAAGTGTTGTTTCCCTGCAAGGCATGAATGATATAAGGCCCTTTCCACAAGAAATCAAACTTTCCATGTTTCCCTTTTTCTTCTCTTCTAGAATCCCATCTCAGGACTTTATCACCCAGTTGAAAATCTTCTGATTTAGTCCTTTTATCAAACATTTTCTTTAGCTTTTTCTGCAAGACTTGTGATCTTTGGTATACCTCTTCCCTAGTTTGTTGCAGGTGGATTGTTTGATTAATTCTTCTTTGAATGTCATTTGGCTCCACTTGAGCCTCCTGAAGTAATTTCATAACAGGAATTCCTAAAGATGATGGGAATCTCGCTTCAATGCCATAAACCAACTCATATGGACTAGTCCCAATAGATTTCTTAGTTGTAAGTCTGTCTGCCCACAATGCATTGGTCAATTTCTTGTGCCAATTCTTTTTGTTTTCTTCCAATAACTTTTTGATGATAGTGATAAGGCTTTTATTAGAAGATTCTGCTAGTCCATTACCCTGGGGGTAATAGGCTGTTGAATGACCTAGAGTAATATGATATTTACTACAGAAATTGATCATTTTCTTTGATTTAAATGCAGCAGCATTGTCTGTTATAATCTTTTCTGGACAACCAAATCTTGAAAGTATGTTGGTTTCTAGAAACCCAATAATCACAGAGTCATTGGACTGTCTACATGGGATGGCTTCAATCCATTTAGTGAAATAGTCTGTAGCAGTTAAAATCCATCTATGTTGCCCTGAAGAAGGGGGATGAATTTCTCCAATAAAATCTAACCCCCATTGTTGAAAAGGTCTTTCTGTAGAAATTGGTTTTAAGGGCAGAGGTAACAACTTTCTTTTACCCTCAAATATCTGACATTTATGACAAGTTGTTACAAATTTCTTAACATCAGAGAATAAAGTTGGCCAGTAAAATCCAACCCTTAAGATCTTGTCTGCAGTAGATTTCCAGTAGAGATGTCCTCCACAATCCCCTGCATGAAATTCATTAAGTACTTTATCAGCTTCATCTTTTAAGAGACAATTCAACAAGATTCCTTCATGATTTTTCCAAAATAAAGTGCTATCTAAAATACAATATTTCAAAGATGTCATTTTTAAAAATCTTCTTTTGGTTCTGGACAACCCTGGAGGAGTTTGCAGGTTTAATAAAACATGAATTATATCAGTATACCAGGGTGAATCTAAGAAATCTTGACTGATCTGAGGAGTCACCATCTCCTGCTCGTTATCCAGTTCATTGAGGTCTAAGGCTTGGCAATTGGTTTCTGTCATAAGTTGTGCTAAACCTTGGCCCTTTATAAGTTTTGTTGGCTTAATCTCAATATCATATTCCAAAATGGTAGCTATCCACTTACCTCGTTTACCTTCTATGCCATCTTGAGTCAAAATATCTTTAACTACTGCATTAGGCACATAAGCTATCACATGAGAATATAATATGTAAACTCTGAAATATTTGATTGCTTTTACCAATGCAAAAGCCTGTTTTTCCATAATATTGTATTTTAAAGATGCATCCCTCAGTGCTTTACTAAAAAATGCTATTGGCTTTTCACACCCTTGGTCATCTTTTTGAAGTAAAACAGCTGCAACAGTATGTTCAGAAGCAAATGAAAAAATAATAAAGTCTCTATCAAATTTAGGACTGGTCAGAACTGGTGTTCTTGTTAAAGCCATTTTAATTTCCTCGAATGATTGTTTGGCTTCTACAGTGCAGTCAATGCTTGAATCTTTCCTCAACATGTTAGTTAGTAATCTAAGTAACTCTGCTAGACTAGAAATGAATCTTCTCAAGAAATTTATTTTTCCTATGAATGCTTGCAATTCTTTTATGTTTCTGGGGTGGGGTATTTGCAAAATTGCTTGAATTATTTCTGGATCAATCCTAATGCCATCTTTAGAAATAATGTGTCCTAAAAGCTTTCCTTCTTCCAAACCAAACAATGAATTCTTAGGATTCAAAGAAATTCCATATTTTCTGCACTTTATAAATACTTGCCTAAGGTGATCTAAATGTTCTTGATCTATTTTAGAAAAAACAGTCAAATCATCTAGGTAAATAACCAGAAAATCATGTATCTCCTTAGCAAAAGCAATATCCATTGCTCTTTGAAATGTAGCTCCTGCATTCTTGAGCCCAAATGACATTTTGACATATTTAAACGTACCCCATGGTGTAGTGAATGCTGTTTTATCCTGATCATCAGGATGAACCAGAATCTGGTTGTACCCTGAAAATCCATCCAGTAGTGATATTCTCGAAGATCCTACTACCCTTTGCAGAATGTGGTCCATTTTCGGCAGAGGATAGTTGTCTTTTAAAGAAACTTTATTCAAATTTCTTAAGTCGACACACAATCTAATTTCTCCTGTCTTCTTTCTTGTTGGTACCGGGTTAGAAACCCATTCTGAGAATCTGATAGGAGCTATAATCCCTGCTTCAAACATCCTTTTGATTTCCTTTTCAATTGAGGGTAATAAAACAGGATTTATTCTTCTAAGCTTTTGTTTAAAAGGTTTCTGATCAGGTTTCAAAGGTATAGTGTGTTGAATGATGGATGTATCATAAGATTTGAGGTCTTCATAACTCCAGGCAAAAACATCCTGGAATTCTTTTAATAGTTCAACATATTTAACCTTCTGATCTTTTGGAAGAGACTTGGACAACTTGACCATTGTGGGATTTTCTGGGGTTCCTAAGTTGCATTCTTCCATATCAGCCTTTACAGGTTCCATTTTAGGTCTAAATGGAATATCATTTGAGTCAAACAGATCTTCCAAAGGTGTTAATCCTTTGGGCAAATGATTATCTTTTAAGTTGACGATTTCTGTCTCATCTTCTATGATTTCATCAGATTCCATTTGTTTCAAATTTTGCATGTCCTTTTTAGTGAATGTGGTCGGATGTAGCATATGAATTGCATTTTCTCTTGAAATTTCTATTTTTTGTTCTTTTCCTTGATCAGATTCATCAATAGCTATATCCTCATCTATATTACAGTTAGAAAACTCATTTTGAAGTGTCAAAAAATTATTGATTTGATTGTTATTCACAAATACTTGCCAATTCAAAAGATTGTCTGGTATAGCAGGCCTATGCCTAATTTCAGCTGAAAACTGATGATTAGGGTCGAAAGGTAACTTGCATGTACTGGCAAACATTGCTAAACTGTGAGCATGCAAATTTTGTTTATTGGGAATCTTGGGAAGTTGGGCTTGTAAAAATGTGTTGAGAATCTCTACAACTGTTTCTCTGTATTGTTTCAGTCTCATGTCTTTTGTTGCACATTCTCCTTTAATCTGTTGGATGATTAGTTCAGAGTCTCCTATGATTGATACCCTAATGCCTCCTAACTTCTTGACATGTTTAAGCCCTAATAAAAGAGCTTCATACTCTGCCATGTTGTTAGTGCATTTGAAATTCAACCTATAAGCATGACCTTCTGCATAATTGTTCTCAACATTATGTAACCAAATTCCAGCTCCTGCCCCTAGTCTGTTTACTGAGCCATCAAACTCTAAATGCCATAGAATTTCATGTTCATAATCCTCATCAATTGTTTTAAAGTGTTTCTTGACATGAGCTAGTTGTTTAGTTTCTTCAGGTACTTCTTGATCATCTGTTGTTTCTTTGTTTTCAGAGATTTCTTCAATTTTAACAGTGGTTTTGTTTATGATTTCCAATTCTGGAGCTTCTATTTCAGTAGGAAGATCTAACTCAGCATTGTATAAAATAAAAGAATCCATATCAGAATGTACAGAATAAACAGGGAAGTTTTCAGGCTTCTCATGGCTACTCACTAAGTACTTCATCAAAGTTTCTCTATAAAATCTTTTAGGCTGACCAAATACTGAAATAGTTGCATATGACATGTCTAGTTGAATAGATCCTCCAAGTTTAGCACCCCAAGATCTAGACAATAACATACCATATTTGGGTGGAATATCAGCAACTACTATGTCCATTAAAACAGACTTAGCAGGGTATTGGACCAAAGTGACACACAGATCTTTAATCAAACCTAAACATTTTACCTGACTGGAATCAAATGAAAACAAATCTTTGTATGGTCTGGTAATATCTAGATTCAATCTTTCCATTACTGCTTTTGGCATCAAATTGTGAGATGCTCCAGAATCTAGCATTGCATTATGGAGTATCTTGTCATGAACATTCAGGCTTACATAAAATGGAGGAGTTCCTCCACTTTCTGGTTTGCCATTAACCTCAGGGCCAAAAAGAAGTTTAGGTTGATCATCAAGAATGTTTACTGAATCATCTAATCCAGTAATGTTAATGTTTAGGGACTTGGTAATCTGACTCCTATAGACATCATGTTTAGCCAATTCTGATAAAGGAACAACTATCTTGAGTTTGCCTATTTCAGTTTCTAGATTAAAAGGTTTTTCTGTTTGAGTTTTAGTATTTTGCACAGTTGGGTTTTCTCTGTTTTTCGGGTCTTCAATGTTTTTCTCTTTTTCATGAATGAAGTTTTGTTTTGAAGGTGTTTCAGGACTAACTTCTACTGTTTCTTCTACATTTCCTACAAGAGGAGATGTATTAGACTGTCGTTTTTTATTTGGTTGGTTGTCAGAGACATCTTCAATTATTGGATTTGAAGAATTGGGAGTTATCCTAGACAAAATTTGTATTTGGGGAATGTTTTGTATAGGGGGAATGTTTTGTTTACCTTTGACATTTTGTTTTGCTGTTTTCTGTTTGGTATTCTCTGGCACCTCAATCCACCTACTTCTCAAGTTATACTGTTTATGAACCTCATATATTGCTGTGTCATAACCTTCTTTGAAGTCAAAAGTCTCACCTGAATGAGTTTGGAATGTTTCAAGGATGTGATTTTCTTGATCATCCTGGGATAGGAAAAACTCTGGTTCATCTTTTTCATCTGTTACATTGTTTATTTCTACATCTTCTGTAGGTTCTTCAGAAGTTGAGCCTTCAACAAAGTTTTCTTGAAAGGGTGGCCTAATGTTCTGATCAGGAACATTCTTTCCACTATTTTGATTCAGATTCCTCCTAAAGTTCGGGTTTCTTGCAACATTCTGATTATCAGTAGAAGACTTTCTTTCAATTGTTTCCACTCCGTCTCCTAATCTTTCCATACCTTTAATGATTACATCCAGCTTCTTTTCAAAAGCTGAAGGTTCTTCATTCATAGGCATTCTTCTCTCTGCCCTAGCTCTGGCCCGTTTTTCTATCAGATTTGCTTCTACACTCACCACTATGCTTTGCATTTCCTCTAGTGTTTGAGGAGCTCTTTCCCTAAGGGAATAAGCTATATCGGAATCAAAACCATCTGGAAATTTAACCAGCACGTTGTTAGGTGGGGGTCTTAGGTTTTGAGGAACTGCATTATATGATTCATTGAATCTTATGATGTAATCTTGTACAGTTTCGTTTGGTCTTCTTCTTAATTTTTCAAATTCTGAAAGGATCTAAAGAGGATCCTTCTTTTTCTCCCATCTGTTCAGAAATGCTCTATACAAAGCTTCTAAATCAGCAATACTGTTCGGAGTAAGAGCTCTAAACCAAGTTCTAACTTCTCCAGTAAGGCTCTGAACGAAAATTCTCATTCGGATATTATCAGTATCAATCTCATAAAACTCAAAGTAATCAGTCATTCTTTTGGTGTGTTGTTGAGCTGTGTAAGTTCCTGATCCATCAAAAGGTGTGATCTTACTCTGGTAGTCCTGAGGTATAGCTGGAGGGTTGGCTGGTAACTGTAGAGGGGCGTATCGATTAGCCATTGGAAGATAAAGTGAGATAATATGATTTGATGATCTAGCAGGAGGAGATGGAGGAGTAGAAGGGATAACAGGCGTTTGAAAAGTTTGAGAAAAAGTGACTGGACTTAAGGATGCTTCAGTAATCACAGAAATGTTTGAACTTTCTTCAAAAGTTTGTTCAGACTGAAGAGAGTTATGCAATTCTTTATCAAGATGATGTGAAACAAATCGGTATTGTAAATCTTCAAAGAACAATGGATCTGGAACTAATCTAGATAATTCAGTTTCATAAAAATTCACAAACAAAGATGTTTCAAATCGTGCATCGAAAGGAATGTCATCAATATATATAATTTTCACAGGACAAGATGCAGATCTAGAAAGTGGTCTAGAACTTCATGTACTCTCCTGACTTCCTCTTTCAGAACTTTCTTGACTTCCTTGTCTTCTAAGAATCCTGGGAATCAGATTTGGATTTTCAAATATTGGTGGTGGATTGGGGTCGGGGTTTGACCTAGTATGTCGAATCCTTTCTGAAGCCAGCTTTCCTAGACTATGTGTTTTTGGATTTTGGATTTTAATTGAAAAATAAATAAAACTTCTACAAATTTTTCAAGAAATAATGATATGTGATTAAGATTTCCTCAAAGATCTGTTTAAACTAGAGAGTCTGATTGAAAAATTTGAAACTAAGATTCAATATATAAGCTAAATCAGAGATAGACTGAAGCAGCATTTATTTACTTTTGCAATTGCAGAGCAAAAGCAATTTCAAAGGCTACCTGGCTGATCTTCAGACTCTGTCTATAGCTTATAAATCAAACAATAATAACAGTGAAATGATTCAGATCCCCAGTATGGTCGCCACTATGTTATCACTCGGGTTTTCCTAGAAGTTGTGTAAGAGGAAAGTATACCCGAGGTAACCACAAACCAACCTTTTAGATGCAGAATCTAGCCAATCTGCATCCAGAGAGGGCTCTCTCTTTATGATTTATCTTTGTTCTTGGAAGGTTTTAGGCTAGTTATAGATTCAAGAGTTTGTTTTGGGAAAATGGTGGAATCCACAAACTAAGGGCAGGGTTGAGAGCTTTCAGTCCATTGGGCTATGGAGTCAAAGGATGGCTTTACTGGATTTCTATTCTAAACACAAGATGGTATTACAGGGCAAGATAGCTAGACAGAGAACAATCCTTAAAATTTAAAGTGGATGGGATGATCTTGAAGGGATGAAAGGCAGCTAAGAATCTTTCACCATGTTCAAAATAAAGAAGTGAAATGACTACAAACAAAGAGCAATGAAGAATTCTTTATTATAGTAATCAACAATGTTTAAATTAGCAAAGAAGGAGCATTTAAGAATTCATGCTTATAACTAATTTAGAAGAAAACATTAAGAATAACCACATTTGAAAACAGAGTACAATTAAGCAAATTATGTTTCAATCCTTTAATGTAAATTATTCAGAAATGGATAAGATGGTATTATAAACTAATATAAAATTTCAGACAAAGAGTAGAAACACTTATTGAACTGTAGTCCAACACATGAATCTTGCAACAAGTCCAGTGCTTTAAATCGTCATCCAGTAAGCCACAAGTAAATTTCTCCAAAAGCTTTTATTCCGAAAATCTCAATGTTACAACAGAGTAATAGAATCCACCCTCAACACTCTCTTTGAGGGTTTATTTATACACAAAATAATCTTAAACAATCTTACACTATCTTAGCCAATAATCTAGGCTGACTTAAAGCATAATTTACAAAAAAACAAGAGACAAATGGTCTCGTGGATAAAATAATGGGCAACTGCCGATGTGCTGTTCCTTTTTTCGTGGATGCGCTGGAAGTAAGTGCTGAAACAGGGCTCTGTGCTGTCCCTTGCAGTATTTCTTTGGCTTGTTGGACACTCTTTATTCCCACGGATACTCTTTAACTTTTTCACCTGATACTCTTTCATCTGTTTTTCTTTTTACTTTTCACATAATAGTAAAAGATAAAATTCTCATGTTGAAGATAATTTTCATAAAATTTCCAACATTTCTCTCCACCATGGATCATCAGGTATCATAGTTCTTCTGAGCTTTCTTAAAGTTTCATCTGCTTCCGTAAGTTTATAAAAGGTAGGCTCATTTGGAAATAGATACTTTATTTCATGTTCCAGATGAAATAAATTCCTCACTTTATCATAGATACTTTTCCCGGTTGGTAATGTCGATTCTGACGAGCTAGTAGAACAAGCAGTTGTATTTTTAGCATGAGCCTTTATTCTCTTCACATAGGTTTCCAAGTCTATTATTTGATCTTCTGTGAGCATGGGACTTGGTAACCCACTATCCAACAAAGCTTGAAATTTCTCTCTGAAAATGTTGATATCAACCAAAATGTCTGTGCACGTCCTTTCTAAATTTTGCATGAAAGTCCTCTTGGTGAAAACTCTCTTTACTTCCAAAACTGTGCCTGTCCTATCATCAATTCCTAACAATGCAAGCTGTTGCTTGGTTCTGGAATTCAAAAATTGAATGAGCTGATTGTCCTGTTCAGGCCTGCCTCTCAATTCATTTCTGGTTCTATTTATTTCTTCTTGGGCTATTTTAACTAACTCATTTTGCTCAAAAATAGCTTGAATAGAGGGCCAAATACCCTTTATTAACTCAATGATGTTACCCCAAAGAATGTCATTTATTTCATTTAAAGGCTTCTCCAATGAAAGATCTTTTTCCAAAGCCTGAACCAATTTTTCCAATCTTTTTATCTCCCTGGTGTTATCAGCAGCTGTCTTTTTAGATGTGTCATATTTTTCCTCCAATTTTACTAATTGCAATTTTGTTTCTTGGAGTTCTGTGACTCTCAGTTGCAAAATCTCCATTTGTTTTATTAAGTCCTCAGAACTCAAGCCAGAAGTATTCACTTGAGATGACTGTATCTGCTGCCCTGTTGTTGTAGTACCTGTTGTTGAAGTCTGCCTAATAGTTTCCTGTTCCTGCAATGCTTTTTCCAATTCCCTCTCTGTTTCATTTAGTCGCTCAGTCATATTTAGGAGCAACTCCATTATTTCTTCCTGTGAATTCCCTTTTATGACTTCTTGGGTTTGAGGGTGCCTTGAGGCTGGCAATCTTAGCTGCTTTCTGAGTGCAGCTATATCATCTTCTTTCTTCTTTATCAATGCCTTAATACCTTTAATGTCTTTGGGATTATGACCCAAACCAATGATGATCTCTTCTAAAGATTTTATTCTATCATCTTTGGCCTGTGAGGAGGCCTTCTCAATTTTCAATTATGCAGTAGTGTTATTCAAAGAATCCTGCAGCGTTATAGCTGCCATGGCCTTGTTGGTGAGAGTAGAATAGACCATTTCCCTAGTTTGTCTGTGTAGCTCTATCTGGTCCAGGCGATGGATATCCTTTGCCAAAACTTCAAAATTTGTTCTGATGTAATCTGCTGCTGAAGTGGGCTTTGGCACCTTTGTTTTGAAGTGGCTCATCAGCATTTTGCCTTGTGAAAGGTCAAACGCTGACATTAGCCTTTCTTGATTATGGAGAGCCAACTTCATATACTGATCATATACCTTCATTTTCAATGGATCATTCTTTGTTTTAATATTAATGAAGGTTCTTTTAATATCCCATGTGTCTGTCTTTGGTGGTCTGAAAGAGGATACCTCAGTACTTAATTGCTTCTGTAAAGCCTTTCCTTTCTGTCCTGTATTTGTCTCGCTAACTGTGCCAGTTAGTTGACTATCCTCCCTCCCATCATCAAATACTTCATCTATAATTTCTACATCTGGAAGAGGATCTGACTTGTGTTTTTTAGTTGGATGTGCCTGTGAGGCCTCTTTTGGAGGTGTGGTATCTGGAGCCTGCCTCTTTTTCCCTATTTCCACATTTAATGGAGTTTGCAACTCTAGAACTTGTGGATGTTGTGCCTGAGTGGGAGAAACCTGTGATTGTTCAGGTGTTTTGGAAGTTTGTGGTTTCTCATCCATGATCAAAGTTTCAATGACCTGAACTACATGTTCTTTTCCTTTACCCTTGGGTTCTGCTGCTACTGATGGACTGCTTTCCTGTAATGCTTGCTGTAGAGTGGCTGTTGAAGATGTGCCAATGTAGGGTACCTGCATTTGACCACACGTTTCTAGGTTAAAGTTCTTCTCAACATCTTTCATAATTTTATTCATTTTGTCAGCTTCACTTTCTTCCTCAACAAGTGTTCCTTCAACCCATTCATCTTGATTTGCATACTGTTCTAGATCAGGAATCTTGTGGTGTATATAAGGAGATGATTTATTCTTTACTCTCTTTTCACAAATAAAACCAAAGGGATCATAAGGAACCCAACGGAAAGATGTTTGGAACTTCCTCTCTAATAGGTTTTCTGCCTCTCTCTCAGCCTCCCTGGAATTGCATATGAAAGGACCTAATTGGATTTTGATCCTTAACTGAGCTTTCTTCTTTACATTACAAAAATGGATCACATCTGAATTGTTCATTTGCCTGAAGTATTCCAAGGCAAAAATCCTCATTGGTACATATCTGGGTAACTTGAATGGATGTTATTCACATCCATAAATCCTGATGACTGTATGGTTTTGATACAAATACCAATCCCCAACCTTATAACTCTTTGAAAGTTGCAAGGTTTTTCTAATTTCATTACTGAGTCTTGGGGGAGGAATTCCAGTTAACAAAGTTGTTGCAGGATAAACAAACTGATCAATGAATTCAGAGTAGGAGTAGGGAGAATCAGAGGAAGAATGAATGATGGGGGACCAAAATATGACTGACCTGGGATTTCCCTTGGCATCAAGTTTTTGAACAGGGAAAGGAAACCTTTCTGACTGATAGTAGATCATGAGATGATAGATAACTGAGGAGTACTTAAAAACCTTTTCAGTATCTAGAGTTATGAATTGATCATGGATCTTGTTGGCTATGAAGGAAGCAAAATCATATTTAATCTCAGGAGGTTGCCCAGGAGTAAAAATGGATAGCAAAGCCAAGGTTATCTCATCCACATATTCACTGGTGTTGAATCCTAAGACAAAAGATATAATATTTACAATGAGCCTTCCCAATGTATTGAAAAAGTAAAAACCATAGGGAGGAGACCCTTTTGGCTGATGCTTAGGTAACATGAAATGCTGACACATGGATTTTAGCTTTTCTGGGGTTAATTGCCTGGTTTTCTCAATCAATCCTTCTATGGACAATGGAGCTAATTCTTGGTCTGTTTCAAAGTGTAACATGGCATTGATAGCCTGGGGAGTGATGGGAAAAAGAATACTTTGATCAGGAGCTATTACAGCCCTCCGTGCAGGATCATAGTTTGCCTGGCAATAATGGATGATTTCTGGGAAAATGAGGACTAAGGGGATGAGATACCTTGGGAGATTGGATTCCCACAAACCTATAAGATCTTGCCCCTTTGAGTATTCGTCTCTGCAGTGACAATAACTCAATAGGGGACTTTCATCAAAAACCAAGTCTTTAATTTGGAAATCTTCATCTATCAAAGGCAAATAGTCTAATTCCTGGTGAGGAGCATTCAATGGAGTGATATTCAGAGCTGCAGGGGCCTCCATTTTGGTTCTTGTGGATTCAAAATGGAGGTTTTGGTTTTCCTTACAGGCCGGGCGGAATTTCTAAAAAGGAAGGAAATTGGTACAGCTCGCAGGTTCAGGGAACAATTGCACAGTCTTAAAACTTCTGGAAAGGGCTCAGTGACGATTTTTAACCACTATTTCAGCGAAAAACAAAGAACACTGAGTTTTATTTGCAGTCGGGGCGGAAAAGGATAAATACCTGCTTTTAGACGGAAGCTAGTTCTTTATCAGGTAACAGGTAATGGCAGGACTGTTCCTCAACACGGGCGCAGTGGAATCTTGGAGTGATTTGGTCAATTGCAGTGGAATTTTAAAAATCGCAGCGGGAGCTCTGTCGCTTTCAGAATAACGAAATAACAGGAAAAATATGGAAAAAATGGCTTTAAAAAGAGTTTTTATTTTTTCGAGGGATGACGTCATTGACGTACGGGAGTGACGTGTGCAAGGTCGGGTGGTAAGCGGTAAGCGGGAAGTCCCCGCACCGCTTTTGGTCGAGGGTGGTATTGATCGCGGGGGGAGCGATTCCACAGAACTTTTGCCACGTGGATGTCTGACTTTTCAAATACCGCTCGTTCCCCGCTGATTAACATTCTCACAAAGGATGGCTAGCGGGGTTCACGTGGACCATTGATCTGCGGAGGGTTGATCCGACGGCTGAAGCGATGGGGGAATAGGCGGAGGTTTCAGATGTGGGCCCGTCGGGCTTTAAACACTTTTTAACGTTGTTTAATCGCTCCGGGGGATATTTAATAAGCGGATAAAAGGTTATTAATTAGTCCTGATGACTAATTAATCCCGAATGTGCAAGAAATGGGTTGCGGCGGGGTTTGGTTAGGTGGAATGCCAGGTGGACAATCCACGGTGGCGCAAGACTTCTCTGAAGTTTTATTCATATTTTTTGGCGTTTTAAACATACATATCGCATGTTTAAAGTTTTTATGTATAGATTTTATTATATGGTAACCAACAAACGTTATTTAATTACCATAAGGGCGGGATTATAATATATTGATAATTTTAACCAAAGGGTATATAATGGGTTTTTATTTTAAATGCGCGGGGATATAAAATACTTTGGTTAAACTTCATAATAGGGGGTTTTTTGGGTTATTTTATAAAAAGGGATTTATATACTTAGGATAGGGTATTTCACTAGGGATTTAGTAAATAAAGTTAAACATTAATATGATAAAGGACAAGGAAACTCAAAATATTTTTGCACATCTAAGAAAGTGAAAACTTTTGAAGTAAATTGCAATATCTTATCTTCAACACTTAAACTTAGAATAGCAAGTTATGATGAGGGATTTTTTATGGAATTTTGCATGATGTTCCTAAGTAAAATAGGATTTTACTTAGGACAAAATTGAAGGTGAATGATTATAATGATGGATTATCTCAAGTACTTAGGTCTTTTTTTATCATTAGGCCGAGGGTCCGGTCCCTCCAGAAGTCAAGGAAACGCCTTGAGCCCCTTTGATCTCCAAATACCTTAGTACTTTGGGGGAGATTAGTAAAACTTTTGAGGGGAAAGTGATGAGGGAAGTTAATGAGTCTGACTTTGTTTGCTGTGATTTTCCAGTGTATTTCCTGCTTTAGTACTTGTGATGAAAGTAAATGATTAACCAACATGTAGCAGCATCATTCATCAGATAACATTTTGCAGCACCATCTACCTACCCTATCTACTTAACACTACCATTTTATCTTCTTTATTAGGGTGCATTTAGACTTGCAAACCCTTTTCAATCTTCTTTTCTTTTACAAGGCAAATCTATCTCATTCTACACTTATTGCATCCAAGGGCTCAGATTAAACTGTTGAGCACCTTTTATTAACTCTACCTATCTACTTATCTGCCAAGATTAAACTGTTTGGTCAGATATTGATTCTCTAATCTATAACATGAAATTGAAATATGAGTAAGCCAAGTTTAAACAGTTTGACTTATTCATGAATTGTGGCAAAGGTTTGACAAGCTGCACACAATTGCTTATTTACAAAAATGAAATAGTAGTGGCATTTGGATTTGCACACTTTCCTTGGTCTATTTTTTTTTTGGGGTTCATTTCTTTCATTTTCTTAACCAATTTATTTTTCTTACCCTTTGATTTTTCTTTTAGGGTATACCCTCTTTATATTTTTTAAATTTTTTGATTCTTTGGTCTTTTCAGAATATGGAACACCTTTGCTCAAGAAAGAAGGTTTGAACATATTCCATAATTTCAATCAAGACAATCATGAAAGATGAAACCTATTGGTATAGGAGGCTAACATGTACAATGATAGCAGCAAACAAGAAGAACACAAATGCACACAGCTTTTAAGGTGGAAACCCACTCCGAGACAAAAACCACCTAATGCTTTTCTAATAATTCTTTAATATTCAACTCCAATTGAAAATAAAGCTCCAACTTCCTAGAATCTAGAAAAAAATTCTTCTCCGGCTCCCACTTTATGGACGCTCCAATGCCTGAGATTCTTTATTATTCAACTAAATGGATGCCCCAACACCCAATGAGCTACAACTCACCCTAGTGCCACCCTACAACCCTATAGAAGAATAAAAGAAGAATGGACTCCTGTATCTTGGAAAATGGTCCACTTTATAATGATATAGAATGATGTATAAGAAGATATACTAGACCATAACCAAAAATTTGACACGACCACCTAATGATGATCCTAGACCTCCCAACACTGCCTCTTCAACCCCTTGCAGATAGACACTAGTAAAATTTGTACAATAATGTATTTACAATGATTGTATGCACTGCTGCCCACTTGAAGACTTCATATGATGAACTTCTTGCTACTGTTATGCACCTTGGTTGTTGGTCTTGTCATGCTACCCTCTGCTGCACCTTGCTTTTCTTTTCTGTCATAGAAAGTATAGTCCTTTGCAACCCTTGATAACACATGATCTATATTTTTCTTGCCTTTTAGGAGCTCGATATTGAATCTGGTGTATCTCTATTATTTCAAATCCTCAATATCTGATTTTTAGTCCTATAGTAGTTCCTTGAGTCTTATTTCCAATGCCATGGGTCTAACCCAATTTGGATTCTTCAAGAGAGAGTTATACCCAAACTCTCACAATGCCCTAATTATGGATTGTTTCAGCAGAGCGCACTTGTACGACATTACACATGTCAATGTTTCTTTATTTAGCTCCAAAATTGATCGATATAAATGTACCGACTATGTGCTATCTGTCTCTTTTTACGAAATTCCAATCCGATACTCAGAGAGAGAGTTATGACGATTTTACCAAGGTCACTTCTTTGAGGTGAATTTCAGGAGCCTACAAAAACCTTGAATTCCACATATCATATCTCCAAAAAATTATGCACCTTGATCTGAAATTTTTACAGAAGCTTCCTCAGGCTTTCAGCTTTACCTCATAAAAATTTCAGCTTCTGAAACTTCGTAGAAAAAATTTAGAGCAAAAATGTCACGCTGACCTATTTCAGATGGTCGAATCCCTTGCATATGGAGGAAATGAGGATCACAATTTATATAAGTGCTTAAGTTGAGAGGGGCTTCAACAAGTGAATCTGGGAGGGATTTTAGGAGCTTAAAAAATACTAATTATGACTTTTCAATGACCCATGCCCCAACCCCATGGGGTTTTAGCCCACTAACTCGGGTACAAACTTCAAACATGAATATCTCTAAAATCGTGAAGAATTACATGGCGTGCCATATATCAACGGAAACATCTCAACAAGTAGAAACCATAAAAAGCATTATTTACCCCGAATATATTAATTTGGTAGGTCAAAATTCCCATTCAATATTGGGTTAGCCCCTAGTGCTACTTGGGTTGACATCAATGACAACCGCTGATCAACATAGAAGAATACCAATCATAGATCTGTACAACCTCTGATCTACATCCTTAGATGAGTTGTCTATGCTCAATTTTCAACCTATTACCATCGAAGTAAGGATGGGTTTGCAATCTTCCATTTTGAATTTCTTGAGAATTTCCTTGATGTACTTAGCTTGACATATAAATATTCATTTCTCTTGCCAAGATATTTGAAGCCCTAAGAAGTATGTCAGCTCACCAAGTAAAGACATCTCAAACTCACTTTGCATATTTTTAGAAAAGTTATTACTTAGTTGATCATCATTGCTATGAAATATTATATCATCCATATATACCTCAACGATTGTTAAATTATCTTTATCTATTTGTACATAAATATTTCTATCAACAATACCTTTCTTGAACACTCATTGATGTACATATCCAGCAAGACGTGCATACCATGCTCTGGGAGCCTGCTTGAGACCATATAGAGCCTTCTTTAACTTGCAAACATAGTATTCTTTTTTTTATAGTAGAAAACCTTCAGGTTATTTGATGTAAACTTCTTCTTCTAATTCGCCATTCATAACTGCTAACTTAACATCCATTTGGTAGACCTTGATTTTTCTTGAACATTCATAGGCGAGAAACATTCGGATGGCTTCCATTCTGGCAACTGGTGCAAATGTTTCGTCGAAATCAATTCCTTCCACTTGTGCATAGCCTTTGCAAACCAATCTTGCTTTGTTTCTGGTAACCTGTCCATATTCATTGAATTTGTTCCTGAACACCCATTTGGTCCCATTGAAATTTTTATCTTTTGGTCGTGGAACTAAGTCCCAAGTGTTATTCTTCTTGATTTGATCCAATTCTTCATTCATAGCTTCTAACCAATGTTCATTCTGGCTGGCTTCCTCAAAACTACTAGGCTCAAAGGTTGCTAGAAAAGCAATGTGATCTTGTTGTGATGAACGGAGTTGTCGACCTTCATTTATGTCACTAATTATTTGATTTGATGGATGGTTCTTTTGAATCCATTCTTTTGTTCTCTTTTGAGGATCTTCTTGTTGTTGTTTTGGTATATCTTGATGATAATTATTTACTTCTTCCCGGTTGATAGTTGATTCTTGTTCTAGAATTTTCTCTATGTCTTTTTCAGCCTCTGTCTCAAGCTTCAAAGATTCTAGATCCTGATTATTTTTCATTATAACACGATATTTGTCAAATGTAACATTTATGCTCTCCACTATATGTTATCGTCTTATATTTTAGCATTTATAGGCCTTTCTTTTGCATGAGTAACCAAAAAATATACCTTCATCAACACGTGACTCAAAATTACCCAAATTTTGATCTTCTATTTTGATATAACATTTGCTTCCGAAGATTCTGAAATATTTTACATTAGCTGGTTTTCCTTTCCATAATTTGTATGGGGTATTGCTGCAATTATTTCTGAGAAGAATTCGGTTGATAATGAATACTGTCGTATCAATTGCTTGAACCCAGAATTTTTCATCCAATTTTGAGTCCTTCAACATTGTTCTACACATTTCTTGTACGGTTTTGTTCTTTATTTTAGAAAATTCATTTTGCTGACGTGTTAGTGCTATTGAAAATTGTATTTTTATTCCATTTTCGTCAAAGTATTGCTAAAATAATTTGGAAGTGAATTATCTGCCATTATCTGATCTTAGACAATTTATTTTAAAATCAGTTTCATTTTCGACCAACTCCTTGTAGATCTTAAAGCACTCAAATGCTTCAAATTTTTTCTTTAGGAAACTGACGTTTGTCATCTTGGTATAGTAATCTATCATTAACATGAAATATAATTCTCCATATAAGCCTTTTGTTCTCACAGGACCACATAGATCAGTATATATCAATTCTAAAGGATGTGATGCAAAGTGTTTGTTTCTTTTAAATTGGACTTTTGTCTGCTTGTAGTGCCGACAGTTCTCTTATAGTGTGTGGAAGGTTTTGATATTTTTTTCATTTGTCGTATTGGTTCCTTTTTTCTTATCTTGACAAGATTGTCAAAGTTTATGTGACCCATTCGTTTGTGACATAACCAACTTTCATCTTCTTTAGCTAGTAGACATGCTTTAGTTGCTTCATCTAGAACATATATGTCATTTCGAGCTCAACTTGCTATAGCAACAATTTTACCATACCTGCCTTTCCTGATTTCACATTTTGTGGAGTTGAATAGCATTGTGTGCCCTTGATCACACATTTTTCCAAAACTGAGCAGATTGTGATTCATGCTTTCAACCAATAGAAAATTCTTGTCTATAACATATTTTCTTCCAAGAGTGACGATACCTAATCCTATAACATTTGAAGATCCATCATTTACAAAGGATATGGTTCCATCCTTCATCTCTTTCAGAGATAAAAATTTCCTTCTATCTCCAGCCATATGCGTTGACCAACTACTATCAACATACTAGACATCTTTGTTTTTTTTATCCTTGAGAGCGAGAGCACAATTATCAGTCTTCTTCTTCTTCCATGTTCGTTCATTCTATGGCTTCGAAGATTCTTCTAGAGGATTTTCAAGTCTGCAGTCTTTGGCTACGTTTCCAAAGTTCTTACATTTGTAACATTCCATATTATTTCTTAAATGTTGAAATCTATTGATGTTTCATTGAGCCTTGGGAGGTTCATATTTGAAGGATCTCCTGAAATTGCATTGGTTCCTAGGGTACATTTGACATTCTACAACTTTATGACCAAATTTTCCACATGAATAAAAATAGCCATGAAAAATATGTTGGTACCTGGATGGAAAAATTCGTTGAGGAATTTGATGTTCTTGTGAATATTTTCCAATGAAGTCTACATGCATGTCAGATCTCATAGGTTCATTGTATTTTTTTTTAGAAGGTACTTCTTCTTCTTCTTTGTAATTGATGCATGTTCTGTCATTGTAAAATCATTTATTTTTTATGATTTCTTCCAATGCCCTTGAGTTTTTGGCATAGTTTTGGACAATTTTTCTCTTCTTCACTTCCTTACGCAACGAGACTACTTCAGCTTCTAATGCTTCCCTTTCTTGGCTGATTTCTTACAACTTATTTTGAAGTCACTCTTTAATATATTTGTGTTCTTCAAATTCAATTTTGAGACCTTGAACTTGTTAGTCATCAGTATTTTTAACTATGTTTGGATGACTATAGATTGGTTCTATATTTCTAAAAACAACATTCCTTGAATATTGTGAGTGTTAAGTCCCTATATTAATAGTGTAGTCCCTTATTATGTTAGTGTAGCCCCACTTATTGTTATTTTTGTACCCCTGTAACCCCCATATTTTTATTATTGTGCCCTTACATTATTATTGTTAGGTTGGCTAGGATTACATTGTGGCCCCACTAGGATTATATTGTGGCCCCATGGACTCCTATATATAGAAGGAGGTTTTGTTCATTTGTATCATCCAAGATTTGTTCATTTATGTAATGTATTGGAAGTTTCCCCCTCGAAGTGGCTTATTTATAAGGCGTTGATATCTCTTTTCTTCTATTTCTGGAGTTGGTTACACAACAATGAGTTTTAGAAATCTCACTGCCTTCATTATCCTTATAAAACATTTTTCACTATTCCTTATTTTTCCATCCCAAAGTCACCCTTTTGCTCCTAAAGACTCATCATTGGCTTACACTTCTCATTTTCATCCTTTTTCCCTGCCTTTGACCTCATTGCCCTATTTTTCCCCTATCCATAAACTCCACTTTCCCTCTAGGGTTTCCTACAGCCTACTCATTCCCATGTTCCCCAGGTTCCCCAAGCATTGATTGTCTCAAAAATATCTCTGTAGGCTCTTTAGATAAATGAATTAAATTGGATTTTGGATCTTCAATACAACACTTTTGACAATACACTGTTTTTCACTTGAAGCCTCCAAGCCAATTTTCAATCAATATCAGGTCAAAGGACCCTCCCACTAGGTCATTGGGGTTTCACATGTTTTAAGGTCATCATTGGATATTTTAGGCATTACTTTTCCTTTTCTAGAATCTGGATGAGATGTAATATAATGTAAAAATGTGGTTATTAAAGAAGGACTTAAAATATTTCTAAAGAAGATTAACTCATCAGTTGAAAGACTGCAAGTGAGAACAATGGAAAATTTTTGGCATTTCTACAGGAGTGTTGAAAGTTGTGTCAGAAAAAGGTACTGATAAGGTATATTTTATACTCCTGAATGAAGGCCACTTCCAGCCAAGGAAAGGGAATTAATTTTGTCTTGAAGAGAACTAGGCTTTTGAGCTTGATGGTCCAGTTGAATGCCAAAACTAGTGATTACTTGAAGAAATGACCTAGAGGAGACACACAAAGCCAAACATGAAGAAATTATGTCATAAAGATTTATAGAAATATGGAAAAAGGTGAGGTAAAATGGACAGAAGTGAATGAAATTTAAAGGGCTATAGAGAACTTAGAAGACAACACTGTTGATTTCTGTAAAGCACCCCAGACACCTAGGGTTTTGGGAAAGTGTCTAGACAAGGTGAAAATCATAAGTTGAACTCCATGGTGGAAGCAAAAGAGGATTTTGAATATGCCACTGTGTCATCAGATCCCAAACTTGTCAAAAATGAGCTTGTCATGCATAAATGAGAAAAGCATGAGTTGAGCTCCAAGGTGGGAATGAAAAAGGTTTTTTGAAGATGCTGCTATATTACCAAATCCTAAAAGTTTTCAAAATCAACCTGGCATGCATAAATGAACAAAAGAAAATCCAACTAAATTATTTCATTCACCTTCAAAGAAAAAGTGTTAAATGACATCAGTAAGAAAAGGAAAAAGGCTTTTAAACTTTAGAAAGCGGGTTTTCAAAAGATTAAATCAAAAATTCGCTTGGCTATAAAGGCACATAAAACACTTCAAGGGAGTCATTTCTACCTTCAAGATATCATGAGAATTCAAGGAGAGAAAACATTTGTGAGTTTTCAAGCCAATCTTTGGAAACATTTCCTGGTGTTGCGCACTCAGCTTCGCGCTACGCACCTGGGAAGTGGTGTTGCAACCCTATATTGTTTCCTCCATTGAATTTATAAAGGTGTTGTGCACTGGGGAAGGCGTTGTCATCTTGCCCAACACACACAATTTAGTTTCATTTTGGCATTGCACCCTCAGAACAGGCATTGTGCGCCCAGCCTTGACGCTGCGCCCTCAGCATTGGCGCTGCATCCTTGGCTAGGAGGGCCCTCTAAGTAATTTAACCACTCAAATCACTCCAAAACACCTACAAATCTCTGTCTAAAGGTCCTCGGAGCATATTTAGGGGTAAGTACATTCTATACACTCATCTTCAGAAAAATTTTGTGTTTTATTAATGAATGAAATCAAACCCTAATAGAAACCCTAAATTTCAAGCTTGAAATCACTATTTGAACCTCATTTTATTTTCCTATAAAGAATATTAGTAAAAAAAAGGGTTATTACAGTGCTGGAGGGTTTTCATTGAGTTGGTTAGCCTCTCACTCATTCTCATAAACATAAAAACTAACTCACTTATCCCATTCACTTGCATAGATTCCCTTTCATCACTATCCCTTCATCTCCTTTGAATTTACAGTCCAGGGTTTTATAAGAGCAGAGTTAAAAATGTCAGAGTGTGAAATCAGTGGTGGAGAGGCCCAAATTCCAAGGAGGCATGAGCACAAAGGAGGAAAGATAAATAGATCTGAACCCTTCAACACAAGGAAGATAATGGCATCTCCCCTTACTATTTCTTGTTTCAAGCATGTAGGATGGTTTTATTTTTGTGAAAAGGTGCAACAGGTGAAAAATCACCCTGAGCTAACTAGACTCTTTATCATTAAATTGCATGAAAAAAAGGTTAACCTTGCAGGGGTCACCTTTGAGTTATCTACATATACTATTGCCAATGCCACAGGCACACCTAGTGTAGGGGAGAAATGGTTCAAGAAAGCCAATCTTGACATGAGTTACTTTGAGCCATACCTTAAGCCCAGATATAAAGACCACAGTAAATCCATATTTCATTTCTCTCGCCTGCTTGATAGATATGTACCTATGATGAGAATTATCATGAAGTATTTCACATGTGAGAGAAAGTTCTCCCATCTTTACTCCTACCACAACAGGCTGCTTATGCATTTTACTAGAGTGAGGATGCTACACATACCCTATTACCTGTACAGAAGAATTGCTAAAATTTCCTATATTGTATGAAAGATATACTATCCTCAGCAGATGCAAAGCCTTTTCTATCATTCTCTAATCAATATGGTTTTTATGCACCAACTACAATAGAAATAAATTCTATGGGAGACCTTCATTTCCCATGAGGTGTTCACTACTCCACAAGGCCATCATCAACATAATTTCTCTTCATCGTCCCATCCTCCCACCTCCATTCCTTCATCACCTCTTGCTGATCATACATCTCCATCCACTCACATTCCTTCACCCCATGATGACCCTCCTTCATCACCTTCCCAAAACCCTTCACCCTCATCTCATGAAACCACAACATTAAACAACGAAGAGAGTAATGAAACAAATGGGAGTGAGGAAGATGGCAGTGAGACAGATGGAAATGAGATGGTTAACATAGAACCTTTTCCTTTGACCTACCAAAGGGGAAATAGGCATGTGTTTTTTTCCCTTAGAGGCAAGTGTCCATACCTTCATCATCGACAAAGCAGCTTGATAGAGGTAAAGAAAAGGTTGTAGAGCAAGACATTGATGACAAAGAGGATGAACATGAGACTGAACAAGAATTTTAGCTAATTCACGTTGATAGTGATGCTGAGAATGAGGAGAGGATAAAAAACATGTTGCTCAAGAGCAAGGATGCCCAGATTAGAGAGATACAAACCAATATTGTTAGGGCTAACAATGTAATAAACTTCCTTGAGCTAGAAAACCAGCGGTTAGAGACAGAGAAAGCGATCTATGAGATCAAAGCTATCAGAGCTCGGAAAGAGGCTACAAAAGCCAAATAAAAGCTAGATGAAACCTCGGGCACTCTTTATAGCAGTGAGGATGAGGAAGAACAACTTCCTAGGAAGAGGCCAAGGACAATTTGTTTGAAGAAGGCTTTAGCCAAGGAAAGAGAGCAAGAGACAGCATTGGCAGAGAAGCTCACTCCAAGTGAGTTGCCTGGTATGGAGATCAAATATGGTAGGGAAACCTGGCTAGAAAGAGCCAATATACACCTAGAAGAACAACTTGATAAGGCACAAAGGAACATTAACATACAAAAGAAGATGGCAAAGCATTATGCAATGAGGAACAAAATTGCAAGGGCCAAGCTCAAAAGAGCCCTTGCAAAGATTCAAGTCCTAAAAGAGGCAAAGGAGAAAGACAAGATAGATATCCTTGTTGATGTATTCCTTCAAGCTTCCTAAACATTATCAACAAGTTAAAATTAAATTTTGACACATTTTTGTACTTTTTGAAATTTTGACAGTTAGCCAGCAGAAAAAGTGCCAAGTGCGCAGTGCCATTGGTAATGTGTTCTTTTTTGGGGCACCCAATTGAGGAAAAATTTACATTTTCATGATCCTTAGGCCAAGGAAATCACCCTTAGAAATTTCAAGTCAATTGGAGTAGAAAGCGTCCCTCAAAAGGGCCAAAAACAAGAAATAAATCATCTTTCTGCCCTCCTTTTAGCACTGGCGCTACGCCTTGTGCAGTATTTGGAGAATGGATTTTTGAAAAGAAAAGTGGACACCATTCTAGAAAAAAAAGGCATATTTGGAAACTAGACAGGATAGGTTTTCCAATGAGCTATCATGGAGCTCATTTGGACATCGGGAAGGCCTCCAAATATCAGTTGCAATAGAAAAAATGTTTCCATATTTGGCGCTACGCCCTTGGCCTGGCGCTGCGCTGTTGAACCTTGGCATTGCGCCCTTGCCAGAAAGTCAAAAAAGGACACAAGGAGTAAATGAAAACGATATTTTGAAGGCTTAATAGGAAAATATCTCCAAAATTAGTTGAGGAGTTATCGTTAGGAGTTATTTTTGCATTTATGAGTTTAGGATATTTGTGCCTTGTGCCTTGCGTGGTCTCATAGGAAAAAAATGACTTGTGTAATTAATGAAATTTTGGAACCCTAACCAAGGTTTTACTCCTCCTTTTCAAGTTAAATACTGCATGGAGGCTTCATGTTTATTGTTGGTTTATTGTTGAGCTCAATATCATATACTTGGAGTTGTGAAGAAATTAGCTTTGGAGTTGTCTGAATGTTTTGATTTGAATGGAAATGGAGAAAGCACATTTGTAAGATTCATGAACATGGTTACTGGTGATGTTGTTCTAATCTAGTACTTATCTTCTTATGTTTCCCATATTGTGCATATTTCTCTTGCAATATAATAGAAAATTTAGCTTAAGATATGTTGTTAGAGGCACCTTAAGTCTGTCTGCTTCTATTGCTCTAATGTTTTCCTTTGCTAGGTCAGATTAGAGAATTATTAATCGCTCTCTAGTTCCACTTAGCTTGTTATCTCAAGAATGGTTCAATGGATTCATGTCAAAGAGGTTTATGGTATACCATGTCCTTTGGTGCAGCTTAAAACGTTGTTTTTGAGGTATTTCTTTGAAGTGTTTCTTATTAGGGTTTAGGCTAAAGAAGTTTATGGTTTTCCTTGTCTTTGGTCTATCTTAAAAATTCATTTCAAGGGTCTTTGAAGAGTCTGATTAAAGAATTTAGGAGTTCCATGCTCTTTGATTATCACTTTCTTGTTATCTTATATATTTTCTTTCTCTGAAGATAAATAACTAGAGATTTTAGGGTTTCCTTGCTCTCTAGGGTTTATTGGATCATTCTTTTATATTTTACTTGGTGAATTTTGACCAGAGAAATTTATGGTGTGCCCTGTCCTTTGGTTATTTCTTTATGCATAGTAAATTTCAAAGCCCTTCTTGTTATAGTATTTGTGAAAGGATTCTTAATTTCCCTTTAAAACTACTACTTTCACAAATTTAATGTTCATTTCACTCAGATAAGCTACTAAGATCCATTTGGCTTTGTTAACTTTCCCTATGAAACACCCTTGATTCATTGTTGTCCTTTTTAAGTCTTTCATTGACCCCATAACCCAATGGTTTGAATCTCTCTCACTCTATCTGTTCTTCTTGACAACCTACCCAACAAAACAGAAAAAAACAAACAAACCCTATGTTTATAAGTAGCCTAAAATCAACATCCTAAGAACAAGCAAGCCATATATTTTTTACAAATATAGGGAGAGCCCTCTCAATGTCCAGTAAGGCTAGGTCCTAGGACTCCAAATATTAGTTTTATGTTACCCTTGTCTATTTGGTCATTTCCAATCTGCCAAATTACAGGGACCTAACATAATGGCGATCACGATGGGACTCTAAGTAAGTAACATCCCAATTACTACTTAAGAACTCAAAAATCCCCTGTCAAACTTAGATAAATCAAGTGTTAGCCAATAATGATATTTGGCTGAATCACGATGGTAACATCATGGTGAACATACTAGGGGACACTCATTAAGAATCTTAGTGTTACATAAAGAGCTCAGAAAACCCAAAAATATCTATAGATTGGTATTCATTTGTTTATGGTGGACAAAAAGAAAATCTTGAAAACACTTAGCATAATCCACCTGGTGAGTTCACTATCTTTCCAGTAGACCTAGTGACTCTATTGTTTGTCACAGACTCCCCTGGGAATGTACTAATCAAACCTGATAGAAGAAGACCTAGTCACCCACCCTGTGAATTCAGTAATATTTCAGATAGATTTGTTTCCAAAACCCTTAAAAAATTTCAGCTTCTATGTGTTGTAGGTCTGAAATATGGCTTCATAAAGAATTTGCACCAGATCTCACCCTGACCCAAATCCTCCTGCAATAGTTAAAAATCGTGAAAGCATCCTTAGGAAGTCTCCTAGATCTAAAAATTCAATTGTTAGTATACCTACCCATGAAGCGAGTCCCCTACCTAAGAACCTTACAGACTTGCTGAATATCTGGTTGTTGATGGTGGACAGCAAAGTTGAGATCTTCCACCTGGCGTCTCCAGTACAACTGTAAATAGAACTAAAGACTCCACAGGTAGAAGACTCTAGACTGGTTGAAAATATGTAGTGACCCTTTTTTATTAACAACAATGGATTCAAGGATACAACAGAGATATGCTCCAATGAACAAAGATCACATCCCTAGATTCCCACACAAAATGCCATGGATAAATTGGGGTAGAAACTTGCCTCTTTTGTTGGGTGTGGAGCCTGACTATCTTGTTTACTTTTTATCACAGCATTGTAACCCTGTACCTTAAAAGGGCCGGCAATGTCGGCTGTAATTAATTGTTGTCATGGGGGGTCCAGGGGGGGGGGGCAGCAGCGCTTTCCAGAGCCCCCCCACGGTGAGGGTTTCGGGGGCAGCGCCCCCGAAGCTAAAAGAAATGTAAAATTTCCTTGTAAAAGTATAGTAATTTCTAGTCAATTTGGGCCATTCATAGGTGGATGATCTGATGGTAGAAGTTATGTTTAGTTTAGGGTTTTTTTCCATGGAAGGCAACCCCCTTGTATATATGAGGGTATTGTGTTGTGAATGTGTATTATGTGTGTATTCTCAGAGTGAGAAACAAATAGGGATACTGTGAAAGAAAACAAAGGATATTACAGTGGATCTTCTATAGGTTTTGTCTCTTCATTTTTGTTGGATAATAGAAAGGAAGGATGAGCTGTTCGGGGTGGACGTAGCCCAAACTAGGTGAACCACGTATATATGTGTCTCTCTAGTTTTATGTGTTTTGTGTGCTTGTATTTTCCGCATATTTTATGTGTTGCATTGCTCTGTAATATTTAATTTTCTAACAACTGGTATCAGAGCTGAAGGTCTATTTGGCTGATAAACTCGTAGGAAAGAAAGGTTCCTGGTTTGAGTGGGAGCAATGGCAGAAGATGGTAAATTTAGGGTCGCAAAATTTAACGACCAAAAATTCCCATTGTGGAAGATGTAGATGGAAGATTATCTGTATCAGAAAGATCTGTACCTACCATTGAGTGGAAAAACAAAGAATTTGACAGCCATGATAGACGCGAAATGGAACATTCTCAATAGAAAGGCACTCAAAACAGTACAGCTGTACCTTGCGGCGTCATTCGTCTTCAATATTTCGAAGGAAACAACAACAGAGGGTTTGATGCAGACATTGAAAAAAATATATGAAAAAACCTCGGCCTCAAACAAGGTATTTCTTATGAAAGGATTATTTAATATGAACATGTCAGAAGGTGGATTTGTTGCAGACAATTTAAACGATTTTAATACAGTTACTAGTCAGTTAATTTCTATAGGGGTAAAATTTTATGATGAAGTTAGGGATATTTTATTTATGTGCTCATTTCTAGAAAGCTGGAATGGTTTAGTTATGGCCATTAGTAACTTTGTCTCTAGATCTAGTAGTTTAAAGTTTGATGATGTTGTCGGTGCTATCCTTAGTGAGGAAATGCGTCGGAAAAGCTCTGGTAAGACATCGAGTAATGCTTTGAGTGCAGAGCCTAGGGGAGGAAGAATGGAAAGAGGAAATAGCTCGAGTTATCACAGTAAATCAAGGAAAGCCAGATCCAAGTCCATATTGGGGATAGTGTGCTGGAAATGTGGAAAGAGAGGACACCTAAAGAAAGATTGTAGATCTTGGAAGGGAAAAGAAGGAGATCCACAGCAAGAAAACAATCATGAAGCAAATGTGACAGGTGATGTGTTACAAGATGCTTTGATTCTTTCTTTCGAAAATGTTACTGATTCTTGGGTTATAGATTCAAGGGCTTCATTCCATGCCACACCTGATAAGAAATATTTTCATGACTATGTTCAAGGAGATTTTGGACAAGTTAGTTTGGATGATGATAAACCCTATAAAATTGTTGGAATGGGTAAAGTTCTTGTAAAACAACAGAATGGAAACCAATGGATACTAAAGGAGGTAAGGCATTTTCCATATCTGAAGAAAAATCTAATTTCAATAGGGCAGTTAGGCAGTGAATGTTGTGTGACAACCTTCACAGATAAAACTTGGAAGGTCACCAAGGGAGCGTTGGTAATAGAAAAAGGTGAAAAGGTTGGTACATTGTATTTATGTAATGGTATTTCTAACTCTGTTAATTATTTAACTTCCAAAGGAGCAGATGCAGGATTATGGCATCATAGGCTTGGACACATGAGTGAGAAGGGAATGAATATTCTTCACTCAAGAAATTTGTTTCCAGGTTTAAAGAATGTTGATTTGGATTTCTGTGAAAATTGCATTTATGGAAAACAAAAGAGAGTCAGATTTATCAGAGTTGGGAAAGAAAAGAAGATCGAAAAACTAGAGCTTGTGCATACAGATGTATGGGGACCTGCTTAGGTATCATCTCTTGGTGGCTCTCGTTATTATGTTACTTTTATTGATGATGAAACTAGAAAAACATGGATTTATTGTATTCAGAATAAATCTGATGTATTTGATACTTTCAAGAAATGGAAAGCTTTGGTTGAGATTGAGACAAGAAAGAAGTTGCAGTGTCTCAGATCAGAAAATGGAGGTGAATATTGCAACAAAGAGTTTGATAGGTACTGCTCAGAGCATGAAATTCTTATAGAGAAGACAGTTCCAAGAATACCACAAGAAAATGGTGTGTCAGAAAGAATGAATAGAATAATCATGGAGCGTGTAAGGTGCATGAGATTGCATGCAGGATTGCCTTTAAAATTTTGGTGAGATACTGTAGATACTACTGTTTATCTAATAAACAGAGGGCCTTCAAGTTCCTTGGATGGTGGTATTCCAGAGGACGCATGGACAGGTAAAAAGGTAAACTACTCTTTTTTAAAGCCTTTTGGCTATGAGGCCTTTGTCCATATTAATAAAGAAAATAGAACAAAGCTTGAGGAAAAATCAAAGAAATGTACCTTTATTGGATATGGTGTTAATGATTTTTTTTATCGCTTATATGATTATGAAAATCACAAAATTATTAGGAGCAGAGATGTAATATTCAATGAAAAGGTCTTGTATAAGAATCAGTTGGAGGAAAAGAAATAGGAAAAAGAAAGCAAGGAATACACAGTTCTTGATGAGATAACTGAAAAAGTAAAGGTGGCTAAAAATAATAATAATCAACAACCACAATAGTAGCAACCACCACAACAACAACAGGCACCTTAAACACTTGAAATTGGTGTTAGAAGATCTACCAGGATAACTAGACCCCCTCAACGATACTCTCCTTCATTATATTATTTATTGCTGACTAATTCTAGTGAACCCGAATGTAATGAAGAAGCAATGCATGTTGAAAGTAGGAAGAAGTGGGAGCTAGCCATGGAAGAAGAAATGGACTCCTTAATGCATAACTAGACTTGGGACTTAGTTAGGTTTCCTTCAGGTAGAACTACATTGCATAATAAATGGGTTTATAGGCTGAAGGAAGAAGATGGAGGAAAACAGAGGTACAAAGCTAGACTTGTGGTGAAGGGGTTTGCACAGAAGAAAGGTATTGATTTTGACAAAATATTTTCTCCTCTTGTTAAAATGACTTCAATCAGAACTATTTTAAGTCTTGTAGCAGTGGAAGATTTAAATCTTGAACAGTTAGATGTAAAGACAACATTTCTCCATGGAGATCTGGAGGAAGAGATCTATATGGAGCAACCAGAAGGATATGAGGTCAAAGGGAAAGAAAAATTAGTGTATGCTTAAAGAAGAGATTGTAGGGTTTAAAACAAGCTCCATGGGTATCTAAAATTTGGACAAAGGTTCATGTCCGAACAAGGTTATACACAGATGACACCTTGATTGCTGTGTTTATTTGAAAAGGAAAAATGATGGCAAACATATTATATTTTTATTTATGGGGGATGACATGATTAAGCGTTTGGTTCAACACATGCAAGGAAATAAATGTGCTCAAAAGAAAATTGGCAAATTCATTTGCAATGAAGGATTTGGGAGATGCCAAAAAAATCCTTGGTATAAGGATAGCTAGAGACAAGAAAAATCGCAAATTAACACTGTCTCAGAATGAGTACATAGAAAAGGTGTTGAAAAGATTTAATATGAGAAATGCAAAACCAGTTAGTACACCTTTTGCTAGCCATTTCAAACTTAGAAAGGAGATGTGCCCCAAGACCTAAGAAGACATGTATTATATGTCTAAAGTTCCATATGCATCAGCAATTGGAAGCTTAATGTATGCAATGGTTCCGCACAAGCCCGATATTGCACACACATGCAAAGGAGCTGCTGGTGGGCAAGCATGAATAATTCAGGAAAAGAAATTACCTGATGAGTAAAATGGATTCTCGCATATTTGAGAAGAGGTTCCAAAAACTGCCATCAGGTGCTTAAGAGGTCCACCTCTACGTGATATGATGTGCAGACATGGCAGGATGATATTGCAGGGAGCACTACAGGATATGTATTTACTGTAGGTGGAACAACTGTCAGTTGGGTTTCAAAAATCCAAAGTGTTGTTGCACTTTCAACAACAGAAGCAGAGTATGTTGCTGCTAAAGAGGCTAGTAAAGAAATGATTTGGTTACAAAGGTTTATGGATGAATTGGGTAAGAAGCATGATATGGGCACACTATACAGTGATAGCCAAAGTGCTATTCATCTTGCAAAGAACTCAGCATTTTATTCCAGGACTAAACACATACATCTCAAGTGCCATTTCATACGGTCAGTATTGGAAGATGGAGAGTTGAAGCTGGAAAATATACACACTAGCCAGAATCCTGCAGATATGCTAACAAAAGGTGTAACCAGGGAGAAACTGAGAACATGCTCAGTTTCAATTGGTCTTCAAGGATGACGATGAAGATGAGAAACAGCCAGTCTGGGGAGGAGCGATTGTCCGTCATCGTGAAGTAGCAAAGAGTTGCTGCAACTGCCCATGTAGATTGTTGCGTGGAGCCCTATATATAAGATTTTGGTATCGGCTAAAATAACATTGGACCCCTATACCTTAAAAGGGGCATCAACGTTGCCTGTAATTAATCGCTGCCATGGGGGGTCTAGGGGGGGGCAGTAGCGCTTTTCGGTGCCCGCCCCCCCTAGCAGGGGTTTTGGGTGCAGCGCCCCCGAAGCTAAAAACAGATGTAAAATTGCCTTGTAAAAGTATAGTAATTTCTAGTCAATCTGGGCCATTCATAAGCGGATGATCTAATGGTAGAAGTCATGTTTAGTTTAGGGTTTTTTTCCCTAGAAGGAAACCCCCTTGTATATATGAGGGCATTATATTTCGGCTGTGTATTATGTGTGTATTCTCAGAGAGAGAAACAAATAGGGATATTGTGAGAGTGATTTGAAATGTGTGAACAAAATATTTCTTATACAGAGATAGATAGTAGGGGCTTTTACTGGTTATTTCACCTTTACTAGAAAGGATGAAACCAGAAGCTTCTGGCCCTCTTACTGGCTCTGCCTAAAGAAATATGAAGTAAACACTAAATAGATCTGGCAATGAAAGTATTTATTTATGTTTGCAAAGTATTCATTAACCAAATTTTATGTGTGAATAAGCAAGTTCAAGCATTCTGTAATGGAAGTAATGTGGTTTGAAGTGCAAAAAATGAGTTTTGATCACTGTATAAGTCTCATTGTGTAAAGTGAACTTATTAAAAATTACTGTTTAATGTAGTAAACTCTGGAAAATAGCAGCAAAAATGCATAGCATAACAGTAAGCATTTGTTTAAGCAGTTCACCCCTCTCTTGGGCTACCTCTACTGGGTCCAAAAACCTCCAAATAGTCTTTTCCCTCTTTCATTAATGCTCAAAATAAGTATTACACTATGAATAAAGCCTCAAATGGCTAAAATAGCTGCAAATTCAGAAACAAAGTGCTGGAAACAGTAAAAATTGACTATTCATTCACCTCAAATGGATAAGTATAGCCCAATACAGCTGATCTTTCACCAAGCCCTGGTGGCTCCACAAGAAAATTCGTTGATAAAATCCCTGACAGAGTGCCCTAATGGCTCTGCAACCTGTTCCAATAGCTTTAGAATGCTTCAATACCCCCAAATCAAAAAATAAATTTCTTCAAAATGACTTCCCTAGCGAAATTTATGGCTAACTGAATTTTTTCCCAGTGTCCCCTTGAAAAGCTCCACTAAATATGGAGCAACTCCAGATAAGCCTGACTAAACTGGAGACAGGCGCTAAATTTGGGTGCTCCACCAAATAGTCTGCCGAAATGGGGGGGATAAAATGTAGGCCCATACAACCGCACCAAACGGAAATCATAAACAAACTTAGAGTTTAATGCGGCATGTTTTAATGTTTAAACCATAATAATTAACCCCCGGCCTAAAAACACGTGACCATGACCCTCCATGAGTTACGCGCCAATTGGTTAAGCTGTGGTTTTGAGCGGATGGTTGTATGTAGGAGGGGGCTGGCCCCCTTTCGGGCCCCGCCCAAACCATTTCAACATTCAAATATGATTTCGCGCTGATGATTTAACAAGAACTACCATGGCCCAATGGTCGGGTCGCCCGGTTGGCTCCACCCGACTCGGGTTCGAATCCTGCCGCGTCAAACAAATTTTTGAAATGCAATTTCATTCGAATTCTTGGGGCCATGTGGCTGCCTCCAGGCTGGCCACGTGGTGCCCACTGATTGGTTGCTTCAAGAATATTCTGAAAAATATTTTGTGGAATATTCCACAGAATGTTCCTAGAATATTTTGTGGAATATTCTTTTTTTAATAAAATATTTTGTAAAGTCCATTTGGCCATTTGTTTTACTGAAATTAAGAAAATTCAAAGTTGAATAACTTTCTCATACATCATCGGTTTTTAGTGTCGTTCACTTCTACAAGATCATTTTTCTGAGCTCTTTCCTGTCGTTCTAGTTTGGACCAATTCTGAGCAACTAAATTTTTGAGCATTTTTCCACAAGAGAGTTGATCTCCTGATCACGCCTCCCAAATGGGAAGCTTTTGGACCCCAAAATCTCTCTAATTAGTGAAACTGATAATGTGGAGACTGATTCTCCACTCTTCCACCCTTGAATAACTGAAAGCTACCCGATTTCATCAAATGAAGTTTTTGAGAAAATGATAAACTGTCTTTGGAATCAACTGATCGACCATTGCTAAGATTGACAGAGTCATGATGAAAATTATTAAAATTTGCAGAATAGAAATTGTAATCTACAGAAAACAAAATTTTTCTACCCTGATCAAAATTCCTAGAAGATTTAAAATAACTTTCACCTTGCAAACTATTCCCATGGTGAATTCTACCATTCTGAAACCAACTTTTTCCCATGCTGAATGATGTGTCCTCCTTGCTTGCACTGCTTTGCTTTGACACTTCATTCACTGCATTGGCTGACCCAAAAGGTAATTTTTGCAACATAAAATGATCTTCTTTAAAAAACAAATTGTTATTAAACTGAGACAAATCATTAGCAACATCATAAAAAGGTGAATGCTCAAAATCTGGTCGTTTCAACATTAACAAAGTTAGACTTTGACTTGCATTAACCTGTCTTTTCAATTGACTTGCATGGAGTAAAGAAGATTCCAGCTTCTTCTTGTGAGCTCTCAAAATGTACTCTTTACCATATTTGAACAAGTGATACTTGTTTTCATGGTGATGAAATATGGCCTTCCTGTCAAATAAGTAAGGACTTCCCAAAACAATACCTGAGATATCAAGCGACACCACATCAAGTTCAACTATGTCAATAAAGTGTGTAGTTATTGCAAAGCACAATATGCACTTCCTTGAAACTTGAAAATTAGCATCCTTGCATATCCACCCAAGTGGATAAGGCTTCGGATGTGGAATGGTCTCAAGTTTAAGCTGCTTGGCCAAGTCTTCAGATATAAGATTCGCTTGTGACCCACTGTCAAATGGTGTGTCAATTTTGGTATGTTTTGAAACTACCCTCAAATGGAAAAGCTCTATCCTCCTCTTTTCTTCATGAGTGTCTTTGTGACAATTCAAAGAGCTAGAACTGGGAATTGTGTCTTGCACCACTTCTTTCCCCTTAATGTTCTTTAAAACCATGGCTATGCTTTTCGTCTCATCTCCTGAGTCTGACCCTAAGTCTAGCTCAACTGTTGCTATAGTTTTCTCCTTTTCTTTGATCTTGTTTTTGTTCTTATATTTTTCTGGTTTCAGTTCAGGATGAAGCTTCCAACAATGATCTTCATCATGAGTTGTCTTTGAACAGTTCTTACAAAACAACTTTCCTTTTTCTTTTCTTGAATTTGAAACTCTCTTCTTTCCTTTGTTTTTGAAATTACTATCCTCATCAAAAGTATTCTTTCCTATAGCTTCTAAATGTGTAGCCTGGACACAGAATTCATCTAAGCTGGTATGATTTAACATTAGAATAGTATCTTGTAGGTAATTGTGCAAACCTCCTATGTATTTTAACAAGGTGTCTTGACTTCGTAAGTCTACCCCAAGTAGAAGTGCTCTCCTTCTAAAATGTTGGGTATAATCTTGCACATTTTGACCCTTAAGTTGCCTAAAATTTTGCTAATTCATGATTGCTTTCTGAATATGAGCAAGAGGATAAAACTGATTCTTAATAGCAGTAATAAAATCATTCCAAGTTAGAGTTATATTACCATGATTTTTGATTTCCTCCCTGGTCTTGGCTTCCCACCAAACCAAAGCTGCTCCATCCATTCTCAAAGAGGCTAATTGGATTTTTGTGTCATCATCATGCAAATTCTGAATTCTTAGATAGACTTCCAGTTGTCTAATCCAGTTATCCAATTTTTCTGCATTCACATCACCATTAAACATAGGCAACTGAAATTTTACATCAAGCTTTAACAAAGGATTTCTAGGAGATGTTTTTGTTTTGTGTGACTTATTAACAGAAGTTGAAGAGGATGATGTGGGGGAAGAGGATGACGAAAGAGAAGAAGGAGATTCTTCAGGAGGGAAGAAAGACAAGGATGAGTCTAAGAAAGGGAATGGAGGAAATGGTGATCTGATGGTAGAAGTTATGTTTAGCTTAGGGTTTTTTTCCCTAGAAGGCAACCCCCTTGTATATATGAGGGTATTGTATTGCGGCTGTGTATTATGTGTGTATTCTCAGAGCGAGAAATAGATAGGGAGATGGTGAGAGAGAACAGAGGATATTAAAGTGGATCTGCTATAGGTTTTGTCTCTTCATTTTTGCTGGATAATAGAAAGGATGGACTAGCTGTTCAGGGTGGACGTAGCCCAAACTAGGTGAACCACGTATATCTGTGTCTCTTTGGTCTTATGTGTTTTGTGTGCTTGTATTTTCCGCATATTTTATGTGTTGCATTGCTCTGTAATATTTAATTTTCTAACAACTGGTATTAGAGCCGAAGGTCTATTTGGCTGATAAACGCGCAGGAAAAAAGGGTGCCTGGTTCGAGTGGGAGCAATGGCGAAAGATGGTAAATTTAGGGTTGAGAAATTTAATGGCCAAAACTTCCCATTGTGGAATATGCAGATGGAATATTATCTGTATCAGAAAGATATGTACCTACCATTGACCAGAAAAACAAAGAAGTCGGCAGCCATGATAGACGCGGAATGGAACATTCTCGATAGAAAGGCACTCGAAATAGTATGGTTGTGCCTTGCGGCATCAGTCACTTTCAATATTTTGAAGGAAACAACAATAGAGGGTTTGATGCAGACGTTGGCGAAACTATATGAAAAACCCTCGGCCTCAAACAAGGTATTTCTTATGAAATGATTATTTAATATGAAAATGTCGGAAGGTGGATCTGTTGCAGACCATTTAAATGATTTTAATACAGTTACTAGTCAGTTAAGTTCTGTAGGGGTAAAATTTGATCATAAAGTTAGGGATTTTTTATTTCTGTGCTCATTTCCAGAAAGATGGAATGGTTTAGTTATGGCCATTAGTAAATCTGTCTCTGGATCTAGTACTTTAAAGTTTGATGATGTTGTCGGTGCTATCCTTAGTGAGAAAATGTGATCGAAAAGCTCTGGTGGGACATCGAGTAATGCTTTGAGTGCAGAGTCTATGGGAAGAAGAATGGAAAGAGGAAAGAGCTCAGGTTATCGCAGTAAATAAAGGAAAGGCAGATCCAAGTCCAGATAAGGGATAGTGTGCCAGAAATGCGGAAAGAGAGGACACCTAAAGAAAGATTGTAGATCTTATAAAGAAGGAGACAACAACAAGAAAAACTTAGCTAAATGTAAGAAAGATGTCAAAAGATGTTTTCATTCTTTCTTTGAAAGTGTTACTACTCTGGGTTGTATATCAGGCCCAATTCCACACACCACAGAAATATTTTCAAGATTATTGCTTTATGGAGATTTTTGGACAAGTTCATTTGGGTGACAAGATAAAACCCTATAAAACGATAAATGGCAGTTCTTGTAAATTGCATTTAATGGACACCAATAGCTAAATGAGGTGGTGTGTATGTTCCGTATCCGAAGAAAAGTATGATTTCTATTGTAGAATTAGGGTGTTGAAGGTTAGGTGACAAACTCACAAGAGTGATAAAACTTGGAAGGTCACCAAAGGAGCGCTGGTAATAGAAAAAGGTGAAAAGGTTGGTACATTGTATTTATGCAATGGTATTTCTAACTCTGTTAATGCTTTAACTTCCAAAGGAGCAGATGCAAGATTATGGCATCATAGGCTTGGACACATGAGTGAGAAGGGAATGAAGATTCTTCACTCAAGAAATTTGTTGCCAGGTTTGAAGAATGTTGATTTAGATTTATGTGAGAATTGCATTTATGGAAAACAAAAGAGAGTCAGATTTCTCAGAGTTGGGAAAGAAAAGAAGAGCGAAAAATTGGAGCTTGTGCATACAGATGTATGGGGACCTGCTCAGGTATCATCTCTCGGTGGCTCTCGTTATTATGTTACTTTTATTGTTGATGCAACTAGAAAAACATGGATTTATTGTATTCAGAATAAATCTCATGTATTTGATACTTCAAGAATGAAAGCGAAGGTTGAATTTGAGACAAGAGTATGAAGTTAAAGTGTCCTGCATCGTAAAATAGAGAAGTACGGTGAAATACCCCACCCAGCTAATGATGAAAGAATTCTGTATGAAGAGGTGCCCAAGAATACCAAGAAAATAACAAACGTAAAGGATGAACATAACAATCATGGAGCGTGCTTAGGTAAAACATTACATGCAGATCATTTTTACAATAAGTAGATGCTATATTACCACCGTTTATCTAATATGGCAGGGCCTCTCCAAGTTCCCATGGTGGTATTCCAGAGGAAGCATGGACAGGTAAAAAGGCAAACTACTCTTTTTTAAATCCTTTTGGTTGTGAGGCCTTTTTCCATATTAATAAAGAAAATAGAACAAATCTTGAGGCAAAATCAAAGAAATGTACCTTTATTGGATATGGTGTTAATGATTTTGGTTATCGCTTATATGATTATGAAAATCACAAAATCATTAGGAGCAGAGATGTAATATTAAATGAAAAGGTCTTGTATAAGAATCAGTTGCAGGAAAAGAAACAGGAAAAAGAAAGCAAGGAATACATAGTTCTTGATGAGATAACTGAAAAAGTAAAGGTTCCTGAAAATAATAATAATCAACAACCACAGTAGCAAAAACCACCACAACAGCAGCAGGCACCTCAAACACCTGAAAGTGGTGTTAGAAGATCTACCACGATAAGTAGACCCCCTGAACGATAATCTCCTTCATTATATTATTTATTGCTAACTGATTCTCGTGAGCCCGAATGTTATGAAGAATAAATGCAGGTTGAAATTAGGAAGAAGTTGGAGCTAGCCATGGAAAAAGAAATGGACTCCTTAATCCATAACCAGACTTGGGACTTAGTCAGGTTTCCTGCAGGTAAAACTACATTGTAGAATAAATGGGTTTATAGGCTGAAGGAAGAAGATGGAGGAAAACAGAGGTACAAATCTAGAATTGTGCTTAAGGGGTGTGCACAGAAGAAAGGTATTGATTTTGATGAAATATTTTCTCCTGTTGTTAAAATGACTTCAATCAGAACTATTAAAGTCTTGTAGCCACGAAAGATTTACATCTTGAATAGTTGGATGTAAAGACAACATTTCTCCATGGAGATCTAGAGGAAGAGATCTATATGGAGAAACCAGAAGGATATGAGGTCAAAGGGAAAGAAAAATTAGTGTGCAAGCTAAAGAAGAGCTTGTATGGCTTAAAACAGGCTCTGAGGTAGTGGTATCTAAAATTTGACAAGTTTATGTCTGAACAAGGTTATACTAGAATTCACTTTGATCATTGTGTTTATTTGAAAAGGAAAAATGATGGCAGCTATATTATATTGTTATTTTATGTAGATGACATGCTTGTTTCAGGGTCTAACATGCAGGAAATAAATGCTCTCAAAATAAAATTGGCAAATTCATTTGCAATGAAGGATTTGGGAGCTGCAAAACAAATCCTTGGTATGAGGATAGCTAGAGACAGGAAAAATCACAAATTAACACTGTCTCAGAATCAATACATAGAAAAGGTGTTGAAAAGATTTAATATGTAGAATGAAAAACCAGTTAGTACACCTTTTGCTAGCCATTTCAAACTTAGTAAGGTTATGTGCCTCAAGACCCAAGAAGACATGGATTATATGTCTAAAGTTCCATATGCATCAATAGTTGGAAGCTTAATGTATGCAATGGTTTGCAGAAGGCCTGATATTTCACATGCAGTGGGAGTTGTAAGCATGTACATTAATAATCCAGGAAAAGAACATTGGATGGAAGTAAAATGGATTATCAGATATTTGAGAGGTACCAAAAATCAAGCATTATGCTTTGGTGGTTCAAACATTTCTGTACAGGGATATGTTGATGTAGATATGGTAGGTGACAAAGATAACAGGAGGAGCACTACATGATATGTATTTACTATAGGTGGAACAACTGTCAGTTGGGTTTCAAAAATCCAAAGTGTTGTTGCACTTTCAACAATATAAGCAGAGTATGTTGTTGCTACAGAGGCTAGTAAAGAAATAATTTGGTTACAAAGGTTTATGGATGAATTGGGTAAGAAGCATGATATCAGAACGTTATGTAGTGATAGCCAAATTTCCATTCATCTTGCAAAGAACTCAACATTTCATTCCAGGACTAAACACATACATCTCAAGTACCATTTCATACGGTCAGTATTGGTAGATGGAGAGTTGAAGTTGGAAAAGGTACACACTAGCTAGAATCCTGCAGATATGCTAACAAAAGTTGTAACTAGGGAGAAACTGGGAATGTGCTCAGTTTCAATTGGTCTTCAAGGATGACGATGAATATGAGGAACAACCATGTCCAAAGAGGAGGCATTGTCCAGCAAATGAAGCAGCGGTGGAGTTGCTACAATCAGTCTCCAAGTGGGAGATTGTTGGGCATGGAGCCTGATTATCTTGTTTACTTTGTATCACAGCATTGGACCCCTGTACCTTAAAAGGGGCAGCAACTCAGCCCATAATTAATCGCTGCCATGGGGGGTCGAGGGGGGGGCGACAACACTTTTCGGTGTGCCCCCCTGGTGGGGGTTTCGGGGGCAACTCCCCCGAAGCTAAAAATAGATGTAAAATTGCCTTGTAAAAGTATAGCAATTGATAGTCAATCTGGGCTGTTCATAAGCGGATTATTTGATGGTAGAAGTTATGTTTAGTTTAGGGTTTTTTTCCCTAGAGGTAAACCCCCTTGTACACATGAGGGTATTGTATTGCAGCTGTGTATTATGTGTGTATTATCGGAGCGAGAAACAGATAGGGAGACTGTGAGAGAGAATAGAGGATATTACAGCGGATCTGTTGTAGGTTTTGTCTCTTCATTTTTGTTGGATAATAGAAAGGAAGAACTAGGTGTTTGGGGTGGACGTAGCCCAAACTAGGTGAAACACGGATATTTGTGTCTCTCTAGTTTTATGTGTTTTGTGTGCTTGTATTTTCCGCATATTTTATGTGTTGCATTTCTCTGTAATATTTAATTTTCTAAAAACTGGTATCAGAGCTGAAGGTCTATTTGGCTGATAAACTCGTAGGAAAGAAGGGTTACTGGTTCGAGTGGGAGCAATGGCGGAAGATGGTAAATTTAGGGTCGAGAAATTTAATGGCCAAAACTTCCCATTGTGGAAGATGCAGATGGAATATTATCTGTATCAGAAAGATCTGTACCTACCATTGAGCAGAAAAACAAAGAATCTGGTAGCCATGATAGACGTGAAATGGAACATTCTCGATAGAAAGGCACTCGGAATAGTACGGTTGTGCCTTGCAGCATCAGTCGCCTTCAATATTTTGAAGGAAAAAACAACAGAGGGTTTGATGCAGGCGTTAGCGAAACTATATGAAAAACCCTCGGCCTCAAACAAGGTATTTCTTATGAAACGATTATTTAATGTGAAGATGTCAGAAGGTGGATCTGTTGCAGACCATTTAAATGATTTTAATACAGCTACCAGTCAGTTAAGTTCTGTAGGGGTAAACTTTGATGATGAAGTTAGGGCTCTTTTATTTCTATGCTTATTGCCAGAAAGCTGGAATGGTTTAGTTATGGCCATTAATAACTCTATCTCTGGATCTAGTAATTTAAAGTTTGATGATGTTGTCGGTGCTATCCTTAGCGAGGAAATGCGATGGAAAAGCTCTGGTGAGACATCGAGTAATTCTTTGAGTGCAGAGTCTAGGGGAAGAAGAATGGAAAGAGGAAAGAGCTCAGGTTATCGCAGTAAATCAAGGAAAGGTAGATCCAAGTCCAGATCGGGGATAGTGTGCTGGAAATGAGGAAAGAGAGGACACCTAAAGAAAGATTGTAGATCTTGGAATGGAAAAGAAGGAGATGCACAACAAGAAAACAATCATGAAGAAAATGTGACAGGTGATGTGTTACAAGATGCTTTTATTCTCTCTTTTGAAAATGTTACTGATTCTTGGGTAGTAGATTCAGGGGCTTCATTCCATGCCACACCTGATAAGAAATATTTTCATGACTGTGTTCAAGGAGATTTTGGACAAGTTCGTTTGGGTGATGATAAACCTTGTAAAATATTTGGAATGGGTAAAGTTCTTATAAAACAATAGAATGGAAACCAATGGCTGCTAAAGGAGGTAAGGCATGTTCCAGATCTGAAGAAAAATCTGATTTCGACAGGGCAGTTAGGCAATGAAGGTTGTGTGACAACCTTCACAGATAAAACTTAGAAGGTCACCAAAGGAGCGCTGGTAATAGAAAAAGGTGAAAACGTTGGTACATTGTATTTATGCAATGGTATTTCTAAATCTGTTAATTCTTTAACTTCCAAAGGAGTAGATGTAGGATTATGGCATCATAGGCTCGGAAACATGAGAGAGAAGGGAATGAAGATTCTTCACTCAAGAAATTTGTTGCCAGGTTTGAAGAATGTTGATTTGGATTTATGTGAAAATTTCATTTATGGAAAACAAAAGAGAGTCAGATTTCTTAGAGTTGGGAAAGAAAAGAAAAGTGAAAAATTAGAGCTTGTGCATACAAATGTATGGGGACCTGCTCAGGTATAATCACTCGGTGGCTCTCATTGTTATGTTACTTTTATTGATGATGCAACTAGAAAAACATGAATTTATTGTATTCAGAATAAATCTGATGTATTTGATACTTTCAAGAAATGGAAAGCTTTGGTTGAGATTGAGACAGGAAAGAAGTTGAAGTGTCTCAGATCACACAATGGAGGTGAATGTTGCAGCAAAGATTTTGATAGGTATTGTTTAGAGCATGGAATTCTCAGGGAGAAGACAGTTCCAAGAACACCACAAGAAAATGGTGTGTCAGAAAGAATGAACAAAACAATCATGGAGTGTGCAAGGTGCATGAGATTACATGCAGGATTGCCTTTACAATTTTGGGTAGATGTTGTATATAATGTTGTTTATCTAATAAGCATAAGGCCTTCAAGTTCCTTGGATGGTGGTATTCCAGAGGAAGCATGGACAGGTAAAAAGGTAAACTACTCTTTTTTAAAGCCTTTTGGCTGCGAGGCCTTTTTCCATATTAATAAAGAAAATATAACAAAGCTTGAGGAAAAATCGAAGAAATGTACCTTTATTGGATATGGTGTTAATGATTTTGGTTATCGCTTATATGATTATGAAAATCACAAAATCATTAGGAGCAGAGATGTAATATTCAATGAAAAGGTCTTGTATAAGAATCAATTGTAGGAAAAGAAACAGGAAAAAGAAAGCAAGGTATACACAGTTCTTGATGAGATAACTGAAAAATTAAAGGCGCCTGAAAATAATAATAATCAACAACCACAGTAGCAGCAACCACCACAACAGTAGCAGGCACCTCAAACACCTGAAATTGGTGTTAGAAGATCTACCAGGATAAGTAAACCCCCTAAACGATACTCTCCTTCATTATATTATTTATCGCTGACTGATTCTGGTGAAAACAAATGTTATGAATAAGAAATGCAGGTTGAAAGTGGGAAGAAGTGGGAGCTAGCCATGAAAAAAAAATGGACTCCTTAATGCATAACTAGACTTGGGACTTAGTCAGGTTTCCTGCAGGTAAAACTACATTACAGAATAAATGGGTTTATAGGTTGAAGGAAGAAGATGGAGGAAAATAGAGGTACAAAGATAGACTTGTGGTGAAGGGGTGTGCACAGAAGAAAGGTATTGATTTTGATGAAATATTTTCTCCTGTTGTTAAAATGAATTCAATCAGAACTATTTAAGTCTTGTAGCCACAGAAGATTTACATCTTGAACAGTTGGATGTAAAGACAACATTTCTCCATGGAGATCTAGAGGAAGAGATCTATATGGAGCAACCAGAAGGATATGAGGTCAAAGGGAAGGAAAAATTAGTGTGCAAGCTAAAGAAGAGCTTGTATGGCTTAAAACAGGCTCCAAGGCAGTGGTATCTAAAATTTGACAAGTTTATGTCTGAACAAGGTTATACTAGATGTCACTCTGATCATTGTGTTTATTTGAAAAGGAAAAATGATGGCAGCGATATTATATTGTTATTGTATGTAGATGACATGCTTGTTGCAGGGTCTAACATGCAGGAAATAAATGTTCTCAAAATAAAAATGGAAAATTAATTTTCAATGAAGGATTTGGGAGCTGCAAAACAAATCCTTGATATGAGGATAGCTAGAGACAGGAAAAATCGCAAATTAATACTGTCTCAAAATCAATACATAGAAAAGGTGTTGAAAATATTTAATATGCAAAATGCAAAACTAGTTAGTACACCTTTTTCTAGCCATTTCAAACTTAGTAAGGTTATGTGCCCCAAGACCCAAGAAGACATGGATTATATGTCTAAAGTTCCATATGCATCAATAATTGGAAGCTTAATATATGCAATGGTCTGTACAAGGCCTGATATTGCACATGCAGTGGGAGTTGTAAGAAATTACATTAGTAATCCAGGAAAGGAACCTTGGATGGAAGTAAAATGGATTCTTAGATATTTGAGAGGTGCCACAAATCAAGCATTATGCTTTGGTGGTTCAAACATTGCTCTACAGGGATATGTTGATGCAAATATGGTAGGAGATAGAGATAACAGTAGGAGCACTACAGGATATGTATTTACTGTAGGTGGAACAACTGTCAGTTGGGTTTCAAAAATCCAAAGTGTTGTTGCACTTTCAACAACAAAAGTAGAGTATGTTGCTACTACAGAGGCTAGTAAAGAAATAATTTGGTTACAAAGGTTTATGGATGAATTGGGTAAGAAGCATGATATGGGAACATTATGCAATGATAGCCAAAGGGCCATTCATCTTGCAAAGAACTCAGCATTTTATTCCAGGACTAAACACATACATCTCAAGTACCATTTCATACGGTCAGTATTGGTAGATGGAGAGTTGAAGCTGGAAAAGATACACACTAGCCAGAATCCTCCAGATATGCTAACAAAAGTTGTAACTAGGGAGAAATTGAGAATGTGCTCAGTTTCAATTGGTCTTCAAGGATCATGATGAATATGAGGAAAAACCATGTCCAAAGAGGAGTCATTGTCCAGCAAATGAAGCAGTGGTGGAGTTGCTAAAATCAGTCTCCAAGTGGGAGATGGTTGGGTGTGGAGCCTGATTATCTTGTTTACTTTGTATCATAGCATTGGACCCCTGTACCTTAAAAGGGGCAGCAATGCAGCCCGTAATTAATCGCTTCCATGGGGGGTCCAGGGGGGCGGCAATGCTTTTCGGTGCTCCCCCTGGCGGGGGCTTCGGGGGCAGCTCCCCCTAAGCTAAAAATAGATGAAAATTTGCATTGTAAAAGTATAGAAATTGATAGTCAATATGGGCCGTTCATAGGCGGATGATCTGACCATAGAAGTTATGTTTAGTTTAGGGTTTTTTTCCTTAGAAGGCAACCCCCTTGTACAAATGAGGGTATTGTATTGCGGCTGTGTATTATGTGTGTATTCTTGGAGCGAGAAACAAATAGGGAGACTGTGAGAGAGAATAAAGGATATTACAGCGGATCTATTGTAGGTTTTGTCTCTTCATTTTCACTGGATAATTGAAAGGAAGGAATGGCTGTTCGGGGTGGACGTAGCCCAAACTGGGTGAACCATGTATATTTGTGTCTCTATGGTTTTATGTGTTTTGTGTGCTTGTATTTTTCGCATATTTTATGTGTTGCATTGCTCTGTAATATTTAATTTTCTAACAACTGGTATCAGAGCCAAAGGTCTATTTGGCTGATAAACTCGCAAGAAAGAAGGGTTCCTGGTTCAAGTGGGAGCAATGGCGAAAGATGGTAAATTTAGGGTCAAGAAATTTAACTGCCAAACCTTCCCATTGTGGAAGATGCAAATGGAAGATTATCTGTATTAGAAAGGTCTGTACCTACCATTGAGCGAAAAAACAAAGAAGCCGACAGCCATGACAGATGTGGAATGGAACATTCTCGATAGAAAGGCACTCGAAACAGTAGGGTTGTGCCTTGCGGCGTCAATATCCTTCAATATTTCGAAGGAAACAACAACAGAGGGTTTGATACAGACATTGGTGAAACTATATGAAAAAACCTCGGCCTCAAACAAGGTATTTCTTATGAAACGATTATTTAATATGAAGATGTCAGAAGGTGGATCTGTTGCAGACCATTTAAATGATTTTAATATAGTTACCAGTCAGTTAAGTTCTGTAGGGGTAAAATTTTATGATGAAGTTAGGGCTCTTTCATTTCTGTGCTCATTGCCAGAAAGCTGGAATGGTTTAGTTATGGCCATTAGTAACTCTATCTCTGGATCTAGTACTTTAAAGTTTGATGATGTTGTCGGTGCTATCCTTAGCGAGGAAATGCAATGGAAAAGCTCTAGTGAGACATCAAGTAATGCTTTTAGTGCAGAGTCTAGGGGAAGACGAATGGAAAGAGGAAAGAGCTTGGGTTATCACTGTAAATCAAGGAAAGGTAGATCCAATTCCAGATCAGGGATAGTGTGCTGGAAATGCGAAAGAGAGGACACATAAAGAAATATTGTAGATCTTGGAAGGGAAAAGAAGGAGATGCACAACAAGAAAAAAATCATGAAGAAAATGTGACAGGTGATGTGTTACAAGATGATTTGATTCTTTCTTTATAAAATGTTACTGATTCTTGGGTTGTAGATTCAGGGGCTTCATTCCACGCCACACCTGATAAGAAATATTTTCATGACTATGTTCATGGATATTTTGGACAAGTTCGTTTGGGTGATGATAAACCCTGTAAAATTGTTGGAATGGGGAAAGTTCTTGTAAAACAACAGAATGGAAACCAATGGATACTAAAGGAGGTAAGGCATGTTCCAGATCTGAAGAAAAATCTGATTTCAACAGGGCAGTTAGGCAGTGAAGGTTGTGTGACAACCTTCACAGATAAAACTTGGAAGGTCACCAAAGGAGCGTTGGTAATAGAAAAAGGTGAAAGTGTTGGTACATTGTATTTATGCAATGGTATTTATAACTCTGTTAATGCTTTAAATTCCAAATGAGAAGATGTAATATTATGGCATCATAGGCTCGGACACATGAGTGAGAAGGGAATGAAGATTCTTCACTCAAGAAATTTGTTGCCAGGTTTGAAGAATGTTGATTTAGATTTTTGTGAAAATTGTATTTATGGAAAACAAAAGAGAGTCATATTTCTCAGAGTTGGGAAAGAAAAGAAGAGCAAAAAAATAGAGCTTGTGCATACAGATGTATGAGGACCTACTCACGTATCATCTCTTAGTGGCTCTCATTATTATGTTACTTTTACTGATGATGCAACTAGAAAAATATGGATTTATTGTATTCAGAATGAATCTGATGTATTTGATACTTTCAAGAAATGGAAAGCTTTGGTTCAGACTGAGATAGGAAAGAAGTTGAAGTGTCTCAGATCAGAAAATGGAGGTGAATATTGTAGCAAAGAGTTTGATAGGTACTGTTCAGAGCATGGAAGTCTCAGAGAGAAGATAGCTCCAAAAACACCACAAGAAAATGGTGTGTCAGAAAGAATGAACAGAACAATCATGGAGCGTGCAAGGTGCATGATATTGCACGCAGGATTGCCTTTACAATTTTGGGCAGATGTTGTAGATACTGTAGTTTATCTAATAAACAGAGGGCCTTCAAGTTCCTTGGATGGTGGTATTCCAGAGGAAGCATGGACAGGTAAAAAGGTAAACTACTCTTTTTTAAAGCCTTTTGGTTGTGAGGCCTTTGTCCATATTAATAAAGAAAATAAAACAAAGCTTGAGGAAAAATCAAAGAAATGTACCTTTATTGGATATGGTGTTAATGATTTTGGTTATCGCTTATATGATTATGAAAATCACAAAATCATTAGGAGCAGAGATTTAATATTCAATGAAAAGGTATTATATAAGAATCAGTTGTAGGAAAAGAAATAGGAAAAGGAAAGCAAGGAATAAACAGTTCTTGATGAGATAACTGAAAAAGTAAAGGTGCCTGAAAATAATAATAATCAACAACCACAGTAGCAGAAACCACTGCAACAGCAGTAGGCACCTCAAACACCTGAAAGTGGTGTTAGAATATCTACCAGGATAAGTAGACCCCCTGAACGATACTCTCCTTCATTATATTATTTATTGCTGACTGATTCTGGTGAACCCGAATGTTATGAAGAAGTAATGCGGGTTGAAAGTAGGAAGAATTGGGAGCTAGCCATGGAAGAAGAAATGGACTCCTTAATGTATAACCAGACATGGGACTTATTCAGGTTACCTACAGGTAAAACTACATTGTAGAATAAATGGGTTTACAGGCTAAAGGAAGAAGATGGACGAAAACAGAGGTACAAAGCTATACTTGTGGTGAAGGGGTTTTCACAGAAGAAAGGTATTGATTATGATGAAATATTTTCTCCTGTTGTTAAAATGACTTCAATCAGAACTATTTTAAGTCTTGTAGCAGTGGAAGATTTAAATCTTGAACAGTTAGATGTAAAGACAACATTTCTCCATGGAGATCTGGAGGAAGAGATCTATATGGAGAAACTAGAAGGATATGAGGTCAAAGGCAAAGAAAAATTAGTGTGCAAGCTAAAGAAGAGCTTGTATGGCTTAAAACAGGCTCCAAGGCAGTGGTATCTAAAATTTGACAAGTTTATGTTTGAACAAGGTTATACTAGATGTCACTCTGATCATTGTGTTTATTTGAAAAGGAAAAATGATGGCAGCTATATTATATTGTTATTGTATGTAGATGACATGCTTGTTGCAGGGTCTAACATGCAGGAAAAAATGTTCTCAAAATAAAATTGGAAAATTCATTTGCAATGAAGGATTTGGGAGCTGCAAAACAAATCCTTGGTATGAGGATAGCTAGAGAAAGGAAAAATCACAAATTAACACTGTCTTAGAATGAATACATAGAAAAGGTATTGAAAATATTTAATATGCAGAATGTAAAACCAGTTAGTACACCTTTTGCTAGCCATTTCAAACATAGTAAGGAGATGTGCCCCAAGACCCAAGAAGACATGGATTATATGTCTAAAGTTCCATATGCATCAATAGTTGGAAGCTTAATGTATGCAATCGTCTACACAAGGCTTGATATTGCACATGCAATGGGAGTTGTAAGCAGGTACATGAATAATCCAGGAAAAGAACATTGGATGGTAGTAAAATGGATTCTCAGATATTTGGGAGGTACCAAAAATCAAGCATTATGATTTGGTGGTTCAAACATTGCTCTACACAGATATGTTGATGCGGATATGGTAGGTGACAGAGATAACAGGAGGAGCACTACAGGATATGTATTTATTGTAGGTGGAACAACTGTCAGTTGGGTTTCAAAAATTTACTGTAGGTGGAACAACTGTCAGTTGCACTTTCAACAATAGAAGTAGAGTATGTTGCTGCTACAAAGGCTAGTAAAGAAATAATTTGGTTACAAAGGTTTATGGATGAATTGGGTAAGAAGCATGATATGGGAACTGTTAGCCCCCCTATAAATTTTTGACAAGCAAACAGGGGGCTAAAATTTTTCTGAGCCTTCAAGGAATGCATTTCCTCTGAAAACACATCATCCTTGAAATCTCCTATACCCTTCCCTTTGATAAATTCGCTCTGTTGACTCCCATTATAAAGTCTCACTGATTGCAAAAATTTGTGCTCCAAAAGGCCTACATCTGCCCCTTGTACCCCTGCAGAATGCCCCATTTTAACCTTTTTTTTCCCCTTTTAAAATTCCCCTCTGATCCCTTAAATCCTCCCAAAATCCCCTTTACATCTTGCACACACGCCTTGTTTGGCCTATTTTCCCTTTTTTCCCTCTATCGTTACCTATTTCTGCCCTCAAATTTCATTAAAATGGGCCAAAATCCATTTTCCACCTTATGAGGTCTTAGCCCCTTCGGCTAGCCCCTAAAACCGTCTCCCCTCATGTGATCTGGGTGCTAGAACCACCCGCCAGCCCGAAAGGCGCTTATCTCAAATAAGTATCGGGAGCGTCGTGAGCCATCAATCTACACCAATCGGACTGTCATCGCGAGCACCATAGCGTCCATCACTCAACCCTTTCACCACTAGTTCGTCGCATCAAAACCGTTCATTTACCCACAGATCAACAGTCCACGATACATTTTGCTTGGTGGTCCCCGCAATGCGCACTGTTCATAAACCACTGGTTTCTATTGCACCGCATTTGGAGGATGTGCGGTAATTTTATTTTCGGAACGATTCCACTCACTGCCCGACACATGGCTCCATCACTATTTCAAAACCACCCCCCATTGCATGTTATCGTTTAGCATTTGACCTTGCGCGATATGCATATACAGCGTCTGATCTGCGATCGTCCATCCAACGGTCCTCGCACTGCGAAGTTGCACAGGGAATAGCCCAAGGCAACCGTACCCCTGGCCCACCATCTGTCGCCCTCCGATGCATTTTCAGCCATCAATCTCCTCCTGAGATTGGACGGTCCAGATTCAATCGCCCTTTGCCATGTCCCCAGCCATCAATCTCCTCCTGAGATCGGACGGTCCAGATTCGATTGCATGTCTGGCCGTTGACCGGTCCTGCCACGTCACCATTCCACATGTTTTCATCACTTTTTCGCCGATCCCTATATAAATTCGCTCAAAGGTCAAGTTTTGATGTTTTACATTGAAATTTCCATCTCGACGTCTTCCAGTGCATTTCTCACCATTCCACGTTTTTCCTCCACAATATCCTCTGCATGCATCGTCATCAACCATGCCACGTCGCCATTTTTATAGTCATCCACAACATCCCACCCCATGCATGGATTTTCTTAACATGTTTACGTGTTTTGCAGGGTTTCAGGTGGTGAAAACCACCATGGTTCACATTCACTGTTGCAGTGGCATAGACTGCAAGAGAGGACCATTTTGAGGGTTTGAATTTATAAAGAAAGCCTGGGAAGGAGCCATGATAGGGTGTGCATTCAAAGAATGCAGCTAAATCTCTGTCAAACCTTCCAGAGCCATTTAAACGCAGAATTTGCAGACAGAGAGTATCAGTGGAACAGAAGAAAGTTCAAGGCACGTAATTGAAGATTTTTGAGCCTTTTTTCAGGGATATAGAAGGCAAAGGTACTAGTTTGAAGACCTCGAGGATCAATCAGAAGGTCCAAGGTACAGAAAATAACACTAAATGGTTTTCACATCAACAAAAGGTTCTTTCCATAAAGGATGATGCGCCCATACAGTTCTCATCCTATGCTGTGTTCTAGAGAGATTTTCTAGCCGTGACAACAGTCTTATGCTACCAGCACATTAGTTATGCAGTATGGCAGACCCTAGCATCATTATTCTTCCTTTTTGTGTAATTCACCAAAACACTGCAGCAAGTACATCAGAGAAATACCTAGAAGTAAATTATAGTCTGACGAAGACCATTCTTCTCATCCAAAGAGTACCAGAGATAAATGCTCATAATTTAAAACTAAACAAGGATTCGACCCTCTCCCTCTTCTGAGTTTTAATGCTACATTTAGTTCCTCACCTAACTTCTCTGCTCCACTCGAGCTATAAGAATCCTCGAGAACATATTGTAAAGGTTGTTGTTCGGTTGTTACCAATTGTATTTAGAGGGATTCAGTTTTGACTGTTAGAACAGTTTTGGGAGAAAATAGCAGAGTAGTTTGTATTGTAGTAGGATCGGAGGAGAAGTTTGGATTGTAACAGCCATTGAGCTCATTGTATGTGACTGGTTTTGCATCAATTAATTGAGCACATTTCACAAGATCCTGGTCTATTACTATTGGTGATGTTTTTTCTAACACTGTTTATTACATTTTCATACTGTTTCATTTTCTGCTGGCTTGCATCAGAAATCTGGCATAGGATTTATCCTTGTTAGGTACCCTATGTCTCTACTCTCCTTGCCTTCAATGTTTTCTTTTGTATGTGTTATCTAAGGGTTGATTTCATTTAACTTAACCAGTGTAGTAGTTCCATATGCTGCTAGCTGATGTATGAATTAATGAAATCTATCTTTAGTTGTTCTTGTTGGGTTTAAGCTGGAAGATTTGGGAACACTAGGGATTAGAGTTAGCCCTTTCCACTAGGATCCTTGTGCGACCAGATGGCCTTTCTAAGATCTCTTGCTGGTGTCAAAGCATTGAAGGCTCAAAGTCATTCTCTGATCTATAGACCCTGGCTCTGTTAAACTTATCTCTGTTTTTCCCTTGGAGCATGCTAAAGCTGACCTAAAGTTAAATGACCTCTAGTCCGATCTATAATCTATCCCTTTGTCCCTCCATTGAAAGCTGTCTTTGAGTATGTCCAAGCATGTATGGATTTAAATGAGCTCTAACCTGATCTATAGACAGAAATTGGGTTGCTTTCCTTATTTCACTTTCAATCCTTAATGTTCCATCCCACCATCTATCTAAAAAGATCCTTTAGTATAGATGACTTGCCCTCTGAAAGCCTGGGCTATTTGTTGCAAGTAATTCCATTTCATGACTCCATAGACCAATGGATGGCACTTTCTTGACCTATCCTCTTTGCTGAAACATCCTGCTGTTTTGTTCCTTTTCTCCCATTACTTTCTCAGTCTATGATCTCATGACCAACCCAGCAACCAACCAACCAAATCATTTTAAACCCCCTTTGTGCTTCATACCTAGCCTAAAATCTCATTTTGAGCTTCAAAGATATACAATTCTTTGTTTTATTGGAGAGATCCCTCTCCGAGTCCAGGAGGGCTAGATCCTAGGGCACCAAAGTGGTTATGATGTTGTCTCATCTTTTGATCTTGCCAATCTGGCCAAAACATGGGAACCCCAACATAATGGTGACTCCACTGGGGAAGAGACCACTTTTCCTTTAGATTAGATTTTAATTGCTGATGGTGGACAACATCCTGCTCCAAATAGTCAAATTCATCCACCTAGCGACTCCACACTCCGTATGATCCAAAGACCTGATGACTCCACTGGCGGAGGAATCTGAACTGGTTGAGAAGAAGTAGTAGCATTCTTTGCAAAGGAATGAATCCAAACATGGATAGGGATACAAAGTATGATGCTTTGTATGACCAATTATATGAATTAACAGAAACTTTTGGTAAAGTGCTGGAAATGTACATGGCTAGTCTGAATGAAAATGATGATTATTTAGAATAGCCCGTGCCTCTTCCAGAACAAGAACAAACTCAAGACCGAGAAGATGAGAAAGACATGTACGATGCTCAAGAATCTGTAGAAGACGAAGAGGAAAGTGATCAGGAACTGCCTGATTTCTTACCTATGTCTTGTGTTACGTTGACTAGAGAATATCAAAACCTAATAGCAAAAGCTAATAGGGAACACTGCTTTGAGGAAACAAGGGAACACATAGAAGATGCAGAATATGATGTGGAAGAAGAAACCACTCATGAGCCTTGTAGTCTAACTGAGCATCATCAGGTTCATGAGGATTTTCTTGAATCAAAGAGAGATCAAGAAACATCAGAAGATCCTCAAGATTTCCATGCAAGCACAACTGAAGATATTCTAGAAGAGGTTCAAGAAGACATCCTGCCTCCAAATTAGCTAGTACAAGAAACAGAGAGCTACTTCAATTCTGCACAAAGGAACACAAAACAATATTCTCCTTTAACAGAAGAAGAGATTGATCAGATACTAAATCAACAGTCCACCTCAAAAATCTTCTATGGAACACATACTCTTGCCCATTCATCTTATGGGTTTGATTGTACAGATCCAGAAAGCTCCTCTGTGGATCAAAGCGAAGAAGAACCTGCTGATAATCCAGTATGCTCGGTTGGTAGCATTACTTATATTCATGATTTTCCTATTTTTGATCTATCTGATGATGATGTTTTCCATACAAAAGGTAATATTGCAGGGTCATCATTAGTAGATTTATGGGAGGAAAATCAATTCCCTTTACTTGCAGAAACTAATGAGCCAATGCAATCAATTTATGACACTTGTGGGGAGAGCTACGATAGTATAATAGTATATGAAGATTCCTTGAATCTTCATTCTACTTTACCACAGATCATTAGTGAGACTTGTAACTAACATATTTTCCTTTCAGAAGATGAGGAGGAAAGAAAAGAAGAGATTCTTGAGCAAGGTGAAAACAAGGAACCTTCTCTTGACATAGAGGAAGAAATAGACCAAACCCCTGCTCAAGAATACATGGATATTTTCACAGAGCTTAGCACCTCAGAGCAGAACATATCAAAGCTCCAAGAGGAATTAGCTGCAATATATGATGAGTCCTCCATTTTAGAAAATGAAGAAGATGAGGGAGATTCTCTCCCTTAAGAGAGTCTTCTTCTTGATTCAGTGGAAGAACAAGAAATCATGGTTGAAGCCTCCCTGCCAAATATTCACAACCATGTATCTTTTCATGATCCTTATGTTCACTTCCTGCAAACATTTGAAGAAGGATCAAAAGTATTTTTGAGCAACACGTTGCAGACAGAAAGAAATTTTTTTAAAGCTGCTATTGTGGAACAAAAAGAGCTGGAGCAGCCCTACTTATCCAACATGTTCAAGGAGTTGAGCAAGAAAGACTAGCCATGGGATCACTTGATGGAATGGTTACATTGGAAGACAATGTTTGTAAGCTAGACTTGTAAATAGTCTAGTTAGAGTAGGGTAGGTAGGAAAAGCTCAATAAAGCTTAGTCTGTGAGCATGTAGTTAGTTGTTTTTAATTTCTGCAAAGTCTAGCAAGCCAAACAATATAATCCTAGCTTGACTGTTTGTTTTTTAATTGTTGTCCTAGAATGTAGAGAAGAAGTCTGCTAGACAGTTTAATCCTAGCAGACAATAGTCTAGGTAGAGAACTATGAGGCCAACAGTCTAATATGGTCTCATGGAGAAATAAGGGTAGAAGTAGAATAGGTTTATTTTCCTGCTTGTAAAAATTGATGATGTAAAGGGTCTGGTAGTTCAAATGCACCCTAGAAGAAAAATGCTAGGATTGTAGGGTGGGTAGGTAGATTGTTTGGGAATGTTTCTGCTAATCTATCATATTTGTGGCAACTGAAAATCAAGGAAGAAATATGGCTCAAGGTACCAGGCATCTGGCCTACTCCAAAGATCTATTCTCTAAATTCTTGACTTCTTCAAGAAGAATCCATCCCCATGTGGAGCCACTATTAGCCCCCCTATAAATTTTTGACAAGAAAACAGGGCACTAAAATGTTTTTGAGCCTTCAAGGAATGCATTTCCTCTAAAAACACATCATCCTTGAAGTCTCCTATGCCCTTCTCTTTGATAAATTCCCTCTGTTGACTCCCATTATAAGGTCTCATTGATTGCAAAAATTTGTGCTCCAAAAGGTCTACATCTACCCCTTGTACCCCTGCAGAATGCCCCATTTTAACCTTTGTTTTCCCCTTGTAAAATTCCCCTCTGATCCCCTAAATCCTCCCAAAATCCCCTTTACATCCTGCATACACCCCTTGTTTGGCCTATTTTCCCCATTTTCCCTCTATCATTACCTATTTCTACCCTCAAATTTCATTAAAATGGGCCAAAATCCATTTTCCACCTTATGAGGTCTTAGCCCCCTTCGGCTGGCCCCTAAAACTGTCTCCCCCCATGTGATCTAGGTGCTAGAACCACCCGCTAGCCCGAAAGGCGCTTATCTCAAATAAGTATCGAGAGCATCATGAGCCGTCGATCTACACCGATTGGATGGTCATCGCAAGCTCCATAGCATCCATCACCCGACCCTTTCACCACCAATTCATTACATCACAATCGTTTGTTTACCCACAGATCAACGGTCCGCGGTACATCTCGCCTGGTGGTCCCCGCAATGTGCACTATTCATAAACCACCGGTTTCCATCGCACCGCGTTTGGAGGATGGGCGGTAATTTTATTTTGGAGTGATTCCACTCACCGCCCGACACGTGGCTCTGTCACTATTTCAAAACCGCCCCCCCCATCGCGCGTTATCGTTCATCATTTGACTTGGCGCGATATGCATATACACCGTCCAATCTACGATCGTCCATCCAACAGTCCTCGCGCCACGAAGTTGCACGGGGGATAGCCCAAGGAAACCATACCCCTGGCCCACCATCCGTCCCCCTCCGATGCATTTTCAGCCGTCGATCTCCTCCCAAGATCAGACGGTCCAGAGATTCAATTGCCCTCTGCCATGTCCCCAACCATCAATCTCCTCCTAAGATAAGACGGTCCAGATTCAATTGCATGTCCCACCATTGACTAGTCTCGTCACGTCACCATTGCACGTGTTTTTATCACTTTTTTGCCCGTCCCTACATAAATTCACTCAAAGGTCAATTTTTGATGTTTTACATTGAAATTTCCATCTCGACGTCTTCTAGTGCATTTCTCACTCTTCCACTTTTTTCCTCCACAATATCCTCTACATGCATCATCGTCAACCGTCCCACGTCGCCATTTTTGCAGTCATCCATAGCATCCCACCCCATGCATGGATTTTCTTAACATGTTTACATGTTTTGCAGGGTTTCAGGTGGTGAAAACCACCGTGGTTCATAGTCACTATTACAGTGGCACAGAGCACAAGAAAGGACCATTTTCAGGGGTTGAATTTATGAAGAAAGCCTGGGAAGGAGCCATGATAGGATGTGCATTCAAACAACGCAGCTAAAACTCTGTCAAACCTTCCAGAGCCATTTAAACGTAGAATTTTTAGACAAAGAGTATCAGTGGAACAACAAAAGGTTCAAGGCATGTAATTGAAGATTTTTGAGCCTTTTCTCATGGATTTAGAAGGCAAAGGTACCAGTTCGAAGACCCCAAGGATCGATCAGAAGGTCCAAGGTACAGAAAATAATACTAAAGGGTTTTCACATCAGTAGAAGGTTCTTTCCATAAAGAACGATGCGCCCATACAGTTCTCATCCTATGCCGCGTTCTAGAGAGATTTTCCAGCCCTGAAAATAGTCATATGCTACCAGCGCATTAGTTATGTAGTATGGCAGACCCTAGCATCATTATTCTTCCTTTTTGTGCAATTCACCAGAACACTGCAATGAGTAAATCAGAGACATACCTGGAAGTAAATTACAGTCTGATGAAGACCATTCTTCTCATCCAAAGAGTACCAGAGATATATGCTCAGAATTTAAAACTGAACGAGGCTTCGACCCTCTCCCTCTTCTGAGTTTTATTACTACATTTAGTTCCTCACCTACCTTCTCTGCTCCACTCAAGCTATAAGAATCCCCAAGAACATATTGTAAAGGTTTTTGTTTGGTTGTTGCCGATTGTAGTTAGAGGGATTTAGTTTTGACTATTAGAACAGTTTTTGGAGAAAGTAGCAGAGTAGTTTGTATTGTAGTAGGATGGGAGGAGAAGTTTGGATTGTAACAGCCATTTAGCTTAGTGTATGTGACTGGTTTTGCATCAATTCATCGAACACATTTCACAGGATCCTGGTCTATTACTATTGGTGATTTTTTTTTCTAACATGGTTTATTACATTTTCATACTGTTTCATTTTCTGTTGGCTTGCAGCAGAAATCTGGCATAGGATTTACCCTTGTTAGGTACCCTATGTCTCTGCTCTGCTTGCCTTCAATGTTTCTGTTGTATGTGTTATCTAAGGGTTGATTTCAATTAATTTAACCAGTGTAGTAGTTCCATATGATGCTAGCTGATGTATGAATTAATGAAATCTGTATTTAGTTGTTCTTCTTGGGTTTAAGCTGGAAGATTTGGGAACACTAGGGATTAGAGTTAGCCCTGTCCACTAGGATCCTTGTGCGACCAGTTGGCCTTTCTAAGATCTCTTGCTGATTTCAAAGCATTGAAGGTTCAAAGTCCTTCTCTGATCTATAGACCCTGGCTCTATTAAAATTATCTTTGTTTTTCCCTTAGAGCATGCTAAAGCTGACCTGGAGTTAAATGACATCTGGTCCAATCTATAAGCTGCCCCTTTGTATGTCCATTGAAAGTTGCCTTTGAGTATGTCCAAGTAGGTCTGGAGTTAAATGACCTCTGACTTGATCTATAGATGGAAATTGGGTTGCTTTCCTTCTTTCACTTTCAATCCTTAATGTTCCATCCCACCATCTATCTAAAAAGATCCTTTAGTGTAGATGACTTTCCCTTTGAAAGCCTGGGCTAGTTGTTGCAAGTAATTCCCTTTCATGACTCCAGAGCCCAATGGATGGCACTTTCTTGACCTATCCTCTTTGCTGAAACATCCTGCTGTTTTGTTCCTTTTCTCCCATTACTTTCTCAGTCTATGATCTCATGACCAACCCAGCAACCAACCAACCAAATCATTTTAAACCCCCTTTGTGCTTCATACCTAGCCTAAAATCTCATTTTGAGATTCAAAGATATACCATTATTTGTTTTATTGGAGAGATCCCTATCCGGGTCCCGGAGGGCTATATCCTAGCGCCTGAAAGTGGTTATGATGTTGTCTCATATTTTTGTCTTGCCAATCTGGCCAAAACATGGGAACCCCAACAAGCACGTTATACAGTTATAGCTGAAGTGCCATTCATCTTGTAAAGAGCTCAACATTTCATTCCAGGACTAAACACATACATCTCAAGTACCATTTCATACAGTCAGTATTGGAAGATGGAGAGTTGAAGCTGGAAAAGATACACACTAGCCAGAATCCTGCAGATATGCTAACAAAAGTTGTAACTAGGGAGATGTTGGGGTTCCCATGTTTTGGCCAGATTGGCAAGACCAAAATATGAGACAACATCAGAACCACTTTCAGACCTCAGGATCTAGCCCTCTTGGGTCTAGAGAGGGATCTCTCTATGATTGTCAAAGGTATATGCCTTTGAAGTTCAAAGGTCAAGATATTAGGCTAGTTATGGGCACAAGGTTTGGTTGTTTGATGTTTGTTTGGTTGTTTGGAAACTGGAAAGAAAGGGTAAGAATGAGACAAGGCTAAGAAAAGAGGATTTTAGGAAAAGGGGAGATAAATTCAGAGAACACTCAAGACCATTGGGAAAATGGAGTCAGGAAAGGGTTTACCTACTATTCAATATGCAGGCTTTCAGTTGGGCTAGTCATCTAAAGCGATGGATCTTAAAGATGATAGTATGGATTGTGTTGGGGTTCCCATGTTTTGGCCAGGTTGACAAGACCAAAAGATGAGACAACATAGAACCACTTTCAGACCTTAGGATCTAACCCTCCTAGGCCCAGAGAGGGATCTCTCTATGATTTTCAAAGGTTTTATATCTTTGAAGCTCAAATGTTAAGGTTTTAGGCTAGTTATATGCATGAGGTTTGTTTTTTTGATGGCTGGTTTGGTTGTTGGGAATCAGGAATGAAGGGTCCAATATAAGACAAGGATGAGCAAAGAGGAAACTAGGCAAAGATAGATAACTCAAGGAACATCAAGGCCATTGGGTAATGGAGTCAAGAAAGGGTTTACCTGTGTTTAATGTGCAAGATTTCAGTTGGGCTAGTCATCTAGAGCATTTGGATCTTAAAAGATGGTTGATGGGATGGAACATTGAGGACTGAAAATGGGTGAAGGGGAACTAGCCAATCTTGTCTATAGATCAGGTCAGAGGTCATTTAACTCTAGACCTGCTTGGAAAAAATTAGAGGTAGGACAAGGGATCTTATGAAGGCTTACTTGAGATGGAAAGATCCTAGTGAGGCAGAGACAAAGTTCTAATCCTTCCAGTAGTCTCAACTCATTCAACTAAATACTAACAAGAACATCTAAACACGGATTTCATTAATTCATACATCAGATAGCAGGAAATAACATCCACTACATGGGTTAAATCAATTGAAATCAATATTTATATACACAAGTAAGCATAAAACATAAAAGGATGGGAGAGCAGCAACATAAGGTACCTATCAAGGGTAAATATTATGCCAAACTTCTGATGCGAGCCTGAATAAACGTAATGAAATGAAATCAAGTCAATCACAAATACAGAGAAAGGAAAACATCACCAGCTGCTTTAGATCAAGATCCAAAGAAACATGCTTGTCATATTAAAACAACCCCAATGAGGTACATCATTGCCCATAGCTTTAACATTTAGTCCGAATACATCAAATCTCAGCCTATCTCAAAATACTACATAGATAATTTGTCTTAAGAGGAAAATGCTTGCATTTCTCTACTATCTCATCAACAACCAATACAATAAGTTCCTTCTGTGTTTTATAGCAAAGAGTGAACAGAAGACCGACTGAGGGGGTAGGTGAACACTAAATGTAACATTAAACACAAAATGAATGCAGGGCCAAAACCCATTCTGTTTGAATGCTGCGTATTTAATTTCTATCACCTCTTTATGCAGGAGTGATATTTTCTGAATATGATCCTGACATATTTGGCTGTAGTAATCCTGGTGTTTTTGAACAAAAATAAAATAAATTACTGAGAAGTCTGTCATATAAATGCTCTGATGGTTTTGAACTGTTTTCTGGTAGAAATTCCTTTAGGGACATTGTGCCTAATAAAAACTATATGGGTGCCCTATACTTGATAAAGAAAAATATTCTACTGACAAATAAACCCTGATATTACCTTTTATCCGTGCTCAGGATCTTTTTTATTGATCCTCGGGGTCTTCAACTTGGTGCTTTGCCTCTTAAACCACAGATTCCAGGCTTAAGATCTTCATTAACGTGCCTTAATCTCCTTTGCTTTGTACTGAAACACCTTGCCACTTCATTTTGCTTCTTACAGGTTAGCTCGGGTTTTAATGGCGCTGGAAAGGCTTTCCATAGGGCTTTAAACTCTGCTTCCTTAAATAATCGTCCTGTTTTCACCCTCCTGGGTCCTTATTTATTAGTTCTGCCCCCTGTCAATGATCATTTCCGATTTATTTTTCCTTGGAATAGAGACATGCATCATGGGGGCCATTGCCTCTTAATAACCCTGCAAAACACACAAACAAGTTAAGGAAATCGTGAATCGGGTGGCGGATGATGTGGAGGCGAAGAAAGGTCGTGCCAATGATGATGCAGAGGAGAAAATCATAGAAGGAATGGAGAACGTGCTCATGGTGAATGGTGACGGTTTGCAGAGCAAATATTCGTGGAAAATGTTAAAAAACACGAAAAATAACCAATATATGTGATGGAATGGAAGACTGTAGGGATGGTGCATGTGGAGGCGACGTGGCGGGACCGGGAGCAATGGAATGGTCAACATCGGGAGAAAGAATTTGGACCATCGATCCTAAGGGGAATCAACGATAGAAAATGTGGCAGGGGAAGATGACGGTGGGCTAGGGTACGGTAGTTGGAAGTTAAACATCGCACGGCTTCGAGGAGCGAAGACCGTTGGATGAGGTGCTCAAGATCGGACAGCCTGCATGGATTTCGCTGCGAGGTTTGGACCGAATGATAACACGCGGGGGATGGGCGGTTTCAGAATCGTACAAGATACAAGTGCTAGATTATGAGTGGAATCGCTGGGCATTGGAGAAAAGCCACCCATCGCACATAAGCGGTGCGAAATAAACCGGCTGTTTTTAGGTGAGTGCGCTAGCGAGGACCACAGAGAAAAGCACACTCCGCACCATTGATTTTTCGGGGAACGAATGGCTCAGATGAGGTTGATGGCGATGAATGGTTTCAATGGTATTTGCCATGGGGGCGACAATCGTCGTTCGTTTTGTTTGGATCAACAGTTAAGAATGCGCCCAATGAAACTTTGCTATAGGCACCTTTGAGTTTGTCAGGTGGTTCCGGCGCGGGGTTTTATGGAGGAAACATGTGCGGGGGCTTTCGCCGAAGGGGCTAGGGCTCAATATGCGAAATGTATGATTTTGGCACATTTTTAATGCATTTTAGGGCCACCAAAGGCTAAAAATAGGGGAACAATGGGGGAATTTGGCTAGAAAATGGGTCTGGGTAGAATTGGGAGGGGGTTTTTGGGAGGTTTCAGGGGATTAGAGAGGAACTTGACAAGAGGAAAAACATGGCTTAGAATGAGATAATTTTCAGGGGTGCAAGGGGGAACAGTAGGCCTTTTAGGGAAAGGAACCAGAAGAGGAGACTTATATAAGGGAAAGCGCAGAGAGACCTCAAGGATGATGTGTCTTCAGGGGAGATGCATTCCTTGAAGGTCTCCAAAATAACATAGCCCCCAGCTTGCTTGTCAAGAATTCCATAGGGGGGCTAACAGTGGCTCCAAATGGGGATGGCTTCTTCTTGAAGGAGGCAAGAAACCATAAATTCTCTTTGGAGTAGGCCAGTTGCCTGCTGCTGGGCACATCCCTTTCTTTGATCAGCTGCCACGATATGAATATGTTACATCGGCAGAAACATTTTCCCAACCATTCTACCTAACCGGACTACAATCCTAACATTTCCCTTTGGGTGCATTTGAGCTAGCAGACCCCTTACATTTTATTTTCAAAACAAAAACAACATATTCTAAATCTACCCTTATTGCTCCATGAGACCAGATTATACAGTTGGCCTCATATGCTTCTCTACCTAATCTAACATCTGCTGGGATTAAACTGTCCAACATATTTCTTCTCCTAAATTCTAAGACAGCAAATTGAAAAATATCCAAGTCAGGATTAGACTGTCTGACTTGCTGGAGTGAAGACTTGTAGAAAACTGAAAGCAAAACTGTGAAGGCATGAAATCTATAGTTTTGGAATATCCTTCTTTCTTTGTGACTCAGGTTTTGAGCATATTAGAGTCACCTTTTCTTCTTCATTTTCAGCTCTGGTTTTAGGCATGTTGGAGATGATTCTTCGTTTTCCTTTGCTGGTCCAGATTTTGGGCGTGCTAGGACCTCTACCGTCTCTATTTTTGGAAACATTTTCTATGTTTTCTTGAAAGTAAAACTACAATGGTATGTACAATGGAAATGGAACTGGAAATGAAAATTAGCATAAGTAGTGTTTGAGCATCCTGCCATTGACAGGACCCCCAAACAGCTCTGTACCATCAGGTTCTTGTAGAAAAAATTCATTTGGACCCACAGTGGCTTGGATGATGAATGGACCTTGCCACAAGCTATCAAATTTTCAATGTTTACCTTTGTCTTCCCTTCTTGAGTCCCATTTCAGAACCTTGTCCCCAACTTTGAAATCTGAAGCTTTGGCTCTTTTGTCAAACTGCCTCTTTATGCTTTCCTGCACACTGACAGCTCTACTATAAACTTGCTCCCTTGTTTGCTGCAGATGGATAGTTTCATTGATTCTTCTTACCATGCTGTTTTCTTCTGTCTGAATCTCTTGGACAAGTTTGACCACAGGCACTCCCAAGCTGGTAGGAAAAACTGCTTCGGTTCCATAGACAAGCTGGAATGGTGACATGCCAATAGATTTCTTTGTGGTGAGCCTGTCAACCCACAAAGAATGTACCAACTTTTTGTGCCATGAATTTTTGTTCTCTTCCAGCAGCTTCTTGATGATTGTAACCAGGCTTTTGTTAGATGATTCAGCTAGTCCATTACCATGGGGGTAATAGGCAGTTGAATGACCAAGTGCTATTCCGTACCTGTGACAGAAATCAACCATTTTCTTGGATCCGAAAGCAGCAACATTTTCAGTGATTATTTTCCTTGTACAGCCAAACCGAGATAGGATGAAGTCTTCTAGGAACCTAATGATGACAGAATCAGTGGAATTCGTAGTGGGTATGGCTTCTATCCATTTAGTGAAGTAATCTATAAAAGTTAGGATCCATTTATGTTGTCCAGAGGAGGCAGGATGAATTTCTCCTATAAAGTTTCGGCCCCATTGCATGAAGGGACCTTCTACGGTGATAGGTTGTAAAGGGAGGGGGAGGAGCTTTCTTCTGCCTTCGAAGATCTGACATTTGTGGCAGGAAAGAATCATTTTATGGACATAATTGAAGAGTGTGGGCCAATAGTAACCAACCCTGAGTATTTTATTGGCAGTGGCTTTCCAACTCAGGTGGCCTCCACATTCTCTAGCATGGAATTCTTGTTTGATTCTTTCAGCTTCAGTTTCAGACAAACATTTCAACAATAGGCCATTTGGATTTTTCCAATATAGATTTTCATTTAACATGCAGTAGTTTCTATATTTGAGTTTTATGAATCCGGCCTTGGTTTTGGATAGTTCTGGAGGGGCATTGAGATTGGTGAGCACATGAAGGATGTCAGAATACCAAGGAGAGTTCTGAAACTGCTCCTCAACAGTTGGATGGGGAAATCCTTCCTACTCATCTAAGGAATTTATCATGTTAATTTCAAGGGCTTGCAAGTTTGATTCAGCCATTAACTGGGCCAGGCCTTGACCTTTGATCAGCTTTGTGGGTTTTATTTCAAGGTCGTATTCCAAGATTGTAGCAATCCATTTGCCCCTTTTCCCATCACGGTCCTGGGTCAAGATATCTTTAACCACTATATTTGGAACATAGGCTATGGTGTGAGAATGCAGAATGTACACACTAAAGTATTTTAAGGCCTTTACCAGAGCATAGGCCTGCTTTTCCATAATGTTGTACTTCAAGGGTGCATCCCTTAAGGATTTGCTGAAGAAGGCAATTGGCTGTTCATTACCTTCTGAATTCTTTTGCAGCAAGACTGCAGCTATTGTGTGTTCAGAGGCAAAGGAAAAGATCAGAAAATATTTTGAGAAGTCTGGGCTGATAAGTACCGGGGTCTATGTGAGTGCAAGTTTTACTGACTCAAAATATTTCTTGGCTTCGACAGTCCACTTAATTCCCACACCTTTCTTTAACATATCAGTCATTTTTCTAAGGTGCTCAGCTAGGTTGGGAATGAATCACCTAAGGAAATTGATCTTCCCAATGAAGGACTGTAACTCCTTGACGTTTCTAGGATGTGTAACTTGAAGTATCCCCTCAACTCTTTGAGGGTCTATCCTAATCCCTTTCTCAGATATAATGTGGCCAAGAAGTTTACCTTCTTGCAGCCCAAAAAAAAATTTCTTAGGATTTAAGGATAGGTCGTACCTTCTACATTTTTTGAAAAATTTCCTTAGATGTTTGAGATGTTCTTCTTCAGTTTTGGAAAAGACAGTCAAGTCATCTAAGTAGATAACTATGAAGTGTCCTATCTCATCTGAGAAAGCTATATCCATCGCTCTCTGGAAGGTGGCTCCAGCATTCATCAGTCCAAAAGGCATCTTCACATACATAACGGTACCCCAGGGAGTGGTAAATGTTGTTTTGAGTTGATCTTCTGGGAGTACAAGGACTTGATTGTATCCTAAAAAACCGTCAAGCAAGGAGATTCTCTTAGAGCCCACTACCTTTTGTAGGATATGTTCCATTCTAGGAAAAGGGTAATTCTCTTTCAGGGAGGCTCTGTTGAGGTTTCTGAAGTCTATGCATATTCTGATCTCTCATGTTTTCTTTCTCACAACCACTAAGTTTGACACCCAGTCAGAAAACCTTGTAGGGACTATTATGCCTGCATCATACATCTTTTTGATCTCTTTCTCTACTGCAGGTAATTGCTTCGGATTGATCCTACGGAGTTTTTGTTTGAAAGGTTTCTGATTTTCTTTCAAGGGTATCTTGTGTTGTATGATGTTGGTGTCATAGGCCTTTAAGTCTTCATAGCTCCATGCAAACACATCAATGAATTCCTTAAACGGGTCAATGTATTTCTTATTCATGTTTGTAGGTATAGACTTAGTCAGTTTAATCATTTTGGGCTTATATTCAGTGCCTATGTTGCATTCTTCTATATCTGATTCTGCATGTTCTATAGTGGGCCTTTTGGCTACGTCATCAAAGTCAAAGAGGTCCTCTAGGGGTGCTAGGCTTCTGGGTATATTCTTGTCTTTGGCCTGCAACACCTCCATTTCCTCATTTTCCGTGTTTTCACATCTTATGGTTGAGTTTCTAGTTTCCTCGGAAAAGGTGTTTATTTCTATGTTACAGGGTGTTTCTTGATCATCTGGGGGATCCTCACTTGGGCAGCTGCTATCAGATTTTGAGTCCGAATCAGAAAATTCAAACTCATTTCTGCCCACCAGAAAATCTTTGATCTGTTTGTCTCCTTCAAATACCTGCCAATATTTTTCGTTGTCTGGCACTGCAGGTCTGAACTTGGTTTGAATGACGATTTGTTGGTCAGGGGGAATCTTAGGATATGAACTAGCTAGGCAAGCTAATCCATTAGCAATAACGTTTTGACTCCTGGGAACAAACACCAATTCGTATTCTACAAATGTTTTCAACAAGTCCATGGCATCGTTTCGGTATGCTCTTAACCTGGGGTGCTTTTCCGTGTATTCACCATTCACCTGTTTGATTACCAACTCAGAGTCTCCTCGTACAGCTATCTTATGGGCTCCTAATTTTTTCAACAGATTTAAACCAAGGATAAGAGCCTCGTATTCTGCAATATTATTTGTGCATTTTAAATGCAGACTGATAGCGTGGCTCTCTGCATAACCACTCTCTACGTTACGTAGCCACACCCTGCTCCAACGTTGTTTCTAGTACAGGACCCATCAAAATTCATCTCCCACAGGGGTTCGCCATTATGTTGCATTGGGGAGCCCGTACTAGGTTGTGGATTGACTTGTTCTTCACATGGTATGTCAGTTTGAAGGGCGTGACTAGTAGGCTGATTGCATTGTGTTCCTGGTTCATTATGAGTTTCGTTTTCAGTACCTTTCCCATGGTTTTCTTCATCGTATTCTTCTAGGGTAGCCAATATGCTAAAGTACATGGGCTCTGTGTTCTTGCTTGAATTTCTAGATTCGGATTCTAGCTCTCCTAAGGATTGGTCGTTATAAAGAATGAAAGAATCCAGATCGGTGTGCACAGAGTATAATGGTGAATTTTAAGGCTTCTCGAGGCTACTAACTAGGAATTTCATCTGGGACTCTCTATACAATCTTCTAAGTTGGACAAATATAGGGATAGTGGCATATGAGCCATCCATCTTCATTGTTCCTTGCAGCTTGGCTCCCCATGATCTAGATAGCAGCATGCCATACTTAGGTGGCACATCTACCACCACAACATCCATGACCATACATTTAGCTGGGATCTGGGTCAAGCTCACACATAAGTCTTTGATTAGACCTAGGCATTTTACTTTTCTAGAGTCAAACGAATACAAATCTTTCTAAGGGCGGGTTATCTCTAGACCTAATCTTTCCATCACCACCTTAGGCATTAAATTGTGTGATGCTCCAGAATCATGCATGGCATTGTGGAGTATTTTGTCATGAATGTTGAGACTGATATAAAAAGGTGGAACTACCCCTTCCTGAAACTTTCCCTCAATATTTGGACTAAACAAGAGGGCAAGTTGATCATCATTCAACTTTACAGTATCATTATTTTCCCCTAAATTCAATGCTTTCAAAATTTGGCCTTTATATAAATTCTGAGTGGCTAGCTCAGAGAGTGGGACAGAGATTTTGATTTTTGCAATTTCACTCTCTAAATTTAAAGTGGATTGGGTCTTTGGGGTGCTTAACTCAGTTTTATTTGCTACTGCCTTAGTTGCTGAATCAGCTTGTGGTTTCTCACTATGTACAAGGTCAGGAATCGTTTTATCAGGAGCACTAACTGCTGTGCTAGTGCTGCTGGTTGGTTGGCTTCTTTTTTTCAGTGCCTTGGTTGTCTTTCTCCTTATGTTTACTAGAACTTTCAGCTGTTGATTTGTCATTTGCAGTAGATGCTTTAGAAGTTTTATCAGGCATTTTCTTGATGGTAACCTCAGGAGTCCCAGTTTTGGAATTTTCTTGGTTCTTTTTGCTCGTAAGTTCATATTGTTCTCTGACCTGTAACATGGCATTTTCAAATCCTAATCTATAATCCTTAGTTTCTAACCATTCCTCATCCCCGTATGAAGGTGAGGGATGATATTCCCCTGAATCACAGTTAAGGACTGAGTCTTCTGTTTCAAACATGTTTATTGTATTCCCTTCAGACTCTTCAATGATCCCCTTGTCTTCATCTAAAAAGTTTTCTTGAAATGGGGGAATAATTTGTTGATCTGACTCTCTTAGTCTGTTGGGAGCAACATTGTTTCTTCTAATGTTCTGGTTCTGGTTTTGGTTTCTGTTTTGGACAACCATCCTTTTTATCATTTGTTGTAGCTCTTCCATGTTTTTAGATAGTCTATCATATTTTGGATTAGATGTGGAAGCTACATTGCCATCCCTGTATGTTACCCTTTTTTCAGCTTTTAATCTTGCCCTTTTTTCCATCAAGTTTGCTTCTATGGTTATGGCTCCTTTCTGCATGTCTTCCAATGTGTTATACTCTTTATCTCTAAGCTCGTAGGCCATTTCAGCATCAAATCCGTCAGGATATTTAGCCATGGCCATCCCTTGTGGAGGTTTCATGTGTGGGGGGAGAGCATTGTAAATGTTGTTGAATCTATTGGTGTAATCGTGGACGATCTCTCCTACGTTCCTCTTAAGGAACATGTATTCTGCTAGGAGCTGGGGAGGGTTTTCTCTAACCTCCCATTTGTCTATGAAGTTCTGATATAATGTAGGGAGATCTTGGATACTGCTAGGCAGTAAAATTTTAAACCATTTCTTTACATCACCCCCCAGGCTTTGGGCAAAGACTCTCATTTTGATTGTTTCATCATCAATTTCCATATAATCAAAAGAATCCTCCATCCTATCTACATGTTGCTAAGCTGTGATGGAATCTTTAGCAGTGAAGTGCGGGATTTTTGACTGATAATCATTTGGTAAGGGTAACAAGGGTTGAGGTAAAACCAAAGGTGCATACCAAGCTGCCATGATAATGTTCTGATGATGTATGGGGTTGGCTTGAGCAGCTGGTATTTGGATGATAGGAATATTAGGACCAGCAGAAGTTTGTTGAGCAGACCTAGGGTGGGAAAACCCCAAGTTTTGAATGAAGTGAGTATCAGGCGGCGTAGATGGAGGGGTTCCTCTATCCCTAGTGTTTTGACCGCTATGAGATGATGTACTGTGGGGCTCAAGGTCTTGCTGGTCTAGGTGATCGAATGACCTAGTTCTTAACAAATTTTTAGGTGAGTCTAGGTCAGGGGGGAAATGTGATAGAGCTGTTAGGTCTTCCGATGCAGAGTTAGCTCTATGAATGTGACTGGAAATAGTTGGTCTTTTAGCTGTAGGATTCCCCTTGAAGATACTCTCCGGATTGTCAACTATTTTAGGTGGGTCAGGGTTGGGATAAGCTCTTGTGTGAATGGTTCTGAAAGCCAGAATGTTATTTCCTAGCCAATCAGCTTAACCCTACTTGTTACTTCTACTGTGGTTAATGTTGTTTCAAAGTTTGGACTCCCAGTGGAGTCTAATGTGAAACCAAGTTAATCAGCAGGCCTACTGATCACCAATGGAGTCTTTTTAATGTTTATGAACGATGGAGTCTCCAGGTGGAGGGTTTTAGGGTATATCTAAGGGGTCACACTGTCCGCCACAGTGCTCCGGCACTACCACCTTTCAGGAATCTCCTCAAAAACAGCAAACTCCAACCAGAGATTGACTGGGGGGCATTTACCAGATATGTCACCTCTGCAGAGGGTGAGATTTGGAGGCTACCTAGCCCTTTCTAGGCTCTGTCTAAGAGTATGATGGACACTCAACAATGGAGGTCGATTCAAGAAAGGAGTGGATTACTGTCAACCTAACCAGATTTCGAAGTTTTTGAAGTTGTTGAAGTGGTGAGATGAAGATCATTCAGAATCTCCCCAGCAGAGTCGCCATTATGTTGGGGTTCCCATGTTTTGGCCAGGTTGACAAGACCAAAAGAGGAGACAACATAGAACCACTTTTAGACCTTAGGATATAGCCCTTCTAGGCCCAGAGAGGGATCTCTCTATGATTTTCAAAGGTTTTATATCTTTGAAGCTCAAATGTTAAGGTTTTAGGCTAGTTATATGCACGAGGTTTGTTTGTTTGATGGTTTGTTTGGTTGTTGGGAATCAGGAATAAAGGGTCCAATATAAGACAAGGATGAGCAAAAAGGAAACTAGGCAAAGATAGATAACTCAAGGAACATCAAGGCCATTGGGAAATGGAGTCAAGAAAGGGTTTTTCTTGTGTTCAATGTGCAAGCTTTCAGTTGGGATAGTCATCTAGAGCATTTGGATCTTAAAATATGGTTGATGGGATGGAACATTGAGGACTGAAAATGGGTGAAGGGGAACCAGCCAATCTTGTCTATAGATCAGGTTAGAGGTCATTTAACTCCAGATCTACTTGGACAAAATTAGAGGCAGGACAAGGGATCTTAGGAAGGATTACTTGAGATGGAAAGATCCTAGTGAGGTAGAGACAAAGTTATAAACCTCCCAGTGTCCTCAACTCATTCAACTAAATCCTAACAAGAACATCTAAACATGCATTTCATTAATTCATACATCAGAGAGCAGGCAATAAGATCCACTACACTGGTTAAATCAATTGAAATCAATATTCAGATACACATGAAAGCAGAAGACATAAAAGTCTGGGAGAGCAGCAACATAAGGTACCTATCAAGGGTAAATCTTATGCCAAACTTCTGATGCGAGCCTGAAGAAACGTAATGAAATGAAAGAAAGTCAATCAGAAATAAAGAGAAAGGAAAACATCACCAGCTGATTTAGATCAAGATCCAAAGAAACATGCTTGTCATATCAAAACAACACAAATCAGGTACATCATTGCCCACAGCTTGAACATTCAGTCTCAATACATCAAATCTTGGCCTATCTCAAAATACTACACAGAGAACTTGTCTCAAGAGGAAAATGCTTGCATTTCTTTGATATCTCATCAACAACCAATACAATAAGTTCCTTCTATGTTTTATAGAAAAGAGTGAACAGAATACTGACTGAGGGGGTAGGTGAACACTAAATGTAACATTAAACACAAAATGAATGCAGGGCCGAAACCCATTCTGTTTGAATGCTGCGTATTTAATTTCTGTCACCTCTTTATGCAGGAGTGATCTTTTCTGAATATGATCCTGACATATTTGGCTATAGTATCCCTAGTGTTTTTGAACAAAAATAAAATAAATTACTGAGAAGTCTGTCATATAAATGCTCGGACAGTTTTGAATTGTTGTCTGGTGGAAATTTCTTCAGGGACATTGTGCCTAATAAAAACTGTATGGGTGCCCTGTACTTGATGAAGAAAAGCATTCTGCTAATGAATAAACCCTGATATTACCTTTTATCCGTGCTCAGGATATTTTTGATTGATCCTCGGGGTCTTCAACATGGTGCTTTGCCTCTTAAACCACTGATTCTAGGCTTAAGATCTTCATTAACATGCCTTAATCTCCTTTTCTTTGTACTAAAACACCTTGCCACTTCATTTTTCTTCTGACAGGTTAGCTTGGGTTTTAATGGCGCTGGAAAGGTTTTCCATAGGGCTTTAAACTCTGCTTCCTTAAATGATCGTCCTGTTTTCACCCTCTCGGGTCCTTATTCATCAGTTCTACCCACTGTCAATGATCTTTTCCAATTTCTTTGTCCTTGGAAAAGAGACATGCATCATGGTGGCCATTGCCTCTTAATAACCCTGCAAAACACACAAACAAGTTAAGGAAATCGTGAATGGGGTGGCGGATGATGTGGAGGCGGAGAAAGGTCGTGCAGATGACGATGCGGAGGAGGAAATCATAGAAGGAATGGAGAACGTGCTCATGGTGAATGGTGATGGTCTACAGAGAAAATAGACATGGAAAACGTTAAAAAACACGAAAAAGAACCAATATATGCGATGGAATGGAAGAATGTATGGAGGGTGCACGTGGAGGCGACGTGGCGGGACCGGGAGCAATGGAATGGTCAACATCGGGAGAAAGAATCCGGACCGTCGATCCTGAGGGGAATCAACGATAGAAAATGTGGCAGGGGATGATGATGTTGGGACAGGGTATGGCGGTTGGACGTTAAACATCGCGCGACTTCGAGGAGCGAAGACCGTCGGATGAGGCGCTTAGGATCAGACAGCCTGCGTGGATTTCACTACGAGGTTTGGAACGAACGATAACACGCAGGGGATGGGCGGTTTCGGAATCGTACAAGAGACAGGTGGCAGATGATGAGTGGAATCGCTGGGCATTGGAGAAAAACCGCCCATCGCACATAATCAGTGCGAAATAAACCAGCTGTTTTCGGGTGAGTGCGCTAGCAGGGACCACAGAGAAAAGCACGCTCCGCACCATTGATTTTTCGAGGAACGAATGGCTCAAATGAGGTCGATGGTGATGAATGGTTTCAATGGTATTTTCCGTGGGGGCGGTGATCGCTATTCGTTTTTTTTGGATCAATGGTTAAGACTATGCCCAATGAAACTTTGTGATAGGCACCTTTGGGTTTGTCAGGTGGTTCCGGCGTGGGGGCTTACGCTGAAGGGGCTAGGGCTCAATATGTGAAATGTATGATTTTGGCACATTTTTAATGCATTTTAGGGCCACCAAAGGCTAACGATAGCGGAACAATGGGGGAATTTGGCCAAACAATGGGTGTGGGTAGAATTGGGAGGGGGTTTTTGGGAGGTTTCAAGGGATTAGACAGGAACTTGACAAGAGGAAAAACATCGCTTAGAATGAGATAATTTGCAGGGGTGCAAGGGGGAACAGTAGGCCTTTTAGGGAAAGGAACTAGCAGAGGAGACTTATATAAGAGAAAGCGCAGAGAGACCTCAAGGATGATGTGTCTTCAGGGGAGATGCACTCCTTGAAGGTCTCCAAAATAACATAGCCCCCAGCTTGCTTGTCAAGAATTCCATAGGGGGGCTAACAGATTGAAAGGGTAAGAGGGAAAGTGAAAGCAAGGAAACCTCTGAGGTGACCTTTAGAAATCAGATCCAGGGACAGGGCGTGCCGTTGGACACTTGAGATCTAGAATCCAAAGGCTAACTCTTCGAACAAGGAAAACATTAAAGATCCAGAACACAAAGTTAAAAACCTGAGATCAGAGAGAGACTTTAAAATCTCAATGCTTCGGATCCTAGCTCAAGGGAACTTGGAAAAATTCAATTGACTGAAAAGGATCCTAGTGAGATAGAGACTGAATTCTAGACCTCCCAATGTTCCCAATTCATTAAATTAAATCCTAACAATAACATCTAAGAAACTGACCTCATTAATTCATACATCAGCTAGTGATATATCTGATCACTACAGTGGTTAAATCAATTGAAATCAATCCTAAAATATGCATATAGCAGAAAAAAATTAAAGGTAGGGAGAGCAGAGACATAGGGTACCTAACAAGGGTAAATATTATGCCATATTTCTGATGTGTGCCAGAAGAAATGTAATGAAATGAAATAAAACACAGAGATATAAAACATCACCCGCTGCTTTAAATCAGGATCCAAAGAAATGTGCTTGTCATATTAAGAGCAACACCAGTCATGTACAACATTTCCAATAGCTTGAATATTCAATCTGGATACATCTTCCTCAGCCTATCTTACAACTTCACACAGAGACTGTGTCTCAAAGGAAACAGCTTGCAAATCTCAGATATCCGATCAACAACCAGCACAATGAGTTTCTTCATGAAATTTATAGCTCAAGTGGAGCAGGGAAGGTAGATGGAAAACTAAATGCAGCATTAAACTCAAAAGAGGAAGAAGGCTGAGGCCTTATTCTGCTTTAAATTGTGGGCATTTATCTCTGGTACTCTTTGGATGAAAGAGTGGTCTTCGTCAGGCTTCCATTTACTCCAGGTATGTCTCTGATGTACTTACTATAGCACTCTGGTGAATTAAACAACAAAGTAGAATAATGATGCTAGGGTCTGCAATACTGTGTAACAAATACTTTTGATAGCATCAGACTATTGCCAGGGCTGAAATTTCGTCAGGAACATGGTATAGAATGGAGATAGTATGGGCACCTCGTCCTTTGTGGAAAGAATATTCTGCTGATGTGAAAACCCGGTACTATCATTTTCTGTGCGCTGGACCTTCTGTGTGATTCGGGATGTCTTTGATTTGGTGCTCTGCCTTCAAATCATTGGATTAAGGCTCAAAATCTTCAATGGTAGGCCTTAAACACCTTGTTTTCCCACTAATACTCTTAGCTGCTGCATGATTGCCTCTATCAGTGAAATCTGCACTTTAATGGATCTGGGGAAGGTTTTACAGAGTTTATACTCTGTTCTTTTAATCTGAGCCTTGTCATAATGTATCCTCAGGCCTTTCTTCATGATTTCGATCTCTGAACATGGTCTTCATTGCGTTCCACACCACCGTAACAGTGACTGTGAACATGACGGTTGTCCACCTACCGTACCCTGCAAAACACACAAAAATCATCAAGAAATCCATGCTGGAGGGGGTGGATGCTTTCATGGCCTGTGGAACAATGATGGAACTGTGGAGGATTGGAAAAAAATGCAGTGGAAGGCTTGCATAATGGTGGTGCAGCATGGTGGAAACAGTGGGAATGAATTAAAAATGACGGAAAAAACAAGGAAATTGACTAATTGTAGACTAGGGGTGGCAGAGAACACGTGGCGAAAACCTGGAGGACAGGTGGTGCAATATCAAGAAAATGGGAGAAAGCGATGAAAATGGGTGACGTGGAGTACTGGCAGTGGGACCAATAAAAAAAAGGGGAAATCTAATCTGGACCGTCTAGTCTCAGGAGGGGATCGACTGCTAAAAATGCATTGGAGGGCGACAGATGGTGGGCCAGGGGTTTATTTTTCTTGGGCAAACTCCTGCACAGCTTCGTGGTGCGATGACCATTGGATGGGCTGCTCTAGATCGGACGACGTACGTGCATATCGTAGCGGGTCAAACACCAAACTTTAACGCGTGATGGGGGGGAACTTTTTAACAGTGCATGGAGCCACGTGTTGGGCGATGAGTGGAATCGCTTCGAAAAAAAAAAAAACTGCCCACCTCCCAAAGGTGGTGCGATGGAAACCGGTGGCTTTTGAACAGGGCGCGGCTGCGGGGACCACCAGGCGGGTGAAATACGGACTGTTGATCTGTGGGTTAGATCGATGATGGACACGCGATCATAGGAGTGAACGGGGTTTGCCATGACACATCGCTGATTTGCGAAGACCGTCCGATCTAATCAGATTGACGGGTAATAATGCGCTCGATATCCATTTGTGATAAGCGCTCTCCAGGCTAGCGCTTGGTTCTAGCGCCCAGGTCACGTGGAGAAAAGGTTGAGGGGGCTAGGGCCGAAAAGTGCTAAGCCCACTTATATGGAAAATATGGTTTTTTGCCCATTCTTAGTGCATTTTAAGGACAATAAAGGGTAATGATAGGGGAAAGAAGGGGAATTTAAACCACACCAGGGGTGTTTGTAGGATTTAGAGGGGGTTTTTGGGATGATTTAGAAGGACTAAGGGAGGGATTTTGGGTTGAAAAGGAGGCTTTGAAAAAGGGGAAAATGGATGAAATGAAGAATTTTGCAGGGGTACAAGGGCCAAATGAAGGCTTTTAGGAGCACAATTTATCATCATCAACGAGGCTTATTAACTCAAGAACAACAGAGGGAAATAATCAAAGGGTAGAGAGCATGAAGAGGCTTCAAGGATGATGTGTTTTCAAGAGAAATGAATTCCTTGAAGGCTCATAAAACAAATTAGCCCCTTGCTTGCTTGTCAAGGAATTTATAGGGGGCTAACAGTGGCTCCACATGGGGATGGCTTCTTCTTGAAGGAATTCAAAAATGATCTTTGGTGTAGGCCAAATGCCTGCTGCTCGAGCCACCTTTCTTCCTTGATTTTTAGCTGCCACAATTGTGAAGACATCAATTTAGCAGAAAAACTCTCCCAAACAATCTACCTACCCATTCCTACAATCCTACCATTTTCTCTTCCTGGGTGCATTTGAACTAACAGACCCTTTACATCATTTTTTTTTTTTTTAACAAACAAGGAAATAAACCTATTCTATTTCTGCCCTTATTACTCCATGAGACTACATTAAACTGTTGGCCTCATGTGTTTCTCTACCTAATCTAATATCTGCTGGGATTAAACTGTCCAACAGATTTCTTCTCTATATTCTACAACAGAAATTTAAAAACAGTCAAATTAGGATTAGACAGTCTAATTTTCTATAGATCCAAGGCATAAAGACAGTTGCACATGGATAGAAATTTTCAGAGAATTTGAAAAAAAATCTCGAAGGTTTGAGATCTGCAATTTTGAAGTATCCTTCTTTATTTCATGACTCAAGTTTTGAGCTTGTTAGAGTCACTTTCTCTTCTTCATTCAGCTTTGGTTTTGGGCTGGTTAGAGTTGATCTTCTTCCTTATTTGCTGGTTCAGATTTTGAACATGTTAGAACCAATTGTTTTACTTCTTTGGCTCAGGTTTTGATCATATTAGAGCCAATCCTTTGCATTTCTGAGGTTCATGTCTTGAGCATGTCTGAACCTCTCCCTTCTCTCTGTTTTTTGGAACATTTTCTCTTTCTCTTGAAAACATATCACAAAAATGATATATACAATGGAAATGGAGACTGGAAATTGGAAATCAGTAGTAGTGTTTGGGCATCCTAACATTGACAGGACCCCCAAATAGCTCTGTACCATCTGGTTCTTGTAGAAAAAATTCATTTGGACCCACAGTGGCTTGGATGATGTATGGACCCTGCCACAAAATGTCAAACTTGTCGTGCTTTCCTTTGTCCTCTCTCCTTGAGTCCCACTTCATAACTTTATCTCCAATTTTGAAATTAGAAGCTTTGGTTCTTTTGTCAAATAACCTCTTTATATTTTCCTGAAAATTTACAGCTCTGTTATAAACCTCCTCCCTTGTTTCCTGGAGATGAATTGTTTGGTTTATCCTTCTCACCATGCTATCTTCTTCTGCTTGGATTTCTTGGACAAGATTGATCACTGGTACTCCAAGGCTGGTAGGAAACACCGCTTCTGTTCCATAGACAAGCTGATATGGTGACATGCCAATGGATTTCTTTGTTGTAAATTTGTCAGCCCACAGGGCCTGCACTAACTTGTTATGCCATGAATTTTTGTTCTCTTCCAACAGCTTTTTGATGATGGTCACTAGGCTCTTGTTTGATGATTCAGCTAGTCCATTACCTTGTGGGTAATAGGAAGTTGAATGACCGAGTGCTATTCGATATCTATGACAAAAATCAACCATTTTATTGGATCCAAAAGCAGCTGCTTTATCAGTGATTATTTTTCTTGGGCAACCAAATGGAGAGAGGATATGGCCTTCTAGGAACCTAATGATAATAGAATCTATGGCATTCCTAGTAGGTATAGCCTCTATCCACTTAGTGAAGTAGTCTGTGGCTGTTAAGATCCATTTGTGTTGTGCAGAAGAAGCAGGGTGAATTTCTCCTATGAAATCTAGGCCCCATTGCATAAAGGGACCTTCAACAGTGATGGGTTGTAGAGGTAAGGGGAGAAGCTTTCTTTTGCTTTCAAAAATCTGGCATTTGTGGCAGGCAATTATCATCTTATGGATATCATTGAAGAGTGTGGGCCAATAGTAGTGTTGACGGGAAAATGTGTACGGCCAACAGTAGGGGATCTCCCCAGTAGAAAGTCCCAATTAGACCTTAAACCATTTGGAGTAGGGATCCCGTCCGGAGTGTGGGTCCGACTACCACTTAAGATGACTTCTCTTCGGTCTCAAAAGAACCTGCTTGAACCTGCGAACATACACTTATTCACCTGATATAGAATACGAGATTAACGTGTTAAACATGAATTAAACACTATGTGTAGAAAGATTATAGATAAAGCACATACACCTCAAGAGATGTCATTAGCAACACATCTTTTGTGGGGTAATTGCTTGTACAGTGGTCTGATCACACAAAAAATAGTTCTTGATGATAAGATACCTCTGCACTCCCTGGAAGATGAAACGAAATGCTAACAATCTAGTTTATTAACATTCATTAATATAACAGATAATAAGATAAACATCATTGATACAACACGGATAGCCATGACGTATAAACGATATCATGAAAAGAACAGATTCATTAATCATAGGATATTCTGAAACTGTTGAAAGAAATACACAAAGTGTTCATAAAGCAAAACACATCATAACCATAGGGTATTTCAACAAGATTGTATATTCATGTGCTCAGGTGTCAGATCTTTAAATACAATGCTTGTAGCTCCTGAGTTTCCCAAAAGAAAAAGCCCATTGTACAATGTCCCGTAGGAGTATTTATAATGCCAAAATTGTCTGTTGGGTTTCCTTGACTGTTCACCTTCTTGACTTTTGGGCTACCTTGAGACCCACTCCTTCTGCGACCTGGGTAGGTGATGCGACCTGCGACCTAGGTATGAGATGCGACTTGCGACCTGTCCTGTTGGTGCGATTTGCGACCTGGTTCTTCTTGCTGCTCAGGACTTGCTGCTGCCAGGACGCGAACTGTTAATGTCAACCTGTTGTTCCCTAAGGAAATCCTGCCATGCCTGGTACTCTGCCGCTATGGGGGATACCAGGGGCACCTCCTCTTTCAACCTATACGCGCATTCCAAAGCGTTCGGTACTAGGGTCTCCCTCTTTTGTCCAATCTGATTCGATAGCGACGCAAGCTTGGTATAAATCCGCGCTGGAGCGGCGATGAATTGACTAAGATGCTCTTGAGATGCGGAGGGCTCCGGATCAGCTGCGGCCTGCTTGATGGGTTGCGAGAATGTTTGAATATCTTGGTTTACTTGTTCCCAGGTTTTCTCTTCCTCTAATGCTCCAAGCGATGGGATGTGGTGCAGCGTATGCATTGAGTCGATACCACTAATCAGATGGTCGTACGAGGACATCACTTTGTCCAGGTCTTTAGTCAATTTGTCTCCAGATTGCATCGCTGTGCGGAGTTGAACTTTCGCATCCTGCGTGTGGATCCCCGGTCCCTCTTGGTAAATTTTCGGGTGCACGAAAGTGCGTATGGTCCAACCCATCACCTGTCCAAAGCTTGTGAAGCCTCTTTAGTTTGATCTTGTCTTTGCACGGTCACTTCCATTCGTGCTCTTGCCGGACATTTGTTTGATGGTGAACATCCACCATATACATTCATAGTCACGCTCAACACCTCACACTCTGAAAATGGCGAAGCCGAGACACTTGTTGAAGTCGTGGTTTCGAAGTTCTTTGGACTTAGCTTGCAATCTTGCTCTCTCTGCTCTGCCATCTTTTCGCGTTGCTCGGTGGTGGTCTGTTTGTGAGCTGCCTATTTCTCCTCATCGGGTTGTTCTGCAGCCGCGGCCCGAGCGATGCCTGTTGAAGCGCTGTCATTGCGGGATTAGTCACAGTGTCCAAAACTATATCCTTACACCGTAGATCACACGGATGGTACGGAAGGGACTATGTGCCAACGACCTCCTCTTCTCTTGACGGATCTTGAACGAAAACTGATCAAATGTGAGTCTGGTCAGGTCGCACACATCTTCTTCCTGTCTCTGGGGCGATCTAACATCAGAGAGTTGTGTACGGCCCAAAGGTACGTCGAGCGGAGTTACTTCAACATCATCTAGCGTGTCATCTTCTCTTTCCTCTGTGTTCTTCTCTTCCTCTTCCTTCCTCCGCCGTTCAGCTTCTGCTGTTTTAGCTATCTGGTATATTCTTGCAACTCGGTACCCGGTACCTGCAACAGCTGTGTCGTTCGGCCCTCTGCGTTGCTTCTATTCGACCCTCTTCTCTGTTCCAAATTTCCGCCGGCGGCCTGCTGCTCGGCTTTCTTTTGGCGTTCAGCCTCCGCCTTGTCCAACTCCGCCTTAAGCGCCTGTTCCGCTGCAGCTTGTGCCTCTTTGTCTTCTTGTTCTTTCCTGGCCTCTTTGGCCAGCTTCTTCTTTTGTGCTGCAGTTGTACCTTTTGAGCGCGCCTCCTCATCTTCTTTTAGCTTCCTCTCCCTTTCCTGCTGGGCCTTTTCTTCTGCCTCCTTTTGTTTGGCGGATGGAGTTGACCCTGTGTTGATTCGGGATTTCTGGAGCATGGATGAAGAAGAAGCTCCTAACTGACGTCTTCTGTCTTCCAAGTTCTGATCATCCAAGTCTTCCTAGACCACGTCAACCCCCGGAGCAAGCTGTCTTTCAGCATTATACCAGTTTCTCCTCTCATCTTCTGCTGGGCGTTCGAGATGCTGATAAGTCCACCTGAGGTTGGCTCTCTGGCAGTGTTCAGGGACCAATCTCTCTGGGTCATAGTTTCGGTGTTCAATTGCCCCCAGCTGATAACTTCTCATTGCGTCTGCTTCTGCTAGCACCTCCTTGAAGTCTTTAACTGTGAATGCACCAATAGTGAGGGGCAGAGTGGGCCATGGCTTCTTTTTTCCCTTAGACAAGATGTTGGAGAAACCATGTGACATCTGAAAGCACACCTCCTGCATCAGCATTTTGTCCGTCTCGAAACGAGGCATAACATGTGGCGCCTTGTAAGTTCCAAAGACTCGGATGAAGGTGTACTCAGGGAAAGGGAACCAGTGCGCCACTTTAACCAGGGTCTCCTTGGCCCGCCATGACATGCAAGGGGCGTCTTGGTCAAATAAATGTCTGTACAGAGCGGGAACAAATATTTGGGAGATCCGATCTATGTCCTGTTTGTATTTAGACTCCCAGAATACTTTGAGTTGTAGATGGATTGCGCGCGTGTTCTCGGGGTCCCAGTTGTGCTCCCAGCCGTCAAACTCCACTCGGGCACACACCGCATCTAATAGGTATGAAGCCATGTAAAATTCAGCAGGCATTCCTTCGTCCGGAGCCAATGCCGAGTTCAAGTTGGTCTGCAGCGACGTCATCAGTATGCCGGCCCAGTTAAAACGGGTGCCCTGTGTTGTCACATACTCCATAATAGTGGCCCAACTGCCGTTGAAAGTGGAGCAATCTGGGCGCCCGTAAAGCTTGCAGAGCATGGCAGCAACCAATTTATAAACTTTTCTTAGGCTTGCCACTGGGTATTCCTGGTTCTTTTTCACCTTGAACTTCTCGGGCTCCTCCCACCATTGTTTAATAGTATCGACGATCGGGACGGCGTGAGTAGCAGCCCATTCTCGAGTAAAGTGCTGGTTTGGGCGCGGCAGTGAATAATAAAGGTGTGCATCTGAGCCTACCAGCATAGTGAAAGCTCTGCCTTCACGATCTCTGATCACAAATTTCTCTGAGTCTGTCTTTTGTATTATCCAGTCTATGATCTCCGGACATGGGAATATGGCTGGATGTGCCCCCGCCAGATGTAGTTTGGACCTCTTTACCGCCAAGTATATTTCTCGGTCTGGGAGGTCTTCCGGAAATTCTTCTGGCAACTTGGCGAACTCCTGATAAATCTGGTACCCCCTCATGCTGTCGTCTTTCGAAAAAGTACATAATGTATCTCGGAATATTGGGGGTGGGGACACCACCACCAGCTCATCAGTCTCTTCCGCTGGTCCCTTGTCCTTTCTCCGAGACCGCGGGGGCGCCATGTCACTAGAATCTGAGAGCACAGGTATGCACTCTATGTCTTCACCTGCCAAATTCAGAAAGGAGTCCCACGATAAGAACGTCATGGCGCTTAAAACCAGTTACAATTTAGTGACAAAACCTAAATGCGTTAAAGCAAAACTGGACTGGTGAGTCGCTGGGTCGCAGATCACACAAACAGGGCCCGGGCGCGATCTTGCGACCTGGCGACCTGGCGACCTGAGGTCGCTGGGTCGCTAGGTCGCAGATCTAGAGAAAATAAAGGAAGTGCGACCTGGCGACCTGGCGACTAGGTCGCTGGGTCGCAGGTCGCAAATCTGTAAAACTGGAGAAAAATGCGACTCTGCGACCTCGCGACTAGGTCGCTGGGTCGCAGGTCGCAGATTTAGCTTGCCGGGGGTGTGGTGCGCGCGGCCTTGAACCCTTTTGCCCCCTTTCTCTTGGGAATTTGCAAGGTTTCTGGGGCCAGGGAGAGCTGTGGCATGATTTTAAAGAAAAGGGGATGATGCCATGGGGTGAAAAAGCAAACAGAGAGGTTTTTGGTAATTTATGCAATATGCAATTGGCAAAATTCTCAGAAAACATTAAAGCATGGCCAAAAGACAATTTATAGGCTACAAGGGGAGATGGGTTTAGTAAGAAAATCATTAGAACGGAAACAGCAGGAAGAAATGGCAACTTACCCGGGAAAAACTCGTCAGTTGAGCTGTCAGAGGCGTTTTCCTTACAAATCGCTGAATGTGAATCATGCGACCTGCGACCCCCCTTTTATAGGAAGTCGCACGTGCGGGCCATTAATGTGGGTCGCTAGGTCGCAGATTCGTCAAACCTTGAGTTTTTGCGACCTGGCGACCTTGCGACCCGGCGACCTGGGGTCGCTGGGTCGCAAGGTCGCTAAGTCGCGATTTTCGGAAAATGACCAAATTGCGACCTGGCGACTTGGCGACCTTGGTCGCTAGGTCGCTAGGTCGCAGTTTTCATAAGTTTATGTAATGTGCGACCTGGCGACCTGGCGACCTGAGGTCGCTAGGTCGCAAGGTCGCAATTTTCATGAATGTCTACTTTTGCGACTTAGTGACTTAGCAATTTCTCTTTAGTTCTAAGGGGCTCCAAAATTTTAAAAGGTAGTCTTTTTTGGAGGGTGTTGTAAAGGTTACAACAAATGGCGATTCACTGGACGAACTCAGAGTCTCTGCTGATGGTTAGCCTTAGTGGGGGGAGGGAGGGGCTTATGCTAACTGTCCTCTTTTACCTTGTGGTTGCCATTTCCTAGCCTTCGGTCGTCCAGCTGGTTTGCCGAGCTTGCTGGTCCGGTTGGGCGCCATTCAAACAAATTCTTTCTTCAGGTCTCCGGACTGGAAGGGTTGGAGAACTCTAGGCGGCTACAGGGTCTGGTACGATTATTTTGTCCTCATCGTGTTGCTCCGCTGCCAGCGAACCTCTAGATCCCGGCGGAGTCACTGCCTAGGAATCGTGAACGTTGCTCCGCTGCCAGCGAGCCTGGTCAGTACCCCGGCGGAGTCGTTACATCACCTCTCTGCGCAGGAAGCCTTTCTCAATCCTTTACCCTTTATTTGTGTGCTATTGCACTTATTTTGAATGTGTCTGATGCACTTATTTAGATGTGCTTATGGCACTTATTTGAAATGGCAGTTTTGCCTGGGCGGATGAGGGATCCCGACTTATTTTGCTTGCAGCTAGGTTGTTCCTGGTCTAGTATGAGGACTTTGATTTTTCCCAGACACCCTGACATAGCGTAGAGTATCTCTCTTCCCTTCTGGTCCGGTTTCCATTTACACTGCATTTTCTTTTGTGGACACCCTCTCAGACTGGCGAGGTAAGCTTTCCTGCTTGAGGACTTGAGCTCGGTAATGTGCTACTTTTAGGTGCGGAGAACAAGCAAGCTTTTGCCACCTTTGAATTTGTCGGGAAAAGCTTTCCATCACTGGAGAACCTGCGGCAGTATGCCAATCTGTGTGACTCTAATACATCCTTCCTTAGGCTTTTTTTTATTCTATTTTTTATTTTTTATTTATTTTTAACAAGAGAGACAAGAAAATATGGTACAAAAACGAGACAGCCCCCCAAGGGCTGCTTAAGTGAAATAGTGTTTGAGGTCGTGCCCGTTTACCGGGAGGACTTCGACTCGTCCATCGTGGGTTTGCAATCTGAACGTGTGTGATCCTATCTTTTCCTTAATTTGGAACGGGCCTGTCCAAAGTGCTTGGAACTTGGCATGCTTCCCCTTTTCCTCATGGGCTTTATCCCACTTAAGGACCAGGTCTCCTACCTCAAAAGTTTTGTTTCCCGCGGAATTTTTATCAAACCATTTTTTTATTCGGCTCTGATGGATGGCAAACTTTTCCTGGGTCTTTTGCCTTTCTTCCTCCAATTTCAGCAAGGTGTCGATTCGGTTTTGCAAGGTGGGACACGGAGTACCATGACATTCTTGGGACAGTTGGAGGGCCGGGAGAGATAGATGAGAAGGGAGGACAGCTTATTTTCCATATACAAGAAAAAATGGGGAGGTGCCTAAAGAGGACTTGGGAGTAATACGGTCAGCCCACAGTGCATTGTGAAGGGCATTGTGCCAATTTCGCTGGTGGGATAGGAGAGTCTTCTTAATAATACGGATAAGGTTCTTGTTAGTGGACTCGGCTAAACCATTTCCCTGGGGGTAGTAGTTTGCAGAATGTTTCAGAATAATTCCATTTTCCAGCGCAAAATCATATAACTTAAAAGATGAGAAATAAGTCGCATTATCAAAAACTAAAGAAGTCGGAACGCCAAACCTGGTCATGATGAAATGCGTGAGGAATTCTAGTACCTCTTGATCGTTGATTCGGCGTAACGGTATTGCCTCAACCCACCTGGTGAAGTAATCAGTAGCCGTAAGGATATACCGATGTTGTTTAGAAGAGTGAGGTATGATTTCCCCAATTACATCCAAACCCCATTGTTGGAAAGGTTCCTCTACTGCTACTGAGAGTAGTGGTGCGGCAGGCCGTGCTTCTCGGTTGGCGAACTTCTGGCACTGAATGCATTTCCGGACATATGCATGCGCATCTCTGAAAAGAGTAGGCCAATAATATCCTGCACGCATTATCTTATGGGCAGTGGTATCCCCGGAAAAATGACCTCCAGCTGGTCCGTCATGCAACTCGGTTAAGATTTTTTGTGCTTCGTCAGTTTCCAAGCAGCGTAGCAGGACCCCATCATGGTGTTTCTTGAATAACTTACCTTGGATCAGTTGGTGAGATGCGGCTTTTAATCTTATTGCGCGCTTCTGTCGGGCAGTAAGAACAGGGTCCATCGTGCCTTGGGCCAGATATCTTGAAATGTCAGAATACCAAGAAGGGCTATTTTGCTGGGGCACATGGTCGCTCTGATACATGTCGATTTCTTGTTCCCAACATTCTTCTTCCATCTCGCGTGTATTTGCAGCCTCTGCGACCATTTGACATAAGCCCTGTCCTTTGACGGTATGTGCTGGTTTGAACTCTAAATCGTATTCTTGTAAACATGCCATCCAGTTGCCCCGCCTTTCGCCTAGTTCTTGCTGTACGAAGAGTGAGCGGACTGCTGGGTGCGGCACAAAAACCGTGACGTGACTTTTCAAGATGTAGGGCCTAAAATGTTTTACTGCCTTGTAAACCGCATAGGCTTGCTTGTCAATTTCCGGATAGTTTAATTCAGCTCCCTGTAGACCGGTGCTCATAAAAGAAATGGGCCGTTCATCGTTGTTATTATCTTTCTGTGTGAGGACAGCCGCAAGCGAGGAATCTGAAGCGAACGTGTATAGGATGAAACCTTTATCAAGATCTGGACTTTGGAGGGAAGGGGTTTCAGCTATAGCCCTTTTGAATTTTTCGAAAGCCTCTTTCTCTTCGGGATTCCATTTGAATGCGGCATTCTTCTTAATCATTCCCTGCAGCGGCCTGACAATCTGCGCAAAATCTGAAATGAATTTACGGACAAAATTAATCTTCCCCAGGAAGGATTGCATTGCTTTCTTGTTGTTTGGGGGCGGAATCTGAGCAATGGCTTTAGCCCGTTCCGGATCAACCACAATGCCCTGTTTAGTGATAATGTGGCCTAGCAAATTTCCCTCTGCCACAGCAAAACGCTCTTTTTAGGATTGAGTGATATTCCATACCTCCTGCATCTATCGAAGATTTGTCTAAGGTGACGTAAATGATCGCCCCTGCATTTTGAAAATACAGTAACATCGTCTAAATAAACCACCACGCTCTGCCCTATTAGACCGCGGAAGGCTATGTCCATAGCTCGTTGGGAGGTGGCTCCTGCATTGATCAATCCAAAGGGCATGCGTCTGAAAGCAAAGGTTCCCCATTTTGTCCGGAATGTGGTTTTCAATCTGTCAGGTTCAGCTACCAAAACTTGGTTATAGCCGGAGAAGCCGTCCAATAGGGAAAACATCTCAGATCCAGACACAGCTTGTAATATTTGTTCCATGGGGGGCACCGGGTAGTTGTCTTTGTTTGAGGACCGATTCACATTGCGGAAATCTACACACAAGCGAATTTCACCAGACTTCTTTCGCACTGGTACCAGATTCGACACCCACGTGGAGTGACGAACTTTGAAAATGATGCGAGCATCTAAAAGCTTTTTAAGTTCTTTTAGAATCATTGGCTCCAAAGCTGGATGTATTTTCCTGAGTTTCTGTTGGAAGGGTTTAACTCCTTCCCTCATGGGTATTACATGTTGAATGATACGAGTATCGTATGTACGTAGATCTTCATATGTCCAGGCAAATACATCACGATACTTCCGGAATAGTTGGGTGAAAGCCCGTGCCTCTTCATCACTACAGTCTTTGCCAAGGTTAACAAACTTAGGGTTCTCATCTGACCCCAAGTTGACTTGCCGATGAGCCAATATGGAACTTTGCACTTTGGTGTTCGGAGGCCTGCGGAATCGGTTTTGCAGATCAAACATCTTTTCTAATGATACCACTCCCTTGGGCATAATGTTCTCTCTGTGTTCCTCATTCTTTTTCTGTAACGCACGCTCATGTTCTTCCTCATCAATTGCCGCGTCTTTGAATACTTCAACGTTGCACATAAAATCCAAAATCTGTTGATCATCATTAAACACGCGTAAATTAGAAATATTGTCTGGCACAGAGGGCCTATATACAATTTCAATAGAAAAGCCGTCCCTCAAAGGCGTGAATCTAGCAGCAGCATTGGCCAGAGTATCTGCTGCTGCGTTGTGCATCCTAAGGATAGATTTTATTCCAAATGCATCAAAACCAGAAATCAAACGCCATACCTCTTGTTGATACGCCTTTAAATGTGGAGATAAACAGTGAATAGTGTTGCGTACCTAGCGGGTGATGATTTCGGAATCTCCAATGACCTGCAAACATTTTACCTTCAAGTCCAGTGCCTTTTTAAGCCCGAGGATTAATGCCTCGTACTCAGCCGAGTTGTTGGTGCACTGGAACTCTAGCCGGCATGAGATCAAGTATTTATTCTTATGCGGGTCAAGCAAGATGAAACCAGCACCAGCTCCGTCATTAGTCTTGGATCCATCATAATACAAGGTCCATAGGTCACTTTCTGGCTCCTTCAGGGCACTAGGCTGTGAAGGAGTTTCTGCGGGTGATAAGTCAGGAATTACTTGTTGTTCAGCGACAAAGGCTACCTCCGATTGAACTTCGGGGCCTATAGGAGACTGGGGGGGTTGGTAGCATCCAAATATGGACTCCAGAAGACACATGCCGAGCTCTTCTTGTGCAAAGCTGATGGGTTCATTAACGGCGTCCAGATCAGTAACGGTGTGTTTCATATAAGGTTCACTTTCTACCCTGATTTGATTATTCTGTCCTTTGTAAGGGAGCCACAAGTGGGACCAGTCGGTGGCGAAGTAGCCTTGTAATTTGCTGGACCAATCTCTACTGAGCAATAGGCCGTATGCTTCTGAAATATCGACAACCACAATGTCGATGCACTGATGGACCCTAGAGTCTGATGACAAGCGGATAATGACATTGTTCAATTCTCCTATGGCGGGTACTTGTGATCTATCGAGCTGTATGATTTTTGCATCAGTCTTCTCCGGGCGAATGTTGAGTTTCTTACAAACGGATAAAGGCATGACATTTGTAGAGGCACCGGAGTCGACTAGACAGTTGTGGACATTGAAGTTAAAAATCTCGAAGGACAACAGGAAGGGAGGTGTGGATCCTCTTGAGTTTGTATTGATGGCGTTTACTATGGATTGCACCTCTGGTCTGGCTTGCGCAGACGTGTTGCTTACAGTCTTCGTAGCCGGAGTGTTTGCGAAAGCCTTAAGAATGAGCTCTTTTTGATTAGTAATGCGGGCCAGCTCATAGAGAGAAATGTTTGCTCTTGTTTTCTTCATATCTTCAACAATGTTATAGCTGGGCTCTGGTTGAGGGCTAGGTTCGACAGAAGTCTTAGAGGGTTCTGACGGAAGTTTATTCTTTTGACTTACCCGGGTAGCGTTATTCGGGTGTTTCTCTGTGGCAGATTGTTTTCCGTTACCCGGGGGCAGGATTTTCCTTAGAAAGGCCCTTTTCTTGTCTTCATAAGACTGTTCTGGAACAGGTCCTTTGCTTCTGAGACTATAATTTCGAACGGACTGATCTTTGGGAACGTCTGCCATGTAGATATCAATGGGGTTAAGGTTCTCTCCACCTCGAATTATGTCAAAAGCAAGGATAGAAGATCCTGGTTCGTCGTTATGGGGTGGATCCTCCTCATGATCTGAAACATCATCCTCCGTGACATCTCCTGGGGTTTGGTCATCTAAAAGTTGATTAACTACTGCTGTCATGCTGCCAATCCATTGAGGGCATGTTTTTTCAGAGTGGGCAGCTTGGTGAAATGAGCAGAAGTTGTCTTTCCCGATCTCCTCCACATTGAGAGCGGCATTTGTGTTTGACGGAGGTTTGTTAGTGTTGGGATTACTTTTCCTGAAAAAAGGCTTGGGTGGTCTAGTGCTAGTTGTAGCTTCTGTGCCTTTTCTCCTTAGGTCCGTAACTTCGTTTGTTAAATGCTTTAGCGTTTTGGCCATGCTTTCAAAATCAAAAGCATCTCTATCCCTATCAGTAGTCTTAGGAGTGGAGGACTGACCTATTTTTGTGTTAGGCTTGTGGTCATCTCTCCCTTCATGATCGATGGCTCCTATCGAAAGCATGTCTTTCTCCACGGCGAGAGCAGCCTCATAATTAGCCGTGAGAGTAGCACGGGCTTCGCGTTTAACGAACACAGCAATGTCTCTAGGTAGAGCTTTGGTATAGTAGTCAATAGTGATTGAGTCATCCAATGCTAGGTTCGGAGGAAATTTCTGTAGTATAGTGGCGAAGCGTTGGTTGAAGTCCTTCACTTTTTCCTTTTTATGACACCTGATGGTGCTCAATTCAGTGAGAAGCATTGAAGGAGTTTTATCTTCTGAAAACTTATGCAGGAATGCGCGACGGAATTGCTCCCATGAAGTGATAGAGGCATTGGGGAGAGAGCGGTACCATGTGGCTGCTTTGTTTTCGAGGGTATGGGGAAACAGTCGACATGCGACATCATCGGACTGGACTCTCATGATTTGAAGAGACAAATAGAAGCTGCTAATATGATCTTCAGCTAGGGTACCTTTTTCAGGGTCGAACTTTGGTAGATGTTTCTCCGGATGCCTAGGAAAATCTTGGAGTGGGCCTTGGAGATTTAAAGGGGATTGAGCCATCCAAGCTAGGGGTTGCACTCGCCTAGCCCGTTGGTGTTGCCTAAACTCATGTTCAGATTCGTCTCCCGAACCTGAGACAGACGCTTCTGACTCATGACGGGAATTTTCGTCTTGGTGTCTCCCACGGTGCAGAAAATCTCTAAGATATCCCAAGTTGTGTACAGGTGGCCTTATTGGGTTTGGTTGACGGTTGTGAGCTTGATGTCCTTGACCTCGGCCTCTATCCCCTCTGCCTCCGGCCCCCCGACCTCTATTTCTATCTCCTTCATTTCTACGAGCCCTATTCCCCCTGTCTACATTTCCCCGGCCTCTGCCACCCTCACCATCCCCGGGTAGTGGGTGTGCCTGGTTGTTGTTTTGTCGAGTCTGGTTAGGTTGGAAGTCGGGGAAAGGCCCGGTGTCAGCAAACTCTTCACCCTCTTGGAGAACAGGATCATTTTCCTCAACAGCATTTGCGAGGTCTTCCAACATGAGATTCACGAGCTCGGGTATAGTACTTGCAATGGCACCATTACGGGTGATGTTCTCGGGCGGGGTCCTAGTATGGGTAAGGTATTCCATGATTGGAGTGAACCGTAACTGGTTGACAAGATCTCGGGCGGTTGGGCGTAAGGCTCTCAGCTGCTCCCTAGTAATTTCATAATATCGAAGCTCCCTCCCTGGAATATCTTCTGGGAGAGGAGGGTTAGTTTCATTGTTTGTGACCTCCCCTTGGGGAGTTTGTGATGGGATGTTTGTTGTGTGCTGGGAGGCTGCCATTCAGGCCCTCCTTCTAGCGCCAATTCTGTTGACGGGAAAATTTGTACGGCCAACAGTAGGGGATCTCCCCGGTAGAAAGTCCCAATTAGACCTTAAACTGTTTGGAGTAGGGATCCCGTCCGGAGTGTGGGTCCGGCTACCACTTAAGATGACTTCTCTTCGGTCTCAAAAGAACCTGCTTGAACCTGCAAACATACACTTATTCACCTGATATAGAATACGAGATTAACGTGTTAAACATGAATCAAACACTATGTGTAGCAAGATTATAGATAAAGCACATACACCTCAAGAGATGTCATTAGCAACACATATTTTGTGGGGTAATTGCTTGTACAGTGGTCTGATCACACAAAAAATAGTTCTTGATGATAAGATACCTCTGCACTTCCTGAAAGATGAAATGAAATGCTAACAATCTAGTTTATTAACATTCATTAATATAACAGATAATAAGATAAACATCATTGATACAACACGGATAGCCATGACGTATAAACGATATCATGAAAAGAACAGATTCATTAATCATAGGATATTCTGAAACTGTTGAAAGAAATACACAAAGTGTTCATACATCAAAACACATCATAACCATAGGGTATTTTAACAAGATTCTATATTCATATGCTCAAGTGTCAGATCTTTAAATACAATGCTTGTAGCTCCTGAGTGTCCCAAAAGAAAAAGCCCTTGGTGGAATGTCCCGTAGGAGTATTTATAATGCCAAAATTGTCTGTTGGGTTTCCTTGACTGTTCGCCTTCTTGACTTTTGGGCTACCTTGAGACCCACTCCTTCTGCGACCTGGGTAGGTGATGCGACCTGTGACCTAGGTATGAGATGCGACTTGCGACCTGTCCTGTTGGTGCGATTTGCGACCCGGTTCTGCTTGCTGCTCAGGACTAGCTGCTGCCAGGACGCGAACTGTTAATGTCAACCTGTTGTTCCCTAAGGAAATCCTGCCATGCCTGGTATTCTGCCGCTATGGGGGACACCAGAGGCACCTCCTCTTTCAGCCTATACACGCATTCCAAAGCGTTTGGTACTAGGGTCTCCCTCTTCTGTCCGATCTGATTTGAGAGCGACGCAAGCTTGGTATAAATCCGCGCTGGAGCGGCGATGAATTGACTGAGATGCTATTGAGATGCGGAGGGCTCCGGATCAGCTGCGGCCTGCTTGATGGGTTGCAAGAATGTTTGAATATCCTGGTTTACTTGTTCCCAGGTTTTCTCTTCCTCTAATGCTCCAAGCGATGGGATGTGGTGCAGCGTATGCATTGAGTCGATACCACTAATCAGATGGTCGTACGAGGACATCACTTTGTCCAGGTCTTTAGTCAATTTGTCTCTAGATTGCATCGCTATGCGGAGTTGAACTTTCGCATCCTGCGTGTGGATCCAGTCCCTCTTAGGCAAATTTTCAGGTGCCTGAGGGTACTGTATGGTCCAACCCATCATCCTGTCCAAAGCCTGTGAAGCCTCTTTGAGCTGATCTTGTCTTTGCCTGGTTTCCATTCGTGCTCTTGCCAGAGGAGCGACTGTTTGTTTGATGGTGAACATCTCACCATATACCTGTCTCATAGTCATCTCCAACACCTCACACTCCTTGAAAATGGCAAGCGAGACTTCATTTGCTGGCAGAGCTTGGTTTCGAAGTTGCTGGACTTCCGCTTGCAATGCTGCTCTCTCCTGCTCTGCCATCTTTTCGCGTTGCTCAGCTGCGTGTAGTCTGTTTTGTAGAGCTACTATTTCTCTACTCATCCGGGTTACATTCTCTTCTGTGGCCGCAGCGAAGGCAGTACCTGCTGACGCTATCATTACCGGATTAGTCCTGGTATCCAAAACTATATCCTTACCTGTGGATACTGCAGATGATGCAGAGGGACTATGTGCCAACGACCTCCTCTTCTCTTGACGGATCTTGAACGAAAACTAATCAAATGTGAGTCTGGTCAGGTCGAACACATCTTCTTCCTGTCTCTGGGGCGATCTAACATCAGAGAGTTGTGTACGTCCCAAAGGTACATCGAGAGGAGTTACTTCAAGATCATCTAGCGTGTCATCCTCTCTTTCCTCTGTGTTCTTCTCTTCCTCTTCCTTCCTCCGCCGTTCAGCTTCTGCTGCTGCTTCTATCTCGGCCCTCTTCTTCTGTTCAGCTGCAGCTGCCTGCTCGGCTTTCCTTTGTCGTTCAGCCTCTGCGGTTGCTTCTATTTCGGCCCTCTTCCTCTGTTCAGCTGCAGCAGCCTGCTCGGCTTTCTTTTGGCGTTCAGCCTCTGCCTTGTCCAACTCTGCCTTAAGCGCCTGTTCCGCTGCAGCTTGTGCCTCTTTGTCTTCTTTTTCTTTCCTGGCCTCTTTGGCCAGCTTCTTCTTTTGTGCTGCAGTTGTACTTTTTTGGCGCGCCTCCTCATCTTCTTTTAGCTTCCTCTCCCTTTCCTGCTGGGCCTTTGCTTCTGCCTCCTTTTGTTTGGCGGATGGAGTTGACCCTGTGTTGATTCGGGATTTCTGGAGCATGGATGAAGAAGAAGCTCCTAACTGACGTCTTCTGTCTTCTAAGTTCTGATCATCCGAGTCTTCCTGGACCACGTCAACCCCCGGAGCAAGTTGTCTTTCAGCATTATACCAGTTTCTTCTCTCATCTTCTGCTGGGCGTTCGAGATGCTGATAAGTCCACCTGAGGTTGGCTCTCCGGCAGTGTTCAGGGACCAATCTCTTTGGGTCATAGTTTCGGTGTTCAATTGCCCCCAGCTGATAACTTCTCATTGCGTCTGCTTCTGCTAGCACCTCCTTGAAGTCTTTAACTGTGAATGCACCACTAGTGAGGGGCAGAGTGGGCCATGGCTTCTTTTTTCCCTTAGACAAGATGTTGGAGAAACCATGTGACATCTGAAAGCACACCTCCTGCATCAGCATTTTGTCCGTCACGAAACGAGGCATAACATGTGGCGCCTTGTAAGTTCCAAAGACTCGGATGAAGGTGTACTCCGGGAAAGGGAACCAGTGCGCCACTTTAACCAGGGTCTCCTTGGCCCGCCATGACATGCAAGGGGCGTCTTGGCCAAATAAATGTCTGTACAGAGCGGGAAAAAATATTTGGGAGATCCGATCTATGTCCTGTTTGTATTTAGACTCCCAGAATACTTTGAGTTGTAGATGGATTGCGCGCGTGTTCTCGGGGTCCCAGTTGTGCTCCCAGCCGTCAAACTCCACTCGGGCGCACACCGCATCTAGTAGGTATGAAGCCATGTAAAATTCAGCAGGCATTCCTTCGTCCGGAGCCAATGCCGAGTTCAAGTTGGTCTGCAGCGACGTCATCAGTATGCCGGCCCAGTTAAAACGGGTCCCCTGTGTTGTCACATACTCCATAATAGTGGCCCAACTGCCGTTGAAAGTGGAGCAATCTGGGCCCCCGTAAAGCCTGCAGAGCATGGCAGCAACCAATTTATAAACTTTTCTTAGGCTTTCCACTGGGTATTCCTGGTTCTTTTTCACTTTGAACTTCTCGGGCTCCTCCCACCATTGTTTAATAGTATCGACGATCGGGACGGCGTGAGTAGCAGCCCATTCTCGAGTAAAGTGCTGGTTTGGGCGCGGCAGTGAATAATAAAGGTGTGCATCTGAGCCTACCAGCGTAGTGAAAGCTCTGCCTTCATGATCTCTGATCACAAATTTCTCTGGGTCTGTCTTTTGTATTATCCAGTCTATGATCTCCGGACATGGGAATATGGCTGGATGCGCCCCTGCGAGATGTAGTTTGGACCTCTTTACCGCCAAGTATATTTCTCGGTCTGGGAGGTCTTCCGGAAATTCTTCTGGCAACTTGGCGAACTCCTGATAAATCTGGTACCACCTCATGCTGTCGTCTTTCGAAAAAGTACATAATGTATCTCGGAATATTGGGGGTGGGGACACCACCACCAACTCATCAGTCTCTTCCACTATTCCCTTGTCCTTTTTCCGAGACCGCGGGGGCGCCATGTCACTAGAATCTGAGAGCACAGGTATGCACTCTATATCTTCACCTGTCAAATTCAGAAAAGAGTCCCACGATAAGAACGTCATGGCGAATAAAAATCAGTTACAATTCAGTGACAAAACCTAACTGCGTTAAAGCAAAACTGGACTGGTGAGTCGCTGGGTCGCAGATCACACAAATAGGGCCCGGGCGCGATCTTGCGACCTCGCGACCTGGCGACCTGAGGTCGCTGGGTCGATAGGTCGCAGATCTACGAAAACAAAGGAAAGTGCGACCTGGCGACCTGGCGACTAGGTCACTGGGTCGCAGGTCGCAAATCTGTAAAACTGGAGAAAATTGCGACTCTGCGACCTCACGACTAGGTCGCTGGGTCGCAGGTCGCAGATTTAGCTTGCCGGGGGTTTGGTGCGCGCGGCCTTGAACCTTTTTGCCTCCTTTCTCTTGGGAATTTGCAAGGTTTCTGGGGCCAGGGAGAGCTGTGGCATGATTTTAAAGAAAAGGGGATGATGCCATGGGGTGAAATAGCAAACAGATAGGTTTTTGGTAATTTATGCAATATGCAATTAGCAAAATTCTCAGAAAACATTAAAGCATGGCCAAAAGACAATTTATAGGCTACAAGGGGAGATGGGTTTAGTAAGAAACTCATTAGAACGGAAACAGCAGGAAGAAATGGCAACTTACCCGGGAAAAACTCGTCAGTTGAGCTGTCAGAGGCGTTTTCCTTACAAATCGCTGAATGTGAATAATGCGACCTGCGACCCCCCTTTTATAGGAAGTCGCACGTGCGGGCCATTAATGGGGGTCGCTGGGTCGCAGATTCATCAAACCTTGCGTTTTGCGACCTGGCGACCTTGCGACCTGGCGACCTGGGGTCGCTGGGTCGCAAGGTCGCTAAGTCGCGATTTTCGGAAAATGACAGAATTGCGACCTGGCGACCTGGCGACCTGAGGTCGCTGGGTCGCAAGGTCGCTAAGTCGCGATTTTCGTAAAATGACCGAATTGCGACCTAGCGACCTGGCGACCTGGGGTCGCTGGGTCGCTAGGTCGCAGTTTTCATGAGTTTATGTAATGTGCGACCTGGCGACCTGTCGACCTGAGGTCGCTAGGTCGCAAGGTCGCAATTTTCATGGATGTCTACTTTTGCGACTTTGTGACTTAGCACTTTCTCTTTAGTTCTAAGGGGCCCCAAAATTTTAAAAGGGTAGTCTTTTTTGGAGGGTGTTGTAAAGGTTACAACAAATGGCGATTCACTGGACGAACTCAGAGTCTCTGCTCATAGTTAGCCTTAGCGGGGGGAGGGAGGGGCTTATGCTAACTGTCCTCTTTTACCATGTGGTTGCCATGTCCTAGCCTTCGGTCGTCCAGCTAAGTTGCTGAGCTTGCTGGTCCGGTTGGGCGCCGTTCAAACAAATTCTTTCTTCAGGTCTCCGGACTGGAAGGGTTGGAGAACTCTAGGCGGCTACAGGGTCTGGTACGATTATTTTGTCCTCATCGTGTTGCTCCGCTGCCAGCGAACCTCTAGATCCCGGCGGAGTCACTGCCTAGGAATCGTGAACGTTGCTCCGCTGCCAGCGAGCCTGGTCAGTACCCCGGCGGAGTCGTTACATCACCTCTCTGCGCAGGAAGCCTTTCTCAACCTCAATCCTTTTGGGTACCCCGGCAGAGTCGTTACAACAAGTAGCAAGCTCTAAGTATTTTTTTAGCAGTGGCTTTCTAGTTCAGGTGACCACCACACTCTCCTGCATGGAACTCTTGTTTAATCCTTTCTTCTTTAGACTCAGGCAAACATTTAAGCAATAGGCCGCTTGTACTCTTCCAGTATAATCATTCATTCATTATGTAGCAGTTTCTGGCTTTAAGCTTCAGGAATCTGGCCTTGGTCTTCGACAGTTCAGGAGGGGCATTGAGGTGTGTGAGCATGTAGAAAATGTCAGAATACCATGGAGAGTTTTGAAATTTCTCCTTAATAGTGGGATCGGGAAATCCCTCCTGCTCATCCAAGGCATCTACCATGTTTATGTCAAGGGCTTGCAAATTTGATTCGACCATTAATTGAGCTAAGCCCTGACCTTTGATCAATTTTGTGGGTTTTATCTCAAGGTCATATTCTAAGATTATAGCAATCCATTTTCCCCTTTTCCCATCTGGGTCTTGGGACAAGATGTCTTTAACCACTATGTTTGGTACATAGGCTATGGTGTGGGAATGCAGTATGTACACCATAAAGTCTTTCAAGGCCTTAACCAAAGCATAGGCCTGTTTTTCCATTATGTTGTATTTCAAGGGTGCATCCCTCAGTGCTTTGCTAAAAAAAGAGACGGGTTGTTCCATTCCTTCTGGATTTTTCTGCAGTAGAACTGTAGCCGCTGTATGCTCAGAGGTAAACGAAAAAATCAGGAAATATTTTGAGAAATCTAGGCTAATTAGGACAGGAGCCTGGGTGAGTGCAAGTTTAACTGATTCAAAATATTTCTTAGCCCCAACAGTCCGTTTAACCCCTACACCTTTCTTCAACATGTCAGTCATATTCCTAAGATGTTCAACTAAGTTGGGAATAAACCTCCCGAGGAAGTTAATTTTCCCAATGAAGGACTGTAACTCTTTGATGTTTCTTGGGTGAGTGATTTGTAGTATTCCCTCAACTCTTTGTGGGTCTATCTTAATCCCTTTCTCAGATATGATGTGGCCAAGAAGCTTACCTTCTTACACCCCAAATACAATCTTTTTAGGATTCAATGATAGGCCAAACCTTTTACATTTTTCAAACACTCTTCTCAGATTTTCTAGGTGTTTTTCTTCAGTCTTGGAATAAACTATTATGTCATCTAAGTAGATGACAATGAAGTGTCCTATTTCATCTGAAAAGTCTATGTCCATTTCTCTTTGGAAAGTGGCACCAGCGTTCATCAGTCCAAAGGGAATTTTAACATACATAAAGGTGCCCCATGGAGTGGGAAAAGCTGTTTTGAGTTGGTCTTTTGGGAGTACTAAAACCTGGTTGTAACCTGAAAAACCATCTAACAGGGAGATCATTTTTGAGCCTACTACTTTTTGAAGAATGTGTTTCATCCTTGGCAAAGGGTAGTTGTCTTTGAGTGAGGCTCTGTTAAGATTCATGAAATAAATACACAGCCTAATCTCACATGTTTTCTTTCTCACAGCCACTAGGTTTGAGACCCAATTAGAGAACCTCACAGGAAAAATTATGCCTGCTTCATACATCTTCTTAATCTCTTTTTCAACTGCAGGCAATTGTTTTGGGTTTATTCTGTGGAGTTTTTGTCTGAAGGGCTTCTGATTTTATTTCAGAGGTATTTTGTGATGTATGATGTTTGCGTCATAGGCCTTTAGGTCCTAGTTCCAGGCAAACACATCAATGAATTCCTTGAATAGGTCAGTGTATTTCTTTTTCGTGTTTGCAGGCAGGGACTTAGCCAGTTTTATCATCTTGGGTTTATCTTCAGTGCCTATGTTGCATTGCTCGACATCAAAGCCTGTATGTTCTATAGTGGGCTTCTTTGCTACAACATCAAAGTCAAAAAGGTCCTCTAAAGGTGCCAGACCTCGAGGTATGTTCTTATCTTTGGTCTGCAGCACCTCTACTTCCTCACTGTCTGCGTTTTCACATTTTTCATTTGGATTTCCAATCTGTTCATTTAAAGTTTTTATTTCTATGTTACAGGGTGGTATTTCCTCATCTGAGGACTCTTCATTTAGGTAGCTATCATCAGATTTCGAGTCTGGATCAGAAAACTCAAACCTGTTCCTGCCTACCAAGAAATCCTCAATCTACTTATTTCCTTCAAGAACCTACCAGTATTTTTCGTTATCCGGCATTGCAGGTCTGAATTTGGTTTGAATGATGATTTTTTGGTCACTGGGAGGTTTGTGATACAAACTAGCCATGCAGGCTAATCCATTTGCAATTGCGTTTTGACTCCTAGGGACAAACACCAGATCGTATTCTACAAAGGTTTTCAATAGATCCATAGCGTCATTCATGTATGCTCTCAGACTAGGATGTTTCATTGTGTATTCACCATTCACTTGTTTAATGATCAGCTCAGATTCCCCATGCACGAATATCCTACGGTCTCCTAATCTTTTCAACAGATTTAGGCCTAGAATCAAAGCCTCATACTCTGCGATATTGTTTGTAGATTTGAAATGCAGGTTACATGCATGGCTCTCTGCATAGTCACTCTCTGTGTTATGTACCCAAACTCCTGCTCCTACTGTTCTCTGGGCGCATGACCCATCGAATTTCATTTCCCATAAGGGTTGTCTCTCGAGCTTATCATCATTTCGTTCTTGGTGTGGTGTATGAGCTTGTGAAGGGTGACTAATCAGTTGACTACATCGTATCTCTGGCTCACTCTGATTTTCATTTTTAGTGCACTTCCCATAGGTTTCTACATCATTTTCTTCAGGGTCTAGAGTAGACATTATGTTAAATTCCATGGGCTCTGTCTCATCATGTGTATCTCTATTTTCGAATCCTGGCTCCTCCAAAGATTCATCAGTGTAAAGGATGAAGGATTCAAGATCTGTGTGTACAGAGTATAAGGGTGAATTTTCAAGCTTTTTAGGGCTACTGACCAAGAATTTCATTTGCGCCTCTCTATACAGTCTTCTAAGTTGGCTAAAGACTGGGATTGTGGCATATGCCCCATCCATCTGCATTGTACCTTGCATCTTGGCTCCCCATGACCTTGACAACAACATGCCATACTTAGGTGGCACATCTACCACTACAACATCCATGACCATGCATTTAGCTAGAATCTGGGTTAGGCTTACACATAAATCTTCGATTAGGCCAAGACACTTTACTCTACTAGAGTCGAATGAATATAGGTCTTTATAGGGACGGGTTATCTCTAGGCCTAATCTTTCCATAACTATCTTAGGCATCAGGTCGTGTGAGGCCCCATAGTCATGCATTGTACTGTGGAGGATCTTATCATGGATATTGAGACTGATATAAAAAGGAGGTACTACCCCTTCTTGAAACTTCCCTTCTATCTTGGGACCAAACAGAAGGGCTGGTTGATCATCACTCAAATTGACCGTGTCACTGTTCTCACCTAGATTTAATTCTTTCAAAATTTTTCCTTTATATACATCCTGAGTGTCCAGCTCAGAGAGTGGTATAGAGATTTTAATTTTCGCGATCTCACTCTCCAAATTGAAAGACGACTGACTCTTTGGAATGTTCAACTCTGTTTTGTTAGCCACTACCTTAGTGGAAAAATCAGTGGGTTGATTCTCACTATGTACAGGTTTAGGAACTATCTTATCATGAGCACTAACTGCAGTGCTAGTGATGCTAGTTGGTTGACTTTTCTTTTTCGTGTTTTGGTCATCTTTCTCTTTTTTTTCCCCAGAACTCTCAGCTGCTAATTTGTCACTTCCAGCAGCTGCTTTAGAAGTTTTCTCAGGAATTTTCTTGATGGTGATCTCAGAAGTTTTGGGTTTGGAATTTTCTAAGCTCTTTTTGCTTCTGAGTTCATACTGTTCTCTGACCTGCATGATGGAATTTTCGAATCCAAGTCTGTAATCTTCAGATTCCAATCCTTCCTCATTCCAATATGAGGGTGAGGACTGATGTTCTTCTATGGAATAGCTATGGATTGAGTTTTCTACTTCAAACATGTTTATTGTGTTCCCTCAGACTCTTCTATGTTTCCCTCATCTTCATTAAGAAAGTTCTCTTGGAATGGGGGAATAACATGTTGATCTGATTCTCTTTGTTTGTTGGGAGTGGTGTTGTTTCTTCTAAAGTTCTGGTTCTGGTTATGATTCTAGTTTTTGTTCTGATTGCTAACTATGACAACCATTTTTTCCATCATTTGTTGTATTCTTTCCATGTTTTTACATAAACAGTCATAATTGGGGTCAGATGTGGAAGCTACATTGTAATCTCTATATGTCATCCTTTTCTCAGCTCTCATTCTTGCTTTTTTCTCAATCAGGTTAGCTTCTACACTCATTGACCCCCTTTTCATATCTTCCAGTGTGTTGTAATCCCTCTCCCTAAGCTGGTAGGCCATGTCAGCATCAAAGCCTTCAGGATATTTCACTAGAGCCATACCTTGGGGAGGTTTCATGTGTGGAGGAAAAGCATTATAAACATTATTAAACCTTGTAGAGTAGTCATGGACATTCTATCCTACATTTCTTTTCAGGTTCTTGTATTCTGCTAGGATTTGGAGAGGGTTGGCCTTAACTTCACCTTTGTTTATAAAGGTCTGATATAAAGCAGGAATATCTTGGATACTATTAGTAGGCAGACCTTTGAACCATTTCTTCACATCACCTCCTAAGCTCTTGGCAAAGATTCTCATTTTGACTGTATCATCATCTATTTCCATGTAGTCAAAAGAATCTTCCATCCTATCTACATGGTGTTGAGATGTGGTAGATTCCTTTGCAGTGAAGTGTGGGATCGTTGATTGATAATCATTGGGTAAAGGCGCTAGAGGCTGGGGTAAAACCAGAGGTGCGTACCAGGTGGCCATGATGATTTTATGAGGAGGTAAGGTGCTGGCTTGAGCAGCTGGTATATGGATGACAGAGATACTGGGACCAGCAAAATTCCATTGAACTGATCTAGGGTGGCAAAGCCCCAAGTTTTGAATGAAGTGAAAATCAGGAGGAGTAGATGGGGGGGTCTATCTATCCCTAGTGTGTTTACCACTTTGAGGGGGTGAACCAAGAAGCTGAAGGTGTGGCTGGTCTAGAGAATTGAATGACCTAGTTCTAGGTACACTGTTTTGAGAGTCTAGGTCAAAAAGAGGGTCTGATAGAGCTGTAAAGTCTTCCAGTGCAGAGTTAGCTCTATGGATGTGGCTAGAAATAGTTGGTCTTATAGTTGGAGGAGATCTCTTGAGGATGCTCTCAAGGTGTTCAACTATTTCAGGGGGGTTTGGGTTAGGGTAGGCTCTTGTATGAATGGTTCTTGAAGCCAGCATGTTTTTTTCTAACCAAACAGCTTAACCCTACTTGTTACTTCTATTATGGTTGATGTTGTTATGGAGGCTGGTCTACCAGTGGAGTCTTATGTGAACCAAGATAATCAGCAGGCCTACTAATCACCAGTGGAGTATTTGATCTTTAAGGAAGTATGGAGTCACTAGGTGGAGGGTTTAGGATTTTTCTAGGGGTACACTGTCCACCACAGTGCTTATGAGATGTCCCCTTTCAAGGATATCTCGAAAACACAGCAATACTCTAACCAGAGATTGACTGGGAGGGCTTTTACCAGATATATCACCCCTAAAAGAGTGTGAGATCTGGAGGCTACCTGGCCCTTTCTAGACTCTGTCTAAGAGTGTATGAGACACAACAAGCGGATATAGCAGTTAAGGGTATTTCAAAGTTCCTTCCCCAGTGGAGTCGCCATTATGTTGGGGTTCCCATGTTTTGGCTAGATTGGCAAGACCAAAAGATGAGACAACATCAGAACCACTTTCAGACCTCAGAATCTAGCCCTCCTGGGTCCAGAGAGGGATCTCTCTATGATTGTCAAAGGTATATGCCTTTGAAGTTCAAAGGTCAAGATATTAGTCTAGTTATGGCCACAAGGTTTCGTTGTTGGGAAACTGGAAAGAAGGGCTAAGAATGAGACAAGGCTGAGCAAAGAGGATTTTAGGAAAAGGGGAGATAAATTCAGAGAAAATTCAAGACCATTGGGAAAATGGAGTTAGGAAAGGGTTTACTTGCTATTCAATATGCGAGCTTTCAGTTGGGCTAGTCATCTAAAGCGGTGGATCTTAAAGATGATATTATGGCTTGAAAGGGTAAGAGGGAAAGTGAAAGCAAGGAAACCTCCAAGGTGACCTTTAGAAATCAGATCCAGGGATATGGTGTGCCATTGGACACTTGAGATCTAGAATCCAAAGGCTAACTCTTCGGACAAGGAAAACATTAAAGATCCAGAACACAAAGTTAAAAACCTGAGATCAGAGAGAGACTTTGAACTCTCAATGCTTCGGCTCCTAGCTCAAGGGAACTTGGAAAAATTCAATTGACTGAAAAGGATCCTAGTGAGATAGAGACCGAATTATAGACCTCCCAGTGTTCCCAATTAATTCAATTAAATCCTAACAATAACATATAAGAAATTGACCTCATTAATTCATACATCAGCTAGTGATATATCGGACCACTACATTGCTTAAATCAATTGAAATCAATCCTCAGATACACATATAGCAGAAAAACATTAAAGGCAGGGAGAGCAGAGACATAGGGTACCTAGAAAGGGTAAATCCTATGCCAGATTTCTGATGCATGCCAGAAGAGAGGTAACGAAATGAAATAAAACACAGAGATAGAAAACATCACCAGGTGCTTTAAATCAGGATCCAAAGAAATGTGCTTGTCATATTAAGAGCAACACCAGTCATGTACAACATTTCCAACAACTTGAATATTCAGTCTGGATACATCTTCATCAGCCTATCTTACAACTTCACACAGAGACTATGTCTCAAAGGAAACAACTTGCAAATCTCAGATATCCAATCAACAACCACCACAATGAGTTTCTTCATGAAATTTATAGCTCAAGTGGAGCAGGGAAGGTAGATGGAAAACTAAGTGCAGCATTAAACTCGGAAGAGGAAGAAGGCTGCGGCCTTATTCTGTTTTAAATTTTGGGCATTTATCTCTGGTACTCTTTGGATGAAAGAGTGGTCTTCATCAAGCTTCCATTTACTCCAGGTATGTCTCCGATGTACTTGTTGTAGCAGTCTGGTAAATTAAACAACAAAGTAGAACAATGATGCTAGGGTTTTCCATACTATGTAACAAATGCTTCTAATAGCATCGGATTGTTGTCAGGGCTGGAATTTCCTCAGGAACACGGTATAGAATGGAGAAAGTATGGGCACCTTGTCCTTTGTGAAAAGAACATTCTGCTGATGTGAAAACTCGGTACTATCATTTTCTGTGCGCTGGACCTTCTGTGTGATCTGTGATGTCTTCAATATACTATTCTACCTTAAAATCATTGGATTAAGGCTCAAAATCTTCAATGGCAGGCCTTAAACACTTTGTTTTCCCACTAATACTCTTAGCTGCTCCATGATTGCCTCTGCCAGTGAAATCTGCACTTTAATGGCTCTAGGGAAGGTTTTTACAGAGTCTAAACTCTATTCTTTTAATGCGAGCCCTATCATAACGTCTCCTCAGGCCTTTCTTCATGATTTCGATCTCTGAACATGGTCCTCCTTGCGTTCCTGGCCACTGTAACAGTGACTGTGAACATGATGGTGGTCCACCGATCGTACCCTGCAAAACACACAAAAATCGTCAAGAAATACATGTTGGAGGGGGATGGAATCTTTGATGGCCTAAGGAACGATGATGGAACTATGGAGGATTGGCAAAAAATGTAGTGGATGGCTTGCAGAATGGTGATGCAGCATGGTGGAAACAGTGGGAATGAACGCAGAATGACAGAAAAAATAGGGAAATGGACTAATTGTAGACCAGGGGTGGCAGAGAACACGTGGCAAAAACTTGGAGGACAGGTGGCACAATATCAAGAAAATGGGAGAAAGCAATGAAAAAGGGTGACGTGGAGTACTGGAGGTGGGACCAGTAAAAAAAGGGGGCGATCTAATTTGGACCGTCCGATCTCAGGAAGGGATCGATAGCTGAAAATGCATCGGAGGACGACAGATGGTGGGCCAGGGGTGTATTTGTCTTGGGCTAACTCCCGCGCATCTTCGTGGTGCGATGACCATTGGATGGGCCGCTCTATATCAGATAAAGTACATGCATATCGCGCTGGGTCAAATGCTAAAATTTAACACGCGATGGGGGGCAGTTTTTAAACAATGCGTGGAGCCACGTGTCGGGCGGTGAGTGGAATCGCTCTGAAATAATAATAAAAAAAAACCGCCCATCTCCCAAAGGTGGTGCAATGGAAACTGGCGGTTTTCAAATAGGGCGCGGCTACGGGGAGCACCGTGCCAGTGAAATATGGACTGTTGATCTATGAGTTAGATTGACGTTGGACAGGCAATCAGAGGAGTGAACAGGGTGGGCCACAACGCGACACTGATCTGCGAAGACCATCCGATCTAATCCAATCGACGGCTAATAATGCACATGATATCCATCTGCGATAAGCGCTCTCTGGGCTAGCGCTTGGTTCTAGCGCCTAGGTCACGTGGAGAAAAGGTTAAGGGGGCTAGTGTTGAAAGGTGCTAAGCCCACTTATATGGAAAATATGGTTTTTTGGCCCATTTTTAGTGCATTTTAAGGCCAATAAAGGGTAAGGATAGGGGAAATAAGGGGAATTTATACCACAGTAGGGGTGTGTGTAGGATTTAGAGGGGGCTTTTGGGATGATTTAGAAGGACTAAGGGAGGGATTTTGGGATGAAAAGGAGGCTTTGAAAAAGGGGAAAAGGGATGAAATGAAGAATTCTGCAGAGGTACAAGGGGTAAATGAAGGCCTTTAGGAGCTCAATTTATCATCATCAGCGGGGCTTATTGACTCAAGAACAGTATAGGGAAATAATCAAAGGGTAGAGAGCATGAAGAGGCTTCAAGGATGATGTGTTTTAAAAAGAAATGCATTCCTTGAAGGCTCATAAAAAAAATTATCCCCTTGCTTACTTGTCAAGGAATTTATAGGGGGCTAACAGGAGAGACTAAGAATGTGCTCAGTTTCAATTGGTATTCAAGGATGATGATGAAGATGAGGAACAACCATGTCCAAAGAGGATTCATTGTCCAGCAAATGAAGCAGTGGTGGAGTTGCTACAATTAGTCTCCAAGTGGGAGATTGTGGGGTGTGGAGCCTGATTATCTTGTTTACTTTGTATCACAGCATTGGGCCCCTGTACCTTGAAAGGGGTGGCAACGCTGCCCGTAATTAATCACTGTTGTGGGGGGTCCAGGGGGGGCGGCAGTGCTTTTCGGTGCCCCCCCCTGGCGGGGGTTTCGGGGGAAGCGCCCCTGAAGCTAAAAATAGATGTAAAATTGCCTTGTAAAAGTATATTAATTTCTAGTCAGTCTGGGTCGTTCATAGGTGGATGATCTGACGGTAGAAGTTATGTTTAGTTTAGGGTTTTTTTCCCTAGAAGGTAACCCCCTTGTATATATGAGGGTATTGTATTGTGGCTGTGTATTATGTGTGTATTATCAGAGCGAGAAAAAGATAGGGATATTGTGAGAGAGAATAGAGGATATTACAGTGGATCTACTGTAGGTTTTGTCTCCTCATTTTTGCTGGATAATAGAAAGGAAGGACTGGCTGTTCAGGGTGGACGTAGCCCAAACTGGGTGAACCACGTATATCTGTGTCTCTCTAGTTTTATGTGTTTTGTGTGCTTGTATTTTCTGCATATTTTATGTGTTGCATTGCTCTGTAATATTTAATTTTCTAACAAATGGTATAAGAGCCGAAGGTCTATTTGGCTGATAAACTCGCAGGAAAGAAGGGTTCCTGGTTCGAGTGGGAGCAATGGCAGAAGATGGTAAATTTAGGGTCGAGAAATTTAACGGCCAAAACTTCCCATTGTGGAAGATGCAGATGGAAGATTATCTATATCAACAAGATCTGTACCTACCATTAAGTGGAAAAACAAAGAAGCCGACAGCCATGACAGACGTGGAATGGAACATTCTCGATAGAAAGGCACTCGAAACAGTATGGTTGTGCCTTGCGGTGTCAATAGCCTTCAATATTTTGAAGGACACAACAACAAAGGGTTTGATGTAGACGTTGGCGAAACTATATGAAAAACCCTCCACCTCAAACAAGGTATTTCTTATGAAATGATTATTTAATATGAAGATGTTGGAAGGTGTTGCAGACCATTTAAATGATTTGAATACAGTTACCAGTCATTTAAGTTTTGTGGGGCTAAACTTTGATGATGAAGTTAGGGCTCTTTTATTTTTGTGCTCATTGCCAGAAAGTTGGAATGGTTTAGTTATGGCTATTAGTAACTTTGTCTCTGGATCTAGTACTTTAAAGTTTGATGATGTTGTTAGCGCTATCCTTAGCGAGGAAATGCAACAGAAAATCTCTGGTGAGACATCGGGTAATGCTTTGAGTGCAGAGTCTAGGGGAAGAAGAATGGAAAGAGGAAAGAGCTCGAGTTATCACAATAAATCAAGGAAAGGTAGATCCAAGTCTAGATAGGGGATAGTGTGCTAGAAATGTGGAAAGAGAGGGCACCTAAAGAAATATTGTAGGTCTTGGAAGGGAAAAGAAGGAGATGCACAGCAAGAAAAAAATCATGAAGAAAATGTGACATGTGATGTGTTACAAGATGCTTTGATTCTTTCTTTCGAAAATGTTACTGATTCTTGGGTTGTAGATTCAGGGGCTTCATTCCATGCCACACCTGATAAGAAATATTTTCATGACTATGTTCAAGGATATTTTGTACAATTTCGTTTAGGTGATGATAAACCCTATAAAATTGTTGGAATGGGTAAAGTTCTTGTAAAACAAAAGAATGGAAACCAATGGCTACTAAAGGAGGTAAGGAATGTTCCAGATCTGAAGAAAAATCAGATTTCAATAGGGCAGTTAGGCAGTGAAGGTTGTGTGACAACCTTCACAGATAAAACTTGGAAGGTCACCAAATGAGCACTTGTAATAGAAAAAGGTGAAAAGGTTGGTACATTGTATTTATGCAATGGTATTTCTAACTTTGTTAATGCTTTAACTTCCAAAGGAGCAGATGCAAGATTATGGCATCATAGGCTCGGACACATGAGTGAGAAGGGAATGAAGATTCTTCACTCAAGGAATTTGTTGCCAGGTTTGAAGAATGTTGATTTGGATTTCTGTGAAAATTGCATTTATGGAAAACAAAAGAGAGTCAGATTTCTCAGAGTTGGGAAAGAAAAGAAGAGCGAAAAATTAGAGCTTGTACATACAAATGTATGGGGACTTGCTCAGGTATCATCTCTTGGTGGCTCTTGTAATTATGTTACTTTTATTGATGATGCAACTAGAAAAACATGGATTTATTGTATTCAAAATAAATTTGATGTATTTGATACTTTCAAGAAATGGAAAGCTTTGGTTGATATTGAGACAGGAAAGAAGTTGAAGTGTCTCAGATTAGACAATGGAGGTGAATATTGCAGCAAAGAGTTTTATAGGTACTGTTCAAAGCATGGAATTGGTAGAGAGAAGACAGTTCCAAGAACACCACAAGAAAATGGTGTGTCAGAAATAATGAATAGAACAATCATGGAGTGTGCAAGGTGCATGAAATTGCATGCAGGATTTCCTTTGCAATTTTGGGCAGATACTGTAGATATTGCTGTTTATCTAATAAACAGAGGTCCTTCAATTTTCTTGGATGGTGGTATTCTGGAGGAAGCATGGACAGGTAAAAAGGTAAACTTCTCTTTTTTAAAGCCTTTTGGCTGTGAGGCCTTTGTGTATATTAATAAAGAAAATAGAACAAATCTTGAGGCAAAATCAAAGAAATGTACATTTATTGGATATGGTGTTAATGATTTTGGTTATTGCTTATATGATTATGAAAATCAAAAAATGATTAGGAGCAGAGATGTAATATTTAAATGAAAAGGTCTTGTATAAGAATCAGTCGCAGGAAAAGAAACAAGAAAAAGAAAGCAAGGAATACACAGTTCTTGATGATATAACTGAAAAAGTAAAGGTGCCTGAAAATAATAATAATCAACAACCACAGCAGCAGCAACCACCACAACAACAATAGGCACTTTCAACAAACACCTGAAAGTGGTGTTAGAAGATCTACCAGGATAAGTAGACCCCTTGAACGATACTCTCCTTCATTATATTATTTATTGCTGACTGATTCTGGTGAACCCAAATGTTATGAAGAAGCAATGCAGGTTGAAAGTAGGAAGAAGTGGGAGCTATCCATGGAAGAAGAAATGGACTCCTTAATGCATAACCAGACTTGGGACTTAGTCATGTTGCCTGCAAGTAAAACTACATTGCAGAATAAATGGGTTTACAGGCTGAAGGAAGAAGATGGAGGAAAACAGAGGTACAAAGCTAGACTTGTGGTGAAGGGGTTTGCACAGAAGAAAGGTATTGATTTTGATGAAATATTTTCTCGCGTTGTTAAAATGACTTCAATCAGAACTATTTTAAGTCTTGTAGCAGCGGAAGATTTACATCTTGAACAGTTAGATGTAAAGACAACATTTCTCCATGGAGATCTAGAGGAAGAGATCTATATGGAGCAACCAGAAGGATATAAGGTCAAAGGGAAAGAAAAATTAGTGTGCAGGCTAAAGAAGAGCCTGTATGGCTTAAAACAGGCTCCAAGAGAGTGATATCTAAAATTTGACAAGTTTATGTCTGAACAAGGTTATACTAGATGTCACTCTGATCATTGTGTTTATTTGAAAAGGAAAAATGATGACAACTATATTATATTGTTATTGGATGTAGATGACATGCTTGTTTTAGGGTCTAACATGCAGGAAATCAATGTTCTAGAAAGAAAATTGGAAAATTTATTTGCAATGAAGGATTTTGGAGCTGCAAAACAAATCCTTGGTGTGAGGATAGCTAGAGATAGGAAAAATCGCAAATTAACACTGTCTCAGAATGAGTACATAGAAAAGGTGTTGAAAAGATTTAATATGCAGAATGCAAAACCAGTTAGTACACCTTTTTCTAGCCATTTCAAACTTAGTAAGGAGATGTGACCCAAGACCCAAGAAGACATGGATTATATGTCTAAAGTTCCATATGCATCAACAGTTAGAAGCTTAATGTATGCAATGGTTTGCACAAGGCCTAATATTGCACATGCAGTGGGAGTTGTAAGCAGGTACATGAATAATCTAGGAAAAGAACATTGGATGGCAGTAAAATGGATTCTCAGATATTTGAGAGGTACCAAAAATCAAGCATTATTCTTTGGTGGTTCAAACATTGCTCTACAGGGATATGATGATGCAGATATGGTAGGTGACAGAGATAACAGGAGGAGCACTACAGGATATGTATTTACTATATGGGGAATAACTGTCAGTTGCGTTTCAAAAATCCAAAGCGTTGTTGCACTTTCAACAATAGAAGCATAGTATGTTGCTACTATAGAGGCTAGTAAAGAAATAATTTGGTTACAAAGGTTTATGGATGAATTGGGTAAAAGCATGATATGGGCACGTTATACAATGATAGCCACAGTTCCGTTCATCTTGTAAAGAACTCGACATTTCATTCCAGGACTAAACACATACATCTCAAGTACCATTTCATACGGTCAGTATTGGAAGATGGAGAGTTGAAGCTGGAAAAGATACACACTAGCCAGAATCCAACAGATATGCTAACGAAAGTTTTAACCAGGGAGAAACTGAGAATGTTCTTAGTTTCAATTGGTCTTCAAGGATGACGATGAAGATGAGGAACAACCATGTCCAAAGAGGAGTCATTGTCCAACAAATTAAGCAGCGGTGGAGTTGCTACAATCAGTCTCCAAGTGGGAGATTGTTGGGTGTGGAGCCTGATTATCTTGTTTACTTTGTATCACAGCATTGGACCCCTGTACCTTACAAGGGGTGGCAATGCCGCCCAGAACTAATCGCTGCCGTGGGGGGTTAATTTCTAGTCAATTTAGGCCGTTCATAGGCAGATGATCTTACAGTAGAATTTATTTTTAGTTTAGGTTTTTTTGCCCTAGAAGGCAACCCCCTTGTATATATGAGGGTATTGTATTGCGGCTATGTATTATTTGTGTATTCTCAAAGTGAGAAATAGATAGGGACACTATGTGAGAGAACAGAGGATATTACAGCAGATCTGATGTAGGTTTTGTCTCTTCATTTTTGCTAGATAATAGAAAGGAAGGACTGGATGTTCGGGGTGGACGTAGCCCAAACTGGGTGAACCAAGTATATCTGTGTCTCTCTAGTTTTATGTATTTTGTGTGCTTGGATTTTCCACATATTTTATGTGTTGCATTGCTCTGTAATATTTAATTTTCTAACATGTTTTTCAAGATGAAAATTTTGATGACCCTTTGTTACATCTCATTAGATTTCATATACATAAATGGAGGTTAACAGTTGAATGGAATTAGGACTGCCTCATGAAATGTTCACGGGGAAATTAGAAGGGAAAGCAAGGGAATGGTATAAAGGCCTAGACCCTCGTAGTTTTTTTTCTTTAAAATATTTCCACAAAGTATTTTATGAGCATTATAAAGAAAATTTTCCATCTTTATCATTAGCTGAAAATTTTTGTGATCAATCTGAAGATCTCATACAATACCTTGTAAACATTGATGAATATTTGGGAAATTGGCATCCTGAGGATCTATTAGAGTAAATTCATGCATTTTGTATTCAGGTTCACTATCATGACTATCAAGAGGAGTTGGTTGAACATGAAATAAATCAAGGAAAAGAATAGAATCCTCAGGATCTCTCTGAATGGAAAATTGAGGATTCAACTGCTCTTTTGTTTGAGGCTCAAGAAGACATTCAGCCTCATGGTCATTCACAAAAGGAAGAAAATAGTTGTGGTTCTATCCAAATAAAATAGAGAATTCCCCCTCCTTTAAGTGAAGATGAAATCAATCAGGATATGAGCATACAACCAGCCTTTGAATGCACTTCTATATGTTCTACCATTGATTTATGTATTGCAGCCTTGCCTCATTAAGAAACAAAAGAACAAATTGACACTAATGTTGTGCTACCCCTCAGGAATACCTTCAACTTTATGACCAACCTTCACAAGAGAAAGAGGGAAACTGGATTTTTGTCCAAATAAAGTAGAAAAAGCCTCCTCTTTTAACTGAAGAAGCGGTGGAGTGTCTTTATCAAAAGCATCCAAAGCACAATCAAATGGAACAAGAAGTAGTCTTGGATGAATCCCATGGTTTAAATACTCATAGCTAGGTATTATTCAGAGATCATTTTTCTAGTTACTTAGAAACATTTAAAGAGGGAGTACGATATGCTAGGAACAACTTGTTGTAGAGTTTAAAGAAAATTTGGAGCACTATTCTTCATAAGAAGACAAATGGGAGTGGCCTTTTAGCATAGCTAAAAGGCTGAATAAAAAGAGATAATCTAGTCACTTAATTGATTGGCTATATTGGAAAAAAGAGTTCACCTAATGTAGATATCATATACAAGTTAGATTAGGATAGATAGGTGTGAAAATAAGCTCAACACTATGAGCATCTATTTAGTTTTAGATTGTTTAGAACAAAAAGAGATTAAAAAAACAAAAATAGGGCAGATAAAAGAAAAGGTAAAGCCCCATACCAAAAATATTATGTCTGAAAGTGTGCAAGTCCAAATGCCACTAATTTTGAGGAAGAAATGTCTTGTTCAGTCATACAGCCTAACCATGATTGAACAGGTTTTAAATTTATGCTCATAAGTTAGAAAATGAAGATTTGATAAAATATTTAAACTTGTCTCATCAGTAGACTAGGTTAGGAAAATATGCTAGTTCCAAAAGTTCAAATCTAAACCAAAGATAAAAGAGAGGGATGAAAGAAAAATACCAAATCATAGCCCTCAGTTTTCAGTTTTACTTTTTTGGAAAATAATCTGTGTGCAGCTTGTTCGAAATGCCACAACTCATGACAAACCAAATTTCTTAACCCTGATTTGGCCATGTTTTAAAATTTATGTTGATAGGTTAGAGAATGAAAATCTTTCAAACTGTTTAAACTTGACAGATAAGTAGACTAGGTAGAGAATAAAAGAGCTCATTATCCTAATCTGAGCTCTTGGAAGTGATAAGGGCGGACATAAATATTTTTTATGCTTTCAAAAGAAAAATGATGTCAAGGTTTGCCAATCCAAATGCACCCAAGTAAAGAAAAAATGTTAGGAAAGATATGATGGGTAGGTAGTGTTGATATTGAAGCAATAATGTTTTTCATATTGTAGGATCACATCTTCAAAGAACAACAACCAATCAACAAGTAAAGAAAGAAGGATCTGCCAAGTACAAGTAAGGTACTGATATGCAAAACTAGAGATCTGATACTCTGAGGTTCTTGACACCTCCTAAAAGGAGCTTCCCTCCCCAAGTGGAGCCACTCTTAGTCATCAGTATTTTTCACTATCTTTGGATGACTATAGATTGGTTCTAGATTTCTGGAAACAACATTCCTTGAATATTGTGAGTTTCAGAAATCTCACTGGCTTCATTATCCTTATAATGTTTTTTCACTATTCCTTAGTTTTCCATCCCAAAGTCACCTTGTTGCTCCTGAAGACTCCTCATAGGCTTATACCTCTCATTTTCATCCTTTTTCCCTACCATTGACCTCATTGTCCTATTTTTCCCCTATCCGTAAACTCCACTTTCCCTCTAGAGTTTCCTATAACCTACTCATTCCCATGTTCCCCAAATATTGATGGTCTCAAAACTATCTTTGTAGGCTCTTGAGATAAATGAAGTACATTGGATTTTGGATCTTCAATACAACAATTTTGAAAATACTTTGTTTTTCACTTGAAGCCTCCAAGCCAATTTTCAATGAAGATAAGGTGAAAGGACCCTCCCACTAGATTATTAGGGTTTCACCTATTTTGAGGTCATCATTGGATGTTTCAGACACTGCATTTCCTTTGCTAGAATCTGTCTTAGATGTAATAGAATGTCAAGACATGGTTATTCAAGAAGGACCTAAAATATTTCTAAAGAATATTACCTCATCAATTCAAAGTTGCAAGTGAGAAAAATGGACAAATTTTGGCATTTCTGCAGGAGTATTGAAAGTTGTGTCAACGGAAGGTACTGATAAGGTAGATTTCTTGCTCCTGAATGAATACCACTTACAACCAAGGAAATGGAAACAATTTGGTCTTGAAGAGAACTAGGGTTTTGAGCTTGATGGTCCAGTTGAGTGCTAAAAATAGTGATCACTTGCAGAAATGACCTAGAGGAGAAACACAAAGCCAAACATGAAGAATGTATGTCAAAAATATTGATAGAAATGTGGAAAAAGGTGAGGTAAACTGGACAAAATTGAATGAACTTGAAAGGGCTATAGAGAACTCAGAAGACAACATTATTGATTTTTGTAAAGCACTCTAGACAGCTAGGGTTTGGGAAAGTGGCCAAACAAGGCGAAAATAATAAGTTGAACTCCATGCTAGAAGAAAAATAGGATTCTGAATATGCCACTGTGTGATCAGATCCTAAACTTGTCGAAATTGATATTGTCATGCCTAAATGATAAAAGGATGAGTTGAGCTCCAAGGTGGGAACAAAAAAGCTTTTTTGAAGATGCTGCTATTTGACCAAATCCTAAAAGCTGTCAAAATTAACCTGACATGCATAAATGAACAAAAGAAAAGCCACCTCAATTTTTTTAGTCACCTCCAAAGAAAAAGTGTTAAATGAAATCAGTAAGAAAAAGAAAAAGACTTTTAAACTTTAGAAAGTGGATTTTCAAAAGATTAAATGAAAACTTCACTTGGCTGTAAAGGCCAATCAAAAACTTCAAGTGAGTCATTTTTTCCTTCAAGAGATCAAGCGAATTCAAGGAGAGAGAAAATTTGTAAGTTTTCAAGCCAAACTTGGACAAATTTTCCTGGTGCTCTGTGCTCAGCTTGACATTGCGCCCCTGGTTTTTTTCCTCCATTGAATTTCTGAAGGTGTTGCGCGCTTGGAAGGAGGCACTGTGCACTGGGAAAGGTGCTGCACTCTTGCCTGACACACACATTTCAGTTTCCTTTTGGCACTGTGTCCTCAGAATAGGTGTTGCATGCTCAACCTTGACGTTGCGCCCTCAAAATTGGCACTGCGCCCTTGGCCACAAGGGTCCTCTAAGTGATTTAACCACTCAAATCACTCCAAAAAACCTAAAATATCTTTCTGAAGGTCCTCTAAGCATATTGAGGGGTAAGTACATGCTATACACTCATCTTCAAAAAAAATTGGTGTTTTCTTAATGAATGAAATCAAACCCTAAGAGAAACTCTAAATTTCAAGCTTGAAGTCACTGTTTGAACCTCATTTCATCTTCCTATAAAAAATATCAGTAAAAAAAAAGGGTTATTATAGTCCTAAATTGTTTTCATTGAGTTGTTTAGCCTCTCACTCATTCTCGTACACCTAAACCCTCACTCACTTATACCATTCACTTGCAAAGCTGCCCTTTCATCACTATCCCTTCATATCCTTTTCATTTACACTCTAGGGTTTTATAAGAGTAGAGCTTACAATGTCAGAAGGTGAAAGCAATGGTGGAGAGGCCCAAATGCCAAGGAGGCATGATCACAAAGGATTAAAGATAAATATATTTGAACCCATCAACACAAGGGAGCTAATGGCATCTCCCCTTACTGTTTCTTGTTTCAAGCATGTAGGATGCTTTGAATTTTATGAAAAGGTGCAGCAGGTGCAAAACCAACCTGAGAAAACTAGACTCTTTATCATTAAATTGCATGAAAAACAAGTTCACCTTGTATGGGTCATGTTTTAGTTATATACAGATGCTATTTCCAATTCCACATGCATACCTAGTGTAGGGGAGAAATAGTTGAAGCAGGCCAATCTTGACATGATTTAATTTGAGCCATACCTTAAGCCTAGATATAAAGACCATAACAAATCCGTATTTCATTTCTCTCACCTGCTTGATAGATATGAACCTATGATGAGAATTATCATGAAGTGTTTCACATATGAGGGAAAATTCTCCGGTCTTTACTCCGACCACATCAGGCTGCTTATGCATTTTACTAGAGTGAGGATGTTGATAAAATTTCCTATATTTTACAAAAGAGAGACTATCCTTAGTAGATGCAAAGCCTTTTCCATCATTTTCTGATCAAGATGGTTTTTATTCACCAACTACAATAGAAAGGCATTCCAAGGGAGACCTTCATTTCCCATGTGGTGTTCACTACTCCACAAGGCCATCATTAGAAAAATGTCTCTTCATCATCCCATCCTCCCAGACCCATTCCTCGATCACCTCCTACTAATCATACGTCACCATCCATTGACATTAATTTACCCCATGATGACCCTCCTTCATCACCTTCCTACAACCCTTCACCCTCATCTCATGACACCACATCATCAAATAGTGAAGAGAGTAATGAGACAAATGGCAGTGAGGAAGATGGCAGTGAGAGAGATGGCACTGAGATGGTTAACATAGAACCTTTTCCTTTGACCTACCAGAGGGGAAATAGGCATGTGTTTGCTACCCTTAAGAGGCAAGGGGCCATGCCTTCAACAAAGTAGCTTGACAAATGTAAGGAAAAGGTTCTAGTGAAAGACATTGATGAAAAAGAGGATGAACATCAGACAAAACAATAATTTCAGCGAATTCACCTTGATAGTGATGATTAGAATGAGGAGAGGATCACAAACATGTTTTTCAAGAGCAAGGATGCCCATATTATAGAGCTACAAACCAATCTTGGTAGGACTAAGAATGTATTAAACTTCCTTGAGGTAGAAAAGCAGCAGTTAGAGACAGAGAAAGCCATCTATGAGATCATAGGTATTACAGCTTGGAAAGAGGCTAGAAAAGCCAAGGCAAAGCTAGATGAAACCTTGGGAACTCTTGATAATAGTGAGGATGAGGAAGAACAACGTCCTAGGAAGAGGCCAAGGACAATTGGTTTGAAGAATGTTGTAGCCAAGGAAAGAGAGCAACAAATAACATTGGCAGAGCATCTCACTCCAAGTGAGTTGCTTGCCATGGAGATAAACTATGATAGGGAATCTTGGCTAGAGAGACCCAATATACACATAGAATATCAACTTGATAAGGCACATAGGAACATTAACATACATAAGAAGATGGAAAAGCATTATGCCATGAGGAACAAAATTGCAAGTACCAAACTCAAAAGAACATTTGCAAGGATTCAAGTCCTAAAAGAGGAAAAGGAGAAAGAAAACCTCGATATCCTTGCTAATGTATCCCTTCAAGATTCCCAAACATGATCAGTAGGTTAAAATCAAATTTTGATACATTTTTCTACTTTTTGAAATTTTAACAGTTAACCAACAAAAAAAGTGCCAAGCGTGCAGCGCCACTGGCACTGCGTTCTTTTTTGGGGTGCACAATCGAGGAAAACTTTACATTTTCATGATCCTTAGACCAATGACATACCCCTCAAAAATTCCAAGTGATTTGGTGGAGAACTGGTCCCTCAAAAGGGCCATAAACAAGCAAAAAGTCACCTTTTTGCCCTCTTTTCAACGCTGGTGCTGCGCCCTGAGCAATCTTAGAAGAATGGATTTTTGAGTAGGAACATAGAAACTATTCAAAAAACCAAAGGAATATTTGGAAACTAGACAAGATTTTCTTTCCAATGAGCTATCATGGAGCTCATTTGGACACTGGGAAGGCCTCCAAATCTTAGCTGCAAAAGAGACAATGATTCCAGATTTGGGGTTGCGCCCTTAAACCTTGGTGTTGTGCCCTTGCCAGAAAGTCAATAAAAGACACAATGAGTAAATGAAAAAGATATTTTGATGGCTTAAAAGGAAAATATCTCCAAAATCAGTTGATGAGTTAGTTTTAAGAGTTATTTTTGCATTTATGAGTTTGGGATATTTGTGCCCTAGGCCTTGCATGGTCTCATACGACAAAAATGACTTAAATGTGTAATTAATGAAATTTTGGAACCCTATATATGGTTTTTAACCTCCTTTGCAAGTTAAATACTGCATGGAGGCTTCATTTTTATTGTTGGTTGATTGTTGAGCTCAATATCATAGACTTGGAGTTGTGAAGAAATTGGCTTTGGAGTTGTGTGAATGTTTTGATTTGAATGGCAATTGAGCAAGCACATTTGCAGGATTCCTGAACATGGTTAATGGTGATGTTGTTCTAATGTAGTACTTTTCTTCTTATGTTTCCCATATTTTTCATCTTTCTCTTGCAATAGAATAGAAATTTTAGCTTAAGATATGCTGTTAGAGGCACCTTAAGTCCATCTGCTTATATTGCTCTAAAGTTTTCCTCTGCTAGGTTAGATTAGAGAATTATTAATTGATCTCTAGTTCCACTTAGCTTTTTATCTCAAGAATGGTTCAATGTAGTCAAGCCAAAGGGGTTTATGGTATACCCTATCCCTTGGTGTAGCTTAAAACATTGTTTTTGAGGTCTTTCTTTGAAGTTTTTCTTATTAGGGTTTAGGCTAAACTAGTTTATGGTTTTCCCTGTCTTTGGTCTATCTTGAAAAGTCATTTCAAGGGTATTTGAAGTATGATTAAATAATTTAGGAGCTCCCTACTCTTTTATTATCACTTTCTTGTGATCTTACATGTTTTCTTTCTTTGAAGATAAACAACTAGAGAATTTAGGGTCTCCCTACTCTCTAGGGTTTATTGGATTGTTGTTTTAGAGTTTACTTGGTGAAGTTTGATCAGAGAAGTTTATGGTGTGCCCTGTCCTTTGGTTATTTCCTTATGCATAGTGAATTTCAAAGCCCTTCTTGTTATAGTATTTGTTAAAGGATTCTTAATTTCCCTCTAAACCTACTATTTTCACAAATTTAATGTTCATTTAAATCACATAAGCTACTAAGATCCATTTGGCTTTGTTAACTTTCCCTATGAAACACCCTTGATTCATTATTATCCTTTTAAAGTCTTTAATTGTCTCGATAGCCCAATGGTTTGAACCTCTCTCACTCTATCTGTTCTTCTTGACAACCTACCCAACCAAACAATACAAAACAAACAAACCATACCCTTATAACTAGCCTAAAATAAACATCCTAAGAACAAACAAGTCATATCTTTTAGACAAATATAGAGAGAGCCGTGTCAGTGTCCAGGAAGGCTAGGTCCTAGGACTCCAAAGATTGGTTTGATGTTAACATTGTTTATTTGATCATTTCCAGTTTGTGAAATTACAAGGACCTAACAGAACTTGTTCTTCAGGAGTATTGGAATGGATTTTCTCATCCTTGAGCTCTTTTATAAGCTTGATTGCCTCCTTAGAAAATTCTTCTATGGTCAACCCTTCTTCTTCATTGTTTGATACCTCTTTTTTATTGTGCTTGGCCATAAAAAATACTCTCCATTGGATTCTTTTCTGTCACCATCTTCATCGAATGATGAGCTATCTTCTTTAGAGATAAAGTTCCTTTTGGATCCTTTCTTTTTTTCTTGCTTGTTGAATTTCTTAAAGCCTTTCTTTCCTTTTGAGTTGCCATCACCTCTGTTTGGAAATTTTTCTGTGAAATTCCCAAACTCGCCATAGCTGAAACATATCAATGGAAGCTTACCTTTGAATTTTCACTTGCCAATTTTTAGTTTTGTCATAAAGTAAGCATATTCTTCATTTGAAAGACCTTCTTCATCATCTCCCTTTTCTTCAGACTCACAGGTGCATGTATTTTCAATTGAAGGTTGTTTGTCCTTATTGGTTTTCTTAGATGCAACGAACGGAGTTTCTAGATGTGAAGTATCCTCTTATTCATCAAGTCTCATTTCATATGCTATGAGAACTCCATGTAATTCCTCTTTGCTGAATTTTCCAAATTTTCACTGTATTCTATGACCGATAACTTTGGGTTGAATCTCCCTAGTAACGTTCTAAAAATATTTCGTATAATAGTCTTCTCGTCAACCAACTCTCCTAATCCTTCAAGTGTATTGGTTATTTCATCACCGTATTGGAAGAATGCAACAATATTTCCATATTATTTAATTCTGAGTTGCTCAAATTTTTCTCTATAGATTTTAATTTTTGCTTCTTTGACATTTGAGTCACCTACATATATATTATCAAGCTTGTCCCATACATTTTTGGTGTTTTAAAACCCAACACCTTATGATAAGCAGATTCAATAAGTCCACTAATAATAATATTCTTTGATTTTGCATCATATACCAAATTCTTCTTACCTTGTTCATTCACGATTGAGTAAATCCATTTTCAACAATGTCCCATACTTTGTAACCTTGTGCCAAGAGATAGACCTCCATTATTCCTTTCTAGAGTGCATAATTATTTTCATTGAACAGAGGTACACCATTCTTGGTATGCTCCATGACCTCCTTCCAGTTGTTAAACTTCTATTGAAGGAACGAAGTTCTGATACAAATTGTTGGAAATACTGAAGGGGGGGGGGCGGGGAGGTGAATCAGTATTTCTTTCAATTAGAGAATTAGTTAATCTTGAATTATTATCAGTGTTTGTACAATGATAGTAGTAAAAAAAAGGAACACAAATGCACACATTTTTTAATGTGGAAACCCTCTCTAGGACAAAAACCACTTGAATGTTTTTCTAATAATTATTTAATATTCAACTCCAATTGAAAATAAAGCTCCAACTTCCTAGAATCTAGGGAAGCATTCTTCCCCAGCTCTCACTGGATGGACACTCCAATGCCCGAGATTCTTCAGTAGTCAACTAGAAAGATGCCCCATCACCCTTTGAGCTACAATTCACCCTAGAGCCACCCTACCACGCTAATTTTTTCACATGCTTGAACCTATTGGTGACTTCATGCACCAACCTACCACTAGCCTACCACCCTATATAAGAATAAAACAAGAATGGACTCCCTTACTAGGGAAAATGGTGCACTTTACAATGATATAGAATGATGTAGAGGAAGAAGACACACTAGACCATAACCCCAATTATGGCACAACCAAATAATTATGATCCTAGACCTCCCAACACCGCCTCTTCAACTCTTGGCAGGTAGATACTTGTACAATTTTTTACAATGAGGCATTTACAATGAATTAGTACAATGATACCTTTACAATGACTGTATGCAGTGCTGCCCACTTGAAGAATTCATGTGCTGAACTTCTTGTTGTTTTTCTACACCTTTATTTTTTCTCTTTTCATACTACCCTCTACTGCACCTTGCTTTTCTTTGTTGCCCTAGAAAGTTTGGTCCTTTGCAGCCCATAACAACACATGATCTAGATTTTTCTTTCCTTTTAGGATCTCGATATTGAATCTAGTGTATATCTGTTATAGCATCATTTTTCACCCTCAGGTGATTCATGATTGTCTTTATGGTTTTGGGCACCCATTCCTACAAACTTGAACAAATTCACTAAAAAACAATGTTAAAATTCCCATACGCGGTTATGTCCAGACTTTTCCACGTGTATACACGAGTCCACATGTACTTTTCCGCGTATGCCATTCAAACCATTAAAAATTATATAAAATTCCCTATTTTTGGACTGGGTTGATGGTTACTCCAGTAGTTCAACCACCCCAGTACGTGGCCAACTATTTCCAACTGATTGAAACTACTTTGAGGGAGTATAAAAGCCCCTCATGTGCATGGCCTAAGGGAGAGAAATTTTATAGACATTATACTTTGTTGGAATCCCAATTCAAGTTTGATTACCTGTGCCTCCTGCACTTTCCCAGATTTATACAGGAAACCCTTGTTTCCTAGAGATGTCCATCCATTTATATGCCATCTCGAGTGCACAAGTCTTGAAATTTTTTTAGCGAGGCAAGGGCGGGATGAATCCGGACGACGGTCTACTCGAAGATCGTGGAAGGATTCAGGTGATCTCTCCACTCTTTATTTCTGTACGTGCTGTTCACAATAATGAAGAACCATCTTGTTCTTGAACTTCTGTGTTAGTATCTATTTGTATATGTGAAAATATTGATCATTAAGCAGTTATTATCATTTATATCATATTTCACATGGATTACACTAACGTTTAGGAGAAATATATGATGTACAACTAGGTTTCCATGCATTTTCTTTCTTGTTTTCCAGGTTAGAGAGGAAGAAGGGCTGTTGGGGGTTTGGACCCCGCGGGATCTACATTGAACGTAGGACTACGGGTGAGTTCTGCTATCGTTTTTATCTAGTTTTTAGTATTCAAGTATGGTTGTGTGTGTGTCCTTCTAAATGGCATGCCCTGCTCTATGGAGGTTTTGACCCAACAAACCTCTAGGGTGATTTTCCCTGAAACAGAACTGGCGACTCCACTGGGGATCACATTTTTGTGATTCCCCTGTTGGGTGGTTTCAGCTGTTTGAGAGGTTTCCAACAATTTTAACTTTTATTTCCAGTTAAGTTAACTCTTTCTCAGTCAGACTTAAGACCTGGTTCCTTATCCAGGATTGATACTTTTTATTTTTGATTATTTACCTTTTCATACGTGGGTTTGTCTTTACACAGATGTGTATACATGCAGTTTTTGTTAAAGGGAGTCCCATATATGCAGGTTGCTTTTAGCACAGTCGCGTATGCACGCTTGTTTCCAAACTGTCAAGTAGCGTATGCCTGGGTGAATTTTGAAATTTTGGATTTCTTGGCTTTTTAGTCCTGTCTGCCTGTGGATACCTATTCCTGCAGTGTCTTTTTATCCTCTGGATTCTATAGAAAGTGGTCTTTGGTCTTTTCTCTCTCTTATTTTGTTGAAAACTAGCTTATCTCGCGAATCTTGTTTCTTGTGCTTGCATTTCTGGATCGAGTACCAAGATCTCTTCCTGGGGATTTTTGGTTGTTCTGCTTTATCAGAACAGAGAGCCTCTGCTCATTTACTCTTTCCTACCTTTGTGTCTTACTTTGCACTCCGATTTTTGCCCATTTCTTGGTTGGTTTTCTTGAGTTCAGTTGACTAGGTCTTGTTGTAATTTTTAAAGAGTCTTTCTTGGTTCTTTGAAGTTTTTGTTTGCTGCAAGGTTGTACTATTCTTCTAGGCTGAGTGACTGAGTTTCTTGTCTTATTTTGATCATATAAATCTTGCTACTAGTTAGCCCTATAATATTTGGAGCGTTTTTGAAGTTTTTTCTTGAAATTCAGGGTTGTTTGGCTTGGGATTTGATAGTTTTTCTTGGTCTTTCCGAGCTCTTCTTTTTATAAAATTCAAAAGCTCAAAAAACATTTTGTTTTGTCATTTGATTTTGTTTTGCATTTTTGTTTTCGTTTCGTTACATCTTTTGAAGCTTTGTTAAGATTTATTGCCTTTGGTTTTCGACTTGATTTTGGAAAGGAATTGTCATTGGTTTCTTCCTCTTGTTTTCAAGCGTTTTTGGTATCTTTATATTAAGAGTTCCTGATTTAGGGAACTTGATTTGTGGACAACCAAAAAGAGATAAAACTGAAGGATCTTTGGGGAAATTTCTCTCTGCTTTGGTAGATTTTTCATCTTAGAATTTTCATGCTCTTAGTGATTTGCATCAGGTGCACTTAAGCATTTAGTCATTTTCATAGTTTTTGTGAGTGTGAAGTTTGTTATCTGAAAAGAAAAACAAATTTTTTTAGTCTCATAGAACCTGTGTAGAAGTTGCTTTTCATCGAAAGACAATTACTGCATTTGCATGTAGTTTAGTTTTTATTAATTTATTTTCTGCGTCAAAACACCAGGAGTTTCATTTCCGTATCCCTCTGACTTAGCATAACAGCCGATTAAAATAAGCGATATAATTTAAAAGCAAATAGCAAGTTTTTTAAGTGTCATACACCAACTAGCTAGGTTGTAGGGCCTTGGATTAGGTGAGTGGAGAGTTAACTCTCTAAGGCCACTCAAAAAAAACATAGAAGTTGATTAATTGAGCGAAATCCAACTCCATTAGGTGGACCGGGAAAGCTCTCCTCCAGAGAGTCAAGCGTGAGGGGAAGTGAAGGCTGAGAAGAGAGATACCCCCTCTCTGATTTGCTAAATCTGACCTCAAGACCGTTCCGCCCGGCTTCTGATACGGATTGGTGCCCATAGTTGCCACTCCTAAGTTCCACATAGGTGATTGCGGGGAGGAATACCCATGGTACCTGAGGCAGATGTCGTATCACTTTCAGCAGTACTTCTGTGGGGTGCCCTTGTGAAGCTTGGGTACTTGTGCCAGCAAAGGCTATCGTTAGTAGGTCAGCGTAACTGTTTCTGTTACCTTCGCTAGTAGGCCTGGGCCGTAATTATCCCAGACTACTTTCGGGAGGTCCTATATTTCGCTTTCTTGTATTTTGGTGTCCGGTCCTAATCACCCGGAGCGGAAATACCTGAAGGTTGTTTGCTTGATTGTATCTCAGGGATTATTTTTTTGTAGTGAGTGCTCTTTGCTCCTAGCTTGCTTAGCTTTATACTTTTTTTGAGTCTAATTAAAATCTGTTAAAGTGGTTGATCAAGCACCTCGTCGATCGAGGAGAATTTGGGGGTTATCTCCTGAGAGTCCAGAGCCTTCTTCAAGAAGGCGTAGCAGTGATTTAGCAAGTGGTTACCACCCTGTGGCGTCTGACACAGTGGAGAGAGATCCTCCACAAGGGTCTGAAGGTTTTGTAGCTGATTCTGGTGTTGGTTCTGAGAGGAGCACTCCGCTCACCTCGCGAGTATTATTTCCGCAGGAAGAAGAAGTACAAGTAGAGGAAGTTTTTGAACCCTCAGAATCACTTCCATCTCCTCTTCCTCCTGATTATCCATTCATTGTCGAATACATCGGACCCAAGTCAGAGAGACTGGAAGATCCTCCTTATTATACATACCTTTAAATGGCCACGACTGGGAACGCAGCTTCTGCTATGAGTGCTGCAAGCATTCAGACTCCTGCTTCTATTGAAGGAGGGGGGACTATTGCTATATCTTCGATTGCTTCTAGTGCTGCTGTGTTTGGCTGTGGCTTCACCCAAGCACATGCTTCTCAATCTGGTCCCTTCTGTTTTGGAATGCCCACCAGTGGGATTCCTTCTTTTTCCTTTTCTGCTGCTGCAGCTGGATCTACACCCATATCTTCCATGGCTAGTGGATCAGCTTCTTTTCAAGGGTTTCCCTTCAGAACTGGACATATTCCTAGTTCAAATCCTTCTTTAGGGTCCTTTCCGTTTACTTCTCAGACCCAGAGTTTCAACCCTTGGTATGGGGGTCATAATTTGACTACTTTTACAAGATGGAACCATGTATTCACTACAGCGGGGGCAGGGAATTAGTTTTACGCTGGTCACCAAGGGAATGCTTCTTTCCCTTCGTGAAGTGCTTATCAGAATTTTTCCCTTTGTCTAATGCCTGGAACCCCTATCAGGGGCTTTCCTCTTCATTTAATACTTTAGGAGGGGGAACTGGTCCAGTCTTTGGTAACTCTGCATTGGGAGGAGGTTCTTATCCTTTTTCTATGAGTTCTTTTTGGCAACCTGGTGCCTCATCAAATCCAGGGTATTCTTTTCAGAATGTTGGGAATCCCTCCTATCAAGAATGGAATCCTCAGGCTTCGCCTCGTTTACCTTTTCTGGCAACGTTAAAATTGCCTGATCTGTCGAAGTTGACGAATGATCTGATTCGGTACAGTCTGGGGTGGCCTCCGGTCCCGACCAAACTTCCTTCAGACATTCCAAAGTTTGAAGGCAAGAATGGAGAGGATCCGACTGACCACATCACCACTTTCCATTTATGGTGTTCTTCTAACTCCCTGATCGATGATTTGATTAGGTTGAGATTGTTTCAACGCACCCTAACTGGAAACGCTGCCAAATGGTATATTGAGCTAACTGGGGGCAGTTTTGCTACATTTGGAGAACTGGATGTTACATTTCTAAACCATTTCCATTTGCTCGTCCATTATGATGTCGGGACTGAACTCCTAGCCAATTTTAAGGAGGACGATGCAACCCACATTTCTGACCATATTCAGGAATGGAGGAGAAGGAATAGGCTTATTAAATCTCATATTCCAGGAGAATTCCTTTTGGAATGGTTTCTGAAATCTCTGTAGTTAGACATTTCTAAAGATGTATCCCTGTCTGGGGTATTTTCTGAGGAGCATGCCATTTTTAGGGCCTAGCAGCTGGAACTGATCTATTCTCAGTCTAGGGTCCTCCATAAATATTTTCCCAATTCTCCTCGCTCCAAATTAGATTTATCCAAAACTAAGCCTGGTCCTCATGGTGATGGACTTATTGGGTCGATCAATAGTGGTGCATCTAACCTGCTTACTCAGTTACAATAGTTGTCTATACAATCTGCTCCTTCTGGTCAGGCTATGCCTGCTGAGTCATCACCTTCCCAATATTTGTCAATAAATGTTGTCCAAGCTTCTGATCTCAAAGGAAATCAACAATCCGAAGGGAAGAAGAAGGGACAGAATAATAAGAAAAAGGGCAAGAATGGGAAGGGTAATGCAAATAAAACCAACGAGCATGTTGGTGAGGGACCAAAGGACAAAAAGAAAGTGAATTTTCCATGAAAGTTATGTATTGGAGACCACCTTACACACCTTTGCCCTAAAATTCAAGATGTGCAGCGCTTTTTAGCCCAGCAGGGTTCTTCTAGTTCCCAGGCTGTGTTGACAAACCCTTTTTTCCAAGGGCAACACTTATTTGTTGCCGCGAATCAAAATCCTGGGGCTTCCTCTGGGGGCACCCAGGAAGGAGAAATTTGATCGAACATATTCATGATGAGTGCTCACGTGGATGTCGCTACGAGATCCCGTGATGATGGCAGAGAAGAGTCTTTGAAAGCTAAGGATACTCCTGATGCTACTGAGCCGCTTCACATTACGAGGCCTACTGTTGAGCCTATACCTCGGATGCCCAAAGCATCCACTAAGCGTTTGACGATTAATCCAAATGCTAGGGCTGCCCAGAACTAATCTATTGTGGAAGATCTGGCGCAGAGTCCTTGCACCATGTCGGCTTTAGAGGTGCTCCAGTTTTGTCCGGCTCAGCGTAGTGCTTTGCTCACTGCCATTGGGGCTATTGATCTGAAAAATTCTCTTATGATTACTTTTGATATGTCTAATTTTAAGAAGAGGCTCCCCCATCATATTGTTTTTCATATTAAATCATCGTACTGGAAGTGCAACATCTTTCGGATGGTCGTTGATGAGGGTGCTTCCACATGTGTGATGTCTCTCACATGTTGGAAGACGATTGGGTCTCCCAAAGCTGTTCCATCTACCACTCTTCTGACTGCATTTAATGGTCATTCTCACAGATCGCATGGTATTGTCCCAGCTTTGCCTATCTGTGTTGGTGGAAAAAATGTGAATATAGAGGTTGAGGTAGTTGATGCAAGCTTGGGCTACAACCTTCTGTTGGGGAGAAACTAGATTTATGAGATGGATGCCATTGCATCCTCATTATTTTGGATTATTTGTTTCCCTCACGAAGGGAGGATTGTTACAGTGGACCAACTGGACTATCCTCCTGTAGACCCGAATGCATCTACTGACTCATCTGTTCCAAAGTTGGATAATACTAAGGCGCCTGTTGAGAATTTAGGGGTTGGAATGTATTCTTCCTTGATGGGTACTTTCGATTTTCCTCCTCCTACGGTGCATATAAATGCAATTTCATCCTCCAAGGCTCCTCTTCGAAGAGAGTTCTTTAGAAATCATTATTTTTCGGACCCTTGGACCTTACCTTCCCCTACTGCCACATTAGCGGAAGGTAAAGTGGGTGGAATGAAATTTCCAATGTCTGCAGAAGAGATTGCTTATCATTTTGTTGTTGACTCTGTAGAATCCATCCCAGCTCCTCTTTCACCAGAAGAGTTGGATGGAGATGTGGCTCCGGCTTGGGCACTTAGTTCTTCTTCTGCCCAGGATTGCCTTGATACCACTCTTCCATATGAAGAGGCCATCCTGGAAGCTATGATTGGTATAGATAGACCGTGGGATGATTTGCATCATCGGTCTTACTTTTTACCTGATTTGAGCGAAGTTGAAACGAGTTTTCCAAGTCCTCAGTCTCCTGGTCCTGTTCGCCCAGTCCTGAACCCTTTAGCACCAACACAGGTTTATGCTGAAGGGAACATGGCCGTGATTTCTCCTACTATCCCGGTGAACATTTCCAGGGATCCCAATATTATTGAGAATGTCTTCATCGGAGCTGAATGTTCCCGTGAAGAGATTCAGATTTACATCGAGCTCTTTAAAGAGTATAGGGATGTATTCACTTGGTCTTATGAGGAAATGCCTGGTATAGATCCATCTATTTTCCAGCATGAGATCAAGACTTATGAAAACGCTAAGCCTGTGAGGAAAAAACTTCGTCCGGTCAATCTTAGGAAGGCAGCAGCTATCAAAGCTAAGGTGGAGAAGCTGATTAAGGCAGGATTCATTTTCCCTGTTCCTTTGACTGAATGGGTTTCAAACCCTATTCTTGTAGATAAAAAAACAAGGAACAATTCGAGTTTGCATTGATTTCTGAGACCTTAATACAGCATGTCCTAAAGATAATTACCCCACACCATTTATAGATCAGATCATTGATGAGTGTGCCGGTAATGAGATTTTCTCCTTCATGGATGGTTTCTCCGGATATAATCAGATTACTATCCGTCCTGAAGATCAGCATAAGACTACCTTTATTTGTCCCTGGGGTACTTTTGCATACAAGAAGATGCCTTTTGGTCTTAAAAATTCTGGGGCTACGTTTCAGCGGGCCATGTAATATGCCTTCAATGACATCAAAATGATTATTGAGGCATATTTGGATGATTTAGCTGCTCATTCTCGAAAGAGGATGGATCATCCTGCTCACCTCTGTCAAATATTTGAACGATGTCATTTCTATAAGATTAGGTTGAATCCGAACAAGTGCGTTTCGCGGTTACATCCAGTCAGTTATTGGGATTCATTGTGTCTAGGGAAGGGATTAGGGTAGATCCCTTCAAGGTTGAGGCAATACTTCGGTTGCCTCCCCCGTCCTCTATTCGTCAACTTCAAAGTCTACAAGGAAAGTCTAATTTTCTTCGGAGATTTATCGTAAATTATGTTGAAGTTACCAAGGGATTTATGAGATTGTTGAAGAAGGGAGTTCCATTTCTTTGGGATGACTTCGCTCAATGCTCATTCGATGCTTTGAAAAAATCATTGACCTCTGCTCCTTTATTGAGTCCACCTGATTATAGCAGGGATTTCCTTTTGTATCTGGCAGCAGCAGAATCTACTATTGGTATGGTTCTGGTTCAGGAGGATGATGCTCTTGTAGAGCATGTTATTTACTACCTTAGTCGAGGCTTGGTAGGACCTGAACTCCGGTACACTCCGATAGAAAAGTTAGCTTTAGCAGCAGTTCATGCTGTGCAGCGACTCCGGCATTACATTATTCTTTGAAAAACTTATGTTTTGGCAGCAGCCAATCCATTTCAGTTTGTCCTCAGTAGGCGAGTGATTGGGGGAAAATACAATAGATGGATTGTGATTTTGTAGGAATTTGATCTTGATTTTATGTCTGCCAAGTCCAAGAAATCATTGGTTTTCGCGGAATTGATCTCCGAGTTTCCCTGTGGGGAGGAGATGATCTATGATGAATCCTTTCCGGATGCACATTTGTTTCTTATCTCTTCACAAGATCCTTGGTATGGAGATATCATTGTGTATCTTCAGACTGTGAAGTTTCCCTCTATTTTTTCAAAAGATGAGCACCGTAAGTTGCGTCACTTGGCTAAGAATTACTTGATTATTGGTGATGCTTTATACCTTCGAGGGGTTGATTCAATCCTGAGACGTTGCTTAACTCTCGAAGAAGCTGAGGCTGTGCTGAATGATTCCCACAGTGGAGCTTGTGGTGGTCATTTATCTGGGCTTGCTACAGCCCAAAAGATCTTGCGTGCTGGGTACTTTTGGCCTTCAATTTTCAAGGATTGTATGGAGTCGGTCAAAAAGTGTCATCTGTGTCAAGTTTATACTCGAAAAATGCGCACTCATCCAGCTCCTCTTTTTCTAGTCATTGCTGTCGGTCCCTTTACAAAGTGGGGTATTGATTATACTACTTGTAACCCGCCTTTGGCTAAAGGTCACAAGTACATTATCGTAGCAGTAGACTACTTTACGAAGTGGGTCGAGGCTATGCCTACTTTTGGGAATGATGGTGAGACTACAAATCTTTTCCTTTTCAACCAGGTTATTGCTTATTTTGGTATTCCTAGAGAGATTGTCACTGATCATGCCAGTCATTTTCAAAATAGCATGATGGCTGAGTTGGCTCTCAAATTGGGTTTTCGGCAGGAGCATTCATCTCCGTATTGTCAACAATTGATAAAGCTAGATCCAATTGGAATATTATGCTATATCCTACACTTTGGGCATACAGGAAGTTAGTGAAAACTATAACTGGCTTTACTCCGTTTTAGCTAGTGCACGGGTTGGAATCTGTATTTCCAATTGAATGTGAGATTCCTTCTCTTAAATTAGCTGTTCAACTTCTTCCTGACACTTCTAGTCTTGAAGAATGGCTCCTTCATCTGGAACATCTCGATGAGTAGCGTCGGGATGCCGCCACGATGAATGAAGCGCATAAAATCCGAGTTAAAGCTCAGTATGATAAGGCGGTCAAGCCTATGGTTTTTTCAGAAGGTGACCTTGTTTTGGTCTATGCCCAAGAAAAAGATGCCCTGGGGGCAGGAAAGTTTAAGTCTATGTGGTATGGCCCCTTCATCATTAAAATTTTTTTTAAGAAAGGAGCATATACCTTGGTTGATTTTGAAGGGAACGAGTTGCTGGAGCCAAGAAATGGGCTCTATTTGAAAAAGTATTATGCCTAGGCTTCGGCCTGGCATGTTGCTTTTGTATATAGTAGTTTTTCTTTGTACATATCTGGTTGATTTTCGATCTTTGATGGGTTGGTGATGTTTTTGATCTGCTTTGGCAGGTTGTAACGGATGTCATGAGTCATTTTGGTTTCGCCGATGGTGCTAGTAGACACACCTGGAACTTAGCTTCTACGGCTTGGGTACTTTATTATCCATCCGATTAGCTGTTAGTATCAAGAGGGGTTTGCATTGGTCCTGCTTCCAATAACATAGTAGAATACACTGCAGTTGTTTATCTACTCTCAGAGGCAATATCTTTGGGTGTTGATTCATTGGTAGTTTTCTTGGACTCTTAGCTGGTGGTGTCGCAATTGAAAAATACTTATCGGGTTCGAGATCCATTTTTACTCCGGTTGTTCTTGAGGGTACATTTGTTACAAAGATCATTTCAATTTTTAAATTTCATTCGAGCTGACAATTGGCTGGCAGACTCATTAGCTAATCAAGCAATTGATTGGCATATTAATCATTCCATACAATAAAATTTAATCATAAAAAACATCATACATTTTGATACATTTATCACATCACATCAAACATCGCTGTATATATATCATCAGAGTGTTCAAAAAACTATACAAAATTTGGATCCATAAGTCATACAAAATTTGGGCTTATGCCCGATCATGTTCAGTCTCAAATAATATACAGTCATCTGATACATCATATCTATCTACTCCTGAGGTCCCTGCCCAGAAGTTGTGTTCCTATAGAACACAATCACGGTGGCAACTCGGCGGAATAACCGTACCCAGTCTCGGGGCACCCCTACCACCCGTCTCTAGATGGCTTCCGGCAGATCTTCCACTGCAGCCATAGGTACTTGGCAGGTTAATCCCTCCAAGTTCCTCTGTACAGCTTGGAGGGTCCTGTTTGAATCCACTATATCTGCTTCGCCTCTGCGACGCTTGTGTCGCGAGAAACCCTCAGGTCGAACTGGTCTAATATCTGTATCATGATCATTTTTTAATTGTAAGTCATTATGAATCCAATCAAAAACATGTTTGTTTTCCATTTTTTCATATATATTTGAAAAAATCCAAAAAATTATATAAATAAAAAATTTCAAACTTACCGACTGTGCCCCATGCCGCGCCTGGTGGAAGGACAAGATCTGAATCGCCATGAAAGTCCATCCCGGCATAGGGATAGTCGTCCACGGTGATGATTTGTTCTCCCCACCAAAGGAAGAACTCATCATCCCAAGTGGTCCGGGGAACTTCACTTCCCCCCAATCTCTTCATCATGTCTGCCTAGCGGGGAATTCTTGGATCTCTAGGGCTGCTGATGGTAGAGATCACTTTGGGTCTCAATGGTGGTATCTTCTCGAAGAAGAATGTCATCAAAATTGTACTATATCCAAAATGTTTTGTCTTTTCCTTTTGGATTGAAGTCAATTATTTCTTCATGTTCATCAGAAGATCTATGCACCAATCATATAAATGAGTTAAGCATTCCACTGCTATACTCATTTGCGTCCTGGATGCTTGGTGTAGAGAAGCTGATCCTGCTACTCTCCCAATGGTAAAAAGGAGGATTTTTATGTGCAAGTCTCTTAAATCTTTGATTGCAATTTGAGTTCCCACTTTCTTGGAACCCTCTACGCAGTAAACCTGGACGTAATCTTCCATGGTTAGCCCTCCCAGAGGCTTCCCGTGCAAGTCTATTGGCTCCCCCCTCCGGGAGAGTCCAGTAATAAAATATATATATTCCACTTCAATGCGTATTGGCATCTGATCTATGATGAAGCAGTCTTCTTCCGGTTCCCAATAGTTCACAAGCGTTTCGAGCAACCGGACATTACTCTTCATATTTGGCATTTTGAAAAACTTGAGCAATCCGTAATTCCGGAGAATATTTAGTGATGCTCGGTCCCACATGACTTCTTGATCAATAGCATTGTGTTCACGCTCTCTCCATGATATGGTCATCCTGCAAAATTTCAATCATTCGTTCATTAGCTACGCATTTGTCATTTTGGGTTGCGCATACGCAACTTTCTTTGTGCACAGTCGCGTATATACGTGACTTTATCATTACCAACCCGCGTATGCGCAAATGCGTGCTTTTTAGCAAGTGATTCTACGGTAAAAATTCCTAAATTTTAATTTATGAATGGAAAAAATGAATAGCAAGGATGGTTGATGATCTTACCTGACAAATTCGGTGAGATTTGACGGACGGTTGCTCCTGTTTTGACGTAAGAGGATTTTTGCTCCAGAGCACTTCTTCCCAAATCAACAATGTAACAATGAACCAAATATGATGTAATTTGTCTATTTATGCCCAGAAATTTGAAAATTTTCACAAGAATTTGTTATGCTTATTTTTTCAATCTATCTTAAGCTGTATAACCTGGATGCTTGGATGTGCACAGATTGGTATATTTTCAGGTACATTTTGACGAATTTGAGAATTTTTCCGGTTTTTCATCCATGACTGCCGACCCGTCATGGCAGGTATATGATATTCACTGGCATATAGGTTAGGGAACCCATTTTCCGTTGCATCTTGCATACTAGCCTCCATACTAATCACTTGCCATAGGGTCGATCCCATCAGGTCATGAGTATTACACCCATTTCACTCGCCGATTATTTAATCATGACTTGGTGGTAGAGCCTTCCTTTACATGGGCTTCTTAGTTAGTTCCTCGCTATTACTTTTTTCCCATGCTGCGTTTTATGTAGGCTCGGGAGTCCTCATTAGTCCCGCCATGACTTATGTGTTGAAGCTTCATTCTTATTCTTCCTCACTATCATTTTTTCTGGCTATTACCCTAGAGGCTCTCTGGTGTTGTTGAGTTGTATTACTGCATTGCATATTGGCTACTTATTTATCCTGGCCTTTAGCTGACTTCATTTGGACTCAATGTTTAAGCTAACTTTTGACCTTGACTATCTGTACAAGTTAACCGTTGCATGCACTTAGCTATCGCGACTTGACACCCCTTTTACCCATGGATGGAACATTCCTCTGAGTATCGCTTACCAGTTTCCACCACCTTGCATTGAGCATAGGCTTGTTCCAACCCCAGGAACTAGTTCATCTGTTTTCTAATACTCGTTCTATCCATTGTACCATAGCATTCTTTTATTCTTTTTCAGGCTTATTATATGAAAAAGACAAAAAAATAAAATATAACAAAAAAAGCGGGAACAGGATGTAACTTCATTGTTTTGATGGTAGTACAGTGTCAGTTTGTCGCCCTTGAACAAAGCACATATACTTATATATATTTCCTACATTTGGGATGGTTTTATTTTTGACCTAGGTTCAACCTTTACTTGTTTCACTTGTCAGTCCTCCCCCGGTTGGTTATCTCTTCCAATCATATGGAGAGTTTGTTCTGCCTCCTGCATAACAGACTTATACAGTGTCACCTTTTACTGCCATGGTCATCACGAGTCGTGCTTTTGTTCAAGGGAAGTCTAACCAGAGTCGGCCATTCTGCGTTGTCTCTTGACTCATTATTTAGTCGACCTTCCCGGTCTTGTTAGTATCTTGTTCTATCACATCAGATGTTTTGGTCTTCTGCTCGTGCCAGTTTGAGAAGGTCTCCATTGACTTCTTGCCAGCGGGTTTGTCTCTTATCGACTACGACACATTGCTCTGAGAACAAACCTAGAGCCGCACCCTAGCCCTATTTCCATCATTGATAGGTGACCTTGTGCTCAGCATTTGATCATCATTATGGGTCTTTGATTGAGTGGTTTCCCCTGTGTTCGACGTCAGCACACATTATCACACTTGGGATTCGTGTAGTACCTTGATTTCCATTTGACCCTATCGGTGGATTTCTCGCCTCTGTGTCGGCTTTCATTATTGGTTGGTTCAGAGGGTTTCTTCCGTGCGCTAGCTTCATCTTGTGCACGTCGGAAACGTACTTCGGTTTTGGTTCCATCACTCTCCTTCGTCCGATTCCTTCCAAATCTTGGCCTGCGGGTTACACTCGCGCTGGACTGATGTGGGATGCCTTAATGCCTTCCTTCCGGCAGATCTTTTCCCATCGACTCCGACTCATTGCTCTGGGAACAAGATCTAGAGTCTTTTTGTCAGTACCTTAGGGTTTGCAGTCATCAGTGGCAGACTCTTCGCTATCGACAGTGGGGATTCATCATTGCCTCCTGATTGGTAGATTTTTTCAAGTGTTCGACTTCAACTCATTCATTCGCACTTGTTAGATTGTACTGGGGCACCTTGACACTCATTTTCATTATTGGTGGGTTGTCTCACGTTGGTTAACGGTATACATCATTGACCGGTAATCCAACGATTTCTCACATGGTCGACTTCAGCTCATTTATTCCCATTGTGTATAATTGTGCCATAGTGATCGGTGAAGACCTCGGGTTGCATCAACATTTCTCGGTTCACTTTTGACAGTCCATTCAGTTTCTGCCAGTGATGTCATTCACCCTTATATGTTGCAGTGTCAGTATAGTAGCATCCTATATGTTGGCTCCCGAGTTGCGTGATTGTACCATGTGTTCCACCCCTTATGATTTGGTACTTGGAGATTCAGTTACTTATATGATCAGACATCCAGTTTCAGCATCATTGATCAGCTTTCTATATGTGATACTTGGACATTGATTCAGACTTGTACTTCCGGGCCATGCTCAGATGATTCATTGTGTACTTTCAGTTCAGTTATACTTGTATACATTTTGGATCTATTATGTACTTTCCATATGATGTATTTTTGACTGAGCATGGGTATGCCCGCCTCAGCATGAGTTGACTCTTTGTTTTCTTTCATTGGTTTTTGGCAAGCTGAAATCTGGTGAAGTCCTCTCTTGTCCTTGCGAAGTTATTTCTATGTGCATAATACATTTCAGCCATCATGTACCCCTTCTGACCTCATATATTAGGGGGCATCTGTTATAGCATCATTTTTTACCCTCAGCTGATTCATGATTGTCTTTATGGCTTTGGGCACCCATTCCTATAGACTTGAACAAATTCACTAAAAAACTGTGTTAAAATTCCCATACGCGGTTATGCCTAGACGTTTCCACATGTATACGCGAGTCCACATGTAATTTTCCGCGTATGCCATTAAAACCATTAAAAATTATACAAAATTCCCTATTTTCGGACTCGGTTGATGGTTACTCCAGTAGTTCAACCACCCCAGTACGTGGCCAACTATTTCCAACTGATTGAAACTACTTTGAGGGAGTATAAAAGCCCCTCATGTGCATGGCCTAAGGGAGAGAGAAATTTTATAGACATTATACTCTGTTGGAATCCTAATTCAAGTCTGATTCCCCGTGCCTCCTGCACTTTCCCAGATTTATACAGGAAACCCTTGTTTCCTAGAGATGTTCATCCATTTATATGCCATCTCGAGTGCACAAGTCTTGAAATTTCCTTAGCGAGGCAAGGGCGGGAAAAATCCGGACGATGGTTTGCTCGAAGATCGTGGAAGGATTCAGGTGATCTCTCCACTCTTTATTTCTGTACGTGATGTTCACAATAATGAAGAACCATCTTGTTCCTGAACTTCTGTGTTAGTATCTATTTGTATATGTGAAAAGATTGATCATTAAGAATTTATTATCATTTATATCATATTTCACATGGATTACACTAACGTTTAGGAGAAATATATGCTATACAACTAGGTTTCCGTGCATGTTCTTTCTTTTTTTCCAGGTTGGAGAGGAAGAAGGGATGCTGGGGGTTTGGAACCCGCAGGATCTACATCGAATGTAGGACTACGGGTGAGTTCTGCTATCGTTGTTATCTAGTTTTTAGTATTCAATTATGGTTGCGTGTGAGTCCTTCTAAATGGCATGCCCTGCTCTCTGGAGGTTTTGACCCAACAAACCTCTAGGGTGATTTTCCCCGAAACAATATCTATTATTTCAACTCCCCAATATGTGATTTTAGGTTCTATAGTACTACTTTGAGTCTTATTTTCAATGCCATAGTTCTGATCCAATTTGGATTCTTCAAGAGAAGGTTATGCCCAGTCTCTCATAATGACATAATTATGGACTGTTTCAGTAGAGTGAACTTGTACGGATTTCCACGTGTCACTATTTGTTCACTTGGATCTAAAATTGATAAATACAAAACTAAATTCTGTGCACTATCTATCGTGTTTTACATAATTCCAATCTGATACTCAGAGAGAGATTTATGATGATTTTCCCTAGGTCACTTCTTTGAGATGAAGTTTAGGAGCTTGCAAAAACACTGAATTCGATAGATCATATATCTGAAAATATTGTGCACCCTCATTTGAACATTTTAAAGCAACTTCCTTAGGATTTTGAATTCACCTCCTAAAAATTTCAAACTTTGAAACTTTGTAGAAAAAAGTTAGAGTGCAAATTCCACGATGACCTGTTTCAGGTAGCAAAATCCCTGGATAAGGAGGATATGAGGATCACAATTTATATAAATGATTAGGATGAGAGGGGCTTCAACAAATTAAGATGGGATGGATTTTAAAATCTTAAAAATTATTAATTATTGAATTTTCAATGACCCATGCCACAAATGCATGGGGTTTTGGCCCACTAATTGGGGTTACAAACTTCAAACATGAATATCTCTCAAACCGTGAATAATTACGTGGCGTGACATATATCAATGGAAACATATCAACAAGTAGAAAACATCAAAGTAATTCTTGACCCAGAATATGGTAATTTGGTAGGTAAAAATTCCCATGAAATATCGGGGTATCTCTTGGTGCTGCTTGGGTTGACATCAATGACAACTGCTGTAATGTCCCCATTTTTAGCCTCAAGCTAAAATGGAACATTATAGTTGCATATTTTCATTTTTTTGAATAAAAATGGGTAAAGTGACCCATTCATGAAATAAACCGGAATAAAATCCCTCATAATGTGAAAAGGGATTATCATGGAGATGGATTTCACAACCTCATGCGTGAAAGAGGTTAAAATGAAAATGGACAAGGCCTAATTGACCAAGTCAAACTGCGTTGGAATGATTTGGAAAGCACTAGGTGGGACAACGCAGTTTTAGTGGAGGAATCTTCCATGGGGGAGGAAACTTCTAGAGGAAGGAAGGAGGAGACTTTGTAGAGTTTAAAAGAGGAGCAAAGAAGCCCATTGAGTTTATCTTAGATCATTTGATTATTTGTCTATAAAGACAAATTGTTGCCTCTTGCTGTCAGCAGAGCTGCAGTGCCCTCGAGAATGAGGGAGTCCTGTTTAGGATTTCCTCTCCTTCTTGAGTAGCTCATGAAGGATTGCACTCATCCTCCATATTCCGGCATTCAGGCCATAGCATCAGCCATCTTCATCAGTGGAGTGTCTGTAGCAGATTATTGTGCAGTGTAACTGGGTGTTGCTGGAGGTTTCCCACAACAACATTTCTAGTTGATCTTTCAGAGGAGGGAAGTTCTCTACTTCCGGCAGGTTAGTGAGGATGGTTTCTGAGCATAATCCACTATCATTAGCAGGAGGCCAACCATTTCCATCAGTCACAACGTAGATACTCTCATAGACTGCATTCTAGCTGGAGCACATTTGCAATGAGGGTTTTACAGATATTTCAGAGGGTGAGATATTTGGTGTAGGGATCAGCCTTGCACTTAAGATTTCCAAAGGAGAAGGGCTCTTCATCAGCTTTAGCCATTCAGCCTGCTCCATTCCATTCCATGTATTGATTTGCTGCAGCTACCCAACAACTTCGACATTTCAGCAGTTTTGCATATTTCGGCCAATCCTTCTAGGATTGACTTGAGGTAGTGATTGGTAGCTTGGATATTCTCTCCCAATGATATATGTGCCATGTATATGCAGATCCATGTTCTTTTACAATTAGTGTAGTAGTCTCTATTCTATGACTACATTTCTCTATTTCATGGATATTCTGCTATGATGCAGCATTGTGTATTTTGGCATATGCTTTCATGGAAGGCTTCTCGCCTTGTTCCTTTGATGTTCAATGTATTATATTGCTACTATGATTTCATAATAAAATGGCTCAGGGGTTTTCATACATTTGGAAAGTTTTTATTCATTGCTATTTCTATTTATGTCTTTATATTGTTGTAGCTGCATTTTTGGGTTATCTTGAGAGATTCCCAATCTTGTTGTATTCCCTCTTGGGGATATTGTTCTTTGACAATCAGTCTATAGATAGAGTTTGATAGTGGGACAAGAAGCCTCTAGAGTTCATCCTTCCTTGTGAAGGTGAAAAATCCAGTAAATTCCCCTTCAGTCCACCTCTGGAATAGATTTCCTTGTCAATTGACAATGTTTCTGAAAAAGTGACATTACAGTGGTATCAGAGCATAATCTTGGCTGAGCCTGTGGATATTCACCAAGATGAAATATAAGAAGCTGAAGAATACTCCACTTTGTGGAGAATAAGAAATAAAAAGGAGATGAGCTAGCCATGCTCCCCCGTCAATCCACCTAGGGCTTTCATGGGAGCCCCAAGCAAAAGAAAGGGGAGAGATTTGAAAAATCTCCACAAGGGTTTGAAGCAGAAACAAAATCTATTGTTTCTGATGAGGAAAGTGAACATGTAGTCACATCCTTTGATGCACAACGCAGTCACATGTGCATATTTTTCATGAAGAGATGGAAAAAAGAGGAGAGGTGATCAAGAGAAAAACTCTTGAAGATTTTCAGAAGAAGTAGGAGTCTCAAACTCTGGCAATTAGAGATCATCTCACTTTCATGAAATTTTGAAAATCTATGGTGAAGTGTTGTAGCCTCTACAACACCCTCCAAAAAACCCCACTTAAAATTTTTTTGGAGCCCCTTGAACTTAAAGAAAACCAAGTAAAGAGTCCAGAAGGCTAAGTCGCAAAGTCACAAAACTCCATTTTTTAGAAAACTGCGACTCCGCGACCGTGCGACCCCGCGACCTAAAGGTCACAGGGTCGTAGGGTCACAAAACTAAATTTCTTGCAAAATCGCGACCCCACAACTTTGCAACCTTGCAACCTGCAGGTCACAAGGTCGCAAGGTCACAGGGTCACAAAACTCAATTTTTTGGAAAATCGCGACCCCGCGACTTTGCGACCCCACGACCCGCAGGTCGCAAGGTCGCAAGGTCACGAGGTCGCATATCTCTATAATCTCTCAAATTGCGACCTTGCGACCTCATTAAAACCGCACGTGCGACCATTTTATATAAAGGAGGTCGCTAGGTCGCATTTTTCATATGCGGTGGATAGAAAGAAACGGCTATGACAGGTCGACTGGCATCTGATTTTCCTGGGTAAGTTGCATTTTTCCCTCCTGATGTTTCCTTCTTGGTTATTCTTGCTAAATCCCAGGCACCCTTAGCCTTTAAATTGTCAATCTGCCTCAACCACTGTCTGTATTTCTTACTTAGGGTTTTTTTGTATTCCAGTTCCCTCACAGTACCCAAAATCACCACCATTTCTTGTCCAGGCTTTCATGGCTGCTTCCCTAATCCCAAAGCTATCCCTTGACTCTATCTTGACCCATTTGGCTTTGCATTTTTCCACTTAAAGGGAACACCAATCCAAGCCGTGCGTGCCCAAAACCCCCGGGCAAGCCCTAGCGTGACCTGCGACCTCGCGACCTGGTTGCAAGGTCGCAAGGTCGCATTCTCCAGATTGTTCGAACTTTTGTGACCTGCGACCCAGTGACCCAGTCGCAAGGTCACAAGGTCGCATTCTTCTGATTTTTAGAAATTTGCGACCCTGCGACCAAGCGACCCAGTCGCAAGGTTGCAAGGTCGCATTTTTATACTTTTTCACGATTCGTGACCCCGCGACCTTGCGACCTAGTCGCAAGGTCGCAAGGTTGCATATTGGCCACTTCCTCACAATTTGCGACCCCACGACCCAGTAGACCAATTTTCAATTTTCCCTGTGTCCTAGCTAAAATCATTGATAAACTGTAAATGGTCTTATATCATCATGTCATTCTTATCATGGGATTCTTTCATGAATATGACAGGTGAACTTGAAGCAGACGCAGAGTGTATACCTATCCTCTCGGATTCTAGCGACATGGCACCTCCAGTGTCCCAGAAGAAGTACAAGCACATGGTGGTAGAAGATACAGACACGGACATGCAAACATCCCCACCGCCGATATACAGAGATACCCTTTGCACCTTTGCCTAGGGGGATAGCATGCGATGGTACCAAGTGTACCATGAGTTCACCGTAACGGAGTTTCCAGAAGATATCTCAGAATGGGAAGTATACTTAAAAGTCAAAAGGTCCAAGCTGCATCTCGTAGGTGCTCATCCAGCCATATTTCCATGCCCAGAGATGATAGACTGGATCATACAGAAAATGGATCCCAAGAAGTTCGTGATCCGAGACAGCGAGGGAAAGGCTTTCACAACGCTCGTAGGCTCAGATGCCCATGTCTACTACTCTTTGCCTCGCCAAGAAGAAAACTTTACAGAAGAATGGGCTCTTGCCCATGTAGTCCCTGTAGTCGACACTATCAAGCAGTGGTGGGCAGAGCCCGAGAAATTTAAAGTCAAGAAAGACCAAGAATATCCGGTGGCCAGCCTGAGAAAAGTATATAAATTAGTATCCGACATGATTTTCAGATTGTACGGGTGCCCCAACGCCACCACCTTCAATGGCACATGGGCTACTATCATGGAATATGTAACGGTGCATGGCACCCGTTTCAATTGTCTAGTATATTGATGAACTCAATGCATACAAACTTGTCCTAGGCATTGGACCCAGATGAAGGAATGCCTTCTGAGTTCTATATGGCCTCTTATCTATTGGATGCCGTCTATGCAAGGTGCATTTTGAGGGATGGGAACATAACTGGGATTCCACATAGACACAAGCAATTCATCTACAAACCAAAGTGTTTTGGGAATCCAGGTATAAACAGGATATAGAGCCAATCTCTCAAATATTCATCCCCGCCCTATTCAGGAAATTATTTGGCCAAGATGCCCCTTGCATGTCTTGGCGAGCCAGGGAGACTCTAAGCCAAGTGGCGCATTGGTTTCCCTTTGCCGAAAATACTTTCATCCGAGTCTTTGGCTTGTTCAGGGCACCACATGCTATGCCTCGCTTCGTTACAGAAAAAATGCTCATGCAAGAGGTATACTTCCAAATGTCCTCAAGCTTCTCCAGTGTCCTCTCCAAAGGTAAGAAGAAGCCCTGGCCTGTGCTACCCCTCACTATCAGTGCATACAAAGTTAAATATTTCAGGGAGGTGGGGGCAAAGGGACAAGAGATGAAAATTTATCACTTTGGGGCTGTAGAGTACCGAACATATGACCCCGAGAGGATAATTCCCGAACACTGCAAGAAGGCTAAATTCAAATGGAACTACCAGCATGTAGAACGCCTAGGAGAAGATGAGATAAGGAACTGGTACAATGCAGATAGACAACTTGCTCTAGGGGCGGACTCTGGCCATGAGGATCTGGATGATCAAAGCCTGGAAGACAGGAGGCGTAAGTTAGGAGGCGTAAGTTAGGAGGTGCTTCCTCCTCTCTATCTAAAAAGCCCCAAACCATCACAGGGCCTGACACCTCTTCCCAACAGAAAGACGTAGAGGCCAAATCCTAGCAAGAGAGAGAAAAGAAGATAAAAGAGGATGAGGAGAAGCGCAAGAAGAGTTCAAAGGCATATAAGAAGAAGAAGTAGGCCGAGGAGGCTAGGAAGGAAAAGGAGGAAAAAGAGGCACAGGCCGTAGCAGAATAGGCACTCAAGAAAGAGTGAAAGAGGAAAGCCAAAATAGAAGCAACGGCCGAAGTGGAGCACGGGGAGAAAGAAGAGCATGAGAAGGCGGAAGCCAAGCACCAGCAAAGGGAAAAGGAGGATGAAATGATAGAAGATATCGAGGTGTCTCCCCTCGAAGTACCTATAGGTGGTACAGGAACCATGATCTCCGATGTTAATTCCCCCCAGGGACAGGAGGAGGAGGTCTTTGACCTCACTAGGCTCACATTCGACCAATTCTCTTTCAAAATCTAGCAAGAAAAGAGAAGGTCCCTGGCACAAATTCCTTCTGCTGCATCCACGGTTGCAACTGGAAAAGACATAGTCCTTGATAATAGGACTAATCTCATGATGATAGCATTGGCAGGAAAGGCTTTCACTGTAGCCACAGAAGAAAATGTAACCAGAATGAGTAGAGAAATCATTTTTCTACAAAATAGACTATGAGTAGCGGGAGAAGAAGGCGGAACAGGAGAGGGCGGTGTTGAAAGAAGAGGTGCAACAACTCCGAAACAAGGCTCCCCCAGTTAATGAAGTTACACTTGTCGTTCTAAAGGAATGTGATGTATTAGAGGTGACCATGAGGCAGGTGTATGGGGAAATGTTCACCATAAAACAAACAGTCACCCCATTGGTAAGAGCACGAGCAGAAACTAGGCAGAATCATGAGCAGCTCAAGGAAGCCTCAACTGCCTTAGATAAAATGATGGACTGGACAGTGCGATACCCTCAAGCTCCCGAGCATTTTCCTAAGAAGGATTGGATTTATACACAATATGCCAAATTGCAAATCCGTATGAAGATGCAATCCAAGGACAAGCTATCCAAGGATTTGGACAAAGTAATGTCTTCATATGACCACCTGATCAGCGGCATAGAATCGATGCACACTCTTCACCACATTCCTTCACTAGGGGCATTGGACGAAAGTAAGACCTGGGAGCAAGTAGATCAAGAAATCCAGTCATTTCTGCATCCCATCAAGCAAGCTACTGCCGCCCCCGAGCTCGCAGCATCACAAGAAAATCTGGGTCAGTTTCTTGTCGCACCAGTATGGATTTACACCAAGCTCGCCTCCCTTTCAAACTAGATCTCGCAAAAGAAGGAAACTATAATCTCGAATGCTCTGGAGTGCATGCATCAGTTGAAAGAGGAGGTCCCTCTAGTCTCTCCCATAGCAGCAGAATACCAGACCTTGCAGGACTTCTTGAAAGGAAAGAAGATTGATGTTCCTGATCTCTCTATTGCGCGCCCATCTCCATGACTCAGTGGCAGTAGGTTGTAGGTCGCACTGCCCACTAGGTCACAAGTCGCACTTCCCAATAGGTCGCAAGTCACGCTCACTATCCATGTCGCAGGTCACAATTTTCTCCCAGGTCGCAGGGCAACTCAACCAGCGGGCAGGCGAAGAGTCAGGGAGCCCAAAGGGCAATTTTGATTTATAAAACCCCCTCGGGGGAAAATGTAAAGGATCTTATTTTTTTTGGACTTAAAAGCTACAGAGCATTGTATTTGAAGATACCAATCTTTGAGCATATGAATACAAATACCTGTTGAAAATCCTTTTGGATCTGATGTGTTTTGTTGTGCGAACACTACGAGTATTTCTTTATAGTTTCAAAACATATTTTGATTAATGAGACTACAATATTTAATGGCATCATTTATGCATCATGGTTTCCTGTATGTGTGTTAATGGTGTTCGGATTAATTTCTTGCTGAATGGATGTTAGTGACTTTGTTTATTAGAATTTAATTTTATCTTTCAGAAAGTAAAGGGGAATCTCGCCATAAAGAACTGTTTCTTTTGTGGTCAAAATTGCCTACAAGCATAACCCCAAAGATGTGTTGTTGACAACATTTCCTTCAGCGTGCACGCTTTATTATCTATCTCGCTATGCGTAGTGCTATATACATGTTTAATGCATCAACCATGTATTTTGTATCATGTGAATAAGTGTGTGTCCACAGGTTCGATCGAGTTCTTTTGAGACCAAAGGGAAGGTCACTTAAGTGGTAGCCGGACCCACACCCCGGACGGGATCCCTATTCCAAACGGTTGAAGGTCTGATTGGGGCTTTCTATCAGGGAGGGCCCGAATGGTAGCCTCCCAGCATACAACCAACATTCCATCACAAACTCCCCACAGGGAGGTCATAAACAATGAAGCCATCCCTCCATTGGAAGATATTCCAGGGGTGGAAGTTCCGTATTATGAAATTACCGACGCAAAGTTGAGAGCCTTGCGCCCAGCTGCTCGTAATCCCCTCAAGGATTTGCGGTATGCCCCAATCATGCAATTCTTGTCCCATACTATAACCCCGGCTGAAAACATCACTCGTAATGGTGCCCTGGTGAGCACCGTGCCCCAGTTGGTGAGTCTCATGCTTGAAGACCTCGCCACGGCTCCTCAGTGTGACGAACCAATCCTCGAACTCTAAGAGGGCGATGAGGAATAATTTTTTCCTACCAAACCTTTTCCCGACCCTCAGCCCAACCAAGCCCAGCCTAACAACAACCAAGTACACCCTCCACCTGGGGGAGGTGAGGGAGATAGAGGCAGAGGGAATGAAGGCGACATAAAAAGAGCCCACAAAAATGAAGGCGAGGGAAATAGAGCCTGTCGGACTGGAGGTAGAGGAGATAGAGGTCGAGGCAAAGGAAACCATGCTAAAAACCGTCACCCAAACCCAAATAGGCCTCCTTTCCACAATTGGGGATATCTTAGAGAATTTCCCTACCATGAGAGATATCAAGATGAACACTCTCGCCATGAGGGAGGAGCATCGGTATCAGGTTCGGGGGGTGAATCTGAGCCTGAGTTTAGGCATCACCAGCGGGCTTAGAGGGTGCAACCACTAGCCTGGATGGCCCAGTCACCATTAAATCTTTTGGTCCCACTCCACGACCTGCCTAGGCACCCGGAGAAACACCCCCCCAAGTTTGATCCTGAGAAAGGCACCTTGGCTGAGGATCATATAAGTAGCTTCTATCTTTCCCTGCAAATCATGAGGGTTCAGTTAGATGACATTGCTTGCCATCTATTTCCACATACTCTTGAAAACAAAGTGGCCACTTGGTACCGCTCCCTCCCAAGTGCCTCCATCACATCGTGGGACCAGTTTCGACGCGCATTCTTGCAGAAATTTTTAGAGGACAAAACCCCTTCCATGCTCCTCACGGAGTTAAGCACCATTAAGTGCCATAAGAAAGAGAAGGTGAGAGACTTCAATCAGTGCTTTTCTACCATACTGCAAAAGTTTCCCTCAAACCTGGAATTGGACGACTCTATTACCATTGACTATTATACAAAACCTCTCTCTAGGGATATCACTGTCTTCGTGAAACGCGAAGCTCGGCCCACACTTGTAGCCAACTACGTAGCCGCCCTCACTGTAGAAAGAGACATGCTCTATATAGGAGCCATCGATCATGAGGGGAGAGATGACCACAAACCAATCGCGAAAAGAGGTTAGTCCGCCACAACCAAAACCGTAGATAAGGATAAGGATGCTTTTGACTTTGAAGGTATAGAAAAGAACCTCAAGCTATTGACAAATGAAGTATCTGACCTGAAGAGGAAAGGTATAGAATCCACGACTAGTGCCAAGGCGCCTAAGCCCTTTTTCAGAAAGATCAACCCCAACACCAACCAACCTCTGTCCAACCCAAACACTGTTTTGAATGTTGAAGAGATAGGAAAAGATAACTTCGGCTCTTTTCACCAGGCTGCCCACTCTGAAAGAACATGCCCACAGTGGATTGGCAGCATGACCACAGTGGTAAACCAGCTGCTGGATGATCAAATCCCATGGGACATGAGGGAGGATGATGTTTCTGACCACGATGAAGAGTTGCCCCTAGATGAAGAACCAGCATCCTCAGTTCTTTCATTCGACGTTATCCGAGGGGACAACCATCTTACAGTCGCCGATATCAACATTGCAGAAAATCCAAAGGCCCCACCTATAAGAAACTACAGCCTTAGGAGCAAAGGACTGGTTCCCAAACGATCCTTTGAGGAGAAGAAAAGGGCTTTCTTAAAGAAAATTCTGCCGCTGGGGAATGAACAGTAAGCTGCCCCTAAGAATCCCACCAATGACAATACCCGAGAAAATCAGAAAAGCAAGCTCCTGATGGGGTCCACCACAACCACTACCGAACCAGTCCCCAATCTGATTCCACATATAACATTGTAGAGGACATGAATAAAACCAGAGCTAACATATCCCTCTATGAGCTTGCTCGCATCACGAATCAACGAGAACTCATTCTTAAAGCCTTCGCCAATACCTCAACTACTAAGCCTGTGAGAAACACCTCTGCGCAACCTAGTCCAAGTGTTCAGTCCATCGTAAACGCCATCAATGCAAATTCCAGGGGGTCTACTCCTCCTTTCCTCCTGTCTTTTGAGATGTTCAATTTCAATGTCCATAACTGTCTAGTTGACTCTAGCACCTCCACAAACGTCATGCCTCTATCTGTTTGCAAGAAACTGAACATTCGCCCGGAGAAAACCAACGCAAGGATCATTCAACTTGACAGATCTCAAGTGCCAGCCGTAGGAGAACTTAATAATGTCATCATCTGCCTCTCGTCTGATTCTAGAGTCCACCAATGTATCGACATTGTAGTCGTTGACATTCTGGAAGCCTACGACCTATTACTTAGTAGGGACTGGTCCAACAAGCTGCAAGGATATTTCGCCACTGACTGGTCCCACCTTTGGCTTCCTTACAAGGGCCAGAATAACCAAATCAGGGTTGAAAGCAAGCCTTATATGAAACATACTGTGACTGATTTGGATGCTACTAATGAACCCATCAGTTTTTCCCAGGAGGAGCTTGGCATGTGCTTCTTGGAGTCCATTTTTGGATGTTATCACCCTCCTCAATCTCCAGTAGATCCCAAGATCCATTCTGAATTAACACTCGTCGCGGAAGATCAAGCCACTCCCGTCTCACACCAAACTGAAGTCTCACCCCAACCTGCAACCCCAAAGGAGCCAGAAAACGATGTATGGACCCTGTACTATGACGGTTCCAAAACTCTTGACGGAGCTAGTGCGGGCTGTATCTTGCTAGACCCTCAAAAGAACAAATTCTTGATATCGTGTCGGCTTGAGTTCCAATGCACAAACAATATTGCAGAATATGAATCTCTAATCCTCAGACTCAAGAAGGCATTGGATTTAAAGGTAAGGTGCTTACGAGTTATTGGAGATTCCGAGATTATTACTCGACAGGTACGCAATACCATTCATTGTTTGTCTCCACATTTGAAGGCTTATCAGCAAGATGTATGGTGTCTTATTTATGCTTTTGATGCTTTTAGAATTAAATATGTTCTTAGAATGCACAATGCAGCAGCTGATACTCTGGCTAATGTTGCTACTATATTTACCCCTTTAAGGGACGGTTTTTCTATTGAAGTTATATATAGACCCTCCGTGCCAGATAATGTTACTAATTTCCGTGTTTTTGATGATGATCAATAGATATTAGAGTTTATGCTCAACATTGAAGTATTCAAAGACGCGGCGATTGATGAGGCAGATCATGACCAAGCCTTGTAGGAAGATCATGACAAACACAAGGAAAACCCCATGCCTAAGGGGATAGTATCACTTGAAAAGCTCTTCGACCTGCAAAGCCGATTCCACGGCCCCCCAAATACCAAGGTACAAAGTTCTATTTTTGCACATCGACAAGTAAATTTGGGATCAGAGTAGGACCCAAAGTTCATTAACCTTGGGAAAGAGTGTACCGACAAAGAGACGCAGGCATTCACCCAACTATTTCAGAGGTATCGAGACGTATTTTATTGGACGTATAATGATTTACGTACGTACGATACTCAGATTATTCAACACGTCATACCCATGAAGGAAGGTGTGAAGCCATTCCAACATAAGCTCAGGAAAGTACACCCTACTTTGGAACCGATGATCCTGAAAGAACTCAAGAAGCTGTTGGATGCCCGCATTATCTTTAAAGTTCGTCACTCCACATGGGTATCAAATTTGGTCCCGGTACGGAAGAATTCTGGTGAGATCCGCTTATGTGTGGATTTCATGAATTTGAATCGAGCCTCGAACAAAGGCAATTACCCAATGCCACCCATGGAACAAATGTTGCAACTTGTGTCTTGATCTGAGATGTTATCCTTGTTGGATGGATTCTCCGGTTACAACCAGGTGCTGGTAGCCGAACCAGACAGATTGAAAAATACCTTTCAGACCAAATGGGGAACATTCTCTTTCAGGCGCATGCCTTTTGGATTGATTAATGCGGGGGCAACTTTCCAACGGGCCATGGATATAGCTTTCCGTAGTTTGATAGGTCAGAGTGTGGTATTCTATTTGGACGACGTCACTGTGTTTTCAAAACACTAGGGCGATCATTTACGCCACCTCAAACAAATATTCGAGAGGTGCAGGAAGTACGGGATTTCACTCAACCCAAAAAAGAGCGTGTTTGCTGTGGCATAAGGGAACTTGCTGGGTCACATTATTACGAAGCAAGGCATTGTAGTAGATCCAGAGTGGGTGAAAGCTATTGTCCAGATTCCCCCCCTGAGTAGTAAGAAAGAAATGCAATATTTCCTGGGGAAAATCAATTTTGTCGGCAAGTTCATTTCGGATTTCGCCCAGATAGTTAGACCTTTGCAGGGGATGATAAAAGAGAATGCGATGTTCAAATGGAACCTGCCAGAGAAGGAGGTGTTTGCCAAAATCAAGTAGGCCATAGCTGAAGCACCATCCCTTCAAAGTCCGGACTTTAGCAGAGGCTTCATCCTATATACTTTCGCTTCAGATTCTTCACTTGCAGTTGTCCTCACGCAGAAAGACGGCAACAATGATGAGTAGCCTATTTCATTCATGAGTACTGGTTTACAAGGAGCTGAATTGAACTACCCTGAAATCGAGAAGCAAGCCTATGCGGTCTACAAAGCAGTCAAGCATTTCAGACCCTACATCTTGAAAAACCATGACACGATTTTCGTTCCACATCTAGTGGTCCACTCATTGTTTGTGCAGGAGGAGCTAGGCGAGAAGCGAGGCAACTGTGTGGCATGCCTGCAAGAGTATGATTTAAAGTTTAAGCTAGCACACACCATTAAAGGACAAGGTGTTGAGTCTCAAAAGTGTTCTCCATATTCATACATATTTCCGTTATGTCATAACCATTTAGCTCTTACTTCATAGCCATTTGACCTAAAACCCTACATCAAGTAACCATTTTCATAAATATATGGGTTAGGATCCTTGTTTTCTAAAGTTATTTATTTTATGTATTTTAAGTGAATTTATGATTAGAAACTAGAAAATTAACATAGTTTCATATATCTATATATGTGTTATGAATTTTGTGACATGTGTAGATCAAAAGGAGATTTCTAGAAGACCCTTATCTGGCACTCTAAGACCAAATTCGAATTTGGTTGGAGAAGATTATGGGATCAAGAGGATATGTGTCTCACTTCCTTGTTGTATTGAAACTCTAGGAGGATATGTGTCTCATTCCTCAAGTTGTGTTAAAACTCTAGAAAGACATGTGTCTTATCATTTCCTATTTTGATTGTAACTCTAGAGATGGAGGGAGAGATTCATGGACTCCCATTAATGAGATGTCTCCTCATATTTTGTATAAATAGGAGAAGATTTCTCCTATCATAGGTAATGAGAAAGTAAGGAAAAAGTAGTAGAGAAGTCTTTTGTAACAAAGTTCAAGATGGAATGGGATGTAAATTTGTGAGTTCTTTTTAATAGAGAAATTCAGTTCTTTGATGCTGTTTTGATTACAACTTCAAGGAGCTAAGAACTACACCAAATTGGTAGCAGAGGACCCCTGCTATCCAAGGAGGCTTCTACATGTTTTCTAGATAAGTTTCTTTCAATTCTGTTTTGTCATATTTCCTTACTTAGATTGCTTTTTGAAATCATAGCTTTTAGCATAATTTTTCATGGCAGCCCGGGCATTTGCATATCTTTTGACTAATGACATAGAATCAATATTGTTCTGCTGTTAATTTATTTTTTCTTAGTTTTTGTTTAATTCCGGTATTGCTTTGTTTATTTCAGTCTTGCACATTTGCTTCAGTAGTTAAATTTAGATATATTAAACTGCTCATAACATCTTCAGTTGCCTCCGAAAGCCACAGCTGGACTGATGGTGAGGGATTGTATTATGAAATGTGTAGTTTTGTATTAGTTTCCTTTCTGCAAATTTAGATATATTAAACTGCTCATAACATCTTCAGTTGCCTCCGAAAGCCACAGCTGGACTGATGGTGAGGGATTGAATTAGGGATGTGTAGTTTGATATTAGTTTCCTTTCTGCAAGTTAGAAATATTAAATTGTGCATGACATCTTCAGTTACCTCCGAAAGCCACAGCTGGACTGATGGTGAGGGATTGAAGTATGAATGTGTGGTTTGATATTAGTTTACTTTCTGCAAGTTAGATATCAGTTACTCAAGTTGTTTATTGTTACTTCCGAAAATCATAGCTGGACTAATGATGAGGGATCAGAAGACAAGTTGATGTAATTTGATTTAGATTTACTTTATTGCAACTTTTGGATTTCTTTCAGCATAGTTTCTTTTGTGTTTAGACAGCACCAAGAATAGTTTGGTTTCATGCTCACTAGTTCACTGTTTTGATTTATTAGATTAGTAGCACCTTTTTCATTTCAGTAGCACATTTTCATTTCCTTTCAAGTTTTGTCATTGTATGTTTCAAATTCCTTTTTCAGTTTCAAGTTGGTAAATCATTATAAATGACATCATTGCCTTGAATATCCATAACCATACTTGTCTTTTAGAATTTCATAAAAATCCAAAAACGACAAAAAAAGTAACAGATAGGTTATCTTGCACATATAGTGCGCCACACTTCGTCAGCTTACGAATCCCTGGTTGATAATTTATGTTAGCAATTTAGGACACACTAAATTGACCAAACATTTTGGCGCCGTTGCCGGGGAAGTGTAACTAGGTAGCCTTATTTCTTACATCTAAAAAATTTAATAATTCTTGAGTATGCTCTCCTCCTGCACTTTGTGTGATCTGGAGGATCAGAAAAAGGATTGTTATGTAAAAAAAAATTAATAATTCTTGAGTATGCTCTCCTCCTGCACTTTGTGTGATCTGGAGGATCAGAAAAAGAATTGTTATGTGAAAAAAAAAAAGGAGACAAAATAAAACTTCATCATTTCAATTGATTCAACAATTTAAAAAAAAAAAAAATTGTTTTCATGAAAAACTTTAATTTTAATAAATTGTTTTGTTTAATGAATATATATGTGTATTTTTAAATTTTTGAAAATATAACATACATAATTTTATTAAACAAATCAATTAAAATAAAAATGAAAAAAAAAAAAAAAAATGAAATTTTTTTTTTTAAATTGTTTTGTTACTAAGATATATATGTATATTTTTATTTTTGAAAAAATATATATAATTTTAATAACAAATCATTTAAAAAAAAAAATCAATAAATTGTTTTTGTTTAGTAAATTACATATGTATATTTTTAATTTTCCAAAATTTAACATGTGTAATTTTATTAAAACAATTTAAAAAAAAAATAATCATTTTGTTTAGTAAAACATATA